>OY754975.1:30613440-31813440 GCA_963576475.1 Molanna angustata
TAAATATCATGGTTGGTGCATGCTCATATTTGCACATCATGACTTGATAATGACTAAAACACCTGTAAATTGTACTTCAAATCGACGTAAATACTACGATGGTAGTTCTCATCACAACAATTGTATCTGCTGATCATCTTCAAGAAGATGGAATTCCTAAAACTGTTTCATTTCTTGATTATTATAAAAAAAACATATGAAATACTGATATCACTTGAAAATTTAGTTGAATCTGTTTAATTATGTCATGTCTGATATTTCTTTTTATTATACACCACATGGTCTAGAAAAACATTTAAAAACTTGTAAATTGTAATTTAAGAATTAAATTATTTTATTAAAATGTCAAATATTTAGCTTAGTTCAGGTAACGTAGATAACTGTATCATATTTAACACTCCTTGCCAACCATGATATGAATAAATTGTAATTTCTTTTGTATTTGTGCGTTTCTTTCATCACTTGGTCTTCCCTACAATCACATCTGACTCAGCTTTTCATGTTTTAATTACTGTTTCATTGAACAGAAAATTCTTATTTGATACTTAAATATATTCTTTTTTTGTCTAATCAATAAACAATATCGCTGACTGCTGGTGGTAAGGTTTTATGGTGAGTATAATTTTAGCTTCTCTTTTTCTTTTCTCATACACCACTTACCCTTGCAATATATATATATATATATATATATATATATATATATATATATATATATATATATATATATATATATATATATATATATATATATATATATATATATATATATATATATATATATATATATATATATATATATATATATATATATATATATATATATATATATATATATATATATATATATATATATATATATATATATATATATATATATATATATATATATATATATATATATATATATATATATATATATATATATATATATATAATATATATATATATATATATATATATATATATATATATATATATATATATATATATATATATATTATATATATATATATATATATATATATATATATATATATATATATATATATATATATATATATATATATACATACATACCATCACGCCATGTCCCTTGCGGGGTAGGCAGAGAGAACCGAACGCCACATCTTTCTATCCTGGCAAGCATCTCTCGCCTCGTCCACATTCATGCATCGTCTCATACATGTTCGTCTATTGCTCACACTTCTAACATTTCCGTCTTTCAAAATTTCGTTCACATGGTCGTGCCACCCCTTTCTTGGGCGTCCCCGACCTCTCATTCCATTCCTTTCCGCTCTGTATATTTTCTTCGTCAGGCGCTCCTCATTCATTCTCCCCATGTGACCAAACCATCTCAATGTGTTCACTTTCATTCTAGTAATGACATCTTTCTTCATCTTACATTCTTTCCTTATGTCCTCATTTCTTACCCGGTCATACATCGTTCTATTACAAATCCTTCTTAACGATCTCATTTCAACTGCATTTATTCTACTTTCATGCGTCTTCTGCCAAGTCCAGGTTTCACTTGCATACGTCAAGGTTGGCACTACGATGGCGTTATGAATGGCAACTTTGGCATCCTTTGATATGTTGCGATCATTCATAATTGGTCTTAGTGCTCCATTCACTCTGTTTCCTGCCATAACTCTTCTTTCGATCTCTTTATCGAGTCGTCCGTTCCGTTGAAATATGCTTCCCAAGTATACATATTCATCGACTTGCTCGAGCCATTCGTTCTCTACTCTTATTTTACACGCTGTTCTGCTTTCACTCTTTTCAAAGACCATTGTCTTTGATTTGCTGACATTCATCCTAAGTCCGTTCTCTATACATCCTTCATAAACCATACTTACAAGATACTCTAACTCTTCCATACTTTCTGCTAATAGAACTTTATCGTCTGCATACATCAAATCTCGCACCATTACGGTACTCAATTTCAGACCCTTGCTTTCATCCTTAAGGGCTCTTATGCAGAAATCAATGTACAAGTTAAAGAGCCATGGAGATAGCACGCACCCTTGTCTAACTCCATTATTTATAGAGAACCACGTTGTCACTGTGTCGTTGACACGAACACATGCTTCGCTGTTCTCATATAATGACGCGATTGCGCGTATTAGTTTGCTCTTCACTCCATACACTGCTAGTATATCCCATAATTTTTCTCTAACAACTTTATCATACGCCTTTTCTAGGTCTATGAAGGCACAGAAAATTTCTGATTTTTATCCAGAACCTTTTCTGTGACCGTGCGCAGAGAAAAAATTTGGTCTATACATCCTCTGCCGCCCACAAACGCACCTTGGACATCCCATATCTTGCTTTCTGTAATCTTTCGCACTCTTTGATCCAGGATCCTTGCATACATCTTACCAACTGCGCTTAATAAACTTATGGCTCTATAGTTTTTGCAGTCGAGCTTCGATCCTTTACCTTTATACAAAGGTACCACGACTGCATTTCTCCAGTCTGAGGGAGTGTGTCCTTCTTCCCAACATTTGTTGAAAAGAGAGAGACACCACTCCAACGTCTGTTCGCCGCCATATTTTATAAGTTCAGCTGATACACTGTCATATCCGGCAGCTTTCCCCGCTTTGCGTGTTTTACTGCTTCAAACACTTCTTCTTGCGTTATTTCATCCTTATCACTTTCGCTTACTTGCCATGTTCTTTGACTCACGTCCCCACTTACTCCACTATCATACAGTTCCTTGAAATATTCCTTCCATCGTTCTTTCACGCCGTCTTCGTCCATAATTATTTTTCCATCTTTATCATTTATTCCTTTCGAAGCTTTCACAGTTCCATTTTTTCTTTTCGCTACGCCTTTCCAGAACATTTTCATGTTTCCAGGAAAGTCGTTGGCTATTTTCAGGCTTTCTTTCTCTTTTATACCATCTTTTTCCCTTTTTACTGTGTCTTTGACTACCTTCTTGCACACTTTATAATTTTCTTTTGCTCTATCTTCATTATTCGATCCTTTCGCGGCTATTAATGCCATTCATGCTTTCTTCTTTTCACCCACAACTATCTTAACTCTCTCATTCCACCATGCATCGCCTTTCATTCCACCTCTTTTAGCAATACCACATACCTTTTTCCCTGTCTTACATACGGTCTCTTTCAGTGTCGTCCATGCTTCTTCGATATTTTCACTCCTGTGTATTGCTCTAAGAAGTTCACTTTCCGTATCTTTCGTATATTGTTTTCTTACACTCTCATCTTGCAGCCTTTCTACTTTGGTTCGCTTCGGTGGTTCACATCGGTGGGTTTTAGAGCGCCAGCCAGTAAACAGAACAATTCTTGATATCACCAAGTAGTGATCTGACTCCAGCTCCGCGCCCCTGTACACTCTAGTGTCCACTGTCGCTTTCCTTAGTGCGGCGTCAACACATACATAGTCTATTATCGACCTTTCATTCCCCCTTTCCCATGTATACTGGTGAACTCTTTTGTGGCTGAATACTGAATTCGCCACAAATAAATTCCCTTCCGTGCACACTTCCAGTAATCTCTTACCATTGTCATTCACTCTGCTATCACCGTGGGGTCCAAGGACAGATTCATAATCTTTCCTACGGACTCCAACCCATCCATTTAGATCTCCAGCCAGAATCACTCTTTCATTATCTTTTTTCTCATTTATTATTTCGGTCACACTGTTCCAAAAGTCATCCTTTTCACTTTCACTGTCGGAGTTTCCAGGCGCATATCTACTATTAGGAAAACGCTTGTAATTCCGATCTTCAGCCTTACCCACATCAGTCTAGAACTTTCAAGTTTGTACTCTTTCATACATTTCCCCATACGTTTCGCTAGAATCACACCGACCCCTTTACATGCAAATTCGTCTCTCTTCACTCCTGACCAAAGCTCTATCGTTCCATCATTCCTAACGTTCATTCCTCTATCTTTCTTTTTTGTCTCACTTACACACAATATGTCAATTTCTTTTCCTTTCATTATATCACACAATTCATTCATCTTTCTGTCCATCCCTCCTCTGATATTCCAGACTCCCACTCTACACTCGGTTCTCCTCTTTTCGCCTACCCCCTGGACCGTAACATGACGAGTGGCGGGCTTCATCGATGTTTTCCCGGAGGAGTCCAGGAGGTTTTATTTATTTTACTTATACATACATCGCACTTTTACATACATCACCTACAATTGGGCACACTATTTGACTATATACTTATACTACTTACAATTACCTACAAAATAACTCACTTACAAAAACTTATGACACTATGTTAGTCCCAATTTTTCACTCTTCTACTGATACTTATACTCTACATATACTTATACTCTACTTATAATCACTTTACATCTACTGATACTTATACTACATATTGTTTTTTTATCACTATTTTATACAAAATTAGTCCGCTTAATCACTTAAATCTAGGTGAAGTTTATATAAAATTAGACAGCTTTCGGTTTCTTCTATCTGGATAGAAACGGTATTCGTAGGGCATGTCACTTTTACATAGGGCATGTCACTTTTAGGGGGGTTATCGAGGCATCCAGGATATAAGTTCGGCAAATATGCAGGAAACCATTCCACAGACGCACCCGTTCATCTTCTGCGGTATGTATTTGACATATTCCTTCTTTCCAGCCGCTCGTGCCAAGTTTGATCTTTCCTTGTCCACTGAATATTTCAAAAGGGGCATCGTAATATATGGCATGTTGTTCCCACCTATACTGTCATAATAATTGACCGTCTTTTTTTTTCCTGGGTCAGTCGCAAAAAAATATGCACCATTACTAGGAATGTCACTGGATGTAGGTACCTGCATTCCGTAGTGTATCTGTAGGTCGGGCTGCATGATCGACATGTGGTCACCAACTGTGATGCAAGCTTCAAGGGATGCACGGGTCTGATTTAACACTCACTTAGACACATATTATAACACAGTAATGAAATGTAAATAAATAGGTTTTGTACGTATATCGGTTTATAGATTGGCTTTTAAATTAGGTAACTGGTAGACAAAAATACACTGCATCTATTGCACTAAAAATTAATGCGGTCCAGCCATAATATCCGGCGTAAAGTCAATGGTAGCCGAGAGTGCGTAGAAACGCACCCGACCGCCGCGGCCGTCCGTAATTTGCCCGTAATTTATATATATATATATATATATATATATATATATATATATATATATATATATATATATATATATATATATATATATATATATATATATATATATATATATATATATATATATATATATATATATATATATATATATATATATATATATATATATATATATATATATATATATATATATATATATATATATATATATATATATATATATATATATATATATATATATATATATATATATATATATATATATATATATATATATATATATATATATATATATATATATATATATATATATATATATATATATATATATATATATATATATATATATATATATATATATATATATATATATATATATATATATATATATATATATATATATATATATATATATATATATATATATATATATATATATATATATATATATATATATATATATATATATATATTAAATAATGCGGTTAAACGAATTACGAAAACATTACCTGTCATTTTGTTGCGTATTATTATGACATATTCAAAGCAATGTTGTCAGTATTCAAAATGGATATTCCGCAGATTATTACGGTTAAAATTTATTCTGAATGTTTAAAATTCCTTTTTAAACAATAATATTGTCAATTTATACAGAAAATACATTTTAAACGATTAATTTGTACTTTTTCGCATCAATTATTTTTTTATTTTCCAACTGTCGATTTGTTCAGGAGAACTTTGTTCTCTTAACATATCGACAATGTATCAAGCCAGAATACGCGAGAATTGTATGGAGAGGTCTACTTTTTTCATGGCTTTTCCAACTTTGAAGTCAAAAAACACCAACTTAGAGGCTTCGCAGCATATATGTTCCATACACGGATTTACTCAGAATTCGGAGTAGAACATTTCGTGTGTCTGTGTGTGTGTGTGTCTGTGTGTGTGTGTGTGTCTGTGTGTGTGTGTGTGTGTCTGTGTGTCTGTGTGTCCGTCCCCCCCTTATAACTTTTGATCCGCTCAATTTACAGAGCCTTAAATTTCAGAATATATAAACAGTTACAGGCCTACAAAACTTTTATACTCGGAATTTTGAATTTTTGTTTCAGTCAGGGGTTATCAACTTTTGAATTTTTATTTTATTTTTCCATATATCTCAGAAACCATAAATGCTAGAACGCTGAAAATTGGTACAAACATAGACAAATACAAAATCTCAAATTAGTTTTTTCAAAAAAATTCCAGGGTTTCTCAAACATTTTTTATTAAGAAAAATATTTTTTTTATGATAAATTTATGAGTTTAACTGCCTATATTTCCAAAACTTTTACAATTATCGAAAAAAGCCGAAACACCCCAACTAGATAATTTAATTTTCTATAAAAAATATTAACATTGTAGTAGAAGATCTCAATTTTTTTTTAACAATTTTTTTAAAAATTGAATTTAGTGACGACATCGCTTCATACATTTTGTATGGCAGTCGCCTATACACAATATGTAAGAAGACTTAATAGTTTGTTACTTCATCTCCAAACATACATACATACCATCATGCAATTTGCATATTCTGGGTAGGAAAAAGGATCTTCCTCCATACTATCCTATCTTGACATACATACCTACATATGTTGTATAGGAAACAAAATATCTGAAAATATTCAATAATTTGTATCTATGGGTTTATAGTTAGGTACATATTCTTCAACTATACATACTATCGCTATCGACAGTTGGATCTCATGTGTTACATGCAACTAGTATATAAAAATTTCGAACGCGAAAATTGTTTAAGGAAAAATTATTTCACTGGCGATCCGTTGAAGGACGAAAAAAGATGGCGTACAGTAATTATATTATAAACTAGTTTACAATTCACGTAGCCCCGTCTTTGGAATTGATAAATTATCCCAAGATCTCAGCGATGCCCCTATCTTGACCATTTTCAAAAAATTAACACTTAATTTTTATACACTTAGGTCCAAATGCAGAGTCCGACCTAAATAAATATTAACCAATAAATATTAATCATGTTTTCATTGCACAGTCGCTCACTTAAGTTAGGAGATCAGCTGGATTCCTAACTTAAGGATGCTACGAAGTTTTTGTATGAGAATTGCATTGCAGGGACATTTCTAAATACTTGGCGCATGCGTGTCGGCGTAAACTAACATTTGCGAACTGCCAAAAAAGGTTGATCGCGAGGAAACTTACAAGTAATTTAATACTAAAAAACGAGATGTTTTCGATTGATGGTTATTTAAGCGACTTCGACAAATATGTATTTGGTGATTTTGACAAATCAAATACCAAACAAAGCATTCAGCGTCTATACGAGATGCCAATCTTTCATTGGAATTTCAGAAAAATCGTGACATCGAGCTGTAAGTGTGAGCTTTGTTACATATGTTTGTGTTGTGAAGACAAAAAAACATTTCAAAAGTCAGTCTAAGCCCATAAAAGGTATCTATCTCTTTTCCTTATACACAATAATGTGAAATTCTACACCATAAGTTTGTCGTAGTATTTATTATTTAGTTAGTAATGTCTCTGCGACTCAATATTGCTAACTTAAGAATACTAAATGCTCCAGTGAGGTTAGGAGTTAGTATTTAGATACCTAGGACTGTGCATTCACAGTGGCAATCCTAAAATCAATCGCAATCCTTTGAAATTTTCCATTTTCTCTCCTTAAACCCCTTTCTTAGTACTCTTCTCATACTGCATTTTATTTCTACAATCATCTTTTTAAAAATAAAATCCTTAATATGTTTTTTTATATACCTACATTATTATTGTAATTTTTTTTTTATTATTGAAACCAAACAAAATATAACAATATACAAACAATAAAAATATTACAAAAAAGTACAATTTAAATAAGTTATATGAAACATTTTTTTATAGTATTATTTGGTATACACCACCTCACTAGGCTGAGCCTGTACCGAGGTGGCAGAATTTTTTTTTTTTGCGTTATATCTGACAGAAAAATATTAAACTTGTATTTAACTAAAACTTGTTATAAAATATACCTATTATAAAAATAAAAATATAAACTATTGTAGCTTGATCATGTTTCCGCATTATATAATGCCCTTGTTTCTAATCCATGTTTCTATTGTTTTCTTGTGTTTCAAATTATTCATCAACTGTATGTCCGTTATTTCACTTTTTATCTTGTTAAAAAATTTTGGAGCTAAATAATAGTAATATCTTTGTCCGAATGTCGTGTATGTCTTTGGAGTCATGAGAAAATTCCTGCTGATATTGGTTTCTCTGTATAATTATCATTGTATATTTATGTCTTTAAAATGTAGAATAAACTGTTGATTTACAATAAATATATAAAATAAATTAAGTCCAATAATAGTGTTGACAGTAAAAGTCTAATTATTATTGGTTATTTGGTAAATTAAATAAGTTTAGTATTACGGACTCTTGGCTACTTATTGTTCTAAGTTTGTAATCCTCTTATTCATAATAATATGTAGCTATTGACATAATGAATGTTTGTATGTATGTATGTGTTCCCATGTAGTGTGACGAAGACCAAACAAACTTCTTGCATTATAACTTTCTAGTACGTGACGAGAATGGTCGATGGGTCGACCCGTCCTGCAACTTGACTCGGCGCAGCACGTCACGAACGAGGCGAGCGGTAGAGTAAAAATTAGCGAACGATTCAAATGGCAGGACGACGCGTTCTGCCATATTGGGAAACGGATTTTTTACTAACCTTGTTCGTAATATATTACTACATATGTTGTACAATACACTGTTGTATTATTTATTGCAAATCAACATTTTTTTCATCTAATTGGAGTAAATGTTAAAAAATTATAAATACTCTTTCTTGATTGAAATAAAAATACACATTCATTCATTCATACCATCACGGCATATCCCACAATTTGGGGTAACCAGCGAAAGGTGTGCGGGTGTGAATTGCCTTATAAAAGGGAGCACAACATATCTGTGTATACCCACACACCAGTCTCGTCTCACATCAAAAGGCACTATATTCAGAATGGGTGGTGAACCTCATTGCTGAACTATGTGAGATGTTATAATTGTTGCCTGTTGTACCTATTTTCTATTACCCGGCTCTTACGGGACATTCGAAAACAATAATAGAAAAGAGTGGAAGCACTATTCTAAGCCGATGCCTCACAGAATCAAAATACACGTGTTTTTGAATCAAATATTACATTGGGAATCGCGAATTTGTATGAGAACATATTAAAAAAATATCACTTTAATTTCAAAAGTATACATTTCGTTTCACTTGCTTATAATACATATTGTTCTGTTGACATTCGTAAAAAAACATTTGTTAGATGGGTACGTAAGATAAATGGAAGGGATTGAGTAAGAAATATAACCTAACCTAACATTACCGAACCTTACATTTCATGACCTAAAGCATTAAATGCAAATATTTTTTTTTTAATTAAAATATAGATTTTTACAAGCATATTTTTAATATGGGAACTTTTCAGTTCTTTTGCTATACCTAAATACCTAAGTCATAAATATATTGAACAGAATAAGATTACGTAACATTTTCTAAGATCTGATATTTTTCATTATCTTTGATAGCCTTAAAATACAAGATTTATGTTTTATTTTGATGAAGGTAGATACATTATGTAATGCATGAAAACTCATGTGTGCATGAACGTTACAAATAATGATAATTTGTTTTTTAATCAATTCCTAACCAGTAGCAACAACAATTACGCCCGCGCATGCGCCCGACATTAATCATAACTACAATAATTATTTTTTTAACGACTCAAAAACAATAATAAATCAATTTAGTAATGGCGGACCAAATTTAATGATCGAATGTGTGCGTGTCCGATCACTTATTATCCGGTGGGTGCCTACCATGGCCGGACAATCAGGGTACGTATGTTACGGATACCTTTGAGTTTTGACAGTTGATTCAGGGTTTGATGGTTAGTAATTGTGTTAGTGGCTTCAAAATTTATTTGGCGATATAATGGGTATCGATTCTCTCTACCATTCCACTAGAGATATATAATGATACTATTTATCGATAATGAATTTTCAACTGATGTACATACAAAAAATATTTTGCGTTTATAATAAAATATTGGAATAGACTTCAAATTCACTTTTATTTTAGGTAGGTACTTTTTTAATTATGCTTTTTATAAGTGAACTCTTCCTTGCACCCTGTGCAATTGGCGAAGGTATTTTCAAAAATAATTTATTGCAACTAGCCAGGGATTCTAGCAATGCTTGCGAGAATTTTTTTTTCCCCTGCCAGGAATCAAACCCACGACGAATGACTTACAACTAAGTCACTGCAATCTGCTGTATTTATATATACCATCACACCATGTCCCTTACGGGGTAAGCAGAGAGAACCCAGCGCAATACTCCTTGATGTTTGCACATATTCTTGGCTTCTTTTACATCCATGCATCGTCTCATATATGCTCGCCGATTGTTCAAGAACCTTTTGTTTCCTTCTTTAAAAATATCATTCATATTGCCATGGCAACCCTTTCTGGGGCGGCCCCTGCTATTCACTTCATTTCTTACACCCATGTATATTTTTTTGGTCAACCGTTCGTCCTTCATTCTTTCAATATATCCAAACTATTTCAGGGCATTTACTTTCATTTTATTTATAATATCCTTTACTGCATTGAATTCTATCCTAATGTCCTCACTGCCATAATGTATCGAAATCAAGATATAGTTGGCCAAATAGCGAATTTAAAAAACCCTCATTAGATTCGTCTTTGAAATAAATAAATATGTCTCAGTAAACATTTTCAAGAAAAGGCTAAAGCAAATATATTTATCTGACAACACCTGATTACATCTTCCTCTCATCTTCCTTTCCTTATCATTTAGTTTTCCTAGCAAGCATTGCTATGAATTGTTCTTATATGCTATCTTCTTTGTTTTTTTTATTACTTTTCTTCTGCTATCTTTATTTATTTTGTAATGTGATTAACTTATTGCCATAGTACACACTGTTTTGTATATTTAACATTAACTCTGGTTGGTTGGAAGAAATTACCATTAGGCAATAAGCCCGCCAGTGTACTAATTATATGTACAGAAAGATTTAAATAAATAAATAGATAAGAGTTTATTTTTACATCTTTATTCGATTAAGAGAGTTTTCTGAAATTTAAATTGGTTTGATAGTCTTCTAGTAAAATTTGATCTAATGAATCCATTTTTAAAAAAAAATATTTAAATAACTAAAAAGCATGTAAGGCCTTCAAAGTAGATTTTAACTTCAAACGAAATAGAATATAAAACATATTGAGTTAGTATTTTCACCTTTTAATTATTTAATTACTTTTATTAATATTAAAAAAAACTAATTTTCTTTTTTTTTCACGAAAAAATGTTGTATAAGTATCACAGATTTGGTGATATACAATATTTGTTCGTGTTTCATAGATATGCAGGTAATAAGTGTTGATATTTGTGTACATCCCGTATACTAAGGTAATATCGTTGCTTATGTTGGCAAGCAAAAATTATAACCAAAATACTTGTCACTACCTACGAACCGTATCCAGAATGCTCTCTACCATTTCGCGCGCCATATATATTAAATGCATCCATCTCTCTCGCACACTGGTACCTATGTCCTTTTCAAACATCTTAATATTACATAAAATTTGATGAACTTATACTTGGATGTGGTGTGGGTTTTTTTTTATTTTTATTTTTATTTATTTTATTTTGGGAAACAAAACAGCTGTTACATATTTTACATTAATAAAAAAAATAATAATCAGGAAAGTAAGCCAATTACATTGTTCCACAGATTGATATACATAATAAAGACAATTCAGTACAAATTCAAAGACAAAAGTGTGGTGTAAGTGTACAATTGTGATGTGTGTGTATGTGTGTGTGTATTTTATGAAGCGAGGGTGGGACATGAAGAAAGGTAGGAGAGGAGGAAAGGGTGAGTTGTCATATTAATATAGTATTGGACATACCAAAAATTATACAATTTGGTACATAAGGTATTCATTATAATATTGATAGTTGTTTCTTTAATGATCTGGCTTAAGATTAAGGTTATTGTACATAAGGTTATAGGTTTACACGCATGTGTCGTGCTTAATTTTATAAGAGATGCAAAACTCGCACAATTGTTGCTGGTAACCCCGCATTATGTGATATGTCGTGATGGTAAATACCTACGTTTTCGTAGGCCTACCGCTATAATATGTTCACGGCATGATGGTATGCATGCTATTTTATACGCTTTTCAAGTTCCCGCCTTAAGCTTTTGCGAAAAGGAATGGTAATAATATTCTTTGAGAATCCGCAATTGCGAGACAGTAAAGGTTTGTAATAAAAATGATATTGCCTGACTTTAAATTTAAATGGCAGCTAGCGAAGTTTAAATTGAATTCAGGAACTGTCTTCTTAATCTGCTCGAGTCGTTATTTTCACGTATTTTAATATATTTACCAAGACATTATTTATTTAGATAGTTTACGATACGTAATGACAAAATTTTACATAACACATATTTAAGTACCTTTAACAAAAAAAATCATACATACCTACACTCATTATTATAGTATATGTATCATAAATTTAATGATAGGTGACAATTGTCCCTTATTGTCCCTTCCTAGTATATACACATGAACATGATGTGTTTGTGAGAGTGTGTGTATGTGAATGTGTATGTGTATGTGTGTGTGTGCTTGTGTGTTTGTGTGAGATACAACTCCGGTAGAGCTTTAGCCTCCTGAACAATAGCTAAATAGCTTATATTTACATAGAAGATACAAAATATAGTACTTACATAATAATGTGAGAAAATACATATATAAAAAAACAAACAATCTATAAACGATGAAAATGAAAATAAAAAGAAATATAAAGAAAAACTAGATAAGTCTGTGGCGGAGCATTTATAATGTCTAACAACGTTTATAACGTGTGGCGGAACAATTACTAAGAAAACAGATTTTTTTTAAAATTTTTTTAGAATGTTCTAGAGAACGAGAGTCTTTAAATACTGGAAAACCATGAAGACGGGCAGTGCCATTCTAGAACTCTCACATGACAGTTTTCTCAATCTCGTGTAATATTGTGTATATAATGTATATTGTGAATAAAAGCTGTACATAGATAATTATTGGTTTTCACTATCATATCTACATTAACACCTGGTATTAAATTTATATAGAATATTTCGAAAATAATAATTAACATAATTATTATAAGTCTATAGCTTATACAAAATGAAAAAAATCGTATAAAAATAAACAATAAACAATTAAACGATAGTTAATTTTTATTTCTTATCATTCTACGCTGCATTATTTTTATATTGTCCCATTGGACGTCCAACTAGGTCAACCTGTTTTAGGAGGTCCGAAAAGTAATACTACTAGTATCAATAACTTAACCATATTTAATACTTAAAAACTATAATACGTAATATCTAAGTCAAATAACGTGTACGGAGATCGTACTAGGTAACATCTTGTACCACATATTATTAACGCGTTGCCGATTAGAATAAGGAATATTTTAAAAAAATTAGAATATTTGAAATCGAGCGTTCGTAGTATTATTATTGTTGAGTGATGGTGATTTGGTTATACTATATATTTTTGTAAAGTGTATTCAATATTTTTCCGGTATTTTTTTCTTTTTGTTTCTGTTCTTTAATTTTTGTGTTGACATAAATTAAGTTATTATGTGAAAGAGAGAATCTGCCCTGCCCAAAAACTGCTCTGCAGTTTGGCGGGAAAATGTAATTGTCATTATTTTTAAAAACAAAAATCTTGAGTAATGTATGTAAATAAAATTGAATAAACATTATTTATTGTTAGATTCCTATATTCCGATGGATATAAGCCAACTATCAATTGTTGTTTTAGAATATCTGTGTAATTTCATCTTTTTCTAAGCGTCAGGTAGTACATTGTATATCTTAGAACCAAGAAATTTAAAATAAGGTTGTGCGATTATGCTGTTTGTTTTTTTTTCTTTATAATAATAGATTTTCTTTATAGAATTACGAGTATTTCTGTCTATGTTTGTGGGTGAGTAGAATCATTTTACTCATATAGGGGAGCGGAGTATATTACCGTACACCTAAAGTTAAGTTGAAATTATGACATAACTATATATAATTACACGTTCAATAAAATACAGTTTCACAGCAATTTTAATTGGTTTTATAATGGTGTCTTAAAAAATAAAATAAAAAACTCATAAAAAATCGTTTTACTAAACATATTTAAAAAAGTGGAAAGTACGGTATTACCCGAATACTTCGGGTTATACCGTACAGCGGTAGGCTTATACCGTACACTGAGTTATGGTTTACATAAACTTCAGATTTAACCATCTGGGACCTCTTTGTCGCTGTAAAGCGCATGCACTTATTGAGCACATGATATGCAACGATACCAGAGTTCATTGTCATTTCCAAATTCTCCACAAATAGTACATAACTCATTAGCTACGCCCAGTAGTCCTTCATCGTAGTATGCTCCATCATTATCGTCGTCATCATGAAGAACCATTGCCGTAGTATCATCATCAGTATCGGTTGTAGAATCATTAAAAATTTGGCGTTTATAAGATGTAGCTTCTTTTTGGTTTCTTTTTGATTTTTTCGTGACTGTCTTTGTGTTTTTCTTATCTTTCTTTCTGTCTTTTGGTGTGACTTTCTTTGAGTCTTTCTTAATTTTGGTTTTCTCTTGTGTTTGACGTTCTTCAATGTTTTTTTTTTCACAGCTGCGGCCTCTAATATATCCTTCGTATGAGTAGATGTCATTGCTTTGATCTTTTTCCTCTACCCTTAATCACATCATGACAAGTCACCAAAACGTGTTACGGCTAATACCGTACAAAATGTACGGCATTACCCGAAACCCGGAAACGAAAATATTTTTGGCAAAAATATATTAAAAAATCGAAACTTTGAATGCTAAAGCATATAAGGTTTAGTATCAAGCTATCAAAGAACGCGAAAATTAATATTATTTTACAAATTAACTATGATTAATTTACTTACAGCTTAAATATCAATCGATGATTTCTATAAGAAAAATAGCGCAAAACGTTATATGTGCTCTCAGATAAAAGGTCACAAGTAGAATGGCGCGTGTTTCTGTCAAAGGCACTGGGAATGGTAAAGACTAACTCTAGACAATGATAGGTGTTTGTTTCTGTTGAGGGTTTCGCTAAAACCATGTGTACGCAATTAGCCACTGTACGGTAATACACTCCGCTCCCCTACATATGTATATGTTTGTTGGTGTGTAGACCAAGCAAGACTCGCAAGACTGCAAGGCTTTTGCTCGTCACTATCGGCCACGGCACGCACGAACCAGCTTTACCATCCATCATGCTATTGTATATATGTATTATAGTCCCTCTGAAATCTTCTTCGTTAACTTTATTTGTTAAAAATTGACAGGTCGAGTTATTCCTCAGTTCCATTGGAATACGAATCTCGGCGTAACCATAAACGATTAGGTAGATATATAAAAGTAAGGATTCAATTTTGTTTCCGATAATGTGACAATAGGAGGTTCAGTATAGTCGTGAAATGAGATCGATTCCATTCCATACAGTTTATAGCTTCCATTTTCTGATTTACTCAAAAACTTGGGTTTCTCGCGCGATAATTTACATAAATAAACGAATACATAATGATCCACAAGATATTATGACGCGCAACGTATAACAAAATGACGGGAACACACATCGTCGACAGTAATTCTTCGAACAAATTTCTTACCCAATCAAAATGTTTATCGCTTATTTACCTCCAGAAAATTCTACATTAGCCATAATTTGGTCGAATATATTTACGTAAATAAGAATTGAGTAAAAATATTCGTATGATATTTATTTATTTATTCATAAGAAAACCAACAGTTTTTTTTTATTTTTACATAAAATAGATAAAAACATAAGAAAATATTAAACAACGAAACTAATGACAGGTTTTCACTTAAATTAATACATTAAAAATATAATATAAGCATATAAACACAATCACTTAACAGAAATAAAAAAGGAAAAATGAAATAATATGCATATACATGGTCGAATATATTTACGTAAATAAGAATTGAGTAAAAATATTCGTATGATATTTATTTATTTATTCATAAGAAAACCAACAGTTTTTTTTTTATTTTTACATAAAATAGATAAAAACATAAGAAAATATTAAACAACGAAACTAATGACAGGTTTTCACTTAAATTAATACATTAAAAATATAATATAAGCATATAAACACAATCACTTAACAGAAATAAAAAAGGAAAAATGAAATAATATGCATATATGTACATGGTCGAATATATTTACGTAAATAAGAATTGAGTAAAAATATTCGTATGATATTTATTTATTTATTCATAAGAAAACCAACAGTTTTTTTTTTATTTTTACATAAAATAGATAAAAACATAAGAAAATATTAAACAACGAAACTAATGACAGGTTTTCACTTAAATTAATACATTAAAAATATAATATAAGCATATAAACACAATCACTTAACAGAAATAAAAAAGGAAAAATGAAATAATATGCATATACATGGTCGAATATATTTACGTAAATAAGAATTGAGTAAAAATATTCGTATGATATTTATTTATTTATTCATAAGAAAACCAACAGTTTTTTTTTTTATTTTTACATAAAATAGATAAAAACATAAGAAAATATTAAACAACGAAACTAATGACAGGTTTTCACTTAAATTAATACATTAAAAATATAATATAAGCATATAAACACAATCACTTAACAGAAATAAAAAAGGAAAAATGAAATAATATGCATATACATACACACATACACATAAAATACATAGAATATTTATAAGAATTACATAGCAAATATTAGCTAAAATTGAAATAAAGTGGGGCGACTCGCATATTTATTATTTCTTCTTCTTCTTCAATGGCTCTACAGCCCATATCGAGCCTTGGCCTCCAGCAACTTCCTCCTCCAACCTCTCCTGTCACCTGCTGCGACCCTCCAGTTTGGCACATTCAGAAACTGGGATGCGTCCCTCCCAATATCATCTTCCCATCGCAGCCTCGGTCTCCCGACCTTTCTTTTGCCACCTGGATGCCCCTCTAAGACTCTTTTTGGTACTCGTGATGATGGCATTCTCTGAACATGCCCGGCCCATCTTAGCCTGCTTAGTCTTATATGTTCAGACAGTTTGGGTGCTTTGTAAATGCTGTACAACTCATCGTTGTATCTAATTCTCCATGTTTGTCCATCATTCACGGGTCCCAGGATTTTACGCAGCACTCTTCTCTCAAAGATGTCCAGCATCTCCGCAGACCTTATTGTCAGTGTCCAAGCCTCACACCCATATGACACAACAGTCCTGATGATTGTTTTATATAGGGTTACTTTTGTCTTTCTATGGACACTTCTAGACTTGAACACCGGTAACAGAGAGAAGAATGCTTTGTTACCTGTCATTATTCGTCTTTTTATTTCTAGGGTATCTTCATTATCTTTATTAATAGTAGAACCCAGGTATGCAAACTCCTCTACAGTTTCAAAAGTGTATTTTTCTTTGAACGTTATGTTGCTTTGTAGAGCGTTTCTAGCATTTCTAGTTTGCTTCATTATTTTGGTTTTATTTACATTAATTTGCAAACCTATTTCTGCTGCTGCTGTTTCAAGTGGGTCAAAGACTTCCTGTAGGGCTGCAAGGGATCTTCCGATAATATTGAGGTCATCTGCATAGCCAACTATTTGAGAACTTTTAAAATATATAGTGGAGCTGGTGTTAACAGATGTTTTTCTGATAGCATATTCAAGAGCCAGATTGAACAGTGTAGGTGCCAAACCATCACCCTGCTTGAGACCCTGGGATACAACAAATTCTTCGGTCATCTCGCTGCCAATTTTCACCATGCATTTTGTATTGCTCATTGTGGATTTAACCAGCTTTATGAGTTTTGTTGGGATCTTAAATTCTAGTAGGATGCCATAGAGCTTTTCTCTGCTTATGCTGTCGTAGGCCTGCTTAAAATCAATAAACAACTGGCATATATCTACGTCAAATTCCCAGCTTTTTGTAAGTATTTGCCTAACTGTGAACAGTTGGTCGCTGGTGGACCTGTTTCTTCTGAACCCTGCTTGGTATTCTCCTATAATGTTTTCCGCATAGGGCTCAATCCGGTTCTTCAATATGGTGGTAAATACTTTATATGCGGTGTTTAGCAGCGAGATGCCTCTGTGGTTTTCACACCTCAATTTGTCTCCTTTTTTATGTATTGGGCATATGACACTCATCTGCCACTCCTCAGGTATTTCCTCAAGGGACCATATCTTTATGATCAGTTCGTGAAATAGCGTTTGCAGGTGATCGCTGCCATATTTGAGTAGTTCAGAGGCAATTTTATCTACTCCTGGTGATTTATTGTTCTTCAGGCTTTTTATTGCTGCCTTTGTCTCCGCTAGTGTTGGTGAGTTCACTATCTGATCATCCTCTAATGATATGGCTGTTGTGCATGTTATGCATCCTCTAATGATTTATTATTAGCAATTAATAAATAATAATATATACCAACCAAGCAAACAGACATAATTAAAAAACACATGACTGGCTCAAGTTTTATTACGATACCTATACGCTGACCAGGGAAACAGGGATCGTGTGAGAAATATATTTTATTTATCTTCTACTTTGCTGGGAATCGAACATAAGACTCAGACATGACAATCAATTGACTCACCATTATGTCACGCTGGTTGATGAGCTAAATGACTAATTTAAATAGCACACTGAGGTAAGTCGCGGAAGACACATAACGCCCAATAACAAATATATTGCAATAACGCTATGAATTGTTTACTCTTCGAATGAACGCCTCGTTGTCCTCTGAAGTATTTTTCCAAAATACATAAATTTCCTTAATTTAATTGCGTATTTAATTTAGATGAAGAAATTGTAGCAGAGAAACTTTGACGGTGAATATTCTCGCATTTATTTGTATGGAATACGTCTTCTTTGTCAAGTGGTAAATTTATCTCTCGAAATATAAAATTTACCGAGTCAAAAATCGTACAACTCTGCGGGATATATTTTTTTCTACCATACAAGTGGCAGTGCTGTTTATATATGTAGATTCTTCCTAACCATATACCATCGCAATACGTCTCTCCTTTGAACTAAACTCAATTGCCCTTTAAGTTAATATCTTCACCAATACAATGGGGTTATCCTCTAAATTCAAGGGTATTTTTTGCTTACTCACGACATCCCAACTGCACTGGATGGAGCCATGGAGAAGTGGGTACATTATAAAGCGCTACTTGTTACCAATTTTGTAGGTATGTTTCTATAGCATATTGATCACAAATTATAGATTAAAAGACAAAGACAGAAAATACATTAAGGCGACAGTACCCCCTATTCAGTAACTATTGTAACAAAAATAGGAACGTTCTAAAATTGTAGATTTTAGATTTACGGTCTTATTTCAGGGTTATAAAATATAAACTTGGACTAAATGGAATAGGAACGTACCTATATTGGCTGGAACGTTCTTACAAATTAAGGCGATCTATAATTTTAGAACGTTCTTATTTTAGTTACAATAGTTACTGAATAGGTGGTAGTACGTCCGATTCTACAACTTTTTAAGAACGATCCGACTAAAATATGTGTGTAGGTACATATTCCATTTAGTCCTATTGTAGTTGATATTCTATAATGCTGAAATAGGAACGTTCTTACTCCAAGTAAGTCGCGAATTAGTTCGATTCCCTATTTTATAACCATATTTTAGTAAAATCAGCTGTCAACACGTTCTTATTTTATTTCATACCTTATTAAATGCGTACTAATTATTTTCATAGCAGTGCGAGATATTTTAGTTAAGTTGAAAACAACAGTTATGTACGGAAAAAAATAATAATGGATAATTTACACGTGTTGTGTTATGTTGAAAATAAAAACCTAAGAATATTAATGCAGATCAATTGAAATGATAGGTTAAGTGACATCACGGCAACATGACATAAATAAACATGGCCGAATAGTGTGCAGTACGCATGCGTAGGCACTCTGCGCCATAGACAATTTTTGTTAAAATTATCATCTACGGTGCATTAATTTTGTAGATTTTAGTTTTAGGAACAATGTCTTTTACATAATACGAATTTAAGTTCAAGAGTCCTTAATACTAAAATTTCAAAAGGTTGGCGCAGTAAGTTCACTCCCTTCAAAACCTTTCCATCTTTTCCAATCTGTTTCTTCTGCCGATATCGCACAATCACCTTCAGAAAATTACTAAATACTGCTTTTATTCGTAGAGCCAACAAATAATTATACCTATATGTAATGGCGTTCATTGAATGACCTGTTGTTTCAGTTTTTTTTTTGATAGAATTAAGACTTTTTTTTGACATTTCTGTTGCTCTCTGTATTTTCACAGCGCTACGTTCACACGTTACTGGTTTTGTGACTATGAAAATAATGACATAAATAATTTTAGGGAACTGGCACCCCACCCATTTGATGTATATAATATGTATGTAGGTGTACCAACATGTTTTGA
This sequence comes from Molanna angustata, assembly GCA_963576475.1. Taxonomy (NCBI): domain Eukaryota; kingdom Metazoa; phylum Arthropoda; class Insecta; order Trichoptera; family Molannidae; genus Molanna; species Molanna angustata. The sequence continues at coordinate 30,634,161 of OY754975.1, forward strand.
CATTATTTCGCGAGTCGTTGCGAAGTTCAACCAACATACCTACCTACTTTTAAGGAGAAATGGGACACGTCTCTGGGATTTATAAATAAATTTAAAGGTAGCGTTTTGTCAACAGGTAGCCATGTTTGTTCTCCAAAATGCCACACACAATTTCTTTGAAAGATTGGGAGATTGCTCCATGAAAGTTTATTTTTGAATACACGAGTGTAGATAATTATTGTTGATTTATATATCTACTACAAACGTATATTGCTTTCTTTTCAGTGCAAACAGTATGAAATGTATACTCACTCTTGCGAATATACATAAAGACTTAAGAATTACAAGCAATATTATATGCTAGAAGCTTAAAATAGCTTAAGCTAGAAGCTTGTGTTTAAGAAAGCAGCAGCTATTTGCTTATGTACATAATAAAAATAATCTACAAAGAACATATAAAACAAATCTCATAAATAAATTAACGATTGATACGTGTCATAAAAACAATTTGCTTCGCCAAATGAATATGGTTGGTTGGGAGATATTGCCATCTGGCAATAAGCCTGCCATTGTGCAAATGTGCTCAAAATATTTTAAATAGATAAATAAATAGTAATTTTAAACAAAACACAATTTAATAAACAAAGGAATAAAAAAATATATCTTTCAAATCCAGAAAAAACCACCATCAAAATTATTATACAAAAAATATTATAAAGTAAATAAAAAAAAAATATATAAAGTAAAGTTAGATGGGTGGTGGCAGAGCGGTTAGCGCGCTGGGTTTGTAATCCAGTGGTCTTGAGTTCGAATCCTGCCACGACCGATTTTGATCACCTATAGCACAAGTATTTATGCTTAATTTAGGGAACGTATGAAGATATATATGTAGGTATTTGTTACTACAAAGACATTCTTAAAAAAGTATATAACACATAAAAATGAACCACAAACACATTGTTTTGTTTGTTTTGAAATTGTTCGTAATTTGTTTATTTTATGATATTCATTGGTAGGTAGTTTTTTGTTAATTTTATGCTTTAATTTTTTTGTATATAATTTTTTTTGTTTGTATATATTTTTTTTATATATTTTCCCGTTCTCCTCTCCTTGTTACTTCCCAATCCAATCCTTTTTTTTTGTGAGTTTTTTTTTACGTTTATCTTAGTGTAATGTATATTTTCTTTGTTTTTATTTTCGCTTTAATTTCTTTTCTTGATTACATGTAGGTATAATTAAAAATATTCAAAATTTCAGGAACAATGTGACTACTCGAAGTAGGTAGACTCCAAAATGAAAGTGTCAACAATAATAATTTAATTTATTTCGGTTTCTTCTGCATATTTTACTTTTGGCTGTCATCTTTTTTTGTGGACTTTTTACTGTGTAGGTTGGTGGATAAATAATATTTTACTGTGAACTTTTTATTGTTAAGGTTGATTTGTATATATTTTTTATTGTTTTTTTTGTGTACCTACCTAATATGTTTGTGTAATATTTTTTGTATTGTAAAATGTTCTAACTTTACTGATTATTGCTTCAGAACAGACTCTGTCTAGTGAAGCAGTTATCTTTAATATATTCTGTTTTTAATATTGTGCTACTAAATAAATAAATAAATAATATTTTTGTCATACGTTGTAATCTGGTAGGTTGGAAGAAATTCCCTAATTGCAATAAATTGATTATATTTGTTTATATTATGACCAATAAATACATGACAACTTAATATAAATGTGATATATATTTTTTATAAAGAATGAATCTGTACTTTAGTAGGTACCTACATACACATTGACTGACCAATTTAATTATATGTCCACCGGGATAGCCTCACTCCACCCTTGGGTTGCTTTATTAGAATTATCAATCTAGTCTGACTTAGTTTATGCGAAGTATCGAAGGATGACAAAATAAATTTTGGATACTAAATAAAACTATTTTATGGGGCAGTTTCCAAACTTGGATATTACGATTTATTATCGGTGACAGGTCCGCACTTAGGTTCAGTCAGTAATTGTACAGGGGGACCGTCCGTCGGATACTTTTTAATTTGTTTTTCCACAGAAAATAAATGTTCTGTCATGGTAAATTATTGTTGCAATAAAAAATTAATAGTAGTATTAGTTTGTAGGTAGGTACTACGAAAATTACTAAAGTTGTGTAAACCCGAGTAAATTAGACATTAAATTGGATAATATTATTATTCTACACTTTTTATACTTTACGCATACATACCATCACGATATATGTGCGACAGATGTGCGGGTATGCATTGCCTTATTAAAGAAAGCACGTTACATACGTGTAAGCCCACACACCACATCCAAGTACAAGTACATAAACTTTTATGTAATAAATCGAATATTTTTTTAATTGCATATTTATAAATCAACTAATTTCTCAATTTACAGAAAAGGTTTCTTCGTTACTTCGTCGATGGCAATAATATAATTCCTTTTTTTCTAGTGAATTGTTTTACTTTATTCAAATGTATAGAACTTTCAAAAATTGCGTTGATAAGGGAACTCAATAAGAAGGAATGACTTGTGAACGTTGCGCAAGCGCATAAAGTGATCACGTGAACCAGCCGATGACAAGTCGTAAGCCCTGTAGGTGCCTTGAGTTACTGGTTCTTCTTTAATATCCCAACTTCGTCTCTATTGAGATGTTAAAAAGTTTGTCAATAAAAATATCATTTTATAATAATTTTTAAACCAGCCAAATCATTTAGTGGCTACGTAAAACTTATTAATTAAAATATTAGAAAAATACACTGATTTAGGTAATTCTACATTTGTATGTAATAAAACAGGGGGACAATTTGGTCGATGAAAGTCTATTCAAATGGTCTGTTCTTCATCCACCATCACCCGTTCACCTTATGGGGACTAAAAATGAATAATGTTTTTTTTCCTTTATACTTTCTTTTTCTATTTTACATCTTTTACTATTTTTTTAAATGTTGCTATATTTTCATTATTTTTTATAAGTAGTTATTTTTGTTAAGGATACTAATTTTATTATGTGGGTTAGGTTGTGAGAATTTACAAAAAAATGTGGAAAAAAAATAAGTCTCTTAGTTTTTGCAACATACTGTTTTTATTAAAAATACCGTTAAAATCGTAACCTAAGATCACATTTTTGGTTCTGTTGCTACAAATTTCTCAGTTTTAGTTATGTTGCTTAATTCTGAATAACCATTTTATCAGTCACACGCGCGTAATTAAAACCAAGCATGCTTACATAGTTTCGGGATAAAAAAATGTTATCTAATTTTAACGCTTTACCCTGTTAAAAAATGTACAACACCGACTATGGCCACTTTCTTTAAAAGATAGCCCAGTTAGATGAGATTTAAAATGGTATACCTACCACAATTCTAAAAAAATTAAATTAAATAATCTTAAAAATATTCTGTTGTTAAAACTAAGAGACTTATTTTTTTATTGTAATATTATGAAGCTGTTGGATTTCCCAAATAAAATAAAATAAGTTAACACTTTCCTAAATTTTTTTGCTTCTCACTTTTTTATTTTTATTATTTATTCATTTACAACGGCATATATTGCCATTTACAAACGTATATAAAAAAATATCGAAAACTAAATTAAAGAAAAGAAAACAATAATAAACTTACGCAAAAAAAGGAATAGTGATCATTGAGTTATAAACTCAGTGATCGTGATCAACATTATAAAACAAACCAAAAAATAGTCAACCTAATTGAATTTCAATCATTTTCCCTTTCCTTTAAATTATATACGTATAATAAACATGCAAAACAGAATATTACACATTTTATTTGAGGTGCCTAAAGTCCGGACCGATAAGTAAGTATTTGAGGGTTTGTTTTTGAAAAATAAATCAATAAAGTGTCCTTTTAGTGCTTAATAGAATGGAAGAATACATCAGTCAGATAACCATAATCATTGCCCAACCGATGAACTCTATTCAGGGGAGTTATGCAAATAATTAATATTGGAAATCTTACATAGGAATGTTATACTTTGGCGAGTATTCCTTGTTGGAATATGGTAATGTATGTATCTATCTAACTAACAAGGTAAGAGGAGATAAAGTAGGTATTGAAAATCTTATATAGGAATGTTATACTTTGGCGGGTATTCCTTGTTGGAATATGGTAATGTATGTATCTATCTAACTAACAAGGTAAGAGGAGATAAAGTAGGTATTGAAAATCTTATATAGGAATGTTATACTTTGGCGGGTATTCCATGTTGGAATATGGTAATGTATCTATCTAACTAACAAGGTAAGAGGAGATAAAGTAGGTATTGAAAATCTTATATAGGAATGTTATACTTTGGCGGGTATTCCTTGTTGGAATATGGTAATGTATGTATCTATCTAACTAACAAGGTAAGAGGAGATAAAGTAGGTATTGAAAATCTTATATAGGAATGTTATACTTTGGCGGGTATTCCTTGTTGGAATATGGTAATGTATCTATCTAACTAACAAGGTAAGAGGAGATAAAGTAGGTATTGAAAATCTTATATAGGAATGTTATACTTTGGCGGGTATTCCTTGTTGGAATATGGTAATGTATGTATCTATCTAACTAACAAGGTAAGAGGAGATAAAGTAGGTATTGAAAATCTTATATAGGAATGTTATACTTTGGCGGGTATTCCTTGTTGGAATATGGTAATGTATCTATCTAACTAACAAGGTAAGAGGAGATAAAGTAGGTATTGAAAATCTTATATAGGAATGTTATACTTTGGCGGGTATTCCTTGTTGGAATATGGTAATGTATCTATCTAACTAACAAGGTAAGAGGAGATAAAGTAGGTATTGAAAATCTTATATAGGAATGTTATACTTTGGCGGGTATTCCTTGTTGGAATATGGTAATGTATGTACCTATCTAACTAACAAGGTAAGAGGAGATAAAGTAGGTATTGAAAATCTTATATAGGAGCATGAGATTAGATATAATCCTTTTATCGGAGAGGTCATGAAGTTGCAGATAGGCTAGTAGGCGATCATTATTTACATCTTATGCAGGAATTTTCAGTTAATAATTCAAAAACCTTAAAAATTCATGCCGGATAGTTTCGATTGTTTCACAAGTTTTTTTTCCAAAAATCCATGATATATACAATAATTAATAGAGAACTTACCTGGCTATTGTAAACGCTATTATTTCGTAACGTCTCTCTTTAAAACCTTCAAGATGACTGTAACTTTTCGCCCACAGAGGGTTTGCATTGTTGAGTACGTAAATACGGCTTTGTAGTAACCTGGCAGCCGGCAGCCAGCATCCGAGTTTGACAGATGCCGCCGTTAACCCATTCCGGCCACGCAGCCCCTCGTCGGATAACAATCTGATGACGTCATCCGGAGATGGGGTTAAATTTTATCACAAGATTCGCACAATGTTTCGTATGGAATAATAATGTGGTGAAATTACCCAACGACTAGTGGTGTGCAAAAGTTTTGCGAGTCCAGCGGTCTTGGTCGTGCGAGACTTCGTGGCTCAGTTGGTTTGATATCTGACTCCCAAGCGAAAGGTCCCGGGTGCACAGAGACACAGTTTTGATTGTGTTTTTAGTCTGGATCCGCGACACGATAAATGTCAAGTCTCCAAAATGTGGCTACTTGTTTTTGGATACACCTTAAATAATTATTTGTCTTAGTACCTGTTAGCTGCCGGAGAAGTAACAAAAAACATAAGATGTGTGGTGGCAGAGCGGTTAGCGCGCTGGGTTAGTAGCCGTAACAGTATGGTCGCGAGTTCGAATCCTGCCACGACCGATTTCGTTCACCCATAGAATAAGTATTTATTATTTATTTATTAAGTTCTACGCTCATTAGAGCATTTACAAAAAAATGTTAAAAAAAATGTTAAACAAGAAAACAAAAATTAACAAAGTGCATTGCCATAATCATAAAAAGCAACAAAATAAAATAATACAAAAAAAAACATAACAAGTTAAAATATAGTAGTAAAATAAATACACAAATGAAAATACACTAAAAAAAATGGATAAAATTTTACATAAAAAATTACTAACCATTTTTCATAATTATAAAATAATACAATGAAAGCAAAGAATAAGAATTATGCTTAATTTCGGGAAATTATAACGATTTTTATGTAGATACTTGTTACAGTTACAAGTACATATTCACTCTTTAAAAAATAAAAATGAATATGTATGAGTCTTGCAGTAGTCTTGCATTTCTATATTTCTATAAAATTATTTACTTTTAATTAAAACCACGTAATTTTCTTCGTACTAAGGACATTTTGCATTCTACATAATCATGTTGTTTTTGACATATTTCAATATTACTAATGATGTTGAGAAAAAATATGTTATTTTTTTGAAAAAAGGTGGAAGACCTGCATGATTTGTAATGACAAGATCAATACTGAGTTGGTATGCATGACCTTTACCAAGACCACACCGATATTGGTCTTACATTTGCCCATCACTACCAACGACTACTACTACCGCCCTCCTCCGTGGCTCAGGAGCGGTAAAATATTACACAGACTTAATCGAATAATAGATTCTTACGACAAAACAGTATTACGTTATTACCAGTTCACTCAATGGAGTTACAGCGTTTCAACCTATAATAATAATAAAAAATTATAAAGCGCCGTTTAGTGATACAAGATCACTCCAAGGGCGCTGTAGCTTATTTGTTGGCTCTACGAAACAAGGCAGTCTTAAGAAGTTTACCGAAGGTGTCAATGCTCTGAGCTCCACGTATTTTAAGAGACAATTTATTCCATTTTAAAGGCCCGTTCACACTAAAACCGCGATCATAGTAAGCCGCCTTATTGACTTTGTCCAATTCTTTTTAAAGAGTTGGTACTCTGTGATTCAGACGATCTCATTCTTCTGGCACAATTCCTGAATGTAGTGTGGAGCCAAGTCGTTAAGAGCTTTAAACACCATCAGGCATACCTTATTGTCCACTCGTTCTGGACACCTCAACCAGTGCAGTTGGTTAAGAAGAGGTGTTATGTGACATCTTTTGTCGGCTCCATATATCAACCTCGCAGTTGCGTTGAAAACTATTTGTAATCTATCTAGCTGATACTTTGGCAAACCCGCCTAAATAGCATTACAGTTATCCAGCCGTGACATCACAAATGCATTAATAAGCGTTTTAGCTTTGTTTTTGGGTAAGCTCCGGCGGATACTTTTCAATTGCCTCAGATGAAAGAAACAAGAGCTAACAGTTTTTGAGATTTACAACTCCATCGATAATTTGTTGTCCAGGTGGACGCCTAGAAATTCGAAGGTATTTGATGGTGTAAGTTCTTCTCCATTGATGTTAATCGGAGTATTTTCAATGAGATGCTGTCGTCGCGGTGAAACTACCCACATAAACTCGGTTTTCGTTGGGTTTAATTTTAGCTTGTAGAGCGACATCCAGGCAGCAATTTTTACAATGCAACCAACGGTATCATTCACAAGACTATCCCTGTTTTCGGCAGTGCAGAATTTCACAATGAGGCGATCGTCAGCATAAGCATATGAATAAAAACCGATATTCCTGCATCGTCTCAATTGAGATTTAAAAAATATATCAAAAATTTATGGCTACCATTTCGTTACGGATATTTTCTTTCTTTCAAATGCTCCAGGGAAGTCGGTTATTTGGTGTAAACTTTGATTTAAGATAACCCCATAGGAAAAACTTCATAGGAGCTAAATCAGGACTGCGTGGAGGCCAATTTATGTCACCTCTCCTGGAGATCAATTTGACTGGGAAAATTTCACGAACTCGTGGCAGAGATGTATTGGACGTATGTGACGTTGCTCCGTCCTGCTGGAACAATGTTCTTTGGTTTTAGCTACGATAGTTTTGCAGTTTAGGCACCAAGAAGTCGTCTAACATCTCCACATAACGCTCTGAATACAAATATATACTTTCTTTTGAGACACCTTGTATGTTACATATATTTTATTGTTTCACAAATAGTTCGGGCAGGACATCGTCTGTCGGGTACGCTAGTGTTTTATATAATGGTTCGTTGTATATGTATGTGCTCGCTGAAACCTCAAATTAATAATAATAATATGTAACTTACTAATCCCTGGTATGTTATTAAAGTTGTTTTTGAATAAACATTGTACAATGTACTTATACCTATTGAATATACACCTTACCAACCCTTCCTCCAAAGAAAACTTTGCTCTATTCTTAATACTTAGGGGCGGTGCGGCGCAGTAGGTATATAAAAGTACCATTATTATTATATTGTAATATTGTTTATATAACAATGGAGCAAGTCTTGTGCTGGTAGACGATCTTGGAAGTTTAGTATTGTATTAATTAGGTTCCTACATCAAGGTAACTGGCTCATCTGCCAAAACTTTTATACTATGGTACAAGATCTTTGTCTTAGATATAGTAGGTAGATATTATACTGACATGTGCCTTATAATCAACCCGGGGTATCCGACACTTTTGCAGGTATGAATTGCCTCCAATTAAAGCTATAGCTGAGTATCTTATATAAATAATAATTATTCAAGAAATTATTTTTGCCTTATTCCTTAACAATTCCTGAAATATATGTTTATAATAGTATTAAGTAGGTTTTTTAAAATAAAACACATTTATAATTTTCTTCCAATTAGTATTATATTTTATTTATTTATTATTTTTTTTTACAAATATAATATCTTATGTAGGTACAATATAACTTGAAAAAGTAGTAAATAAAATGTATAGTACTATAATTAAGTTAAAGTTAAAGTTATAGTCATAAGTGTATATATTATATTTATATTTATTTTAATTAGTGGATTAGGCTAGGCTATGCCTGTCCCAGAGTAGCGTTATATAAATCAGTTATCTTATATTCGTCCCAGTGTTAGTTAATTTTTATAAGGTTTAGTGGTAGGTTGAAGTGATACAGAGGTGCAAGTATATGTTTTAGTGTAGTATGAAATATTGCTTGATGTAAAAAGGGCTAATGCTAATATAATTTATATTTTTTTGAAGTCTATTAAGTAGTAAATACATTTTCTGTTTCTTTTCGTCCTTTAGTAATTAACCAGTTTGCTATAGCTTTCAATTTGATATGTGAGTAGGTTTGACTTACTAGTACCTACCTTCAGAGTAGTGAAGAAATTTTTGTATAATATGGAGTATTTATATAAATTAGTACAGTGATTGACAACCAATGGTAAGCAACAAAATAAAAATAAAAATACTTTAATATCTGACTTTAAATTATATAATGCAATTTTTTGTACATAAGTTTAACTGTAAATATGTGACTATAATATCAAATAATATGTCTTTAAAATGAATAAATGAATGAATGAAGATGCTCGTCTAGAGCGAAACTAGTAAGTTAAATTAAATCAAGTGGAAGAAAATAATAAATATGTTTTATTTCAATATATTATAATGGAATTCCATCTATTATAGTCGATCGAAAAAGTATACAAAAAAGTATTAAGTAATATTTATTTAGTTTAATGGGAAATATACAGAAATTTGCAAATTACAAAAATCAACAATGAATTTGAAATATTTGCCAAAATAGTTTCCTCATCATCATACATTACATTATGCGTTAAAGAAGACCATTCAAGATAAGTAATTCACCGACCATTCAATATAAGTAACTCCCGACCCTCCATCTTCCACCTGGGTGCCCTTCCATGATCCTTTTTGGTACCCGTGATGACGGCATTCTCTGCACATGTCCGGCCCATCTTAGCCTGTTCAGTCTGGCATGTACAGATATTCTGGGTGCCTTGTAGATGCTGTACAGCTCATCGTTGTAGCGCACTATCCAGGCTTCGCCATCATTAACGGGCCCCAGTATTCTAAGCAGCACCCTCCTCTCAAAGGTGTCCAGTACCTCTGCAGACTTTTTCGTCATTGTCCACGCCTCACACCCGTATATCACAACTGTTCTAATGATTGTTTTGTAAAAAAATGTAAAAATAGGTATATAAAAATGTAAACAACTGAAACACTATCATTTGGGGGTATGTTTTTGAAAATGTTTTAATAAAGTATATTTATAGTCCTTAAAAGAATTAAAGAAAGGGTCAGTCAGATAACCAAAGTCATTGTCCAATCGATGAAATCTATTCAACGGATTATTATTTGGGAAGCATCATAATAGTTATTAACTATTTTGTGTTTTTGCCCGTGAAGCTATTCGAGCGACTCTTTCAACTGTGTTATTAACTTACATTCCAATCTGAAATCGATCACAAAAACATAAATAAAATTTTGCGACTGTAATTGCTGGTCCGAGGTGTTTGCAATTTTATTTGCAAATATTTCCTAAACCGAAGGTAGGTAGTTTTTAATTTCCTTCGATCGTAAATTTCATCTTTTTATTTCCTTTCGTTGGAGTTTGAAATTGTAGAGTTTTGTGAATTTGGGCGTGTTTACGAATTGATTCCTGCCCACAAATATTTTAAGTTTTTTTCAGCCAACTCCGCCGGATTAACGTTAATGATATTATGTAGGTATTATTTCTATTCGTAATACAAAGCTTTAGTAATAACAATCATTTAAATACTGTACAACGGCTTATGGATTATGTACAACGTACAATTATGCAATATATTGTAATAACGTGAATAATAATAATAATATAAATGTATACATTTTGCCACTTATTCTGCTGAACGTAATCGCGAGCATAAAGCCCGCTGTACATTATAAATTTATAACAGGAGATCAGGGCCGTATCGATAATTTCATTAACTTTTTTTTCTCATTATATGTTAAAAATATTTTTATTGTGTGGTCACTCTGGCATTTATATCCATGTACCTTGCATTAATTGTACCAGTTGGGTGTGCTTTTTTTGCTGTGGAATAATATTATTGTCACAATAATGATTTAAGGTACTCAACAGCGTAAAGTAAATATTGTATTTTTGTGTGGTGGGTGCATGGATGTAGATGTAATGCATAAATATAATATTGTAAATCTCCAACCTCGAAACAGGCGTAGTCCTAGTGAGGTTGGGATAGTATTTATAAATGATTTATTAAATGTCGAGATGATATAAATAAATAAAATAATACAAATAAATTTAACACTCGCATATTTATGTAGTTGCATATACGCAAAAATTGGATGTTTTCTATAACAGGGAAAATATTTCTCAATAGAAGGCGATACAAAAAAAAAATTCTTCCTCACATCATTACGTTCGGTTCTTTCCGCCTACCCCAAATAGGGAAATGGCGTGATGGTATGATAAATGCAATAGTTAATATGAATATGATTTTTTACCTTTTTATTTCAGATGGTGCTCAATCTAATTCGACTGCCTAACCTAACCTTACCAAAACTAACCTAACCTAACCCAACTTAACTCAACCAAACAAAACCTTGTTTTGGCCACCAGGAGATTATTAGCATTCATTAAAATGGCATTTAATCTATTACTTTCGGTCGAAAAACTAAATTTAACTTTTTTTTTTATTAAAATATAATAAAAGCATAATACCTATATTATAAAAAAACAAATTATGAAAACGAAGTCTTGTGGTCTAATGTCAAAACTAAACATGTTTTCACTGCAATATACTCACATACATATTTTATATCACGCCATATTTTACGATGACAAGTCTGTACTAGGACTAGCAGTTTACAACTTCACAGTGACTACAATTATGAACTGGGTGATGATACTTTCCGCTCTACATACAGTAGGCAACACAATCAAGATACTTTGTAATTATTAACTTCAAAAAACATCAAAACAGACACATATAGCTCACACAAAACAGACCAATCAGGTCAGAATCAGGTCGGTTATTATGTTTTTGGTTTTCATTGAATTGTTTTGACGCCTCTATTTTTTCTGGCCCCGGCGCATCTACCCCTTTGGAACGTATGGAAGAGACGACCCTGCAACAGAGAGTAAAATAAATTTAATAGATTAGTGGTTTTGAGAAATGCTATGAAATTAAATATTCAAATTCGTACCTACTATGTCGTTTTATTTTTATCGACATTAGCCTTTATTGAGTACCTATTTATTAAATATACTACTACTCGGTATTCCTGGATTTTTTGAGATAGAAGTTTTACGCGACGTCCTACGTAGGCGATTCAAAGCGAATGCGAAGCGGCGCGGCGCGGCGCGAAAATAACAAACAGTCGGTAACTATGGAAGTGTCCTACGTTACCGACCGCGAGTTGGTGTCGATGCGGCGCGGCGCGATGCGAAACAAACGCGATCAGTTGGTTTGATATTTTCACGCGAATTGATAGCGGCGCCATTGTTTTTTGACATGTCAGAAACAGAAATTTTAATTTCTGTCCATGAACGTCCCATATTATGGGACAAATTATTATCGAACCGCGAATTTTAGGATTTGGCAAAAATAAGTGGGACTACAAGTAAACACATTTATTTATTATTGCTATTTTACAATAGGATCTTGTTCAAAACACAAAGTTTTCTCTCGCTTGCACAAATGTCAAATTTTGATATGTTTCCCGGAAAGCTGTAAATTCAGTCTCATTTATTAATTCAAGATCACGTAATTCTTCATACAAATCATGATATCCCCCATAAATATGCCTCTCTAAGTACACAATATTAGATTCACTTTTCTGCCGTACATACTTCTTGAGTATTTTATATACGTACATCCATGACAGTAGCTGGCGGCAGAGGGAACGATTCGCGCACACGTAGGACAGAGCCGTCGCGTCGCACCGCATCGCATTGAATTCGCTTGTATCCGCACCGCATCGCTTCGCAATCGCGTTCGCTTTGAATCGCCTACGTAGGACGTAGCGTTAGAGTTTTTCATCCTGGTTGTCAATGTCCTACGTGAATGAAATATGAGAAGAAAAAAAAACAAATCTTTTGATCGCAGAGTAGCCATAGCAATTTCAAAATAGTACTGCCTCAGAACTGACCATGTCTAACGAACGAGCCAGTATAATTTCCGAATGTTTGAAAAAATAAAAAAAATAATTGTTATAAGTTAAAAATTAAATTGTATTTTGTTCCTTTGTAATATTTATACTATTGGAAATATCATATTATTCATTCATGCATTCACTTATTGTTTATTTATTTATTAACCAGGCATGCTGCAATTAGTTATAGGTACATGTAAGTACCAGTTGCGACTGGTCGATTGTATTTTTGATCATTTTTGGTGGTGCAATTTTTCCTGAATTAATAATAAACTAGTTGCATGTAACACATGAGATCCAACTGTCGATAGCGATAGTATGTATAGTTGAAGAATATGTACCAAACTATAAACCCATAAATACAAATTATTGAATATTTTCAGATATTTTGTTTTCTATACAACATATGTAGGTATGTATGTCAAGATAGGATAGTATGGAGGAAGTTCCTTTTTTCCTACCCAGAATATGAAAATAGCATGATGGTATGTATGTTTGGAGATGAAGTATCAAACTATTAAGTATTCTTACATATTGTGTATAGGCGACTACCTTACAAAATGTATGAAGCGATGTCGTCACTAAATTCAATTTTTAAAAAAATTGTTAAAAAAAAATTGAGATCTTCTACTACAATGTTAATATTTTTTATAGAAAATTAAATTATCTAGTTGGGGTGTTTCGGCTTTTTTCGATAATTGTATAAGTTTTGGAAATATAGGCAGTTAAACTCATAATTTTATCATAAAAAAAATATTTTTCTTAATAAAAAATGTTTGAGAAACCCTGGATTTTTTTTGAAAAAACTAGTTTGAGATTTTGTATTTGTCTATGTTTATACCAATTTTCAGCGTTCTAGCTTTTATGGTTTCTGAGATATAGGGAAAAATAAAATAAAAATTCAAAAGTTGATAACCCCTGACTGAAACAAAAATTCAAAATTCCGAGTATAAAAGTTTTGTAGGCCTATAACTGTTTATATATTCTAAAATTTTGGGCTCTGTAAATTGAGCGGATCAAAAGTTATAAGGGGGGGACGGACACACAGACACACACACAGACACACACACACACAGACACACGAAATGTTCTTCTCCGAATTCTGAGTAAATCCGTGTATGGAACATATATGCTGCGAAGCCTCTAAGTTGGTGTTTTTTGACTTCAAAGTTGGAAAAGCCGTGAAAAAAGTAGACCTCTCCATACAATTCTCGCGTATTCTGGCTTGATACATTGTCGATATGTTAAGAGAACAAAGTTCTCCTGAACAAATCGACAGTTGGATTAATAGGTATTTAAACCATAAATACAATATAGGATATTTAAACAAATGTATTAAAGTCACAGTATTTGTTTTCAAATAATTTTAAAAACCGCGCCAGCGTTCTCTTTTATAAGTGATATTGTTATTTTACAATATTGTTTCACTGATTTATCAACAGAAGAAATTTGTTGTGAAGAAAAATGTATGGGAGTATTATTCATACAATTTTCCTCTCAATCAATTATTAATATACTAAGTAATTAGGTCTAAAGTTGTGTGTCAATATGTGACACTCGTATTTTAGTCGCGGAATCGGCTGTATGTCATGTATACGTGGCACTCATCTCTTTCAATACGAATGGCTTATGAATTAGAGAGCGAGATAGATGTATACATACTAATTACATCTAAGATATGATAAGCTTGGTGCTGCGCACGAGCCTGCACGAGTCTGCCTTATGAATTCAGTACAAGTATCGCTATTTCATCTGCCAGGGGACTATCTCTTTCTCTTCATACATACGCTGTATTAAAAAGAAATCAATTTTGGTGCAATATAGATATCGCACGCCATACATTACATAATGATAATATTTGTATTGCGGTAGATTTCATTATAATATGATGTCGATTGCGAGGGTATATATAATAATCAATTGGTTTAGAAAAATAACAGTAATAAATTAAAGCGTAAAAATATATTAAAAACATATTTTAATATTAATTTTTAGAATATACCATTTAAAAATTGGTAGTGCAATTGATCCAACGCACTTCATATAGAGTCGCCGCTGGTAAGTACGCAAATAAAAAATAAATTATTCTATACATACATTATTAACATTTTTTGTTTATGGTATTATCAACTATTGATTGAAATTTAACATAATATCAATGAATTAATACATAATATATTGCTTCACGATCATCATAGATTCATTAAAACTTTTACGGGTTCTTATTCCGTACAAAATTGACGTGGATTCGTATGAAAAAACATAAAAAAACTATAATCATTTCTGATTAGGTCTATGTTAAACCGATCATTTTATCCCGCAGTGTATACTTAAGATTAAAAGGTAACTTTTTTGTTTGATACAAGCAAAAAGGTTACAAGTTACAACACGTGTAAGTAAAAACTTCGATTAAGAAGTGAAATTATTCAGCAAGGTTACTTCCGTCTATAGAAATCCATGTTTTTGGCTGGATTCATTATGGGTCTGTCTGAGATTTAATGACTTTGGCTTTGAAATGTACCCGGAGTATAATTTCTTTAAAATAATAATTGGTTTATTCAAAATTATCAACTCGTACATAGAGTGTAAACCAAAAATGTTCAGTAACTAAACAGTTAAGTAGACTAAGGCTGGTTTGTTTCAATAAAAGTAACGATAATATTATAGTTAAAATGCTTTGATTTCGTGAAATTGATTAAAAAAATGCGTTGTTTGACGGCATTAGATTTCAATGAAACAACTAAAACTTTTGAATAATATAATGAATCAAAGTAATTTAACTATACTTACTTTTACTTTAATCTTTGTTCGAGAAACACAGCCTAAAAGGAAACTTTAAATTCTAGTTTGTTTTTCTAAATTTGTTTTTGTTTGACACATACCTACATCTGAAGGGCTCTTTTTTAAGCAATTTAAAGTACTGGATGTAAGGCAACTTCATACTGGATCCATTCTGAATTTATCCTTAAAAACAAACATATTCATATAATATACTCTACCTCAAAAGACACAAGAAGCATTACGTCAGGTAACTACTTGGTGCCACAAATGAATTCAAAATTTAGGCAAAGATTTTTTTATACATATACTGCACTTCGAATTTATAATCTTAGTGACTTAATTTCAACCGCATTAATTCCGCTGTCATGCGTCTTCTGTCATGTCCATGTCTCACTAGCATACATTAGAGTCGATACGACGATACCGTTGTATATCGCGAGATTTGATTGCCTCGAAATAATTTAGTCAGCCTTTGCAGCCATTCATGGGTTAGTGATTATGGTTAGTTATTGAAATACCTAAAAATCATGTTATGTACAAATAATGTTTGTATATAAGTTTATGATACATAGATTAATTGGTGATTTGCATTTTAAGTGCAGTTATGTACCAATCACTTGATTAGGGGGTAAGCGAGGTGTTGTTTAAAGGGGATGTTATGTCAAACCAATAGGGGTGTGTCATGAATTTATAGGGTTTTTAGAACCATCCTATCGTGATGTTGAATTTAATGACTTGCACTGTAATTTAATGGTAAATCAACTGGCATGACTAAAGATTCAACCAAATTAGTATGCAAAAGCATTTATTTATGTAAAACATTTATATTTCATTTAGACCTCAACAGAGACGTAATTTAAGAAATTTATAAGACAAATTTAATGTATAATATCAGGCATCAACAATTAGAATAAGTATATGAAGACCTAAAGCAATTTTTGATAATCATTTCAAATTGAATCAAGAACGAAAAAATCTAAAAAATGTTATTTTCCATTTAATTAGAGGACTATAAATATAACTTAAAAAAACTATATAAGATCTAATGGACGATTCAAAATATTAAATTGTAAATTAAATATAGCTCACTCGTGGTTAAAACAAAACAAAGTTATTTTCGTTAATAAATTTAAAGTTCTTATAGAAACTTCTTCCGTGTTCTAGAAAAAGTTTGATACTTCATGGTGTCATTATAGTTTTAATAGTTTTATATGTCTACAAACGAACACTTGACCTCATCCCAGGATGAGATAAATATCCTTTTGACCTCATCCCATGACCTCGTTCTAGGATGAGGTATATGTACTCCAAAATTATTACAGAATATTTATAATATCAGGAGACATAATAACAGATGTACATATGAGGATGTTTTGAATATAGGAGAGACTTTTTATTTTTGCCAAAATTGGTAATAATTTGCTTTTTATTCTCTCTGCCTTCATACATCCTATCATCTGTACAAGATATGGAGGGATACCTAGTAAGAAGAAGAACCTATAATTTAAGGAGGAAGATAGTTGACCCCATTAGTCGACACAGACATAGACCCGAATGCAGAGTCCGACCTAAATACTAACCATGTTTTCATTGCACAGTCGCTTACGAAAGTTAGGAGATCATGTGACTTCCTACCTGTAGGCAGTGGCGGCTCTTCCTAAAGGGCTCTCGGGCTCAGCCCTCCCAAACACTTTGTTCAAAAGATTCCAAAAAATTTATGTAATTAAGTTTTGAAAATAGATTATTTTTCTAATTAATGTTTGCTTTCTTACGCCCGTAGTATATTTAGCGAAAGTATTTTAACATACTTGCTTTGTAAAGCAAGCAAGAATCTATGAAATATTTCATTCCTCGGGCACAGTCGACTTGTGCCCGGAGAACCCATACAATTCACGTGACCGTCCGCTGCCGCCACAGCTCGCCGTACACGCTGAATGTATGCCGATTTAGAGCTAAACGGGGCAGTGCCCGCGAACGATTATAGTGTATTTTCATTCATTAATATTTTGTCGTACATTGCGATGGTCGAACGCTTGGTAGTCAGTTGCATTTCCTTGAGGCTAACATTGATTGATATCGTAATATTACATAGTTTAAATCCGAAATATATAAGTATGGAAAACACTGATAATTTTAATATACGAAAATAATATTGTTCCACATATCTGCTTTCTGATTCCTGTTGTAAGTTAATTCCTCTTCTAAGTAAAATTATAATTTTGAGCCCTTCTAAGATTTAAGGTCACCAGCCGCCACTGCCTGTAGGATGCTACGAAGTATGAAAATTGCACTGCAGAGACATATCTAAATACTTAGCGAACTAGCGTTGGTGTAAACTAACATTTGCGAACTGTCAAAAAGTAAGGTTGATCGCGACGAACGGTTTAATAATAAAATACGAGATCTTTTGGATGGACGATGATTTTAGCAACATCGTCAAATATGTATTTGGTAATTTTGTCAAATCAAATACCAAACAGAGTATTCAGCGATCTATACAAGATGCCGAAAATTCGCAGGAATTTCAGAAAAATCATGACATCGAGCTGTCAGTGTGAGCTTGGTTACATGTGTTTATGTTATGACAAAAACCAATTTAAATGTCGGTCCAAACCCATAGAAAACTATCTACCATCGACTTTAATTTTGGCGTAGTATTAAGTATTAAGTTAGTGATTTCTTTGTAACGCAATTGCTAACTTAAGAATACTAAATACTCCAGTGAGGTTTGGAGTTAATATTTAGTTACCTACGACTGTGCATTCGGATCATAGAGTTGGGATGTAGCAAGACCTGGTAAGAGTGTATCAATTGCTTCTTCGATAGTTCTACAGTTCATATCTAGCCGTGGTCTCCAGCAATATATT
The DNA here is from genome assembly GCA_963576475.1 of Molanna angustata. Classification (NCBI taxonomy): domain Eukaryota; kingdom Metazoa; phylum Arthropoda; class Insecta; order Trichoptera; family Molannidae; genus Molanna; species Molanna angustata. The sequence continues at coordinate 30,652,712 of OY754975.1, forward strand.
CCTCCAATAACTCCCGTCATTTACTGCGACCCATCAGCCAGGCACAGTAATCAATTTAATTTTAAATAAATATGAAATGGAAGGAACCATCGGAACTTTGAAAAAATCCTTATATATCTCCGCCCCATTGTTTTCAATTTTAAAAGCTTCGAATCTCGACAGCGGCAATGTTTATTTTTTTCCTCGTCTTCTTTCTCTTTTACGAAACGAACCGTTTATTGTTGACGCCGTGGGTTTTTAAAAAGGATGACTGTGTGAAATCTCGGTTACATTCAGTTGTTGTTACATTTTGGGTGTAGGTTTGTGGTAATTTTTCAATGTTTGGGCTTTGGGAGCGTTTCTGTTGTTGTTACAATAGAGACGCCCACCGTCCATTGACCATTAGTCAACATCAAGTAATATTGTGCCGGATGGATCTTTTAAAAATAATTGTTATTTTGTATGACGTATAAAGTGATATAATTATTTTGTATGACCTATGTAAACGTTGATTTGATTATTTCATATTATATAATTAAGTTTACTTATATTTATTATTAAAATGAATATCTTTTTATTTTTATATCATGTAGTCCTCAACCAATCCTTCCTCTTCACCCCCTTAATATTAGTTTTTATTTATTAAATGAAATATTTATTATTGGTATAATTAACCATGCCTTTTTATATTTAATTTATATATTGTTTAACTGTTAATATTCCCAAATAAAAATAAAATATATGAACACTTGTGCTTACAGAAACAATATAATTTGGATTTAGGTTTTCGAACGATCATTATTTCAAACCAACTTTACAAACCTATACACCGCTTTGTTCATGCTCTCCTGATATAAGCTGCTCGGAGAAACAAATCAAATGTAGGTATATTTAAATATGAAGGAGTATTTTAAACTTCTTCTTGTACCGCTCTGGCTTCGGCTGTTTTAAACTAATTATAAAATAAATTTATACTCCGCTTTTCATGCTCTCCTGATACTTCAGCTGTTCGAACTATAATATTCTGATATGTGTTGTCCAACCCCATACTCTATATTTTTACGTTGTGTTGACTCAATTTACATGCACCATGACGTAAGTCATTAATAACAATGGCCCATTATTTGCTCTGCGTATTATAAATTTTGAATAAACAAAATTAATAACGGTGATCGTAAATTTTGTACCATATACATAATACATAATCGATGATTTTCAATTAATTATAATGCACGATAAATCGGTTTGTAAAACATAAAAAGGGGAGGAGAGGGATGTTTCATCCCCCCCGAAGCTGTCGAGCAATAAAAAAGGGGTTGGTTAGTTAGTCTGTTGGGGAAACTTTTGGTAAAGTACCTAAGTGGCAAATGGATTGGTGTGTAGATGCGTCCTACGATTAACTTTTTTTTAAATATATACCTAGTAGTTAATCTGTCTTTTCTTTTTTACTACTTAAAAACCAATCTGTGTGTAAAGCTTCATGTTTATACTTTGATAATTATTTTGAAAACTTAATTTGTGTGCCATATTAAATAATAATAACACAATGAATACACTTTAGACTTTGTGTTACACAATTAGCTCCGTCGATATCTCGACCAGTTTCGGAGAGCACCTCTTCTTCTTCTGGAGTTTACTTACAAACAGCGATCCATGGCATGGCTCCCACGTATCTTTCAGACTTCTGCATCCCTCTCACCGTAAACGAGCGACAACAAACACTTCGGTCAGCCACCACATCCGTGATTGGCAAGTTGACTGAAATAAATAGAGTCAACACTTCATCTTTCGGTGATCGTGCTTTTGCTGTGGCCGGACCAGCCTCGTGGAATAAACTACCACCTGAACTGAGGCAAATCGACAACTTAGCACTATTCAGGAAACACCTAAAAACTCACTTCTTCCGCGAGTCTTACAATAACCCCTAATATATTCAAAGCGCCCTTGAGGTGAGGTTATCACAAAAACGGCGCTATAAAAATAATCCAAATTTATTATTATTATTAAACTTAAAATTATGGAGAATAGGCCAGCTGTACAGGGTGGGGAATGGTAACTGGAGGGGGTGACGTTATATTAATACTATGAATATGTTTAAATGTTGTTGGAAAGATGTCTTTCCAATAACATCTAAACTGGAGGGGAATCAAATTTTTTTTTCTGTTTAAATAAAATTAAAATAAATTAGTGAATAAATTGTGAGGCGATGACCACCATCGTTACTTTTAAATATTATATTTTTCTTCTTCTAATTGTCAAATTATTGACATTGGAAACATAATATAAATAAAACAAAGTCAAGTTAGTTACACTATTTATAACTCAGAACGGCTGGACCAATTGGAATTATCTCTAATTTGTTGGATTCGTCTCCGCCCCGAAGAGCAGAATAACTATTAAAATATCGGAAAAATCAACGAACAAAACAAATATATCGAATAATGCATGTAAAAAAAATATACAGAAATTGAATTTTTAAATAAACTAAAACACACCCCAATGCGAGCTTAATTGTGTAATTGAATTATTATTTTCATTTTAAAGCGCTGGCCGATTTACTAATGATATTAATAACAATTAAGCACTACAAATAATAACACTCAATTATTATTATTACCATTATACATTTCTTCAAAAGAATTAGCAGATCAATGCGTAAATTGTAAATTATTTCTTCTTCTTCTTCTGCTTGTTCTAGTACTGTACTGGGTACTGTTTATTCTCGGATTCCTGGGACGCAGATGTCCAGCTGTCCTTCCATCTTTTTGGCGGTCGTCCAGGGGGTCTGCTGGTTGACGGTATCTTGTCTGCCGCTATTTTCACCACCCGCACTGAATCCGCTCTTTCGTCGTGATCTCTCCAGTAACGTCTTCTGTTTCTACCCCATCGCACGACATCCTAGGCATCGCAGATCCTCCGAATTTCGGAGTTTCGTACTCTGTCTCGGATGGTTAAACCCGCGATGGGGCGGAGAGTATTCATCTCGGTGGTTCGCAAGAGACTCTTTGTTCTCGTGGTGTCGTAAATTATTTAAAATAACAAAATAAAAGGCAACAAACGCATCATCAAGCTATCCCCATCCAGATACTTATACATATTCCATAATTCACCCATCCAGATACTTATACCTATCAAAGGATTATGTTATAATATATATTATTATAACCTAATAAACTATTGAAATGAATATTTATTTTGTATTCATTTAATTACGTTAAAAAATTCCTAAATCAAGTTTAGCTAATTTTAAAACGACGTTCATTGACATCAGCTGGTTTGTAAATCAGTAATGATTTAAACAATTATCATAACACAGCGCCATAAAAATATACTCAACCTATTTCGCTAAGCTGTAATATTGAGTATGTACGTCTGTGGAGTGTAATACTCTTCACGATATTACATCAAAGCGATTCGTTGCTACGAATAAAAGAGACGGAGAATGTGGAGGGTTACAAATAATAATACAAAAAAAAATGTGAGCGTACAATATTGAATATAATGGGCATGTGCAGGGTTGTTATAACAAATACCCAAACAAGCACCATTATTCTATGGCATGCTGGGTACCTTTTGTCCCCGGCTCATTGTTTTATTCAAATAAATTTATAATATTCCGTTTGTGGGGGTCCGCGAATGCATTAGTACGTACCTACTATTATTATTATTTAAAAAGTTTTGTTTTACGCACCCCATTTTTAACGTGTTTTTTGTTGTTCTGTTCTACCATTTTAAATGGGTCGCGGTTTTCGGTTTCACATTTTTGTCCGACGATCGCGCTGATTGGTCCGATTGGAATTAAACTGGGCGGTGCCAACTAACACGTGACGCAAATAAGCATAGTCTTTTTGAATAATTTTTAATGGAGAATGAGCGAATTTATTTTTTGTTATAATAATATAGTGTGCGCGACGCCCTGACCGAACGTGAAGCCGAAATTCAGTTTCGGTCGACAAATGTTTAAATAATTAGAATCGAACAGTTTCAAATTCCTAAAACTTGACTGTTTGACGAAATTATAAATTTCGATATTTTTTATCTATTTTCAAAGGTGAGTTTATCAAACAAAATTTAGTGCAATGTATTTGGTCCTTTTTAAAACAACAGCCATACTTACTTACTCAACCTCTTCTCGAGTCCAGTAATGGACACAGGCCTTCCGCTTGGACTTACACTGGTCTCTTTCCTGTTCCATTGGTCATAGGACCATCTGGTTTGGGGCCTTCCAACGCTTCTGCGTCCAGTTCTCAGCCTCCAGTCTATTACAACCTATGTCCATCTGACACCCGAGATGTATGACCTGCTCAACTTCACGATGGCTCCGCCTTTTCTTAAGCAACAGCTAAAAATAAAGTAAAAAACTTCAAAAACCAGACTGATCAAGTCTTTGAAAGAAGGATTATCAGCCGCAGAAGTAACAGCCCCAGAACAGGTCTTGCCTAGTGGGGCATTACTTACTTAACCTAAATATGTAAAAATGTTTGTGTATTAACAATAAATAAATAAAAAATAGAATATATTTTAAAAATTTGTCCAAAACTGGATAATACCTGTGTAAATTATGATTTTGAGTATATCGGCTACATTACTTTTAAAATTATTTTACTTAAATATGTTAAGAGATTGTGATATTCAAATAATAACAAATATTTTTTTATGAATTTGAAAAGTTTGTAACTACTGCTAACTATTGTGATTAAACAAAGAAAACTTACCACTATTATCAATACCACTATTACCAGTTAATTATTTTAAGTTTTACGAAATTTTTAAAAATTTACTAAGTGGATTTATGGATTACCACAAGGAACTTCCAAAACAATTAATATTCTTTAAAAATTGTTTATTTTTTTCATTTTTTTGTTGTAATGTAGGTTCTTATGTGATTATTTTTTTTATTTATTGATTTGTTTTTTTTTATTTCATAGTGTATTTTTTGTATATTTTATAAGACTGTATTAGTCCCTTAAATAAACAAGAAAAAAAGCTTATTTCAACGTTATCAGGCCGAAACTGAAGCGGAATGTTCCGCCAATGTCTACAAAATCACGCTTATTATAATATTATTTAACTGCTCGTGGCTGACGTCTAATAAAAAACTATCGACCAATTATTTTAACATAGAAAATGTAGCCTTGATCACTCTAGACTTTTTTATAAGCGGCCTGTACAAAAAAAACTTCTTTCCGATTCCCATTAATCGTCCTCTTGCGATCCGACATTCAAGTTTGTGTTTTTTTTGTTGTGTGAGAATAATGACTGTTTTTTCGAGATAAGAATGGATCATGTTTTTAAACAATGAACGAATAGCTCTTATAAATTATCTCTGCAATGGATTCATCTACTAGTTAACCCACTCGAAAAGATCCCCCTTGTGTTTGATGTATTGCTATGGCTGCGGTACAATGGTTCTTTAACAATATCAAGAGAATAATTTAGTTTTGCGTAGAAAGATGCATAGGTGAAAGTGACCGTATGAGATTGGAAATTTGGACCTATAAATACTTGGTTTATTTCTAGAAAGGACCACATTAAAATTTGTTTTTTATTTAAGAATGATTATGTCATTCCCTATATTCACTAAACAAGCATAAATGCTTGTTCTATAGATGAACGATCTCGGTCGTGGCTGGTTACCACACACACTGTGGAATATGTCGTTATGGTATGAGTGAATTAACATTGTTTTGTTTAAAAAAAAATATTAAACACTTCCTTTCACCCTGCACAAGTGGTGAGTTTGTTGCTGAATGGCAGTTTCTTTTAACTGACCTGTGTTTAAACCCAGAGAAACATGATTTACGTGAGCAATAATTTAAAACAAATTTCTCCTCCTACGGGAACCCGGGCACGGAAGACAAACGACTTACCACTATACCACAGTGTACCTTTACATTTATTTACCTTTTCTCCAGTTTCGTCATTTAGAACCTACAACTTGAGAAAAAATATCCAGATGCTCTGATTTTTTTATACTCTAGTTAAATCTGAATAGGAGTCCGCAACAATCTGCCTTAGTTAGTCTAGTCTCGGATCGCAATCAAAGTATTTACATCTCGGCGCGAATAGCCATAAAATTTAGCGCTCCTCATTTATATGCACCCTCCAGGGTAGGCTGGCGGTGGTTTATGAGCCAGAAGTGAAGTCATTGTGAAAATTTTATTTACGCATCAAATTAAGTAAACATTATATATAAATATGAAAGGGCCATAAATGCATCTATAGCGGTTGCGAAATGACTATCGCCACTGACATTTTGCATTACGCGTTTGTCATATTTTATGGTTATGGAATAGATTGCCTTATGGCAAAAAACCCGCCTTGAAGCACTTAGGTTAAAATTGAAGAAGTGTAATATGTTTTTAAAAACAAACTGAGACTTTTTTTGTGTTAGGCAATTCATTCTGAATCGTTTTGTTAGATTTATTTTTTGGCTTGGTTTTTTTCATATTTTATTTTTATTTATTTATTTTTTTTATTATTTTTTACTATTGGACTTTTTTAATTTTATATAATTTGAGATTTTATTTTCTTTTAGTATTCACTTTTTATTTTAATTATGTAATTATTTTGTTTTGTGTTAGGCAATTCATTCTGAATCGTTTAGTTAGATTTATTTTTTTGGCTTGGTTTTTTTTCATATTTTATTTTTATTTGTTTTTCTTTTTATTATTATTTTTACTATTGTACTTTTTAATTTTATATAATTATAATTTGAGATTTTTTTTCTTTTAGTATTCACTCTATTTTAATTATGTAATTATTTTTTTCAATTTGATTTATTATATAAAAAGTATTTCTATTATACGAAAAGAATGGTAGGTACTTATTTTCTATATTTTGTTAGTTTAAGATTATATTGCATATATTTTTTGTTAAACTTTTTCATGTTAATGTTTTTTCCAACATTAAATAATAAATAAACATTTTTATTGTCTTTGAAAATGACTGAACTAGGTACATTTTTGTTTTGTAGTGGCACAGATGGTATGCCGTTTGCTTTCTGTGCAGGCGTCCTGGGTTCGATCCCCAGCAGAGGAGAATTATTTAAGTTAAATTTAATTGCTTTTATGGGCTGGAAACACTGGTTAGTTGGAAGGAATTGCCATATGGCAATAAACTCCCCACTTGCGCTGGGTGCGAGGAATTGTTTAGTATTATTTTTATTAAAAGTGTGGCCAATTTTTTTATTTAAGTACTTGTTTATTCATGTAAATTCGAACCCATTTTATTTCAATTTGATTTTTTCAAAACCACTGTGCAACGAATTTCAATAAAAAAATCTTTCTTGTTACATTAGGAATCCCCGCTCAAAATGTATGCATTACTCCTTTGATGTTGTTATTCTGCACGATTCTTTAGGGTTAATATGGGGGTAGGTATGTGAGACCTGGCAACCATATATACTCGTTTTATATATACAGGGGTGCGCTTCAGACTCGTGTCTTGGCGTCGTCACAGTCGTTTTCAAGTCCCCCCCCCCCCGCCCCGGGGTCGCAGAAGTCAGGGGTGTGAAAGTCGTGGTGGCGGCCACCAAACATTAATGTGCTGTAGTGCGAAAATAATTAATGACAAGTAAACACATTCCGTTGTCGCTCCGTACTATGATAAATTATTGTCAATGCGATTTGTTTTGTGCGAAAATAAAATATGTCTCATATTTTTGCACAGTGTAGATAGGCAATAATTTATATTGTAGTTGAGCGCGTATGAATAATTATCCAATATTATATTTTATTTGTCTTCAGCATACAATTTTAAACTACCTATATTTTATTTATTTTTTGTTGTAGGTAATATTTTTATTTTAGAAAAATATTTAATATTGCTTCTCTGGCAACTAACAGGTACTATGTCAAATATTAATTTAACACGCACCAAATAACAAGTTGCCACATTCTGGAGACTTACGATACTAATCGTCTCAAAGATTCAGACCGAAAATACAATTAAAAAATGTGTCTCCATCGGGAATCGAACCCGGGACTTTTAGATCAGCAGTCAGATACCTAACCAACTGAGACACGAATGCCGACGTATGAACTTATGTGATCATTTAAAATTATCGCCATCTGTGAACAAACGTAATTAGTCTGTTTTTTTTTCGTTTATTTCATAGTGTATTTTTTGTATTTTTCTATATTTGTCTTTAAAAAAACAAATAAATAAGTTCTATTATGAATAATTAGTTAATGATAAAAATATTTTTGCGTAAATACAATGTGGCGGATTTGTTATGTTTCCTGCCGGTCAACCACATAAGAAAATACGGCAAGCAAGTACGTAACACATACGTTATGTAACAATAAAATATTTAAACGTTACAAAAATACATCAGTAATTAATTTTAAAAAAAATAAAAAAGTCAGCCTTCGTGGCTCAGTTTATTAGATATACGACACCTAAAACCGTATTGTCCTGGGTTAAATTCCCGGTGGCGACACAGGTCACAATTGTGTTTTCAGTCTTGAACTGTAATACCTACGAATAACATTATACATTGTCTACAAAACTTGTTATTAAGGGCTTAAATAATATTTGGCATAGTACTGTTAGCTGTCCGAAAAGTAGCAGGTATAAAATAAATCAAATAAAAATTGATACAAAAAACAGAACGATTATTTTTTAGTAGGTATTTATTTCATGCACACCCGCACAGCTGTCGCTAGTTACCCCAAATTGTGGGATATTCTGTAATGATGAACATATGAATAAGTTATGACACAAAAAACATAATTTGATATTTGCCATTTGTAAGATGTAAAAATATCAATAATTTTGTCATATAGGTAACAAATAACTTATTTATTATAAAAATATCAATACTTTTGTCATATAGGTAACAAATCACTAATTTATTATAAAAATATCAATACATTTGTCATATAGGTAACAAATTACTTATTTATTATAAAAATATCAATACATTTGTCATATAGGTAACAAATTACTAATTTATTATAAAAATATCAATCATTTTGTCATATAGGTAACAAATCACTAATTTATTATAAAAATATCAATAAATTTGTCATATAGGTAAAAAATCACTAATTTATTTAAAATAATCTAAAATTGATTGAAAATAAAGTACCTACCTACTTAGTAATATGTTTTGATAAGTAATTTCCCTTCGCTCTATCATAAATTATGTTCAAATTTACAATAATAATTAGTTTTTATAGTTTAAATTTATCTTCACTTTGCTAATGGATAAATATCGTTAATTTTTATTTTAACTCACCTACTATTAAGTGGATTTTATCTGTTCTTTTAATTTTGCACAAAGCTCGATTGTACGTTTTGCCTTCCCACACGTTATCAAAATTTTATTTCGTAAACACAAAATTTATGCATGAAAAAATCAATTTTAAATTAATACCATTATTCATCCGCATAAATATCTGGCAAACCTACTCACCATTTTGAAATTTCAATTATTCAATAATTATTTTTTATTGCTCACATTCAAATGGGCAAAGCCGAATTTATTTTTATGGCCGGTTCTAATTTTTCATTCTAAAATAATTCAAATTTAATTGTTATATATTATTTTTTAGTATGTGTTCGGGCGTAGTAAACTGCTGGACCGCAAGCTAACGTAAATCTCCGAGTAATTATGTAAATTTAATCTAAATTTTAGATTTCACTCTTAAATTATATATACGATTTCGCAACTTATATTTCTCAGCGAGTAGTTTATTCATTATTATATTGCATTGTATTACGCTCAAGAATGTATCGATCTAAATAGTTTAGGGTACATAAAATGTCTATAGATGGGCATCTATTTACAATTACTAGTAGGTATCAAAAATTACCAACAAACAGTTATAAATAAATACATGAATTAAGTATCTATTTATTTCTCTCAAACATAATTAAATCATCGTGATTACAAGAAGATCAAATTAGTGATATCAAGAAATAAATTATCAAAACAAAACAAAAATAAAAAAGATGTTATCATATTTATTTATTTATTTATTAAATATTGTTTCTCGGGCAACTAACAGGTACTATGTCAAATATTAATTTAAGGGGAAGAGGTAGCCTCCAAGGTACTTTTTTCGAAGTCCATTACGCCGTACTGTTAAAAGTTACATCTTTGAAAAAAATATATTGTATTCTTTCATTCATTTTCTAAACATTTTTCCATAAGAAATTTTTGTGTTTTGCGTACTTTTTACGTAATAAATTTTTTAATAATAGTCGTTTATTCCAATTTAATATCCATAACTCAAAACTTATGAGACTTAGAAACATAAATCTTTTTTTAAACGAAAGGTATTTTATAAATCTTAACATTCTTCCAATACGTTTTTTCGTAATGTGTTTATTTTTTTGTAAAATTAAATAATTCATATTTAACGTAATTCAAGAAACGCTCCATTCAAATATACCAACTCGGGCGCACGCTATTGTAATCTTTAGAGACGTACATTTTCATACAATAAGTTCAAAGGTTTCATTTATCACTAGAGTCTACAATCTGAATCTACCCGTTTGCATTCTGTTTCCGGTTGGCTCTCTGATTGGTTGAGATCTCGTGGTATTAAGTCAAATGAGCTGTGAAATTTTATATTAAATGCGAAAAATTAAAAGAATATTATATATTTAATTTATAATAATTTATAATTCAATTTATAAAGCAACTCGCTCACGCGAGTCGCTATTATTATTATACACAAACTTAAACCTAACCTAAGAATGCAGAAAAGAAACTCAGGGGCTAGACGCTACTTCATTTATCTAACTTCAGTCCCGCCTTCATTGCCGAGGCGTTAAGACGTGTGGTTTGCAACAGATTTTTTTTTGTAATTTGCTGAATGTTTTATTTACTTATTACATGTTTTTCCTATTATTTAATTTGTTACCGTCACAACTTTCTGAAAGGTATAATCGGTAAATGATGTATTATTATACATTTACATTTTATCTTCTTTTGTTTAGTGGAAATAATAATACCTTTAAGATTATGTAGGTATCATATATACTTTGAACAAAAATAAGTAATGAATGAATGCACTATTCGACGTATGTTTTCTACAGTTTGAAGTACTTATTTTTTTAGTTGTTTTTTGAAACCTTCTTACAAATACTTACAATGGGAATTAAACAGAAAATATTTATTTATTTATTTAATATTTCTTCTCGGGCAACTAACAGGTACTAATTCAAATATTTATTTAACACGCACCCAATAACAAGTTGCCACATTATGGAGACTTACGATATTAATCGTCTCACAGATCCAGACTAAAAACACAATTAAAAACTGTGTCTCAATCGGGAATCGAACCCGGGACGTTTGGATCAGCAGTCAGATACCAAACCAACTGATCCAGACTGAAAACACAATTAAAAACTGTGTCTCCATCGGGAATCGAACCCTGGACCTTTGGATCAGCAGTCAGATACCTAACCAACTGAGCCACGAAGTCCGACAAAAAAACATTAAATAAACAAATAAAAAAAAAACAACTTATGATTATATGTTTACATAATATAAAAAAAAATAATTCAATAAGAATGAACAAAAGAAATCCCATCATACAAAAAATAAATAAAGCAAATTCTTAAAATTCAAAACAATTTTAACAAAATTTTAGCGCCCGCACAGAAATCAAACGACTTACCAACTGTGCCACCGCGGCGCGGCGGTCTGGTCTGCACAGTTGATATAGAGAGGTCTTTGAAAATATAATCGTATTTTTTTAGTTTTTAAGGGTAATCCATAATCATATTCTTTTTAGAGATACTATTTTATTTATGAATTGTGTTTTATATATTTTTTTCTTTTGTTTCAGGTGAGTCATGAACATTAATTGAATCTACTTCTGATACGAATGAATCTTACATCAGAAATAAAGGGATTTCCTATAATTATTTACGGAAATCATTTCCCCTGTGTGATAAAGGTATTTTTCTCTTTATTTTTAAAAAATCAAATAATGCAGTGTTTGTGGGTTAAATAATATTGATGGAATGTATGTAATTGATACATGATCGAGCAAGGACTTAGTGCATTTTATTAATACAGGTCTTAATTTTTAAATATAAAAATACCATAAACAGATAATTGTTTTTTTTTCTTTTTAATTTGTGTAAAACAAGTAATATTTACCTTACAAAGGTATGTACATAAACTGTGAAATTATTGCCGTTATGTAATTTTTACAAGATCTTCAGCTGTGTCTACAGTTAATTATAAAAGATTTTCATTAAAATCGTCATTCTTGAAATTTGTCAACAATCAGTTTTTTTAACCTTGAGGCGTTACGAAGAGTTTTATCATCACATTTTTACTTAAAATAAATACGAGAATGTATGATTGAAAGAGATATCGTAAGTTAGATGAAAATAAATGCCCTTAGGTGGTTTGGCTACATAGAAAGAATGAGTGATGACCGTCTGACAGTAAAAGTATATAAGGCTGAGAAAAGAGGAACGAAAAGTAGAGGTCGGTCAAGGAATAGTAGGCAAGGTCACATAAATGAAATTTTGAAAAATGGAGAGGTTAGAAGTAAAAATAACAGGAGAGCATGTATGAGACGATACATGGACGTGAATGAAGCGAGAAATGTATTTCAAGAGAGAGGAGTCTGGCGTTTGGTTTTCTCTACCTACCTCAAATAGGGAAACGGCGTGATGGTATGGAATGGTAAGTTCATCGAGATTTTAGACTTTTCCCATTTGTGTCTAAAATTAATTTTATAGCCTGTAGCATTTTTAGTGTAAGAGCCTGTGTTTCAAGACTTATAATCACGTTTGTGATAAGTACTTTAGTCATAATGTAAAACTATTTTTTTTTATATTCACTACGGAAGACTATTAAAAATCACGCCTTCCATTGACTGAACCATCGGTCGGTGAAAACCTCCGACACACTTTAACAGACCTTTAAAGAGACATACAAATTTATGAAACTTTAACGGTGTCTGTCAAGGAGTTTACACTAACCAAAGTATCTGCCAATAGAAGGTGTTGCCAATGCACTCCGCCGCGTCTGAGGACTGACAACATAAGGTTTTGAATTGTTGGACTGTACCTTTTTCTTGAATAATATTAAATGGAATATATTATATGTATGTACGGTATGTGATAGGAAAGCGAATAAAACTAAATTGCACCAACTACCCGTTCCCACTTGTCGTGCGTCGGGTACGATTAAAAGTCGTTCACAGTCGTTCAGACGTGTGTTACACAAGTGTGAACAGCTCCATTTAATATGTATTACCACTAGATCACACGACATTTTACCGTGCCCGACACACGACAAGTCGGGCAGTTACTGTGTCAGGCCGTCTTCTTCACACCGATGATACATATAATGTAGATTGTCTGTCACAATTAAACGACGGTTCACTCAATTAAATGATGTTCCTACGAAAAGGAAATTTGTGACACACGCTGTCATCGAAATGTCAAATCACACATCTCGACGCGACGGTTCGTCTATTACTCGTCGACTAACCTGGAACGGCCAGCTGATTCTCTGATGGACCAAGAACTGAGGGGGAAGGGATGAGGAATGAGCCGCAGATTCGGGCGTCAATAGAAGGCGTGATTCCTTATAATCTTCAGTAGCATAATTATGTAATATTAATTTTGTGAACAAATTGTACCTACTTAGAAGTATTCGTTGAATAAAGGATAAAATAATGTTTATTTTAAAATCATTTTTCCGAATCATCTCTAGTGTAAGACTATCCTTCGATATAGTCTGATATAAACGATGATGTATTGTTGATTTATTATTGTAATTGCTTTTTTATAATTTTGCTTATTAAAATAGATGATTGGAAGTCGTTCGGTCTGTTACGAAAATTAATTTATTTAATGATGCAATCTATAACAATGCTTTTGTGTTTTTCGGTTCAATTATGTTTTATATTATTATTATTATCTCAGCCATATTGTACATACCTGCCCACGGACAGAGTAGACTCGTTCAAATTCAATTTGAAATTCAATTTAAATTTTCCGCTCTCGTTGTAAACAATGGCGTCCTCCTCAGTCATATGTTGCGACAGTATTGTCACAGGATAACAGCTTCCTTGAATAGGTAGGTATCTTAAGAAAACATTCGGCGCTGGTTACATAATAAACAACGAAGCAAGCGAGCACCCTCGGGGACCACCTCGATAGTTTATTCTTCATACCTGCCATAATTTATGCGATCCTGATACCCGTATTTGAATAATCTTATAAAGCGGTGGATATTTTTTATTTATAAGTATGATTTATTGGTCTGAGCGTCATTTCAATAGTCAATATTTATGCACATCCGACTTTTGAACATTTATTAAATTATATTTACTTAAATGGAATTTGAAATTTATCAAAACCTGTATAGGCTTTTTAAACCATTGACGTAAGTGTGGGTTTAAAATTGAATCAAATTTGTTCGTATATTGTTATACTGTCGTTTCAATAAACGTTGAGTAATTTTTTTTTAAGATTCTTTTTTTATGTTCAATCGATTAGGTATTTGAAGTCAAGCCGCTCATTAAGAAAATAAGGATTATTGAATATTTATTTTCTCAATTGAGCTTTGACTGAAGCTCAGATAATAGTTAATTTGGTATATTCTTCTTTCTTGACTGAGGATGGCAGGTGCACCCAATTCCTCGCCTAATGGTCCGTCTCCATATTGGACGGTCTTGGACAGATCGAAGAGTTTCAGTAATTAAATATTTGTAGCTGACTTTGCAAGGTCATTCCAACGAGTATTTTTCACATCACGGTTCTTATTGAGACGAGCCCCTCCTGCAGTATATCCAAACGGAAGAATACTGAAGACAGACAATTTTATTTAAGTATATTCAAATTCTAACAATTCATTTACAAACGGAAACTGTCTTTGTTTATCTTGAACATATTGATGATTCATAGAAAAAAATTCAATTCAATGATAATATCCGAAATATTATGAATGACAAGTGATTAAACATTATCTTTTCGACAGCATCCTGACTATATGTCACCGTTCAGATAAAGCACAATAGAGAATTAATTAACATACATCATTGTTTATAATTTGAATACAGTGGATCCGCCATTTAAAAATAATTGCGCAATACATAATTCATCAATTTTTAACTTACCGATGATAAACTATGTCTGCGGTTATTTAACTTAAGATATTTATGCGCGCACCCACACTTCTTCTCAGCCTTACTCCGTCAACTCCTGGGTTTCCTCCATCGTATTTCAAGCCACTCTATCTTGTGCTCTGAGCATCCAATTGACACCAGCATGACGGCTGAAGTCGTCTCTCCATCTCCTATTCTTATTTAACATTATTCTTGGCCATCTTTCTTCGGTGTATCTCCGTTTCAGGGTAGAATGCGGTGAACATCGACAATTTTTGTTCATTGCCCGATGACGTCATATCTCACCCTGTCTCTCAGACTTAATCCCAGCATGGCTCTTTCCATTGCTCAGTTTTTCGGCCACACATAAATGTATCCCTTTTGGTCGCCGTTTACCCGGAAGACTTCCTCATCTCAAAATGCACAGTTTTTCAATTACAGACCAACAGATCTACTAAACGAAGATGAAGTTATATAGTATGTAAGTGGTACATTTTATTTTTGTATTTTGTCCACTATTCCTGGGGCCAAGTTGCGGCCATAGGGGCCAAGCCAGTAAAGTTGGGGGTGGCCGCAGCCCTATCCTAGAACTCTGGGCGAAAGGTCGGTGCCCCCTTCAATTCTTACCTATGGAAGGGCAGGGCAGACGCCTTAATGTCTCGCTCGATGGTGTCTCGTCACACGCGGCGAGGTTTCAGCCCACATAACACTTGGCGTGGAAATCAAAGAACTGTAAAGTACTGTCAATGTATGGTGAGGATCCTGTAAATCGCCTACACAAGTACTAAGGGGTGGGAGAGCCCCCCACCACTGACTGCTGGGCCATGTTCCGCTCGGCGGTAGCTCGCCATGCTGATGATTTAGTATAGCCGACATCGCGTTTGGCGTGGACATCGAAGAACTGAAAGTACTGTCAATAAGTGGTGAAAGCTCGCTGTTGAATCGCCTGTTACCGAGCACTATTGTGAAGGAGACATTCTCCACGGCCGGCGGGCCTCCACGTTTGTGGTGTCTTAAGGGTAGTGGTATGAAATATGCTTGATAGTAGTTCCTTGTATCGTCCGATGAGCAGCCGCTCTGGAGATGAATAGGGCTACAAGCTCTGAATCGTTCCCAATGGAGTGGGATATAGGAGACTGCGAAATTCAAACTGTCCTCTATACCATTGAAGTGGAGAGAAAAAAGTTGCATTGTACAGGGGCTAAAAACCTACTAATTTTCGTTAAGAACTACTATATACCGCCTGCGTTCATTGAAATTAGTATTACTATCAAAACATAACCGCTGGTTGTAAGCGAATATTCGTAATTGGGATTAGATTTCATAATATCAAGAGTACGAGATGTTTTTTTTAAACATTTTTTGACAAAAGTTCAACTTTCCACAAAGCAGCGAAACGTAAACAAATAATACCCGATTATTACCGGCTCTGCGACTATTATGCTTATAATATTATTATAACCCCGTGTATAAATTAATTTCCCTTTAAAGGTTTTGTTAAAGGATACATCTACATACCCGTGGTGAATTAACAATTCTATGTAAACACCGATCTTTTTTTTAACTGACTACCGGGTGGGTTTGCTTCTGTAGGGGAAAAAATAAACACATGTTTCTTTGAAATTTACAAAACCGGGGAAAATTTGATGTCTTCCGAGGAACAGTCAGTGCCAAATAGATGGAAGATTCTCAAACGGTATATTTTTTTCTAAATATAAAAGATTTAAACTATTGAGATCTAAGTGATTATATTGTAAAAACCCATAACTGTATAGGTAAAATCATATTAGATTCATAATAATTATAATATATTTTAGAATACCTACCTCTTGGTTGATTGTATATATTATTTTTTTTCACTATATAGTATTATCTAAATAGGAGTGTTTTAAATAATTTTACTTTTGTTGAAAAGACGTTCATAATTAGGAAAAAAATAATCCTTTTTTTAAAAGAGAAATTAATATTCATCGAATTATAAATCTATGAGTTCCCCTACATAATTATGGTTTACTTCAGTCTGAAAGCTGCGTGCTGTCTCAATCACTTTATAAAAAAAATATTTTATACATTCACAATAGTAAAAAACGTTTTTAAAGTTGTAATAGGTGAAAGTACAAATAAAAATATAAAGCATAGTCTAAGGTTCGTATTACGCGAGTTGTTTATGAATCATGTGAGAAAAAGCTAAGGTCCCGTAAGTAGTATTCTCGCAGTACCTTACCTTATTCTTACATTTTTCTCAAATAACTCTTGTAATATGACCTTAAGTCTAAGAAATATTAATCAGCTCTAAATTTATACATATTATCATGATATAAATATGGAAACAATTACAACTGAAATAAATTGTGAAAAGAATACTTTTTAACTTATATGTGGGTACGTGTTAACTGTTTTCTTTTTTTTTTCATTTCTTGACTTGTTAACTGGTTATTTATTTTATTATTTTTATTTTTAATTATGATATGTTTTATTTCAATCTTGTTTATTCTTCCTCTTGCTATAACTAATGTTTTTTCCTTCATAAAGTATCTTATTGTAAACCATTTATGGAAACTTTGCTGGTTTATTTGATAATTATTTTGTACCATTACAATTTATTTATAAAACTGTATGTTTCCTTGACAAATAAATAAAAAAAAAATGAAAAACTCCTATTTTGGGATATACCGAGAAAATTATGTGACCTTCATAAGGCCAAAGTAATAATATTTGTCTGATAATATATCATTTATTCTTCCTCTCGTCTTCTACTCCTATTCCTCTCCTCTTCCTGCCGTCTTCCACTTCTTTCCTCTGATTTTTCTCTTATTTTCCTCTCTTTTTTCTCTCCTCTACTTATCCTTTTGTTTTCATTTTATTGCTCTGATCCGTTATGTCACTAGCCCAGCGCACTGTCCTCTATACAGCTGACCTATATCCACAAAAAATGTATTTTGTCACGAAAATGTAATAAAAAAAATAGTGGCTTCACACCGTCAAGTGTCGTAAAAAGAGATACCGTTCGGTGTGAAATAAATATCTCTTTAAAACAACGGCAATATCTTTCGCCGCGAAAGATAAAGATCGAGAATCGCGTGTTTGCGAAAAATGCGTGACCGATTCAATGTACCGTCGGAAGCTTAATTGATTTTTTTTGTTACGTGTCTTTCGTTTTTTTTTCGGTGGCCCACGATCCATTGTCTGTTAATTATAGGTATGTTACGTCTAAATACAGGAAGACGGTACTTTTTAAAAATTCCTACACCGTACTCTTTTGACGCTTGGCTGAGTTGTGTAATTTGACAGCAACACGCGTCGACACATTCTCACTAAATAATAATATGTTTGTACTTACATACAATTTCTTTTCTAGAAAAAATGTCCGAGTGAATTAAACAAGATAATAATACTCCAAATTCAGATCACAATAGAGAACTCAAATTATTATAAAACGAGTGGGTTGTGGCCAACGCTATACTCATTTCCATGTCACTTCACAAAATATTCAAATTTTGTATGGAAAATTTTCAAAATTTTTATGAAGTGAGTGTGTTTTTTATTTTATTTCAATTTACGTTTTGATAACCTTTTACACATACAAGTATACATAATATATTAAAAACAACAGAATTAAAAAAAAAACAAATAAAAACAAACAAATATACAAAATGAAAATAAAAAATGAATAACAATATAAAAAAGGTGAAAACATGTAAAAATATGTAAAAAATAATGAAAAACATTTAAAAAAAAATATGTAAAAAAATAATGAAAAACATTTAAAAAAAAACATGCGAGAAACATTCAAAAATATGTAAAAATAAAATAAACAAAAAACATGTAAAAATATGTAAAAAAATAAACAAAAAACATGTAAAAAATAATGAAAATCATGTAACAAATATGTAAAAAATAAACAAAAAACGCTAACAAAAAAAATATATATATATATATATATATATATATATATATATATATATATATATATATATATATATATATATATAACGTCGGAAGACAAATGGTCTTAGTCAAGACCTACTGACACGGGAAAACCGAGATAAAAATATTATAACATATTTCACCCGTGAAAACATCAAATATAACATATATATATATATATATATATATATATATATATATATATATATATATATATATATATATATATATATATATATATATATATATATATATATATATATATATATATATATATATATATATATATATATATATATATATATATATATATATATATATATATATATATATATATATATATATATATATATATATATATATATATATATATATATATATATATATATATATATATATATATATATATATATATATATATATATATATATATATATATATATATATATATGTTATAATATTTTTATCTCGGTTTTCCCGGCCATCTTGTACGCTACGAGTCACTTAACGGTGAGCTTTCAGTGTGAGTAGACGTGTGTCTCGCGCGTGCTTTTCGTTAAGTCCTTGAAAATGCCTGGTGATATTCAGGCGAAACGTCGGAAGACAAATGGTCTTAGTCAAGACCTACTGACACGGGAAAACCGAGATAAAAATATTATAACATATATATATATATATATATATATATATATATATATATATATATATATATATATATATATATATATATATATATATATATATATATATATATATATATATATATATATATATATATATATATATATATATATATATATATATATATATATATATATATATATATATATATATATATATATATATATAAAACATCAAATATAACATATATATATATATATATATATATATATATATATATATATATATATATATATATATATATATATATATATATATATATATATATATATATATATATATATATATATATATATATATATATATATATATATATATATATATATATATATATATATATATATATATATATATATATATATATATATATATATATATATATATATATATATATATATATATATATATATATATATATATATATATATATATATGTAAAAAACATGTAAAAAAACAATTTTGTTCTATATTTTTTTATTTAAATATTTTATTACGAAAACTTGATATTTCTTCAATGCCATTTTATGATAGTGATGTGCCTTTTTGCTAATATGAAAATAAAAATTTCAAATTTTAAGTTTCCTGAGATTGTTTTTTTTAATTTGATGGTTAAAAAAATTGAGAAACACTATTCAGATATCCTTCAAATCTAAGAGAAGCACTATTCATATATTCTTCAAAATCTAATGGGGTCTAAGTTAGGTCCTTTGAGGTCCCACATGAGTATTGATATACAAATTTGAAAATAATCGAATGAGTACTTTAGAATGAAGTAAAATAAATACGCCGTACAAAGCATATTATGGTACATAGTTCACAGCACACACACTTACAGATGTGATGAAACTTTCAGAGTACAATCTCAGCATGATACTAGTTGATAATATGCAATAAAAAATAGCCTTAAAAATTGCGAAATCTTAACTCCCCACTATATCCACGTGGGTTAGTGAGGGGTAAAAAACGAGTGGGTTGTGGCCAACACTAAAGTCCACTATGTATAGTTAGTGTACACCTTTTTTTCATCGCGAAAAGTTGACAATCCCTGAATGCTTTTTTATGAATTAAATTCCTATTGTATACATGTCATTATTTGAACAAAAATAAAGTATTCCAGAACGTGAGAGCATTATGAATGTTTTGACTGATGAAATCATACAGAAGAAACAATGGAATTTATTTTTCATTAGTTGGTACAACTAAGTCGTCCCTTTTCTAGAGATTATAATATGTGGATTATGGATCAGGATTCAGGATATTCTTATACATCTACGTAAAAAGGTTAAACCTTTAGTACTACTTATATGATTTGAAAGTACAACTGAGCTATCCCTTTTCTTGAGGACTGTATGTGGATCGGGTTGTATACATGTATTTACTTCAAAAGGTGAATTCTTTAATAGTACAGAATTAATTAGTTTGTACATCTGAGTTTTCCCTTTTCCGAGGATTGTTGTTATATGGATTGGGAAGCATGTATTTGGGTTTTTACGTCAAAAGGTCAAACCATTAATAGGACGGAAATAATGTGTTGTTATAACTAATTTGTCTCTTTTCTAGAGGATTGTGTGTGTATGTGGATAGGTTGCATGGATGTTGCGTCAAAAGGCCAAATCTTTAATGGTGTTGAGGGTTTCTATAAGTACTGCTGAGTTATCCCTTTTCTTGAGGACTTTGTATGTATTTATTTCCTTAATGTTTTATGACTTTTGGTATAATTCAGTTTATGGCTCAATTCTGTAATGGGTTTTATTGGAATATTTATATTGAAGGTAGGTGCGTTTAGAGCCTTAAATGGCGGATATAAATTAAGATGAACGACCGATTAAATATTCGTATTTTCGATAAAACGAGACATCTGAGCTTGTTTCGATTAAATTCTACTCAAGACGTCGTAAAATGCTTAATTGACAAACTGATTATTCATAAATTCTTCTTGTATTACATTTTAATTAATTAATAACAACATCGTCGTGTTCAAACATTAAAAAATACCATTAAGGTTTTATTCGGGTTGGTGATTGTTTATTTGACATTTTTATTTTTGTCGGTTTTGGTTCGTTGAAAAGATTTTTGGTACAAAAGATTTCATAAAAAGCAACTTGATAGTCGACAGCAAATCCATAGAACGTAATCACTTTCAGATACCTTGGCATAGACTCGATTTCATAGAAAGCAACTTGATAGTCGACAGCAAATCCATAGAACGTAATCACTTTCAGATACCTTGGCATAGACTCGATTTCATAGAAAGCAACTTGATAGTCGACAGCAAATCCATAGAACGTAATCACCTTCAGATAATCGAATATTTTTATTATTGCATATGCGCAAACATTGGATTTTTTTTCCCTGTCGGGAGTCAAAGATATTTTTTAACAGATTTTAATTATCTCAATAGAGACGAAGTTGGAATATTTACTGTAGGAGAACCGGGAAATCAAGGCACCTACAGGGCTTACGACCTGTCATCGGCTGGTTTACGTGATCACTTTATGCGCTTGCGCAACGTGTTCGATTTCCCGGTTCTCCTACAATAAATATTATCGGATGGGTGGATGGCAGAGCGGTTAGCGCGCTGGGTTAGTAATCCAGTGGTCGCGAGTTCGAATCCTGCCTCGACCGATCTCGTTCACCTATAGGACAAGCATTTATGCTTAGTTTAGGGAACGTAGGAAGATGTATATGTACTTGTTTAACAAGGACATATTCATTTTTTTTTTCAAAAAAATAAAAAAAAATAAAAAATATTCCAACTTTGTCTCTATTGAGATAATTAAAATCTGTTAAAAAATATCTTTGACTCCCGACAGGGAAAAAAAATCCAATGTTTGCGCATATGCAATAATAAAAATATTCGATTACTTACACATTGGTACAAGTAGGTAAATAAGACAAAAATGACCTTATAAGTCTGGCGCAATTCAGGGGTGACTTCTATGCGAAAAATGCATTGTCACCTCAGATATAAGAATTGTAGCTTTCATTATTTACAAAAAAACCAATTCTCTCAATAGATGGCGTTCCAACAAAATAAATAAAAATAATAAGATTGTTGTTCATAATTTCACCCATAGATGGCTGTAGTAAAAATTCCTTATTTTCAAGCGAAAAGAATTTCAGTATTACAATATATAGAACTTTCAAAATTGAATTGATAGGGATCTCTTTAAAAGGCATAATTGGTGAACGTTGCGCAAGCGCATAAAGTGATCACGTAAACCAGCAGATGACAGGTCGTAAGCCCTGTAGGTGCCTTGATTTCCCGGTTCTCCTACAATAAATATTCCAACTTCGTCTCTATTGAGATAATTAAAATCTGTTAAAAAACACCTTCAGATACTTTGGCATAGACTCGATTTCATAGGAAGCAACTTGATAGTCGACAGCAAATCCATAGAAAGTAATCACTTTCAGATACCTTGGCATAGACTCGATTTCATAGGAAGCAACTTGATAGTCGACAGCAAATCCATAGAACGTAATCACCTTCTGATACCTAGGCATAAACTCGATTCCAATTCCAATCATATCTACGCCTAGAACCATCCTACCTGTTACATCATTCTCCATTTTAAAGGTAGGTTATAAGCATATATTAAAAACTGGGATTGGAATTGAATATCAAGAATAAGGCTGCTTGTTGTAGGAGTTGATCCATATGAGGAAATTCAAGCTCATATCAACCAGAATTCTTCAATTTCCGATGATCTTTAATCCACAATAAGGAAGCATAAGAATTGGCTTTACATTCCTTGATTGTTCTTTTTGCACTACGATGCCGAAATTTGCAATCTAGAGGGCTCAATGAGCTACTTTTCATGCTATGCATTTTTTTGTCTCTCACATTCTGTGAAGGCGTCGTTTACAGTTCCCACATGCAGAGCAAAAGTAGCGAAATAAGTAAAAATGAAGATATGGCTTTGAAGTGTAACAACGGCAGACAAATTCAGGACCTAACAAGTATTGAGGACCCTCCAAATTAAGACTATGATGATGATATCAATTGAAAATCTAAGAGATTGCGTTAGGAAAACTATAATATGAGAGATATGTGAGGTTGATGACATTGCTGTAGTCAATATTGTTATTGATTTGATCGGCAAACCATCCTAAAGTGCACTTTACACGAACACTATTTTCAACGGGTTTCAGGTTTTCGACGGGATTTTCAACGCGATGAGCAAAAAAATAGAACGTGTTCTATTATCAACGCGATTTTCATCATTTTTGGTAAAACAGAAATCTGTAAAATTATACGCTGTCGTCGTTACCGACGAGTCAAAATGGCTGCTGTTTGCGTTGACTTTTACGTGTGACATTCGCTCGCGATGTATTTTGTTTATTTGGAAAGTGTCGAAACTTTCGATATAATATATTATAATTATTATATAATTTTTCGATATACATTTATTTATATTATATTAAAAATTTGCACATATAATTGTGTAAACTGTGTAAAGTACTGTAAAGCGATGCTCGGAGTAACCTATATTTTGGATGCTGTTTTAAGCGTTGCGTATAAAGCGATGTTTGTAGTAACCTGTATTTTGGATACTATTTTAAGCGTTGGAAAACGGGTCGCGTTGATAATAGTGTCCGTGTAAAGTGCACTTAAGTTACGACACTGAGTGGAGCATTGATTATATAAGTATTCTCATATATTAATCTATGAAACTTATCATCTACATTTAACATCTATATAATAATATTATGTACAACACACCATAATTGCAAAACGTTTGATTATGATTTAAGTTAAGAGTATGTTGTAAATATTCTGTGTAATGCTAGAAAAAATCACGAAAACGTGAGCCAAAATTGTCGTTAGACTTTCGGTTCATTTTTGTACAAACAACAGAAACTTATACGAATCCTTCTGGATTTTATCTCGAATTTCCGAAAATCTTATCAGATACAAGTGTCATTTAGTGTATAAGGCGTTTGTTCTGCCATAACGCTAGTTCTCAAATGTATCTTGGCAGATATTTTATTTGCAGTATTTATCACAGCTCAATGTAGTCGCATATTTTCAAATATATTTTTTAGTATAATACTGTTGGCAGTGTATTTCTTCAATTACATCTGCTTATAAAATATACTTGGGGTATCAAAATTGGACCGCTGCGTTACCACAATAAAATGTGCAGTTCTATCTCAGAACTACAGGATATACTTTCCTTTTTGTGTTGTATCTTCTTATAAATTTATTAATAGCAAATTTTTAAAACTTGCTATTAATAAATTTACTAGTGTGCTTGATTAGCAATATTTTTTTTGCATAAGAGTCTTCTATTAGTATTATTATATATTCAATCCATCTTTAACGCTGTTTTCGGAACCATCGGAATCGCGTTTTGGGATATGTATTATATCTTAGGTTCTCTACTTCGATAAACACCAATCGACCTTTGACAATAATTACTTTCTCCAAAAAACATATTGTGATTCTTCATTCTTTATTGTTTAATTTTTATTCGTGTTTTGAAGCTTCAGTAATAACGATTAAAATTTCTTATTATAATAGTAATACCTGTTGCGGAAGATAGGAGCATGTAAGGAAAATAAATTAAATATGTTCGTATTGTTCTGAAAATGTAGATACTCAATATTCTGTGCAAGTCGAATGAGGCGACAAAACCATTATTTGAGAAACGTCGCATTTTTTCCAAGATCCAATCTTCATGCATTCAATTGTTATTGGTTGGTAATCTATGTTTAGCCTCACGGAATTGGAGACTAGTCGAGTCACATAGAAATCTGCTAAGTCATCTTGATAAAATCATGTACGGTTCTTACTTCTTATTCTTGCATGGCATTTGTTTTTTTGCTTCCTTTAGTTGGAACATAAAATATGGCGATACGTGCATACCTACCTAATTTTTTTACAGACAAGTAAATATTCTTGAATATTTCAACCGACATAGGATTTTTTGGACTATTTCAATCGATTTATTTCTTTTATATTTCAAACTTGAAAATATTTTTATTATTCTAACAACGACCGCAAGTAATATACAAAAAAAGCACTAAAAAACAAAAATTACCTATTAGTTAGGTTGGTGGCAGAGTGGTAGATGCGCTGTATTGTTGATTTAGTCTAGTGAACTCAGATTCAATTTCCTCTCGCATTCAATCTGATTTACATACATTCAGAGCATATATTTCGACAGTTTTACGTTTATTCCATTAAAGACTATGTTTCAGAATTTACGGGATGTACCTCATTTTATAGTTAAATTTAAAATTAAATATTTGAATGTGTGTATATTTTTTATTTTGGTGCTGTTTTTTAACGTTCTTTAATCAAAAACAGCATTTAAAAAAAAGTTAAGAAGGTTTTTTACAGACATTAAAATCAAAGGAATACAAACTCGAAAAAGGAAGGTCTACGCGAAATGGTTTAAAATGTAATTGCGTATGAGCGTTGGAATAGTTTAGTGTTGGACACTTCTCACTCGGTATTATAAATCGTCATCGGAAGCATGTGTGTATACAACATTTGGACAAGATTGGACTTATATAATTAAATGGAAATTAAAATTGTATATTTTTTTCATAATTCTAGTTTCTATATACCTACCTATAATGGTTTCAAATGTAATTGAATAAAAGTATTGAAAAGAGTTTAGTGAAGGCCACAACAAATTTAATATGATTAGTCGTTGGGTCCTGCAGTGTTAATGAAATTTTGTCTTTATTTTGTCAATGTTGACGGCATTTACAAACATATAGTGATATAGTCACATATTGTAGAACTCCATTTTATGAACACATCTTCTTCTTCAGCCTATAAACGTCCTCTCCTGAACGAAGTCCTCCTCCCATGTCGTCCTGTCCTGTAAAGTTTGCATTCAGGACGTGCCAGCATATCACTTCTCTCCATCTAACCTGTGGTCACCCCGCACCTCTATTTGTCGTTCGTGGTCTCAAAGTCAGCACTGTCTTTGTCCACTTATCTTCCAAACTTCTGATACATCAACTCTAAAATCAAACCTTAAAAATTAAAAATAGGTACATATTACACACATATTATGGAACTACACTGAAAAAAAAGTTATGTTAAAATTAACCGAACTATAATGACTACAAAACAGTTCGTTTTGTGCTACTAAATATTTTGTACCCTGAGCTAAACACTACAGTCATAAATAGATTAACTTTTATTACGGATAACAAAAGTTTGGCTAAAAACGCAGGTAGCCAGTTCGGTAGTAGTCACAATTTTTTTTTTCAGTGTAGAATCAGTGTTTTAGATTTTGATAAAACCCTGTTTTGAACTTATAATGAAGTAGGATTGGGAGTAAAATGATGGATAGCTTGAATTTTTAGACAATACGTAATATCATCGCTGTTTACCCCATCAAATAGTGATGATACACGCGTATATTGTGTTATATTGTTATATATTTATGTTTATCTAATTTGTTTTCGTTTGTCTATAAATTGTGATAGTCTATTTTCGTTGGTTGAATAACGTTAACAAAATGTCACGGTCCATTAGGGATTCTGTAAACTTGTACTGGGAGACGTCTCATAGAGTTTCTGTTTAGTCATGCCATTGATGACTGATTATCAAAGAATTGACTGAATCAGATTTAGCTGAGCCAACATTTTCTATTATAGACGAGGAGGTTTTGTATATTGTGCTCTCATACTTGGATTTGTTGTGCGTACCAAATCAGTAAGCATATTGAATATTTACTTATCAGATCAGTAAGTGGATTTGATTATGAGACAGAGATGAACAAAGAAAATTATGACAATACATCTTATTCTTCTTGGACTTGTTGTAGATCAAGGATCTGTATCTGAACAATATAGTACAGCTTATTCTTTCATTTGCAGTTATTTATTTTTCGATACTGATGGACACCAGTATCAGAATTGCTTATAGAGGCCGATAATCTTGGCTTGCCTATGAATATTACATTAAAGTACATTCAGCAAGACTATGTGATAGCCTAAGTCCTGATATTACGTCGTCTATCTCATTAAACATCTACAAGAAAAGGCTAAAGCAAAAATATTTATCTGACAACACCTGATAACATCTTCCTCTCCTCTTCCTTTCCTTATCCCTTATCCCTTAGTCTTTCTTTAATTGCTATGAATTGTTCTTATATGATATCTTCTTTGTTTTTTTTTTAATTTGTACTAATTATATGTACAAGAAGATTAAATAAATATTATGTTTACAAATTCCAGACCGAATATTTTTTTGTCTCTTTTATTGACACCATACTACAAGATTAAAAATTGAACAGTTTGTAGATACGATGCTTGACAGGGCCACAAATGTAAATATTATTTTGGCATGTCTCTCACCCGAATGCTTAACATACGGTAATGAGGTAGCACTTAATGTAAAAGAATCAGCAAACCTATTGTCAGAATTTTTTTCGTCAGTGTTTATACAGAACCAACATCCATCCACGTGTAATCACATTGTTTCCAATCTGAATATGGTTACTGGACTGTCACTGTCTAACGTGTATATTAATGAGGATATTATTTTGAAACAACTCGGCAACATCGACGTGAAAAAGGGACAAGGTAGCGACAATATTCCTGGAATTTTTATAAAAAACTGTAAAGAGACTTTAGTGAAACCGTTATACCACATTTTTCATAGATCTGTATTGAGTGGGGTCTTTCCATGCATGTGGAAGAGCGCGCTCATCACTCCCATTTTCAAGGGCGGGGAAAAAAGAGACGTGTCGAACTATCGACCCGTACCTAAACTACCGATTTTGAGTAAAATCTTGGAAAAAATTATATACGAACAGATATACTTCAATATAAAGCATCTAATAAATGAGAAACAACACGGTTTTATTAGAAACAGATCAACTACAACAAATTTAGGTATTTTCGTGAACTCAGTTTGTACATACATGGATTCAAGAATACAGACAGATGCAATTTATACAGATTATTCAAAAGCATTTGACAGGGTTGATCATACCATATTGATTAATAAGCTTAATGCTATGGGGATACATGGTAGCCTTCTTAGATGGTTGGAATCATATTTGCTTAACCGTAGTCAAATCGTCGTGCACAAAGGACAATTATCGAATTCGATTTGTGTTTCATCTGGCGTTCCTCAGGGATCCCACTTGCGGCCTCTCATGTTTAATATATACATAAATGATATCGGTAATTGTTTTAAGAATAGTAATTATGTAATCTATGCTGACGATATGAAGATATATAAGACTATATTATCTATAAATGATTGTGAATTACTCCAAGAAGACCTAAATCGCCTCGCTCTGTATTGTGTAGAAAATAAATTATCAATAAACATTAAAAAATGTCTTTCAATATCTTTTACAAGAAATAAGAATCCATTTAGTTACAATTATAAAATAAATAATGAGCCAATTATACAGAAAACAGATTGTAGAGATTTGGGAGTAATTCTCGACAGCAAAATGTCTTTTGATAAGCATGTAGAGCAAATCTGCTCGAAAGCTTATCAAATGCTAGGCTTCCTAATCAGAACTTGCAAACCTTTTAAACAGCCTAAAACTATTGTTATGCTTTACTATTCACTTGTCAGAAGTCAACTGGAATATTCGTCGGTTGTTTGGAATCCTTGTTATAATATATATACTCAATGTATTGAAAGAATTCAAAGATTATTTATCAAATATTTAAAATATAAATTTGGCAACAATAATAATAATATTGAATTGCAGCCGTTGGGCATTAGACGTAGAAACAGCGATTTAATGTTTCTGCGTGATTTGTTAAATGGTTTTATAGATTGTCAGGAATTACTCAGTAACATACAGTTTAACGTACCCGTTAGACGGACAAGGCACTCTGCATTGCTATATCTTAATAAATGTAATTCTAATATTGGTAGTAATGCTCCATTATACAGGTGTATATATACCTATACAAAAATTGTAAATGAAACTGATAACCTGGACATTTTTCATCTGTCAAGACCTACATTTAAAAAGAAAATCCTTATGATAAGGTAGAAGTAGTTTACTATATCTTTTAAAGTCTCTTTTGTAACTGAATTTTTGTTTCTTTTTTAATGTTTTTAATGTTCATTTCTTCTACTTGTGCTACTTCTCGTGTGGTTTCATGTTTAAACACACACACACATACACACACACACATACACACACACATACACACAAACACATATACACTATCCTCCTCCCTACTTCCTCGATACTCCATTTCTTCCTTATTTCTGTTGCAATTAGTAGTATGATAATTTCATTATATGATACTCAAAGATGAGTCGAGATAGGTACTCGTTTTGGATGTTTCACTATATATATAATTGCTTCATTTTATTGTAATATAGTATGTGTACTCGCCTTTTACAAAAATAAATAATAAAAAAAAAAATGTCATTTTAATATATTTTCATGGCCACTCAAATGAACAACGATGCTAGTAAAACATAAAATTTTCGACATTTCCCAATTTTCTTTCAGGCTTTTGCCTAGTCCGAAGGTTCTAGGCA
The DNA here is from genome assembly GCA_963576475.1 of Molanna angustata. Lineage (NCBI taxonomy): Eukaryota > Metazoa > Arthropoda > Insecta > Trichoptera > Molannidae > Molanna > Molanna angustata. Next base: position 30,682,895 of record OY754975.1, read on the forward strand.
CGCCCCTGTGGCCACAGTGTTCATTTGTATATTTCATTAATTTCATCATTTGTTTTTTTTTTCAATGTTTGAATATTTTTCTTAGTTCCTTTTTTATAAACCCCATAATTATATTAAATTCTGAAAAAAAAAGATAGTTTTTCATTCTATTAGATTTAATCCTAATAAGCTTTAGATTTTAATTTTATTAAAAAAAAGAGTGAGTTAGTTGTGGCCAACGTTATACTCTTCACTACCAAAGTATACTGTCACTCCATAAAGTATTCGAAATTTGTTTTATAAAATTTCAGCACCCATGTAAGGAGTTAGTTAAGTTATTTTTGATTTAAATATTTCATTATGAAAACTTGATTTTTATGAAAGTCTTTTTATTAATTTGAAGATAAAAAATATAAAATATTAAGTTTACTGAGCTTGGGGTCACTTCGAAATATTTGACGTTTAAAAAAAATTGAGAAGCATTATTCAGATATCCTTCAAAATCTAATGGGGTCTAAGTGAGAATTAGATACACTTTGATTTGTAAATTTGCAAATTTTAAAAGAATCGAATGAGTAATTTAGTCTATAATCGACAAAGTAATATAAACACGCCGTACATAGCACATTGCACATATCACATTGTGATGAAACTTTCAGAATACAATCTCAGCATGATAATAGTTGTTAATATGCAATAAAAAAAGAACCCTATAAATTGCGAATTCATAACTCCCCACTATATCCCCTTGGGGTAGTGAGGAGAAAAAAGTTGTTTTTTGTTTATTATAATGGTTATTTTAGGGATAACTATACTTTTGTTTTTTTGTCCACAAAAATATAAATTTATGTTAAATTAGATCTGATAAATTTTCAGATGTTCATGAAGCTGAAAAAAAAATCTACATAAACTATCACGATAAGCTATTAGCGCCATTGAAATAGTATGGCGATTTCTTATCTCTGTTTATCTCAAATTGAGAAACAACTCGATGGTTTGCATGATTTAATTTAATTAAAAAAATAAATTATAATTATAATGGCACCCTAATCAAGATGTCAGCGTGATTCCGTGTCACTCGTTCCTTTTATATTAATAATTACGACAGAATGTCGCACCTTGCGTGCAGAATTATTAAAAGATAATTTGTATTAATGAAGTTTTAAACCACTCGCCATCATTATGTTCACACCTTATACTTATTTATCAACATATTCATATACCCGATTAATTCATTTACGTATGTTTAATTACATCATTTGACGAAAAGGTGTGGGTTTTTGTACATCACTATTAAACCTTAATTTGGGGTTGGTAGGTATACATAAAACGAAGCCTCTTTCTTTACTTCCTTATGAAGAGGAACATTTTTTAAAGTTAATGATCGCTTTTATAATTAATAAAGAAATTTAATTATTATTTAAAGTTATTGATTAATACAGCAGCCCGACTGTGGAACGATCTTCCGAATTCTGTGTTTCCATCTTCGTACAACCCGGGTCTTTTTAAAATCCGAATTAATAAACTCTTTTCTAGATTGAAAACCCCTCCCAACGCTACGTAGTGCGCTTCTTCGGAAGAGTAAAATGGACCCAAATCCTAATAGCTGGCGTCCCCTACGTAGACATGTTAAAAAAAAAAAAACAAGTTACTATTAGCGTATCCATTGTCCAAAAGAAAATTTTCAACTTTAAAGTGATACAAAATAAATAGGTAGGTACCTAATATTGATTGTCTGATTGACTGGGTTAAGAGGCGGAAATCACACGAACATATATTGACACGAGCCGCCCAATAAAACTGCTTCTCTTTTTCAGCGAGGTATTGTATGGGAATAAGTATTCTATAGTTTTATTATTATTCTATGGGTATAAGGCAAACATATTTAATTTTCAGCTGATTTTTTTTCCATAGACATCGGTACTAACATTAAAAAAATCACTATTTTCGTTTAGTGGTTAATGAATACAGTCCGTATTTTTTGTTTTAAGAGTAGGGGAGACCTAGGATAGTTGGGACAATTTTTGCTTTTTAATTTTTATATTTTTTCACCTATGATATTTATTTAATCTTTTCGACAATGGATACCTTATTTCATCAACTACTCAATTCATTTAAATAAACTACTCAAAACAAAATAGAACATGGTGATATTTTCATTTGAACCAAGTTAGTCACTTTGTCCCAACCCTCCTAGTAGTAAGGTAAGTTGGGACAACAGTCAAGGTCATTTGGGACATCTCATATATGAAGAAGGTTAAACTTCAAAAAAAAGAAATAAATTCAAATGCTCTGGTTGTGTAATATCAAAGACTGGAGTGGCATATCAAGTGTTGAGGAGTTGTGCCGAATGGCAAGACTTTCGTCGGAGTGGTACTAACGTCAGGGAAAACTGATATAACACAGAAAGATGAATAATAAAGTCTAATCAGATAAACAGTTGACACACGAAATTCAACTCTCCCTCAGTACAATTTCCATAACAAAAGAAACCACATTTCATCTAAAAACAAATATTCATATCACGTAGGTACATGTTTTACGTACAAGGAGAGTTGGCACAAGGTGTCCCAACTATCCTAGTGTTGAACTGTCATATTTTATGTCAAATTTCTCCCTGGTGCATACAGAATCAATAAAAACATAGATCAAATAAGAAATAGAGTTTATCAAAGAGTGCAATCAATATAGATTCTTAAGGAAATACATGTTCTTAAAGCTATAAAAGTAAATGAAAGCGTGATAAAAAAAATACTTTTGCCCAAAATTATGACGATATGTTCATAACAACACAACCGCTCATCTCACGATACTGACAAGTTTGTACGCGTGATGTGAGTCAAAACAGTATATTGTTGCCAGATCGCTAGGTTCGGTACTTTCGGAGAAATGACGACTGTCCCAACTCACCTTAGTCCCAACTCACCTTAGTCCCAACTCACCTCGGTCTCCCCTATATACTGAACTGTAATTTTGAGTCACACGATGTGTTTTTTTACAATCATCTATAATAGTGTTGCTCTGCCCTAAATCACATGACAACGGGAGCGTAAAATTAATTTCATTGTTTGAATAAATCAATATCTGTGTCGAAATTGTTTTATTTATATCGAAATTTATGTTATAATTTCGTTTCCTATCGAAGTATATAAGTTATACCTTTAGGAATGCAATTAGATAGGATTGTAATTGAATTGATTATTGTACTGTTTTAATGAAATACTTGAACTTGTATATTATCATTATACATAGTTTGATAAAACGATACAATGAAGCGATTCAATTCTTACTTAGTAAAATCTTTCATATAAAACAAACAGTTTTTAAAAGGAATATGTGTCAAGATAGAAAAAAATACGGTTTTCGTTTTTCTCTGTCTACATTGTTTACAAATAAACTAATTTCTCAATAGATGACGTTACAAAAAAGATTTTCTCGTTACTTCATAGATGGCAATAGTATAATTCCTTATTTTCAGGTGAATTGTTTTCCAATATATAGAACTTTCAACAAATAACATTGATAAGGGAACTCAAAAATAAGGCATTTATTTTATTTATTTATTTATCAAGGAAACATACAGTTTTATTAATAAATTGTAATGGTACAAAATAATAATCAAATAAACCAGCAAAGTTTCCATAAATGGTTAACAATAAGATACTTTATGAAGATAAAATATCTGAAATGAAATGCTCAAACGAACTACCATATGTGGAGACCTTGTCTTTGGAGGAATCACCAGCCTAGACATATCTAAATCACTTGTTTATTCTAAATTCTTTAATATTATTTGTATAGGTAAGCATTGCATTAATTTAAATTCATTTATTCTCCCCAGACCTCCCCTATCATCCCAATCATCCTTTCCCATAGTTGTCGCGCTATTGAGGGCAGTCCAGTGTACTCGTGTGTCTTGCCTTAAATTTCAAAAAATAAAATGAATACCTTAAACATTTTTTATGAGAATGTTCGAGGGCTGCGCACAAAAACAAATGAATGTCTACTTAATTGTTTAGAGAATGACTATGATGTAATTTGCCTCACTGAAACATGGCTAAACAATAAAATATTTTGCTCTGAACTGATTGATGATAGATATGATGTTTATAGGAGAGATAGGAATGAAGCATTGTCCAGTGTGGGAGGTGGAGTGTTAATTGCAGTAAGGTCTGGTCTTAATGCGGTGCATAGGTCAACATGGACATCGACCGCCGAAGATATGTGGATATCGATCCCCATTAATAAAGTAAGGAGTGTCCATGTGGGATGTGCATATATTGCTCCAGGCCCAAATCACACTAAGAATATTGAGTCTCACCTGAGTATGGCGCAGGAAATCTGTGATAGTTTCAGTGACGATATTATTGTTTTGACTGGGGACTATAATCTACCGCAGATTGAGTGGACTCTGAGTTCTAGTACGGGGCTAGTGATTGGCCAACATGACAGTGGCAGGGCATACTCATCTTTTATTGATTTCCTGGCCTTTACTGGCATGACTCAATTTTCAAATGTCAAAAACACTTTCAATAGAATACTTGATCTGATCATTTCAAATCATGATTGCTCGGTGGGTGTTTCGGAGTCACCATTGGTAGACCCCGATGCTCATCACGTACCTCTCCTAGTCGAATTGAATACTTCTCAAATTAAACAACACGTAATAAAAAACAATCAAAAAGAAATTATTCTTTACAATAAAGCTGATTATGCGAGGGTGAGAAATGAACTTTCTAAATTCGACTGGGAGCAGGAACTCGCAGACCTTAGTAATGATAATTATGTTGAAAGATTTTATAACATATTAGATAATGTTATACGTGAGGTCATACCTATAAAAAAAATTAGAATTGGACAATCGTATCCCATATGGTACTCGTCTGCATTAATTAAAGTAATAAAAGAAAAGAGTATATATCATAAAAGGTGGAAGAATTACAATAATCCACTGGATTATCAATCTTTTTCATTATTACGACGTAGACAAAAAATATTGCTTCGCGAATGTTACGACACATACATAAAAAATATTGAAAATAACATTAAGTGTGACCCAAAACACTTGTTTAAATTTTTGAATTCACAACGTAATTCTAAGGGTGTGCCCAAGTGCATGACCTACAAGGGCAAATCAATCACTGACGCAAAATCTATTTGCAATAATTTTAATATTTTTTTCACATCGGTTCACGCTAAAAACCTTAACACAGGTGTAACGCAATTCTACGATTTGGCGGACCGTTGCCTTCATCAGGATGCTAACACAATTTTGATCAATAACATTGAGATATCCAGTACAATTGTAGAGAAATATCTAAGGTTGGTTAATGTCAATAAGGGATGTGGGCTGGATCGAATTCCTGGGGTTTTTTTGAAGAATTGCTCTCGTGAGTTGTCTATACCGCTATCTATTATTTATAAACGATCTCTGAAAAATGGCTGTTTCCCAAAAGCTTGGAAACAAATGATAATAAGTCCAATATTCAAAAAGGGTGACAAACATGAAATAGAAAATTATCGGCCCATCTCAAAACTTTCCATCATGAGTAAAATATTTGAAAAAATAGTGATAGACCAAATAAGTCCAATAATTAATACCAGGTTGATTGACAGCCAGCATGGCTTTCGCGTTAAAAGGTCAGTAGAATCAAACTTATTAGAGTTCACATGCTACCTATCAAAAAAAATGGAGGGGGGCGGACAAATTGATGCAATTTACAGCGATTTCACTAAGGCGTTTGATAAGATTAATCATACTATTCTACTGCGGAAGGCTTGGTATATGGGTATCCGGGGAGACTTGTTTAGGTGGTTTGAATCTTACATTACCAATAGATCTCAGGCTGTACTGTTGCACGGATATACATCGGATTTTAGGCCTATTTACTCAGGTGTACCCCAGGGATCCCATTTAGGACCCCTGCTCTTTCTGATATACATCAACGACATTAGAGACTGTTTACGATACTCAAAAATATTGCTTTTTGCGGATGACGCTAAAATATATAAAACGATTACAAGCTTGCAAGACTGTTTGGAACTCCAATCCGACCTCGATAGAATTCACAATTATTGCATTAACAACCAGTTATTCTTGAATACAGAAAAATGTAATGTAATCACTTTTACCAGAAAAATCAACAAAATAATTTATACATACTCTATAAATGGTGAACAATTAGAATATAAAAAGGAGATAAGAGACTTGGGAATCATATTGGATGAAAAATTGAGTTATGTCCAGCATTTTGAGAGTGTGTGTAAGCGAGGATTCAACATGCTCGGTCTCATATTAAGAAGCACCAAATCATTCAAAAATCCCATGTCCTTGGTGGTGTTGTTTAACTCCTTGGTTAGAAGCGTGCTTGAGTTTGGAGCTGTCATATGGAGTCCTAATTACATAACCCACATTGAGGCACTCGAAAAACCCCAAAAAAAATTAATTAAACAGCTGAATTTTAGGAATAGAATCCATTTGGAAAACTACAGAATTAGCCTTCAACACTACAAACTGAAATCATTGGAGTCTAGAAGACTTGTGGCTGACTTATGTTACTTGCACAAGATAGTTAATGGTGGAGTAGATAGTCCGAGTATATTGCAGCTGCTTCCCTTTCATTGCCCTCGGAGAATAGTCAGGAACCCATCTTTATTTTACATTGACACACCTAGGACTAATTACTCACGCAATTCATTTGTTAATAGAGCATGTTATTGTTACAATAAAAACTGTATGAGTGACCCTAGGCTTGATATTTTTACGTCTAGTCTCTATACATTCAGAAAATGTTTGATGGAGATGGTTAAATTTTAATTGTATTTTGGGTATGCCTGCGCTGGGACTGATCTTTCGACTGACCCGACAACTTGTTTTTCCAAAAGGGAGCTAATCCCTTCCTCTCCTCCTCCTTTTCCCCTCCTTGACCCTTCCCTAAATCCCAAACCCTCTTGCAATGCTATATGTAGGTTCAATAGTTTTTAATTTATTCAAACTTTTTATTCATAATACTAAATAAGAACATTGTAATTGGCGTTATGAAAATTTGTAATTTTTATACTATTTTTATATAAAACTCAAAGCTGTAATGTTCATTCAAATAATAAAATAAAAAATAAAATAAAATAAAATAAAGAACATTAGTTGTAGCAGGAGGAAGAATAAACAAGATTGAAATAAAACATAACCTAATAAAAAACATAAATAACGAGATTAAAAGACTTTGGCATTCTCGTAAAATAATAATATTACCGTTCATTATTTCAGCCACTGGCATTATTCCAAAATCGTTAATCCGTTATTTAGAAATTATAGATCTATCGAAAAACTTAATAATAAAAATGCAAAAAACGGTAATAATGAATACATGTAGAATTGTTAAAGATATTTTAAACGTTAATATTCGGGAATCAGTAGGGTTGTTAGGTAGTATAGAGACCTCCTCAGAGCCTAATCCTTTGATATGTTAAGTATCTGGATGGGTGAACTATTCCCAATTGAAAGCTTGATGATGCGTTTGTTGCATTTTATTTTGCTCCTTTAAATAAATTACAATTTACGCATTGATCTGCTAATTCTTTTGAGGAAGTGTATAATGGTAATGATAATAATTGAGTGTTATTATTTGTAGTGTTTAATTGTTATTAATATCATTAGTAAATCGGCCAGCGCCGAAATAAAAAAAAATAAATAACCAATTAACCAGTCAAGAAATGAAAAAAAAAGAAAACAGTTAATACGTACCCACATATATGTTAAAAAGAATTCTTTTCACACAATATTATAAAGTTTTCTTTTAAAAGTTGCAAAATCGTCATTTTGAATACCGATTTCAGACTTAATGACATAATTGGTGAACGTTGCGCAAGCGCATAAAGTGATCACGTAAACCAACCGATGATAGGTATAGGTCGTAAGACCTAGAGGTGCCTTGAATTCCTGGTTCTTCTATATTATCCCAACTTCGTCTCTATTGAGATGTTTGTCAGTAAAAATATCTATCCTATATTGTTCACATGATTGTGTTATCCTTTTCTCGGACGACCCTGACCTCTTCATTTCCTATCAGCTTTGTATATTTTCTTCGTCAGTCGTTTTCCTTTCACTCTTTCCACATGGCCAAAACATCTTAGCGTTTTCAATTTCACTCTAATTATGTAGGTACATATTGCGTGTAGAAAACGAACGACATTTTTTTAGCCTTTTTAAAATCTGTCCAAATTACAACTATCCTTTTTTCGTGTGTTTCTCAAACGGTAAACAACCATAGGCCTGTGTCCTCTCGTCTCCTACTCCTTCTCTTCGTCTTCCACACCCCGAACCACCTTTCCTAGTGATCTCCCATCGTGCCGCATCAATCACTCCCGGATTATGTCTCCCTTTCTTAATCTCACGCTCACCTGTCCTTCTTACCCTCCTCACTTCGTTTCTCCCCATCTTACTTTTTCATCCTTATTAAAAATCTTTCCAGGATTTCATTTGCCAGCCTGAGACTTTGCAAAATACGTAATCTTAAGTGAACTTTTATGTACTCTCTCTAAGACCTAATTATTAAAAACGAGTGGGTTTTGGCTAACTCCGGATTAAATTCGTATGTATAATATTAAAATACTGATTGTTATTTTAAGTAACGCTCGATTCAAATACACTAAGGCTGGGTTGTTTCAACAAAAGTATCGGTAATAGTATAGTAAAACTACTTTGATTTCATAAAATTGTTCAAAATTGAGTCGATAACGACATTAAATTTCAACGAAACAACCAAATGTATTGAACAATTTCATAAAATCAAAGTATTTTAACTTTACTTTTACTTTACTGCGCACGCGATTGTAATCTTTACTTTGGACGAAGGTACATTCTCAAACAGAGTAGCGTCTAGAACCAGCTCTTCTTTTCTGCATTCTTAGGTGAGGTTTAAGTTTTAAATAGCGACTCGCGTGAGCGAGTTGCTTCATAAATTGAATTATAAATTATTATAAATTAAATATATAAATTCTTTTAATTTTTCGCATTTAATATAAAATTTCACAGCTCATTTGACTTAATACTACAAGATCTCAACCAATCAGAGAGCCAACCGGAAACAGAATGCGAAAGGGTAAATGCGGATTGTAGACTCTAGTCTCAAACAGTACATTGATTCAAAGTTTGCATTTGACCATCCCACATTGTTTTTCTCTGCGCCTTGATTATATATTTTTATCGAATCTACGCATAACAAAGTTCTTTGTATTTAAAGATTCCGTCAGCAATTAGAGTTGTCTTTCGTCCTGATGAAGAGCAAATAGTTTTAAACGACACAAACTCTTGAAAAAAAATGGGTATAAAAGTATTAAGCATGTGATTAACATGTCCAGAATGCTATTCAAAGTTGACTTTATTACACATACAATAATATAAAATTTCAATACATAAATTAATACGGTTATCTAAAAATATGTACGCAATATAACACAAACAATAATTACACAATGTATGGTGTTTACTCTATCGGCCTAGGCAAAAGAATGTAGCGACGGGGAAAAATGAGTGATCCGTATTATTTGACCGGATCATTAAATTGAATCGGTGACTCACGGTTCACGTTGCCACAACGTTCCGTTCATGAACCAGACATCACTCTCACACTTTCTATCTCATATAAAATATATCGTTAGAATGCGATACACATCATGTGTTCTCTTGCTCTAATCCACGTAAAGTATTTAGTTAGAATGCGATACACAGACCGACTCATGGCAATCTTCGATTCACAACTAATTCATTATGGTTCATGAAATCTAATTCATTGCGGTTCTTGAAAATGTTAAGCAATTTTGACCGCAACACACTTTGAAAAACAAATACGTAACGTCTATAATTGTATATATTATTTTGAAGGCGATCTGTTATCTCATAATTCTTTTGAGATAAAGACTGATGGCAATCTTCGATTCACGACTAATTCATTATGGTTCATAAAATATTTAAGCAATATTGACCATTAAGTATGTGGGGATTGAGGAGGCAAGCCCCTCTGGCTTGCCTATATAAATCCCCACCAACGACGAGCCAAGACAGTTCTCATTTAACATTCTCGCGGGCCAGTCATTTCCAATAAACAATGTATGTAACCCAATCAGCAGTTTCAATATCATCCCACTATAGGTACCCGTCATACATATATCTATAGTGGTGAAACCGACGTGATATATACCTATAGTGGGAACATCGTTGATGTTTACAAATTTGTAATATAAGCCTTCGTGAACCGTGGGCTAGACAACGAATCCGTCCTACACGTTCATCACAGTGCAAGCTTGCAAAAATAAAAATCAAGCGATAACACCGCTGTGAGAATTCAATACTGCTGACACCTACTTTGTTTTGACGTGAGAACTCATAATCTGAGAAGTGACTACTGCTCCATCGTGACGTCCACCACGCTACCAGCAACTCCCGCCTGCTCATCTGCATCCCGTCAAGCTAGATCCGCTTGACCACGACAGCCCAAAGCTGCTTGCCTCTGTCTCACCGTCACGACACGCCGAAGCCGCTCGCTCTCGTCTTATCGCCTCAACGTCAAGCCCAAGCTGCTCGCTCTCGTCTCATCGCCACTACGACAAACCAAAGCCGCTCGCTCTCGTCTCATCGCCACTACGACAAGCACAAGCCGCTCGCTCTCCTTCCATCGCCATCACGACAACCCCAAGCCGCTCATCAGTATCTCGTTGACATAACAAGGCGATACCTCTCATCCTTGTCTCATCGAGAGATAACGAAACCAGACAAGGACTTAGATTTAAGACATTCTCTTAACCTTTCGTGCTACTGCCAGACATGGACTCATATCTTTGCTGACACACGTAAGAAATCTTACCGATTCACAACCATGATGGATGACCTAGTGCGCACTTTACAGCTCCTGCAAAAGGAAGTAAAGTCACTAACAAGCAACCTCATCAGGCTATACTGGAAGACCATTCCAAAGCTGTTAATCACTTGACACGAAGTAAGCAACAAGCAAAATCAACAACACCATCTCGCTCATAGATTTTCTCTCCAACACCTTTTCCTCATCTGGAAGACGTCCTGCAACTACCAGTACGTTTTGCAATACAACCCACTCGAGAAGTCCAAGATCCAACGTAGGATCAAGTCAAAAGCAAAGAAGAGCACGACCAAGCAATAATTTCTCTGTCCGGCCTATACAAATACCGGAAGACCAGGATTACGTATGCCAGTACCTACAGCTACTCGATCTCTGGAATTCAACATCCGGTCAACAAGAACCAACAGCAACCAAATCAACATTTTCATCAAATCGTTCTACCTTTTAGTGTCCTCTAAGTGTTTTCAAAATAATGTATTCTATCGTAACAAAAAAACTTCAGTCGTGAATTTACGGAACCTCGTTTATATTATTCGTGTTATCTTCAACATACTATACAGTGTCAAAATACTCCTGCTGCATATATAAACTTTTCAGTATCTACAATATCATACAAGCAAGATTTTTTATGTATTTCGTTAATTTTCATTATGCCAACTAATCATTCTCACACGGCTAAGTTCAGGTGTTTTTCCAAGGAACTGCAGACCTTGATTAATAACTGAACTTCAATCTCAGCAAACCTGATCAATTTGCTGACTAAAAAATTAAACATAAAAAATCTCGTTTTCTTTGTACCATTTTAATTTATTTTTCTTTGTAATATGATACGCAGCGCCCAATGCTTAACAGCAATCCGAATGTTATCTATTTATAATATAGTCAAACAAGCAACACATAACATTATGCAATTTGAGACATTTCTTCATATCTTAATTAATAATATTTTTCCATTCAATGTACACATTGCACGATTCCAAGTTTCTCAAACTTTGAATATTTATTTTACATGTTTGATAATCTTTTATGTTCACACTGTTAAATCATACAATGTATTTTACTGTTTTTACAAATTATGTATGTCAAATTTAATTGTTATATGTAGCGTTATCACTTAGAGGGGAGCACTGTGGGGATTGAGGAGGCAAGCCCCTCTGGCTTGCCTATATAAATCCCCACCAACGACGAGCCAAGACAGTTCTCATTTAACATTCTCGCGGGCCAGTCATTTCCAATAAACAATGTAACCCAATCAGCAGTTTCAATATCATCTCACTATAGGTACCCGTCATACATATATCTATAAGTACATTGAAATACAAACATTTTAACGCCTACATTTGCATATCATATTTTTAATCGGTTTTGTTTTCTCTGTCTTATTACGTACATGTTATGTACGATAGATAAGGATAGCCATATTTGAATCATATTGAATTGATGATCCGCATAAATTTCATGAATCGATTTGAAAAGACAGGATCTTAAAAAAATATCGAACTTTGCACCACTAAAAGAATGACCCCGCTGCTCATTCAATATACGAATGCATCCGACTCCGCATTCGGGAATCTCCGTCGACACGAAGATATTTCACAAAAAGTGTTATTGAACTTGTTCATAATCAAAATCATCTGTCATGTTAACCACATTTCAAATACATAAAAGACAATATTGTACTTACAGAAATATATAAATTTATTATTTATTAATTAAAGGTATAATGCGTTTTCTATAACCTTTCATAACAAGTGAAACCTTTACTTTTTACGACAAATATGATGGGCAAAATACGAATAAATACCAATAAATTCTTTATATTAATATTTTTACGATATCGTAAAATAATATTGATGTTCACTAAGAAAGGGAGCTTGTATACCTATCTAAAAGCCTTCTATATATTTCTATAGACATTGTACAATAAAATAAAGATCAAATAATATATTTATATCATCGCATAAAATATTAAATAATTCAGAGTAGTTAAATAAAATAACCACATCTAACTCTTTATTATATACCCCACACTCATGCACCTCCCACATCTCAATAACTTTTATATCATTTAAATAACTTTTTTGCTACGTATAATTGAATCTGGGTACAAATTATCAAGATATTGTGGCTGCACAGCGCCTAGCGACCGCCCTGTCAAATATGCATACGCCTCCTAGCGTTCAATTAGCGAGCATCGATCTTTTTGGAATGTGGTGCTAGGGGGTATTTAAATGAACGCGCAAGCGACGCACTATAGTGCGAATCTCTCCTCTTTCGTGTTTATTTTGTTTGTTTATTATTCAGTGAATTGTGGACAAAAGTAATTGGTCTGTCGTTTTTTTCTTTTCATAGTGTATTTTCCCTGTTTATCTATCTTATCTATATTATTTATATTAATAAATAAATATTGTATGTATGAAAAGTTGAAATTAAAATTTAGTATTTAATAACGTGAGTATTTTTTTATTTCTCTATACTCTATTATTTTACGAACCTGGAACCTTTCATTCAAAGTAACTGAAAGTATCAAGATATAATCCCTGTACCTTTGATCATCACATTAAAATAATCTAAAATTTTATATTCTTCTTTTATTAGATTCTATAGACTGTTGTTTCAGGTGTGAGGAGTTTTTTATGAGGCTAACCTCCAGCTGTTTAGCCATGATTGAGGTCTCTCTGGTTGACGTTGTCCATATGGTACCCCGGGCAGAGCCATGTATGGGATTCTAGAGGGATTCATTATCAAAATTATTTTAAAACTAAAATTGCAATTTTAGCAAAACCAAGACTGCAAGACTTTTCCTCATAAGATGAGGCGCAGCCACGTGGAAAGAATGAACAGCGACAAACTTTAACAACATCCCATAGGAAAATCGCCAACCACGAAGAGGTGGCGACATAGCTGTGGAGTGCGTTGTCCCAAGAGACCCCTATGCCTCAAACAGATTTCTGGATCTAACGTACAACGAAGTAGGTAGAAGATGAACGCAAATATTTAAAGAGCAGACGTTCGCACTACCGAATCGTATCTTTTATTTTGAACAAATATATGCATAAACGTATTTCTGCTATTAAATTCGAGAAATTTCCATTATCCAAGAATAGGTGGGCGGAATAATGATATAGGTAGAATCGGAATCCAATTTCAAGATGGCGAAAAGGCTCCAAAAATCACAAACTGCTCTCGAAATTTATAAGGAATTAAATTGAGTTTCAGTATTATTGAGTTGGCAATTTTCAGACAAAACATAACTCCGAGTTATTTCATTTAAATTTACAAAATATGATTATTGCGAAATTCCGAGGAAGTTGTTTCGCAAGTAAAAATCTTGGAGCCATTTCCGATATTTCCAAATACAATACAAATAAATACTCCCTTCGATAACTTATCACGAAAGTTCTGACTGAACAGATATTTCTGTTTTGTCACGACGATTTAGCACAGAGACGTTAACAAAAGTACAGAAAATGAGTCTTTTCTCGTTCCTAATTTATTCCTTTATATCATGAGTATCCAAATATTAATTGTATAGAACTTAAAAAGTCTGACTTATTATTCTAGAAGGTATATCTACTTTAATATTTTTTTTCGTGGCATTGTATCGCTTATGGAAGCATATAACTTAAATGGAAAAGAAATAGACGACAGTTCAAATCGAAGTAACATAACCAAAAAATAACAAGATAAGAATACAACCACGTTCACAACTCAAAAGAAGAAGATAAAAGTACGTTGACTACTATATACTAACAATAATAAATGAGATAAAAATACAAGCACGTAAACAACTCAAAACAACAATAAAAAAATATAACAATACAAGCACGTTAACATCGCAAAGAAACAACTAAAAAGAAAAAGATATCAAAAGAAGTACGTTGATATATTAAAACTACAATAAAAAGAACAAGATAACAATACAAGGACGTTGACTACTCCAAATAAGAATAAAAAAGATAAAAATACAAGCACGTTAACAACTCAAAACAGCAATAAAAAAGAACGAGATAACAATATAAGCACGTTAACAACTCACAACAAGAAGAAAAAAAAATATATCAATATGATCACGTTATGAACTCAAAACATCATTAAAAAAGAAAAGGATAACAATAAAAGCACGTTAACATCTCAAAACAACAACAAAAAGAACAAGATAACAATACAAGCACGTTAAGAACTCAAAACAACAAAAAATAGCAATATAAGGCACTTAGAGAATTATCCTACTCTAATGTGACAAACTTAATATCTCGCCAGACAAAGTCAGAAGATATATTATAAGATCTGAGAGGCACCAGCAGAGCTTACAATCTGTCATCGGTGGTTTCTTCTCCTTTTTGTGCCATCTCAGGTCCCATCGACGTCGCCGGTTACCACTGACAGGCATTTCTGTCTTGAGCTAACCGGAAAAGCTCTTCCTCTTTATGAACTACGGTCCATTCCGTGATGTTTCTTAGCCAAGATTTCTGTTTCTTGCCCACACGGCGACTACCCTAAATTTTTCTTTCCATGGTGTGGTGCAGTTGACAGTATTTATTACGGAGAATGTCTTCCAATTCATTTATCTCATTTTAATACTGGACAACAATTTCAGTGTTGGTGATCTGCAATTAACCCAAATTAAAATGCTCGGTCAGTATATTGGATTTGATTTTAATGTCCATGTCTCCACTCCATGAAGGAGTATGCACCATATGATGGTTTATTTATGTGAACGCAACCGCTTGGCTGAGGGTTAAAATTGATGTCGTCGTCTTTGTTGAGATTCAAAATTTAAAAAGAAACAATTTTTGCAAAAAAAAAACAATTTATATGTTAAATAAACGAGAACACACAATTTTACAGGTATGAATGGTGCTTATTTAAAAAGTGAAGTGTGTAGAATGGAAGTTCCGTTGTAAGCGATTGAAAAATCTGCAATTGAGAATAGAAACGGGGTGAATAAATAATACGAAAAAGATATTCCGCGGAGAAAACTTTGTTACAACGACATGTAGGTAGGATAAATTTATGTGTGATCGTTTTTTATTCAATTTTTCAGAGAGAACGAGAAAAAAGTGTGTTCATTGGAGTACATGCAAATATTTTTTTTTAGTAAATGAATACATATTTTTTTACAAATATCCTGAGGAGGGAGCAGCCAACTCCGAAAACTGTTTTGACGTTAAAAAAATTGTCGTATTATTCATACCTTGCAGATATGTATTTTATTTGAATTTTATGCGAATATATGTAATAATCCAACTGTCGATTTGTTCAGGAGAACTTTGTTCTCTTAACATATCGACAATGTATCAAGCCAGAATACGCGAGAATTGTATGGAGAGGTCTACTTTTTTCACGGCTTTTCCAACTTTGAAGTCAAAAAACACCAACTTAGAGGCTTCGCAGCATATATGTTCCATACACGGATTTACTTAGAATTCGGAGTAGAACATTTCGTGTGTCTGTGTGTGTGTCTGTGTGTCTGTGTGTGTGTATGTCTGTGTGTGTGTGTGTGTCCGTCCCCCCCTTATAACTTTTGATCCGCTCAATTTACAGAGCCTAAAATTTCAGAATATATAAACAGTTACAGGCCTACAAAACTTTTATACTCGGAATTTTGAATTTTTGTTTCAGTCAGGGGTTATCAACTTTTGAATTTTTATTTTATTTTTCCCTATATCTCAGAAACCATAAAAGCTAGAACGCTGAAAATTGGTATAAACATAGACAAATACAAAATCTCAAATGAGTTTTTTTTCAAAAAAATTCCAGGGTTTCTCAAACATTTTTTATTAAGAAAAGTATTTTTTTTATGATAAATTTATGAGTTTAACTGCCTATATTTCCATTTTTTTTTTAAATATCGAAAAAAGCCGAAACACCCCAACTAGATAATTTAATTTTATATAAAAAATATTAACATTGTAGCAGTACATCTCAAATTTTTTTTAACAATTTTTATAAAAATTGAATTTAGTGACGACATCGCTTCATACAATTTGTATGGTAGTCACCTATACACAATATCAAAGAAGACTTAATAGTTTGATACTTCATCTCTAAACATACAATATACATATACCATCATGCTGTTTTCATATTCCGGGTAGGAAAAAAAGACTGACCTCCATACTATCCTATCTTGACTACCTAGGTACATGTGTTGTATAGAAAACTAAATATCATAAAATAATAAATAATTTGTATTTATGGGTTTGGTACTTATTCTTCAACTATACATACTATCGCTGTCGACAGTTGGATCCCATGTGTTACATGCAACTAGTTGTATATACCTCTTTCTGGGTATGAATAAAGATACTATTTCCTCCTCGAATCTTCAACGCTTTCTCTTCTGGTCCAAATTTACCGCGCTCTTTAATATTTTATCTAAATATTCGCCAAAGGAAGAAATCATTATAGAATGATTTATTTTTTTATCTCTTAAATAAGAGAAAAGTTCTCCGGTGTGTGGTTATTTATTGTCGTTTTAATGTGCGAATTGGATGAGGTATAACTACTCATGGAGTAATAAATATGAATTATTCGTAATGAGACTGTATTAATACTTTAACGAACCACCCTGTATAATCATTGTTACAATCACAAAGGTACTTACTTTATCACGCCATGTCCCTAACTTAAAGATTTTAACAAGCAAAACTTATACATCCTTTGATGGAAAGAATGAGAATCTCCTGACGAAGAAAATATACAAGGCGGACAGGAATGGAATAAATAGGTCGGAGTCGCCCAAGAAAGGAATGGCACGAGCATGTAAATGATATTCTTAAAGGTGGAAATGTAAAAAACGCGAACAACTGCCCCCCCATGTATATTTTTTTCGGGAGGCGTCCGTCATTCTTTCTCCCCATGTGGCCAAACTACATTCATTGTTCCGTGAGCCAAACCATCTCAATGTGTTTACTTTTATATGTACTATTGATGACATCTTTATTTTACATTCCTCATTTCTAACCTTACTTACTTACTTCCGATGGCCATACAACTCCGGTAGAGCTTTAGCCTCCTGAAAAATAGCTTTCCAAGCCTTCTTATCAGCTGCAGTGGACTCCCAGCCATCACAAGCATTCAGCACGTTCAGATCTCGGGTAACATTGTCCATTAATCTCTGCCTTCCCAGGGGTCTCTTGCCCACAGGGTTATTTTGCAGAATACATTTTGTGGCTTTTTCTTCCCCTGATCTGACATGTCCAATCCAAGCTAATCTTCTGGACCTGATTTCGCTGGTGATTAAAGGTTGTCCTGTCAATGCACGAATTTCCTCATTGCTTCGTGGTCTCCAGGTACCTGCCGCAATTCCTGGTCATGGGCCTAATATTTTACGTAATATCCTGTTTTCAAATTTCATTTCTTACCATACCTACTATTAATGGTAAAACAAAAGTTTCGACTACAAAATACAGCGGAAAATGTGGGTGACTTCACCTGTACACAAACCAATTTTACTACCCACAAGGATAGGTATATATTATTTTGATTTGAATTAACCAATCAAATTTTTGGTTATCATAAAGACATGACGTAATTCAACTCCAACCCTGATTTTACATACCTAAATTATACGTTTTCTAATTATTTGCATATAATTTCTACTCACTTTATAACATTTAAGATGTATTAATACGATTTTATATTTAAATATTGCAGTACCGACAGATTTTCAAAATCCGTTAAATTCTGGTCTTTTGTGTTTATAATTTCAATACAAAATCCGCTCTGTGACATTTCAAAATGTGTCTAACCTTTCGTTGGGCATACCTACCTACCCCTAAACCATTACTTAGACATTCCATAATGTGACTTTATTTAAAAGGATTAAAAGTCACATTTCAAAGGACACCCGGAGTATGAGTTGAGAATAATAAAATAAATCATTTCCGTAATTAATGTGGATTAATTTTCGACTGTTTTGCCAAATCTGGGTTCCTGGAGATTTATAAACTGAGACGGGAGCTTTCTTGCTAAGCCATCAAAGGTCGTAAAACTTGTATCTTGAAAACCTGGATTTCCCAAAATGATGCTTTCTCTATTTATTATTTTCTTTGAAATACTTATCACGGTGTTTCTTGCAACTTCAAAGACGGTTTTAACCTGAAGATGTGGGGATTTTCATATGAATATTATATGAAATTCACCAATACTCGAAATAGGAAACTATATTGCTAGCTTATTTTGCCAACGACAACTATTGTCAATTTACATCTAGTATTATTTATTGATCTTAAAAATAACCTAATAGTTCTCTAATACTTCACATAATTTCCTTGGACTGCGCAGGGCGCAAATATTGTGTTTTTTTTTGCTTGGTGGATATATGTGCAAACCGGCCCCCTTCACGATGAAAATATTCAAGTTATTTGTCTAAAATATATAATCAGGGAGTCAATATGACCATTACGGGAGATGCACAAATAGATTTTAATACTTCTCCATTATTATTACCATTAGAATAGTTAATGTCGGGTTTTTCTGTTGGCCATTATTCAATATAATTGATGTCTTTTTAATACAATATTCATTCCTTCACTTCAATTGTATTTTTATTATACCTACATACATATTTACCTTAATGTCTTTCGGGTATTTAATTTTTCTTTGAATTGCCCCCTTCTTTCTCTATTATTGTTATCCTCTTTTTGAATCTATATATAGATAGTCTTCATCACTATTGTTCACCATTCTGACGATGCTCAGCATAGAGCGATATCGGTGAGTGGGAGTCGCGTTTGCGAAAAATTTAAGTAGAACGTATAACGAAATATTTTTTTTCATAATTTTTGTTGATTACGGGAGTTATTTAAAACGAGTGGATTGTGGCAAACCCTAACTCCTCACTAAAAGTCATTCTATAAATTATTCGAATTTCGTATGGAAAATATTCAGCATTTTTATGAATTTTGTATGGAAAATATTCAGCGATGTGCCTTTTTACCAATTTGAAAAAAAAAATCATATTCAAAGTTTCCTGAGCTTGGGGTCACTTTGAAATGTTTGATAGTTAAAAACATTGAGAAAGCACTATTCAGATCCTTCAAAATCTAATGGGGTCTATGTGAGTATTAGATTTTATTCAAATTTGCAAATACAAGTAATTGGGGCACTACATTATCTAATTTAGGGTTATGTAATTTAGTTATTATATATGTATACTAAGTAGTACCTGTTTTTGTCAAATAAATAAAATAAATAAAAAATCCCAGCTATCCTATAATGTTCCAACTTCCTCTCAATTGAGATGTTCAAAATTTGTCATAAAAGCGTTTTTTTTTTAATTTTACACAATGTTTTTTATTTCGTTATTCAAAATTGTGATTCTTTTTTTAATAAATACCAGTAAAAAATTATTTGCTTACCTTTCATACAATCGTAAATAACTAGCGTCTTGAAATGACTCTGCCTCATTGGTAATATCATTTTTTATTTGAAATGATAACACCTGTGTATGTACGTATCTGTATGATTTATATCGTGAAATTTTTCATAATATTTTTCTAGATTGCAAACTCCAAGTTCCGTTGAACTCTGTGGCTATCAATTTCCTGCTTATGCAGCTTCGAATATCCATGCAGTATAAAGATGGTTCAGTTCTACTGGAAGATATCTAAAATACCTGAATTCTTTGCCTTTCATATCATCGATGCCACGAGAATATCTTCTGTGGGTATTGCACGCATAGAAGCAAAATCTTCGAACTGTTCGAAATTAATTATAAAAGTATATTAATTATATTGTGAGTAGAGAATAAAGTTTAAAGAAAAAGATGTATTGTAAGTAGGATAAAGTATAAAGAAAATAAAATTTATTGTAAATATAATAAAATGCTTTTACGATGGTTCGGACATGCAGAGAAAATGAACGAAGAACGCCTGACAATGAAAGTATACAAGGCTGAAAAGAGTGGAATGAGAAGTAGGGGCTGGCCGAAAAAGAGTTGGCATGATCATATAAATGAGATTTTGAAAGATGTGAGTATACAAAGTCTGATTTTTAGTACTTTAATCCTTACATTTATTCTTCTTTTTTGTCATATAAAATATTGTTATGAAGGTAACCATAACAATATTTTATATTTTTCTTGTTATTTTTTTTACTTTTCACGATGGATTTTTCGAGTAAAATGAGTAACAACATAATCGTTCGTTTTGAAAAACCACCTTTAAATCACGGCCGCCATGTTAGTTTCACATTTTTTCAAAAGAAAACAAAGGTTTCTATTATTTCGAATATCCGTCTTAAGTTAAAAAAGAACAAGAAGAAGTTTAATTTATTTCGCTCTTGTACAAAGTATACTAACATATGGAATATTGGGTTGGGGGGGAGCCACCTTAGCTGCCCTAGATCCGCTTATTAAAAGCCAAAAAGCCGTTGTAAGGGTCATAAATAAAAAACCATATAGACATCCATCCGACCAACTGTTTCGCGAATTTGGTGTACTTGACGTTAGACAAATATACACAAAAACAATTGTACTACATTACAACAAGCATCAACATCTGCTGATACCATTGTCTCATCAACTTTCAACGAGATGTCGCAACGAAAAGCATTATAAGGTGCCCAGGACCAGAACAGAGTTTGCACATAGGCACTTCTCGTTTTTGGCACCCAGGCTGTTTAACTCGGTTCATGATAAAAACTTTAACCTGAAGAAGTTTATTGGTAATCCTGCACTTAAAGGATTGTTGACGGATTGGCTATTAAAAATGGGAAGAAAAGATACTGAAAAGGTACTTACCTATGTCCCTGCCTAGTGCACAGATGAACAGGGTATGTACGTATGTGGGTGAGCGCGTGTGTATATGTGTGTGTGTGGTGTGTGTGTGTGTGCGTGCGTGTGTGAGTGTGTGTGTGTGTGTGTGTGTGTGTGTGTGTGTGTGAGGGTGTGTGCGTGTGGGTGTTTGGGTGTTGGTGTGTGGGTGCAAAACAGACCACACTATATCTGATATTTTTGTTTTGTTTTGTTTATATATATATTATTTTTTTTTTTTCTCTCGCCTTATTGATTGATATATTTTTGTTTACTTATATATAAACCATTGTTTTGTTTTATTTTCTGCTTTATTGCTTGATGTACTATTCTTGATTACCTATAGTTATATAAATCATGTTATATAGAATGCATACTGTCACAAAACTGAATGAAATACGAAAATATTGTATAAATATGTATATTAATGTGATTGTGAAATATTCCACCTCGGTACAGGCTAAGCCTAGTGAGGTGGATATATATATATATATAATATGTAAAAAAGATTTTGTAAATTATAATAAATAAATAAATAAATAAAATAAATTCTTAAATTTCAAATTGTAGCAAGTTTGAACTTAATAATAATTTGAACTTGATACTGCGTCAGTTAAAATGAATAGAAAGCTATTCCGACACAAGCACTGCTTAGTGGAATAGTTCTTATCCACTGGATCTTGGTACTGATAGGTTGAATTCTTTTTGTCAGTGCCAACATATACTAAATTGTCTATTTTTCATATTGTTGTTGTAGGTACTATGTTTCACTATTGTATTGTTGTATTTTTTTTGTGTGGTTATTGTGGATTTTGAATAAATAAATAAATTAACGCTTATTTTGTAAAATCACGTATTAATCACTGCAGCCATCTTGGATTTCTCGTAGTATTTTGAAATCCAAAAATGAAGGCTATCGGTTCTTCGCATTTAACGAACATTTTTTTTGCAATTTCTTAAACATGCGAAAAAAGTAAAGGAAGAATATTTAAAATAGTTTCCGCAAGGTGAATTTTCTATTCGGTGAATTATCCATACGACCAATTGTCCTCATAGACAACTGTCCGTGCGGTGAATTGTCCCCGTGATTAACTGTCCATTCGGTAAATTGTCTCCGCGATCAATTGTCCTCACGGTCAATTATCCATTCGATAAATTTATAGTTTGACACTAGTTTTGTGTTGCTCTACGGTCCACAGAACTATTGACTATTAAACGACGCTATTCAATTTTCTATAAGTAGATAGTATTTTCAATATGATTATTGTGAAGAGAGTGTAGGTAGTTTTTGCAAACATGCTTCGTTGGTGCTTCTGTGAAGGTAAAGTAATTTCATATATACGAAAAGAGATATATTTCATGAGAAACATGGCAATTCTCGCCTAGAGCAACCGCCTCGATCCCCTTCGTCTGTATCAGACATTTCGATATGCCCCCGTTTCTACCATACCCTAATAATATCTAGTTGATCGTTTCACTGCAGTCACTATAGTATTCAATGTTTGGCAGAATATCATTCTGGATAATATTGTGCTTTGAGGTTGGCTTAATATACAATATACCTTGTTTTGTATAGTGGAATATCAATAACTATTTACATACTTCTGACTATGGAACATTAAACAAATTATCTTCCTTGCTTCTCCTCTCTTTCCTTCTTCCCTCCTTCCTTCGACTCCTCCCCCAATAATATTTGTTTCAAATCTGTTGTCGTCGAAGAACTGAAGGACATTCTTCAGACATATGGAGGACAGATGAAAAAGAGAACAGTTTTCCAGAAACAGGTCCTCGTAAGTGATGTAAACAAAGTAATAAATGTATTTATTTATTAATTTAGATCCACATAAACAATACGGAAAACAATAATGCAAAAGTGCAGCAAAAGTACAATTTTCTACACAACTTGGACAATTAAGAATATGTTGGCAGTGACAAAATGCTCCAAGAGGACACTTAATTATATCATGAACAGGATCAGTTCTTACAACACGAAAACAATTTACCAGTACCAACATCCAGTGGATAAGAACTATTCCACTAAGCAGTGCCTGTGTCGGAAGACCTTTACAATATTACAGGGGTGGCCGACTTGATTAGATCTAAGATCTACTGTTTACTGAGGAAGCCCCGTGCGATCTACCAATTACATACTTCTTGAAATTTTAAATGAAACAGCATAGTTCAGTACACAGTACACAATTAAGTAGTATTTTTTTATTTTATTAAGAGGGAAAACATAAAACTGAAAATTATTCTTAGTAACTACTTAGTATATATATATATATGTGTATATATATATATATGTATATGTGTATGTATATGTATATATATATATGTGTGTATGTGTATATGTATATATATATGTGTGTATGTATATATATATATATATATATATATATATATATATATATATATATATATATATATATATATATATATACATATATATATATATATATATATATATATATATATATATATATATATATATATATATATATATATATATATATATATATATATATATATATATATATATATATATATATATATATATATATATATATATATATATATATATATATATATATATATATATATATATATATATATATATATATATATATATATATATATATATATATATATATATATATATATATATATATATATATATATATATATATATATATATATATATATATATATATATATATATATATATATATATATATATATATATATATATATATATATATATATATATATATATATATATATATATATATATATATATATATATATATGTATGTATGTATGTATGTATGTATGTATGTATGTATGTATGTATGTATGTATGTATGTATGTATGTATGTATGTATGTATGTATGTATGTATGTATGTATGTATGTATGTATGTATGTATGTATGTATGTATGTATGTATGTATGTATGTATGTATGTATGTATGTATGTATGTATGTATGTATGTATGTATGTATGTATGTATATATATATATATATATATATATATATATATATATATATATATATATATATATATATATATATATATATATATATATATATATATATATATATATATATATATATATATATATATATATATATATATATATATATATATATATATATATATATATATATATATATATATATATATATATATATATATATATATATATATATATATATATATATATATATATATATATTTTTTTTTTTTTTTCTCTTATGTTACTTTATATTT
Organism: Molanna angustata; assembly: GCA_963576475.1. Classification (NCBI taxonomy): domain Eukaryota; kingdom Metazoa; phylum Arthropoda; class Insecta; order Trichoptera; family Molannidae; genus Molanna; species Molanna angustata. The sequence continues at coordinate 30,707,782 of OY754975.1, forward strand.
TCATATTTACATGTTTTCTATGAATGCGTGTACGTGTTCTATGTGAAGTACTAATATATAATAGTCTGTAATTGGCTCAATGTATATGTAATTGTTTTATATAAAAAAAAATTATACAGCTGTTGACTATTTATAAAAATAAATAAAAATAAAATAAAATAAATGTATATTATAGTGTGAGCACTGTGTCTGAGCATCTCCCGCTAGATTAGCAAAATCAGGTTTGTAGTTGGAAATTGCCAACCTTAAAGAATCCAGTGTATGAACGTCTGTCAAGCGAGAACAGTGTTTATTTTTTGTTTGTTTTAAGTAGGAAAATGCTGACTCACATAAATATGTTGAACCAAAAAACGAATGTTCAACACATTTCTTCAAAAATGGATATTTCTCGTTGGAAACCAATGCCCAGAAATCAAGATCCATAAAGTAACGTGATGCGTGCGCAAGTTGGTGATTACGTTGCGCAGGTCTGTTCTACGTATTTATGTATGTTTATATTTTTTGCCTTGCCAAGATCGACTGGAGTAATAGTCGCGATCGACCGGTCAATCGCGATCGACTGGTTGGCCACCCCTGCAATAATATGACATAGTCCATACTTAAGTATATTATTGGGTTACCCTGACAATCTGGGTTAAAATTGTGTAAAAATTTGCAATGATGCGACATCACGAAGTTACTTTCTAAATAATAACGAAAAAGGATGGAAGAGAACCTGTCATCTACATTCAACATTCTAAGGATTGCGATGTTCGTTTTTGTCTTTCTGTCCAGGGGATTTGAAGCATGTCTCCAACACCACATTTCGAAGGTATCTATTGTTTACCTTTCGCGGGCTTAAATGTTCCATGATTCTCCCGCATACAGAAATATAGGCAAGATCAGTGCCCTTAATGTCTTTACGAAACAAATTATGACGAAGGAAATGAAAATAAAGGGATATTGGAGAATGTTATAATTACTTAAGTAGGTACCTTCTCAATCGAGGTTTTGAACCTCTATCTCAAGATGTCACTGAATCGATTCAAAAATATTACATTGTTTTGGGCTCTCTTTTGCGGTTGGGACGAGTCCCAGTCACAAAGCGGGGTAGGTATTACTTAACAAGTTGCACAGATAATCATAATAAGCACTAATTCCATTATATATTCTCTTAACAAATTCTCATTTTCCTCGGGATAATCCTACCTCACACCACCTGCCTATGAATCTACTGTATCTCTCCCGACCAACTTCTGCCCTTGGCTCGGCTTAATTATTACCAGAACCGCCCAACTTGACTAACTTGCTTTAAGAGTGATTATATTTTAAGTGAAACTTACTTCCTTTATGAATTATGAAAAACTTTCATTGTAATAAAATTATCAATCTTTGCAAATATGGTCACTTTTCCGTCTGTCAAGGCGTATTTACACACAACTGAATCGTTTATTTAGGTAAACGACGGACTATATCTAGTGGTGTAACCAGTGGCGAAGCCATCTAAGTGCGGGGTCATGAAAAGGACAGGGGCCCAGCTTGACAAGGGACCCAAATTTATATACACAAAAATACGAACAAAATGGTATATGTATGTCAATGTAAAACTTATACCGGTATATGTCAATGTAAATCTTATACCAATATTTTAACTAAGCTTTTGCAATAAGTAACAAAAGATTATATGATGTTTAGTAGTCATTATAATTTGATCACTTTTTGAATAAGGATGTGGAGATCTAGCAATTGTATTGTTTGAGAGGCTGGTATGTTGCTTGATTATCCAATTCACAGAAGATGGGCATCAATTTTGCAGTGACTGTAGTTATTTCAATGGATATTTTTACACTGTTAAGTTATTACGGTTATATATGAACAATGACCGCAAATGGAGCACTTAAACCAGTTATGAATCATGACCGCAACATATCAAAAGATGCTAAAGTTGCCATTCATAACGCTATCTTAGTGCCAACCTTGACGTATGCAAGAGAAACCTGGACATGGCAGAAGTCGCACGAAAGTAGAATAAATGCAGTTGAAATGAGATCGCTAAGAATCTGTAATAGAACGATGTATGACAGGGTCAGAAATGAGGACATAAGGAAAGAAAGTAGGATACAAGTGAGCACATTGAGATGGTTTGGCCACATGGGCAAAATGAATGAGGAACGCCTGACGAAGAAAATATACATTGCGGACAGGAATGGAATGAGAGGTTGGGGCCGCCCAAGGAAGGGATGGCACGTCCATGTGAACGGCATTTTGAAAGACGGAAATGTTAGAAGCGTGAACAACAGACGAACATGTATAAGACGATGTATGAATGTTGACGAGGCGATGAATGTATGTCAAGGTAGAAGTAAGTGGCGTTCGGTTCTCTCTGCCTACCCCGTGAGGGACATGGCGTGATGGTATGTATGTATGAATGTTTATATTTTTTTTTTACCATTTTTTGTATTTACAAATTGATGTGTTATCCTTTTTTATCTTTTGTTTTGTTCCTTATGCTTACTTTTCTCTCTGTTATTCTTTTTTTTGTATGTATACCTAATTTTTAAATGATGTATATATGGTTTGTGTTGCATTGCACCCCCCTGCTCACGAACTGAAATAAAATCTTATTATTATTATTATTATTAACATGTAATTTCATTTATAGTGTGCTATCTATTACTTTTGATAACATATATTGTTAAATGAACACATGCTTTGACTTTATACACAGTTTTATAATGAATACAGTAAATAGATATTATAGTGCAATCAACTTTCATGTTCCGAATAGACGGACTAGACAAGCTGTGCTTTTCCATGAGGGAGCCGCTTCCACTAACTATATATTTAACTCTCCAATACCGAGATTGCATAGGCTAGGAAATGAGCTGTGTGTTGATGCAGATATTTTCGGGGATAGCCTGCCGGTATTCAAAAAAATTATTTATAGGTCTTTCTAAAATTCAATTTCAATAGCTAACCTTGCAGTTTTCTTTCTTTTCTTTATTCTTTGTTTTTTGTTATTATCCTATTAATATTACACAATATGTTATTATAATTAATGCATGTGTTTATTTCTCTGTGTAAAAACTTGTGTTGTCAATTTATTGTATTTTTTTTTTATATATTCGACCAGTATTGTTTAATTTTTAAATGTAATTTCTTGTTAATTCTGTTTTTTTTTTTTTTAATATATAATGTTGTTAATTTAAAAAAAATGTTATTCTATGTTACACGTAAATGGCTTATGCCGTGTATTCTATTAAATAAATAAATAAATAAGAGTGAAGTAAAGTAATATTGTAATTGATGTACCGCAAAGTGAGAGCACTTTATTATCGATCAATACACGATCAATCAACCCCCGGCCTTACCCCAAACATTCCTTTGTATCAATCTCCCTACTCCCGAAGAATGCCGATCTCCTGTTCGTGCAATCTCGTAGAATGCTATAAAGATTGCCTGTTGAAAGGCGCAACATCAATATATTACATATAGCAAAAAAAATCAGTGCATATTCAATGAACGGATTATTTATTCAGTCCCGAGTAAATGTGACATAATAATTCATTTGGCTTTGCCAGTGACTTGTAATTTTTTTTCGAAATTTTCACAAGCGACTCGAAACTCCGTTGAAAGTTTTAAATTTTAATTATTCCTTCCGTGACACCTGGACACCGAGGCGGAGGACCTGATGGCGCACTGTGAACACCTCTTAAAGACGCAAATTGTGAAATACTCTTGTGATGTAAACTGTGAAACACTTTTGTGACGTGTACAGTGAAATGGGTAGGCACTTTCTTGGCGCTGTACTGGGTAATACTTGAAGTAAGTTAAGTTTTATGTACGCGCAATATTGTAGGTAACTCAACTTATTACCAAGTCCGTTTACATCCTTTAATTAAAAAAAAATCCAATTAATTTTTCTCTCTTTTATCTGGTGTCAAGAAGTTTTTATTAAACATGTTTTTTTTTTAATTTTCTTTTGTGTCTTTCGTAGATGTAATATTTTATGCATTGTATAAGTAAATTAAATTACCCCAAGAAGTTAGGTTATTTTAAAACATGAGCATTATAAATTAAAAATTCATTTTAATGCTGCGTTACAAAGATTTTCAAAATCTATTTCTTCAGTTGATCTTGCAGTATTTTTTTCATTATTTTATTTCGAAAAAAAGTATTGTTTACGTATCTACAAGAAACTTACCAACCATTAGATTACCTCTAGATTAAACGAGTGGGTTGTGGCCAACGCTATACTCCTCACTACCAAGTCACTCCATAAAGTATTCAAATTTTGTACTTATTAAAATGTTCAGTATTTTCATGACATGAGTTTGTTAAATTATTTTTGATGTAAATATTTTATTCTGAAAACTTGATAATTCTTCAATGTCATTTCATGAAAGTGATGTGTCTTTTTACCAATTTGAAAATAAAAATTACAAATGTCGAGTTTCCTGAGCTTGAGGTCACATGGAAAAATTTGACAGTTAAAAAAATTGAGAAGCACTATTCAGATTTTCTTCATAATCTAATGGGGTCTAAGCGATTATAAGATTGAAAATAATCGAATGAGTACATAGTACACACAACATACACACACAGATACAATGGGATGAAACTTTCAGAATGATACTAACCATTAATGGCTAATTCATGGCTAACTTCCAGTATATCCTATTGGGGTAGTGAGGAGTAAAAATGGCAAATGCTAAAAACTCGTATCAACTTTTTTTAACATTACAAGAAACTACTCAGTACACGTCCAAATAATAACTATTGAGTTCATTTTCTTTTTATGTGTTAGCATTTAAGCATAAATCTTCGATTAAATTAAGTTAATTCGTCGCTTATCCTGTCCATTTTCAAAATACGACTGGATAGAACAGAGATGATATGACTGAGACCTATCTTTGGTGTTAGAATCATCATGGCTAGAATCCCAAATGAGGAGACCCGAGGAACCTGCAATGTTATTATCACTGTGATTATCAGGGAAAGAAAGCGCTTCTGGAGGAACCATATATAAAGGATGGATTAAGTGATGGACGTCCTAGTCCTTGGACCAGAAATTAATTCATGTTGGAACAGATTACAGATCTATCGAATGGGTTGAATGTTGGAAATATTTTGAAACAAATAGCACAACGAAATGTGTAGAAGCATTGTATCCCTTCCGTGCCTTTGTCCCCTCACCGATGTGTTTGAGAATTGTCACAGTTAGTCGCAAGAATTTTGGGTAACAATAAGTAGTGACAATTGACAGTTGAAAAATGTTTATGTTTAGTACATGTTTGAAGATCACCGCGTGTGGACGTTTCAACCAGTGCACAGAAAAGAAATAATCATTGTGAACCAGGAATAAGAGAAGCATCGGTTTATATTAGTCCATTACCCAACAACATTTATACCCATCACCTGATGTTTTCTACAAAATGTATCATTTGAATCGGTGAATCTTATAAATCAAGACACAACCAATAATAGTCGTAAACATTTCTAGTCAAGATGTATAAATGAAAAACAAGTTTGGTCTTCCGATTCGCAATAAACAATTCGGAAACCGTTTTTGATGATAACCAGCCAACCTTCAGTACACACAGAATGAGAAAATAAATAAAATAACTTTGTGGCACCTGGCTAAGAAACCAACCAACCAGATGGTTATTGTTACAAACAAAAAGAAAACATAAAAAATGGAGTAAATTGACGTAAAAATAAGGCAAAGCAAACCGATATCGGTATCAGGAGAGCAGACAAAGGTGGAGGTCGTTCTGTATGACTAAAATATTGACTAATTTTATGACGATCCTCGGAACTGTTTGCTAACAACACAGAGCGTTACAACCGCACGCAAAAGGCGAGATCAAATATTGAGCGGACGCCCCCCTCGCCCGAAGGCACGTATCTTCGTTTCGGGCGGACAAAGGCGCCGGCACAGCAAGTGTACCCCTTTTTTGTCAGGGTGTCGTTTTTAGTCGAATTTAGGGGATTATTATTTATTTTCGGCTTAAACAGTCCCGGTCACGTAGTGTAAACAGTTAAATATTTAATCAGAACAAGTTGTATAGGACGCGGTTTCGCTTTATCAACATGGCGCAAGAGAGGGACTTGGATAAGTAAAAATATTATATTTGTATTATATATTTTAGCATTTAATTAACATCAAAAAAATTCTGTGTAATAAGACGTATAAATTGTTTGTCGTTCAATTTACCTCTAAATATTGACAAACATTGTAATTGTTTTTACATCTCAATAGAGACTAAGTTGGGATATTGTAGAAGAACCAGGGAATCAAGGCACCTACGGGGCTTACGACCTGTCATCGGCTGGATTACGTGACCACTTTATGCGCTTGCGCAACGTTCACCAAGTATGTCTTCTTATTGAAAAAATCTAATGCTTTCGTATATGCAATTAAAAAAAAATATTCGATTGTAATTGTTTCTTAAATATTTTTGTTGGTTACATAATAATTATTATAATTTGCACACTATAAATGTTTTTGTGCACATTTATAATATAATTTAACTAAAAACATCTGATCCAAGGTAGGCATATAAAAATAACGATTCAGCCCCCCTAGACAACGTGTCATATAGCTCAAGAAAAGATAACTCAATGTATGGATGTGACAGTAAAGTTGTCACGTGACTGGCAACTGTCACTTCCATACATTGAGTTATCTTTTCTTGTTTCTTTCTTGAATTGAATGACACGTTGTCAAAGGTGTCTGATCGCCAGGCGGTTCTCATTCATTATTTCCATTCAAGTCCATTTTTAGGAAAGTAATTGTATTTAAATTGTGTTTCTTTTTAAATAATATACGTTTAATAATTAAATATAAATAATGTATTTTAAATAAATAACATTTGATAATTACATATAAATAATGTAAATTGAATAAAGAACGTTTGATAATTACATATAAAGAATGTATTTTAAATTAAGAACTTTTGATAATAACATATGAGTAATGTATTTTAAATTAAGAACATTTGATAATTACATATAAATAATGTATTTTAAATAAAGAACGTTTGATAACTACATATAAATAATGTATTTTAAATTAAGAACGTTTGATAACTACCTATACATTGATTTTACAAATAATCAACGTGAGCAAAAATTGAAGACGTTGAACCGAGAATGAGTTTAATTTAGAATGGTTTTATTAAAATAATAATTGTAAGATGATTTGAATCATAAAGAAATACTAATTAAATATGATTTTTCTAATTTGACGTAGGTGAAAAAACAAATATAGGTAACTAATAAAGTAAAAAAATATATTCGATTGAAAAATGGAATCAAGATATTTAACTTATGATTTATTATTTTGTTTGTATTTTCGCGAATATTATTAAGCAATGACAATATAAAAAAAATGATAATTTGAAAAATAAATCTTTTTTAAAAAAATTCTGATGAGGGAACATCGATATAGAAACCGGTAGCAGAAATTAATTTAAAAAAAATCTTTGAATGCTCCACATAATTAATAATTTCATGATTGATGATATATAGATGAAATGTTACTTTATTCGTACTTTTTTTGTATGGCTTTTCACCCTGAAGAGGTGAGTTATTAGTACTTTTTGTATTTACTAAATTTCCATTCGTCTCTGTTGCGACATAATTAAAAATATAAATCGGTGTAATTTTGAATCGGGTATATGTATATTGAATATTCATTTCTGCCATTGATATATTATCGATGACGTCATATCTTTTGAAATATTTGTATCGAAATAAAAAAAAATATTTAGTGAATTGTATTTTTGCGGTTGGTTATATTAAAATATATACGGAAACCTAAATTAAAAATAAAACCGTCCGAATAATGCAAAAAAATATTTGTATGTGTGTTTTTGTGTAATTCCACGAATCAGCCATTGTGAAACCACAATCGTACGAACGGATTCATTACATTCCATTTCACGATATTTCGAATTTTGAAAATTCATATTTGGAAAACACAAATAATATCGTTCTGCGAATTAATTAATTTCCATCGACTGTCATATTTTTTGTATCTCATTCGTGGAATGTTTTAAAATTATTTTTTGGTTTTATTGTGTATAAAATTCGAAGAGTTTTTTTTTAATTTATTTTATAGAATACAACAGCAAACAAGAAAAAATCATACAAATATACAAAGATAATTTTTATATTGCCAATTATCTTCTTCTTCTTCGATGGCGCTACAGTCCAAATCGAGCCTTGACCTCCCTCAGCAAGCGCCTCCAACGTCCCCTGTCACCAGTTGCCGTCCTCCAGTTGGACACTTGGAGAAGCTGTTCTGTACCCCTCCTCACACCATCCTCCCACCTCAGCCTTGGTTTTCCAACCCTCCTTGTTCCACCCAGATGTCCATATAGAATCCTTCTCGAGACCTGTCTTTCCGGCATTCTCTGTACATGGCCCGCCCATCTCAGTCTAAGTAACCTTATATGGGTTGAGATACACGGGGACTGATAAATGGAGTACAATTCGTCATTACGCCGAATTCTCCATGATCCATCTTCAAAAACGGGTCCACAGATCTTCCGCAGGATTTTTCCCTCAAATGAGTCTATCACATCTGCCATTCTCACTGTTAGGGTCAATGCCTCGCAGCCATATGCCAACACAGTCCTGACTATGGTCTTGTACAGGGTAATTTTAGTTTTCCTGTGTACTGGCAACAACGAGAAATAAGTTTTGTTGGCAGCCGTGATCCTTCTTCTAATGCCAATTATAGTATTCTAAAATATATTACACACACAATTGTTAACATTTTTTATATTTTGACAATTTTGAAAACAGGACGGGAAAGGAGAGAGGTAGGTAGGGGAGTGGGGGGAAGCATCGACCACTAGAAACTCATTTTTATGATTTATACCCCACGTGTCTCAATGTATGAATAATATAGATGTCGGTGGCAGAGCGGTGAGCGCGCTGGGCTAGTAATCCAGTGGTCGCGAGTTCGAATCCTGCCTCGACCGATTTCGTTCACCTAAGCACAAGCATTTATTTGCTTATTTTAGGGAACGTAGGAAGATGTATATGTACTTGTTTAACAAGGAAATATTCATTTTTTGTAAAAAAAAAACGTAGTTAAATTATTTGAGTTGGTCTAGAAATGATCAAATATCGTCTAAAACTTCTTCTTTTTCAAAGTCTTAATCACTATCGAATATTTTTATTGTTGCATATATTGCAAACCCCTCCCGACGCTACGTAGTGCGCTTCTTCGGAAGAGTAAAATGGACCCAAATCCTAATAGCTGGCGTCCCCTACGTAGACATGTTCAAAAAAAAAAAAGAAAAAAAAAAAAAATTTGAAATTTTTCATGACTGGAGTCGATGATATTAATGGCGTTTTTTTAACATCTGAATCGAGACGAAGTTGGGATATTATAGGAGAACCAGAAACTCAAGACACTGACGGAGTTTATGACCTGTCATCGGCTGTTTTACGTGATCACTTTATGCACTTGCGCAACGTTCACCAATCATGTCTTCTTACTGAAAAAAAATTTCTTAATCAAGACTCATTTTCATATCCTTCATTATCTCATAGAATGGTCAGAAATATTTTTACGTGATGTTCCGAGACACCGGCCTATAATGGTGCTTCCATTATTTTCTATTTTAATCTATATCTATTTTTGGTGTCCCGTAAGAGCCGGGTAAGTAATCGAAAATGAGGTTCACCATCCATTCTGAATGTAGTGCCATTTTAGGTGAGACTATAGAATGGTGTAAGGAGATACACGCATGCGTCGCGTTTCCTTTTATAAGGGTAATGCACACCAGCACACCTTTCGTTGGTTACCGCGTATTGTGGCAATGGTATGAATGAATGAAATGTTTAATTACGTGGGAAGTACCTACTTAACGTTTAAGAGAGTTCGATTTTTTTATTTTACCATTGGGGGTACCTAAGTCTGGTCCAACCGGCGGAATCAAAACCCTCACGATTACCCATATCACGGATATAATTATCATATGGAGTTTTATGACGCCTGAAGATATTATAGAACTCCATATGATAATTATTATTATCATATGGAGTGTTATTTTACTGCAAATCTTATGTAAATACGTTTTAGGCGATGATTGTTTTTTTTATTTAAATTAATATTTAGTAGTATGTGACAGACGCCTGTCATTGGAGCATTGGAGACCTTATGTGTTTGTATCATGTGTTAACTTGTGTGTGTATATTTCAATGTTCTGTTGGTGTCTTTAATAAATAAATAAATAAATAAATAAATAATTATATCCATGATATGGGTAATCGCGAGGGTTTTGATTTCGCCGGTTGGACCAGACTTGCCCCCCAGTAGATACGTATCATGTTTTACATTCATATTTACTTGAAGTTTCTAGGCATAAGAGTACCTATAGATACCACATACTCACAAACGAGTACACTGCATTGAATCATTAAAAACCCCTGATTAACGAAAAGATCGTTATAGTGAAGTGTGCTAGTTAAGGCTTTAAAAAATGTAAAGGGTGTTTTACCCTCATATTATAATGTCGCGTAAGGGATGTGAATACTCGTGTATACTCCATCAAAGTTTCCCTAGCATACAATACACGCATTGTTTCCTCATATTTGATTCAAACCTCAAGCGATGGCATATTGTAAATCTAATAGTTTCTTTCGTGTATGTAACTTATTACTTTTATTTATTTATTTATTTATTTTAATCGTTTTGCACACTTATAATAAGCGGACAATGGCGGGCTTATTGGCATATGGCAATATCTTCCCACAAACCATTTCCATTTATCTAGGAATAATTATCGATGAAAATCTAAGATGGGAACCTCACATTAAATATATAGATAGTAAAATCAGACAACTTATTTATATTTTTAGAAATTTAAGAAATTATATGCAGGTCTCAATTTTAAAAATGGTATATTATGCACTATGTCAGAGCAATATTAGTTATGCAATATCTGCATGGGGTGGCGCGGCAGTTACCTTACTGGATTCTTTAATCAAAACCCTCATGATTACCCATATCATGGATATAATTATTATATGGAGTTCTGTAATATATTATATCACGAGGGTTTTGATTTCGCCGGTTGGACCAGACTTGCAATTCTGTTTTCTTCTGACATAAAATCTAAACTCAAAAGACCAAAATCAATTAGGTGACAAAGCTATATTTCGTCTCAAGTTTATCCAAAATGCAACAATGAAAACTAACCTAATCTAACACTATTTAAAACAATCATATCCAAACCTTTTGAAACCCTTTGGATGAATTTGTTGATAATCGGAATGTTATGTCATAACACTTTGACACATGATTTAAATGTGTTATTTAACCTCCTTTAGGATTGCAAAAAAATGCAAAGAGGATAATTCAAGTATAGAAAAGAAAGGCGAATAAGTTCTTTGTATAGCATCAATAAGTGACAAAAAATCCTCTAGATTCGTATAAACTATGATGCGATTTCTTTCTAGAAACACTTTCGTTTGATTTTTTCGGTTTTGTTAATTTTATTGGTTTTTTACCTCTGAAGTCATACTATCCTGATATCCCTTACACGTATTCCCAGGCTGCATACAAAATGTGTACCAGATTGCCTTTCAAGTGCTACTCTTTGCTACTCCCATATACCCACTGTACATACGACATCTACATAGTTCTGGAAAGTGAATATACCGACTCATATTTTATAATATTCTCCTGGTAGATGATACATTAAATTGTAAAATGAAAAATCAACATAAGTTACTTCAAATGTTCCAAGGATGAAACATTTTTAATGAAAATGAAATTCTTTGATTGTTTTGTATTAATCTCAAATGGGCCAACACCTCTCTCATATTATTTTATTCTTACTTTTCCAACATCCAAGATCCTATTAATGTGATTGTGACAACTTTTTCTTGGACAACTTCTACTTCTCGTACCTCTCTCATCTTTTCTATGTAATAAAACCACATTCAAACCATCTTATGGCATTTAATTTTTTCCTTCTTTAATTTACTCATTTCTTATTGTGTTCTAAATCGTTTCACCACACATTCGTCTCAGGAACCTTGTTCTTTCTCACTCCCTGTTTAATTTAACTTTTTGGATTCTGGATTATTTTTATAAGCTAATTTAATTAGGTATTATTTTTTTGAATGAATAAAGTCTTTGCGTCTTATTTAAGTATTTAAATTCAGTGTTTTCCAAAAGAATATCTTTTTGAACTTTCGTCAGAGAAATGTTTTTTTTACGTTTACAATTTTCGCGACGGAAACGTTTTTTTTTTCTTCGAAAATCTGTCAGACTTTTTTTTATGAAATGTTTCCATGTATTTTCAATTTTATTCTGCCAGGAACGCAGAATGTCAGTGGAGTATCTATGCGAGATGGAAATTGTACATACGAAAGTAGCATGAGGCTCTCTGCGGAAGCCAATTTGGTGTAAGTACTAGCGAGGGAGCTGCGTGTATGGAACGGAAAGTGCTCTATCCACACAGGGCACATATACCTCCTCAACATTTCTTCTACCCTAGTATATAGAATGTACCTTCAAGCGTTTCTATAAGTACAAAAAATTGAGTATAATTCGACTCCAATTGAAATAAACATGTTTCCATTAAAAATATGATAGAAGAGCGTTTCTAGATTAGAGTATTATTTGGATATTGCAAAATTATATCATGTTTTTTAGCAGCACACAAAAGTCGATCGAAATTATTGTTGGGAACGGACACAAAGTTCCATAGTAAATGGACAAAAATACATCATGACAATTGAGAAATTGATGATAAATACTTTCTAGAAAACTAGTGCTGCACATCGATAGTAGAGGCGACTAAAAAAATGTTTTTTTTAATATTATTATTATTTTTTAAATATAATATAACACAAATTCAACACAGTATCTTAAGAAAGAGGTTATTTTCTTGTCAAATCACGGTCTGCCTCTTCGATCTGTTGATCGTACCACACTAGCTATATCCTTTCATTCTATTGAATTCCCCAGTTTCTCTTCAAGTACAATTAGCAAGACTATGGAGCACCTTAAGTAATACGAGGTCTCAATAGATTCAACTCTTTAAAAAAAGACTAAAGCTGTCTCTAATAAATTTTAACTGACACCCCTTCCCCACCATCTCACTCCTCCCACACAATGTTACGTGTTTGTCTTTCTATTTGTTATATGTATATAAATTTAATATACATGCATACATACCATCACGCCATGTCCCTTGCGGGGTAGGCAGAGAGAACCGAACGCCACATTTTTCTATCCTGGCACGCATTTCTCGCCTCGTCCACATTCATGCATCGTCTCATACATGTTCGTCTGTTGCTCACACTTCTAACATTTCCGTCTTTCAGAATATCGTTCACATGGTCGTTCCATCCCTTTCTTGGGCGTCCCCGACCTCTCATTCCATTCCTTTTCGCTCTGTATATTTTCTTCGTCAGGCGCTCCTCATTCATTCTCCCCATGTGACCAAACCATCTCAATGTGTTCACTTTCATTCTAGTAATGACATCTTTCTTCAACTTACATTCTTTCCTTATGTCCTCATTTCTTATCCTGTCATACATCGTTCTATTGCAAATTCTTCTTAACGATCTCATTTCAACTGCATTTATTCTGCTTTCATGCGTCTTCTGTCATGTCCAGGTTTCACTTGCATACGTCAAGGTTGGCACTACGATGGCGTTATGAATGGCAACTTTGGCATCCTTTGATATGTTGCGGTCATTCATAATTGGTCTAAGTGGTCCATTCACTCTGTTTCCTGCCATAACTCTTCTTTCTATCTCTTTTTATAATACCTACCACTTAACTATGTTTAGCTTCACGTTGCTTTAATTGGTTGGAATAAATTTCCTTATGGCGATAATCCCGCCATTTTACACATTATTGTACCTGAAATTAAATAAATAAATAAATTTGGCATTCAGTTGTTTTTACTCTAAACGTTTCGATAAGAGTGTGCTGAACTAAAAAAACATCTAGAAATGATATTCAAATCTCAAGTTTTGATATATGCTATAAAGTCTTGTACTGCGAGAAAAAAAATAGTGTCCTTGTAAACACTTCATATTATTTTATTTACGATGGTTAAAAATTACTCGAAAAAAAAATATCGTTAGATTTTCTGGCGCTATGATTTCTTGAGAGAGATAACGAAAAAAATTGTTTGCTGAATATTAAATACTGCCACACACATACTCCACATATAAATCTTGCCATGGTAATAGGAGTAGTACATACTCTCTGGTAGGTACTTTTCCTCTACTTTTGCGTATCAGCAGACGATATTTTCGCTGACCGGAAACGGTTATATGTTTTTTTTGCGCGCATAACTAGAATATTCATAAATTTCACAGAGCATTCGTAAATATTCGTCAAATAAAGGATGTATTTTATAAAACGGAAAGCAAGAAACTAATTTGTTTAAATAATAATCAATGATTACTTATTTTTCTTATTGTGCTATGTCAGGTTCCGCCAACGTCAGCTATCACCTGGGCCTCTCTGTTCCTAATTGTGCTATGTCAGGTTCCCCCAACGTCAACTATCACTTGGGCCTCTCTGTCCCGAATCGTACTATGTCTGATTTCCCCAACGTCAGCTATCACCTGGGCCTCTCTGTGCCTAATTGTGCTATGTCAGGTTCTCCCAAAGTCAGATATCACCTCGGCCTCTCTGTCCCGAATCGTGCTATGTTAGGTTCCCCCAACGTTAGCTATCACTTGGGCCTCTCTGTCCTGAATTTTGCTATGTCAGGTTCCCCCAACGTCAGCTATCACTTGGGCCTCTCTGTCCCGAATTGAGCTATGTCAGATTCCTCCAATGTCAGCTATCACCCGGGCCTCTCTGTCCCAAATTCTACATACATGTGCATATTACTTGATCTCTTGATATCTCCGATCAGCTGCAGTATAACGTATTTTGGTCCTATATTTTGTTCAAATATGCATGCTTTTTGTCTGCTCTTTTGAGAACTTCTCTGTTCGTATATGTAATGCGCAATATGTATAATTCGTACAAGCTTGACTTTGGTATGACTCATCATAAAAATATCCCACACATTTGGCGTCCGTTGAAATTTTTCATATTTTTTAAATTTGTAAATATGTCATGTTAGAACCAACAATCCCTTGTTTACTTACCAGCCCCCCTAGACAACATGCCATTTAAGCTAAGCGTTATCTCGCTAAGCGATAGTTTCTTTTATGAAAAATGAACCAAATTTCTGTTTCGCATATTATTTGTTTCAACCAAAGTATGATGAAGAAACTGGTAAGATTCCGAAATCGTTTAAAAAACTCAGGTACTTTATTTTGTGCTCATAATTTTATATATGTTATACCGTGGTAATTGACTGGTAGCCATTGCGCGACAACCAAGTATTTTGTAATGTAAAATCAGTAGCTATATTAAACAGAACGATCACCAGTTTGGACTGGTGGGTGTTCAGAGACACGATCGGGAGTCACCAGTTTGGAGGTATGTGTGTGTTCAGAGACACGTTCGGTGGTCACCAGTTTGGACTGGTGGGTGTTCAGAGACACGATCGGGAGTCACCAGTTTGGAGGTATGTGTGTGTTCAGAGACACGTTCGGTGGTCACCAGTTTGGACTGGTGGGTGTTCAGAGACACGATCGGGAGTCACCAGTTTTGGAGGTATGTGCGTGTAGGCTCACCAAAGTGCCAGAGTGGTCACTTGGTTAGAAGCGATTGCACACCAGCCGGAGCTGATATACAAGCCTGTAATTGCGGTGGTAAGGTCGGTCAGTTGGACGTGTAGGTATGACCTGTTTGTCCGCCTTTGGCTACATACAACCCAAAAATAAATCATCTTAAAACTTTTCAAGTTTTAATTCCGCCGAATTTCATTATTATTAAGACACCCGCTATATCCGTCGTTGGTATAGAATTGAGAATAAAACGTAAACTTCTCTAGCTTTATTTGTAGCAATAATATTTGTTTTCTTGATGTTAACCGGAAAATAAAAACTATATATTTGTATTTGTCCAAGCAAAAGATTACACATGTTAGGAAAAAAAGAAATGCACAATCGTCATGTTTTTACAACTATAGCGTATACGTTTTATATTGCTCCAGAGAATTGGATGCGGATGGGCATGTTCAATTTATTGTTCCACGATTTCATAATTGTTCAAGGGTTGTTACGATACTTTTTGATTCAAATGAAATATAATTATCAAATTTATATAATTGCGTGTGGTATATAAACAACTGCGTGTTTAGTTATGGGAGGAACGAACGAGTTGACGTTAAAATATGCTTGATGGTATTTTAGGCTCTGCATGACTTACTTGCTTAATACTTGCTTAATACTACATTCAAGAACTGTGCCATCGTGAAGACATCGTTCATTGAGATCATCTGAACCACAGACTTACTCAATAGACTAAATCAATAAATCAGCTTACTTTTATCGCAGTTTCAGTGTATACGATCATTTTAGGTGTCCTTAAGAGGATATATAACGCTAAACTTAGTGACTGAAAACATGATATATTAAAACCGCCCAATGCACTATGAAGTTACGCGTTAGTAGTAAGGGTAAATATCGCGTAGGTACGTTAAAAAAGGTTTATAGGTACGTGATTTAAATTATCGGAAACCCCAAATTTGTTGATTTTTTGCATTTTAAGAACAAACCTTAGTTGAAATGAAAAAACTTTATCGGTAATTCACTTTGATTGTTTGCACTCTTTAAGCGTATAAAATATTTATTTCTCTACGACACATGGTTATGGAGTAATTTAACAAAAATTCTGTAAAAAAGGATATTTTTTTATCATTTATTTATGGGAATTTATGCTGAATTTTAAAATTGTGTGACGAACATTCACTAGAGAAATGTTGAAAAGACTTATACTATTTTTTCTATAAACACACAGTTTAACATATTTGAGGGATTTGATTTGAAATTGAGGTGTTTAGGTTTATATGGCCTACGAAACAATTTATTCCTAAGGAGGATTGGCCAACAACGATCCAAATAGATTGGCCATAACATCAGGCATACGGGTCTGTTTGTAACTATCGTTGAAGGAACGAAGGCAGAAACTATAGAGACAGTTATGGACCAGGTGATCTGTGTTGTGCGCTGTAGCAGCTACCAAGAGATGAAGAGGCTGGACAAAAAGATATTTGGTGAGATGAAGTGTTTTGTGCAGCATGTATATTTATGTAGTTATATATATTGTATTTAGACGTAAAAAATAAATGCATTTTCTTACATCTATAGTATATACAAAAAGAATACTAACAAGTTGAAAAAATAACAAACTTACACAGTATGAATTATATAAAAACAACCAAAAACAAAAGAAAATATGCCAATTTACACAAAAAACAAAGGAAGCACACAGTATCTTAAAAGAACTTTTCCTTTATATAATCAACACCTAGGCGACGAAAACCGGCAATACCAGATGCTTCCTTCACACATTCTGGCAAATCGTCATACAGTTGAATACCTTTGTAATACACATTATTTTGTGTACCTGCAAGGTAAGTCTGAGGTAGTCTTATGTCCCGCCGACTTCTTATTGTAAACACGAATAAATAATATACCTATATGTAAAGCTAAGATCTTTATCAGTTTCAGTAAATAAATTGCTATAGCCATTTTTTATCGCAGTACCTAACATTGTTTCCAAAATGATCGTGTAGGTTCTACTTAACTGCGCTTTCTCAGTTATTATCTTATTTTTTATTTATTTCATGATGTAATTAATTTTAAATGTGTTGAATATCAATGTACGTGTAAAATTTTTTTTTACATAATTTTTAATTGTGTATACTAAAAACACTGTTTAGCTACCAAATCATTTTAATTTGGCAATAAAATCGCCGCTTGTTATTAGAAATACATAGAATAAAATTCAATACCTACGTTTACAATTTCCTTATGTTGTAAATGAGATTCTTGAGCTAAAATGATTTAAAATTTACTAACGATCACAGAGGAAGTTGGCCACAACTCATTCCGACCAAATTAGCCATCAATAAAATATCAGGAACGTTCTGTTTGATATGGGAATAATTCCATATCAGCTCAGAACAAATCTCTTCGATTTTATGTTCTCCTATCATTATAAAACATTTAACGATTCGTTCAATGAAGGAAATGTAAAATTTTTACGAGTATAGGTAGTAAATTTAATATCTCGTCTAGTTTTATATTATTTTCTCAACTGGGTCAGACTGCTAATCCGTTTTTGCAAATGTCTCAAATCTACCTTTAGGGTTTTCTTGTCTGATGTTAATTTGACTTACAGTGGGAACTAATATTTGTTGCGCACTGAGTTTTCCAGAGCAAGTGTACCTACTATTAAGTAGTGTGCTTGATGCCCTGATAGTCTTCAAGGCTCTGTATGGCTTGACTCCAAACTATTTTCAAGAATTGTGTTAAAAGAATGTGTCACCCGACAGTCGTATACACAGCATTGAGATTACTGGATTACATTGAGCTACATTTCGGGTTAAGCTAATGTAGGCGGGTCAAAAGCAAACTTTATAATCTATTGTATGAGAATTATTGTACGTTCTCATAGATTGTAATCGTATGCACCTGAGTTATTTATCAATAATCAATTAAACCCGAGTATTTGAATCAAGCTATATAATCAATTGGTTTATTTGATTTTACAAAAAATGTTAGAACATTATTAAATGTGTTTTTTTTATGTGTTATTAAATTATTATTATTTTTGTAATATTATTATATCGTTAGTTTTTTCTTGATTTGAAATGTATTTTTTAAATTTTTTTGTTTTGCTTTTGATTTGAAATTGTGTTTTTATTTATAATTTGTTTATTAATTGATGTGACTTGTTTTATAGATTCTTAATAAAGATTTTTTTTATATTATGTAAATGTAAGAAACAAGCTGCTGCTTTCCTAAATATAATACAAGCTTCTAGCTTAAATAAGGAAAGGAAACATAATTTTTTTTGATTATATGTAATATTGTATGCAATTCTACAGTTGTATTGGACATGTTCAAACATGTTCCATGGAGGCTAGGAAAATCATGTTTTCAAGGCTCATAAGTTTTGACTAATGGATAATAAATCGGAGAAAATGGGTATTATTAAAGAACATATTACGAAAATTTACGAAAATTGAATTTCAACATAAAGTCTAGAATCATTAGAAGACGGGAACTATTCAACATAAGAATAAGTACTTGAACTTAGGTCAGTAGGTATTCTTTTCTAAGCAGAGTTTCTTCATGTTAGAGTCTCGACAATGGCACCATGGTACATGTGGAATGACGGCAGTGTATTAAAGCGTTGATTTGCGTATTATTTTGTCAATCTTAAAAAAAATATATTTCTTGTTAATACTACTAGGGTTGAATTCTTCTTTCAAAACGCATGTGAAATATTTGCTTGTTATCTTTGTCTTTCTATCTTATATCCTTAACATTTTATTTATATCTTCGGTTGAGGGTAGGTACATAACAGCCAACAGAAGGTGGAAATCCTAAAAGAAAGAGAAAGGGGTGGGTGAAAAGTACGATAAGGGAAATTGCACAAAACCTCTCTCCATGGGAAGTTTATTTGTTTAGCCTGTCAATATGCTTTTTTCTTCCGAAACCCCAGAAAAAAAAATCATTCCGATCAGGAGCGTTCGCATGCGGATGACATGTAAGTTATTGCCCAGGATAATAATAACATTTTTGGAACTTTGAATAAAACGGAAACAATATCAATTGTATTTTTCTTTTGTGGGGTTGAATTATTTATATTCTCTGTTCTTAAAATAAAGAATTGATAATATATTATATAAAGCATTAGATAATATAAGAGCAAAGAAGCTTTATAAGTCTCAAATATTTTTTCCCCTTTGTTTCTATTGAGATGGTTGCCTTTTTATTTTCAATTAAGAAATACAAAGATTTTTTTATTTATTAAAATGTTTTGAACCAACACGAAAGCAATGTTTTCAATTATATAAACTCAATTTCAATTATATAAATATTGTAAAGGTAGGTATATTTAATTATTTTATTTATTTAAGGGACAAATACAGTACCCCCTATTCAGTAACTATTGCAACTAAAATAGGAACGTACTAAAATTGTAGATTTTAGATTTACGGTCTTATTTCAGCGTTATAAAATAATATCAACTTGGACTAAATAGAATAGGAACGTACGTATTGTGGCGAGGATGTACCTCCCATCATCGATGCCATCTCGCTCGGACGATCTCGCTTCTCACGAAGATTGCCGAAGACGACCGAGAGACAGCGCATCGTATTTCAATCAACTAACGTGGCGATTTATTCGCTCGTCAGCCCAGCGTTCAAGCACAGTGTTCAATAATTATAATATTTTATCCCGACCGACCCTAGTATCGCGGATCAATCTAACTAAATTTGTTAACTGTTTTAATCCGAAAATATAATTAATCTGAGTAAGTTTTCTTTTATTATGAAACCTATCATCATTCTATTATTTCAATTATAAATAAATAGCTGAGTAAAACAATTGCAATATCTAAAAATAGTTGTATGTGTTTTGGGAGATGAATTTAGAACACGCAATAAACTCGCAACCTTTTCTGATTTCTTATTAATAATCTTATTAAATATATAACTTCCTCCCAACGCACATACCGCTAAAGTATAAAAATTTCATAATTTCCATAATTATTCATAATACGTCTAATTCAGTAAATTTTTAAAAACGTTCCGGCCAAAATAGGTACGTTCTTATTTCATTTAGTCCAAGTTGATATTTTATAACGCTGAAATAAGACCGTAAATCTAAAATCTACGATTTTAGTATGTTCCTATTTTAGTTACAATAGTTACTGAATAGGGGGTATTCTTATAAGATAAACGGAGAAAAAACACTATGAAATATAAAAACAGACAGACTAATTACTTATTTTGTCTTTTTATATGATTGGTAGATACCGGTTTGGTGTCATTGAAAAAAATTGAACTGAAACTTTTCATAAAACAAATAATTTTTTTTTAGATTTCTTGCAATAATTAACTTGTTAATTGTTTATAATAATAATAAACACTTCCTTTCACCCTGTGCAAGTGCGCACTTTATTGCCATATGGAAATTTCTTCCAACTAACCGTTGTTTCCAGCCCAGAGAAGCAATATTAGCATGATAAATTAATTTTAAATAAATTTCTCCTGTGCTGGAAATCGAACCCAGGGCACCCGCACATAAACCAAACGGCTTACCAACTATGCCACGGCAGTCGGCACATATATATTGTATTTTATGTTTTTCTACAAATTGTATTTAACTGCCTGTTCCCAGAATGAAACAAAATAAAATAAATAAATATATTACTGTATCAAATATACTAGACGCTTTAATTTGCTTGGGTTGGTTGGAAGAGATTGCTTTATCGAAAAAAAAACTCCATTTCACACTTCGCTGTGCCTATAAAATACAATGCATCAATAATTATTTTAATGTATAAATTATGAATGTTATTAATATACTAAGGAGTTCTGCAATATTTACGCTGTCTCAATTCATCAAATCATAAGCTATAAATTAATTCTAATCATGTTAAATATATGGGCATGAAATAGTTACGAGATCGCACCTGTTTTGTATCTTGCGCTGACTAGTCAATTTCTGTGTGTTGTGATGTTTTACGCCATTTTTTGATAGATTTACACCACCTCCGTCATAAATGAAGTGCTCAATCAACTTTTGATGCTTGAATTTGTAAGCCCTTTATGCTGTACGTTCAGAAAATACCCTAAAACAATACACAAGAAATGCTCTTTTTTTAACCTTAATATATGAAAGAACGTATGACATATATTTTAATAAAGCGACTTAACAACTTTGATCTAATACATTTTTCGGGATGCAAACAGGTAATAATTTACTTATCTTTCAAGCCACGGGCGTCCACTTCGATCTGCTGAACGTACTTTACTGACTATTCCTATTCATAGTTCTGATTTTATTTGCTCTTCATTTGAAGTAGATTCAGCTAGACCGTGGAATAGTCTAATTCCTGATATTACGTCATCTATCTCACTAAAAATCGTAAGACAAGGCTAAAACAAAAATATTTATCTGACAATACCTGATTATATCTTCCTTTCCTTATCCTTTAGCTTTCCTATCATTGCTATGAATTATTCTTATATGCTATCTTTTGTTGTTTTTTTACTTTTCTACTGCTATCTTTATTTATTTTTGTAATGTGATTAACTTATTGCCGTAGTACAGACTGTTTTGTATAATTTAACATTAACTCTGGTTGGCTGGAAGTAATTGACATTAGACAATAAGGCCAGTGTACTAATTGTGTGTACAGAAAGTAAATAATAAATAAATAAATATAATATTAAAAAAAGTTTACATACAAACTATTAAAAAAAATATAAAATTCATTGAAATAAAAAAAAAACAAATATTCCGTCTCAAAAGGATCATGACCAACTATGTTGCAGGAGGACAAACCCCATCAGCTGATTTTCAGCATGATTCCATCACTATCATGCTAAAACTAGATATATGCACATGATAAAGTTTTGATTGCAGGATGCGTGGGATGAGTTACAGTTTTTAGTGAATAAAGTGTATGAAGAATGCCTGCAGAACAGACTGAGAATGAATGTGATTAAATCAAAGGAAGTATGTATTCGAAGAATCTGAAAATATGACTGCATGTAAGATAAAAGTAGAGAACGAATGGCTAGAACAAGTAGAGGAATATTTATACTTTGGGAGTATGTTTCGACGGAATGTAAGACCCGATTAAGACATTGAAAAATGATCGATGGCAGGTAATAGAATAAACGGAGCACTAATAAGACCAGTTATGTCCAATACAAGCATCTCAAAGGAAGTTCAAATTGCTGTTCATAATACAATTGTTTTATATTACATAATATATTATAGAGAGAGGTTCTCTCTGCCTACCCCGTAAGGGACATGGCGTGATGGTATGTATGTATGTATATATTATAGACAACAAATACACAACTTTTTTGTTCTTCACAAAAATGTTAATGGACTCGAGACTTTTATAAGACTCACAACTCAATATTCCTAAGAGATCGCTGAGATTCGCCAATACCTTTCATATAAACATACTTCGGACCAGCTTCATGTATTACAGTACCATACCAAGAATGTGTAGACAGTATAACGATATGACAAGGGAGTGTCCTGATCTTGACGTGTTTGCAGATTCGTTCTCTGCTTTTAAAAAAAAGTTAACTCGCGCGTGTTGTTTTAAGAAGGTCTCAGTGATATTTATATACGCTATTTGATTGTAATCAGTTTGAAATTGTCTTTTCTCTAACTTTTGTAACTTTTTTTTTACTACTTTACTTATGTAGGTACCTAATTTTTTTGTTACTTCGACTTATGTAACTTGTGTAACTTGTATAACTTTTTTTTTCGCTTAACTTGTCAACTATTTTTTTTTACTTAACTTTTGTAACATAATTTTCTCTCATTTATATAACTCTTACTTGTGTAACTTACGTGTGTTTGTTTTGTAATTTTATGTGCATCCATAATTGGATGTCCAGCACTCATAATAATAACCAATATTGTTTTCTTTTTATGAAAATTGTAAGCTGGATGTCTGTCGATGTAACCTTTAATAAATAAATAAATAATTCTTTGAAGTACGCCAGTGAAACTTGGACGTTGCAAAAGATTCATGAAAGTAGAATAAATGCTGTAGAAATGAGATCACTAAGAAGAGTATGTAATAGAACGATATATTATGATATAATAAAAAATGAGGCCATAAGGAGAGAATGCAAGGTAAAGAACGATAGTGAATGCCCTGAGGTGCTTTGGGTATATTGAAAGAATAAACGACAAATGACTGACCAAATAATATACAAGGGTACAAGAGATGGGAGTGAAAAGCAGGGGTCGCCCCAGAAAGAAACGGCTGACGTGTGAATGATGTTTAGAAAGAAGCTTGAAAAATCGACGAGCATGTATAAGACGATGCATGGATGTAAAGGAAGCCACGAATGTTTGCAAAGATAGAAGCGTATGGCGCTCAGTTCTCTGCCCACGCACTTTTATATACTTGTGGATATTTACATAAGTCAAGTTCCTTGTTATATATTTATAGCTTGTACGTACAGGTTATATTTTTTTAATTAATTTTGACGTTCATTCAATTTTATGCGTTGTATATTTAAAATTAATTTGATCGCCTTCGTATATTTAATTATGTCAAATATGCCCTCGACAATTTAATTATTTATGTTCTTTTTTTAATATTTCACCTTCGCACGTAACTGGGTGGTCAAGTTATAATAATTCTTGTCAAAAATATTATAACATCAAAAGTCACCTGCTGCGATCTCAGAACATTGGGTGTGCCAAAAAACGAAAACATGGTATCTTTACTAATTAGTTTTAATCACGTTCAGTTAATTTATTTCTAAAATTAACATATTTCATTTAATTTTTAATTTATGACAAATCACTTTGTAGAATCGTTTAGTAGTCTTTTCATTTCAACATCGTTACGTCGCATGCCAATATAGAGTGATGTGATTCGTCCTGATAAAGAAGCTAACGTTTTGAAACCGGTATACCTACTCAATTTTGGTTAAAACACAATCATGTGTTTATCCAACTGTCGATTTATCGACTAAGTTTCGAGCCAGGATACGCGAGATTTGCATGTAGGGTCTATATTTTTCAAGGCTTTTCCAAATTTGAAGTCAAAAAACACCAACTTAGAGGCTTCGCAGCATATATGTTCTATATACGGATTTACTCGGAATTCGGAGTAGAACATTTCGTGTGTGTGTGTGTGTGCGTGTGTGTGTGTGTGTGCGTGCGTGTGTGTGTGTGCGTGTGTGTGTGTGTGTGTGTGTGTGTGTGTGTGTGTGTGTGTGTGTCTGTGTGTGTGTGTGTGTGTATCCGTCCCCCCCTTATAACTTTTGATCCGCTCATGTTACTGAGCCCAAAATTTCGAATTTATAAACAGTAAAGAGGTTGTCTTATGTCAAAATAAAATTAAATGCGCCCTTGTACGTTTTATTATGCATTAATTTGATAAATATGTCATCTCTCAAATAAAAATAAATAAATGTTTATTAATATTTGGCCAAGAGTTATGACATTATGGGAGGGTCCCTCGAGTTATTCGAAAAGTGAGGTTATGTATAGAAACCCTTAAAGTGTAAACAAAAATAGGATAATTGGATTAAAAGATGGCCGCGTTTATTTCGTTCTGACCCGAAATCTTGCGGTTTGGTCACTAACGCGATTAACGATCAGGGGTCCTCAACTTGGGCAACCTGTTCTCAGGGGTCAACAAACAAACGGTTTGCTTTAGGATTATGGATTAGTTGATGAAGAGCTGTTTCATTTTTTTTTTCATTTATTTATTGAACGTGTTATACAAGAGTAGAAGACAAATATTAACATTTGATCAAAAAATAAAATAAAATGGACATTTTAAACGAGATTATGTATATCAGTATATCAATAAAATAAGTAAATAAAAATATGGCGTTCTCTGTTCTCTGCCTAACCCGTGAGGGATATGGCGTAATGGTATGTATGTATAGAGAAATATCTAAAATAATAATAATAATATAAATTATATATAGATGGGTTGATGGCAGAGCGATTAGCGCGCTGGGCTAGTAATCCAGTAGTCGCGAGTTCGACTCCTGCCTCGACCGATTCGTTCACCTATAGCACAAGCATTTATGCTTATTTTAGGGAACGTAGGAAGATGTATATGTACTTGTTTAACAAGGACATACTCATTAAAAAAAAAGAATATTGCGCCGTAATGATTCAGGATCATTCTAAGAAAATAACTTATTAAAAAAAATATTGTTGGTTGTAATATTTATTTATTTATTTAATGTTGCTTCTCTGGCAACTAACAGGTACTATGTCAAATATTTATTTAACACGCACCCAATAGCAAGTTGCCACATTCTGGAGACTTACGATATTAATCGTCTCACAGATCCAGACTGAAAACACAATTAAAAACTGTGTCTCCACCGGGAATCGAACCCGGACCTTTGGATCAGCAGTCAGATACCCAGCCAACTGAGCCACGAAGGTTGACATTATTAAAAGTTTTTCGTTGTTTCACAATTTCAAACCTTATAAATTATTTTAGGAGAAAGGTGAGGCACAATATTGAAATAACATTTTTTTATAATAACATACATACATATTATTACTTCATCTCACAATGGGTGGGGTAACCAGTGACAGTAGTGCGGGGGTGCATCGCCCTATAAAAGTAAGCATGACACATGCGCGTATATCCGTCTCGTACCTACACACCAGTCTCGTCTCACCTTGTTGATGTCTATGTATATATTCAGTTGGTGCAAGAGTAGGATATTTGCCAGTTATATGTTCTTTATTATTAATATTAATGGATATTTGATATTATTGAATTTTTGATTATGCAGATTAGTCCCCACACTTTTCAGAAAAATGCGTTTGCTCCGTAACCCATTATGCTTTCATAATAATATTATATCCCAATTTAGTCTCTTAATTTATACTTGCTTAATCTGTTAAAAAAAACATTAAATCATTAATGCATTTAGTCAGCACAGACCGCGGTCGACATCACACTGTTGTTTATCTAGGACACTGTATTTATAATTCAGTGGTTGAGTGTTCCTAATTAGATTAATCCAATAAGGGTCGAAAATTAAAAGGGGTGTTGATAAAATGGATAAACATTATACAATGACTTCACGGAGATTCCTGTTTATTCGGTCACCCAGTTCTTTGCTTCCCAAACAGTGGTCCGCAACATCATATATATTATACGCAAAAATTAAAAAAAAACTTTTGTAAATTATCATTCGGAGATTACGGAAATTGTACAGAAGATCGCAATATATCGAAGAAGCGCATAATTCCAACCACATGGAGTAAAGAATATTAAGAGCTGACATAATCTACATTGGTCAAATATAAATCAGATATTAATGACACATTTATAAAGCAGTTAAAGTATTCTCTACGAAATTTAAATCCTTTTGTTAACAACACGTAATATGTAGGTACTTTTTTTATATTAGAGTTAATGACTGCCACTAAATGTTGGTGGCACAGTCATGCAGTGTGTACTAAGAATTTTTGCTTATTTCATTTCATGTCTATAGAGTATAGATGAATGGTCTGTGGTTCCAATTCACAACGAAATCCAATCGTAGTGTCAACCTTGACATACTTAAGAATGCGAGAAATGGACATGGCAGAAGTCGCATGAAAGTTTACTTCTTTTTCTTCCCCTTCGTGTATTTGACCTGAGGGTGGACTATGGATGTCCAACTTTCCTTCCATCGCTTCACAGGTCTGTTGGGTAGCGTATTTACCTTTCCATGTTGATAAGGAGGCAAGTACTGCCTCGAATTAAGCACTTGTTTGTTGCGCTAATGCACTTAAAAACTCGTTTTGAATTCAAGGCACGTGTCCTCTAAATGCACAAGGTTTAGTAACGCAATCTGTTCCTGCTAATGTCTTCTGTAACCTAAAAGTAGAGAAAGTATAAATTAAACTATCGGAAAACAACTTGAGCCAATCACGTGGGTGCGCAGAGCGCAAATTTGGGTCTTTTTTCTTGGTTGCTATATGTGCGAATCGAAGCATGGATCAAGTACAGACAAGCGACTTGCGAGTGGCATTGGCGGGATTCCCTCCGCCCCTTAGTGCTTGTGTTGGCGATTCAAAATGATCCTTCACCACATTCGATGCTTGGTTTAACCCTTTCCTCCTCTCCAATTCGAGGAATGATGACTCTGTTGCCGATCATCCGTCCCGTGGCAAAAAAGCGGTCCCCGGTCAAAAAAGATTGTAAACCACCGACGTAGTGGAAACTTCTTTCGCTCCCACCCAAAACCCATATCCGATTCATCGAAAGACACGCCAAAGATCACACCGATTCGGATATGAAAAGGGACCAACTCGCGGTGGTTGTTGAAAATAATAAAAAAAAAAAAACACAACCCTCGGTGAGTTGTCGGTTGTTTACGAATTCAGAAGGGTGTAATTTATAAAGCTGTCACAGAAATTACCGGCTCGTATTTTGTAAGCAGTTAAAAAGAATATTTTAATTTTGGATACGCCTCCAACGGGTCAGCCTGAATTGTAAAAATGAAACATTACAATTTATGTTTTTATTTTAAAAAAATTTATAAGTTATTTATTTATTCCTCCTCTTTGATATAATTAGTCCTTTAACATAACACCATCGAGTTGTTTTTTTGAAATCTGTGTCTATTTTGTTTTATTTGTTTATTTATGATTTGGTACACAGTTATTACAAAATACACATCAAAAATAGCAATTAAACGTGCATACAAAAATCCCACAAGGCACAGCACATGTATGTGCTTATGTTAATAATATTATTAATATTTTTTTATAAAATTAAAAAAATGTATATGCAAAATAAAATTACGACACTCTTATAAAAGTTTTCATCGCATTGGAATGGTATTGTCAAAATAAATTCATAAGAATACTGTTTGGTTTTATGCAATAAAGTAGGTATAGCATTATTGTTTATTTTGTATGGAATACAAAATTGTTAAATGCTTTCAAAATATCAAATAAATCAAGTTTAAACGTGCACTGTCATCGGGTGTAGACAATTTCTGAAAGTTTCAGACCTCTAACTGGTCGGGAAATAAATTAAAAATCGATGGCGAAATTCCAGTAAGGACAGACGTGAAGTTAAATAAAAGGGAATAAGAAAACAGAAAAACAATGAAACAAGATGAGAGTTATAACCCGTAATGTGGGGTAACCAGCAACAGGTGCGCGGGTGTTCATTATGACGTAAAAAGTACACAAAATACAAGAAGTGCCATTCCATACCATACCATCACGCCGTTTTCCTATTTGGGGTAGGCAGAGAGTACCGAGCGCAGACTTCTCTCTCTTGACATACATTTCTCGCTTCGTTCACGTCCATGAATCTTCTCATACACACTCTTCTGTTATTCTTACTTCTAACGTCTCCATCTTTCAAAATTCCATTTATGTGAACGTGCCAAGTAAAAAAAGTGTTTTGAAAAAAAATTTAAAGAATAATATATATCTACTTACATATTTTTGATGAAGACCTATCATTTAAAAAGAGTACAAAATATGACGTAATAAGGACCCAAAAAGAACCGCGTCGCCTTCAAGCATGGATCTTTTTATATAGTCGTCATAGTTATTATTTAATATTGCTTCTCGGGCAACTAACAGGTACTATGTCAAATATTCATTTAACACGCACCCAATTACAAGTTGCCACATTCTGGAGACTTACGATATTAATCGTCTCACAGATCCATACTGAAAACAATTAAAAACTGTGTCTCCACCGGGAATCGAACCAACTGAGCCACGAAGGCCTAAAATATTCGTGTTATTTATAGATATTTAGCTAAGAGTGACCCCTTAGTTAGAACATGTGTGAATAAATAAATGAATTTCTCTTCAAGGTGCATAGGTGTGAAAGAGATATTTGGGGGGTTTGGACAAAGTAAATGAACAAATACGATACGATCTTGGCATTATTAGACATAATTTATATTAATAATGATACAAATGCATTTAAAACAACTGTATACGGAATAAACCATTTTATTAGAAGTGGCCATCTGGATATAATAATGGTAGGTACTCTTATTCCTACATTTGCTGGTTATCATACTATAGTGCATCTGTATTACTTCCCACAACGAGGGGAGCTATGGTTGAATTATTTACCATGAAATTAGTGGCGTTACGTATTCTCTACACACTTGAAACTTTAAAAATGCTTGTTAATATTTCATAGACTGTATGTAGGTAATGAAAATCGTAATTTAATATGGATTATAATATATCTGAAATGAATAACCAGGTAAAACTAATTGCATAGTAAGGTCGTCCAACTCACTTTATGTTTTCAAGAAAAAACTTCAGAAGGAATATTTATCGCTAACACCTGATAAAGTTTTTCTCTCCTTGTTCTTTACCAATCCTTTTTTTGCTAAAATGTTTTTTTTTTGTTTTTTATCTTAGTGATATGTATATTTTGTTTGTTTTCATTTTCGCTTTCATTCTTTTGTATAATTTTATCATACTTTGTAATCTGGTTGGTTGGAAGAAATTGCCTAATGGCAATAAGCCCGCTAGGGTGCATTAATTTTTTTTTAAATAAAATGAATATGTCCTTATTAAACAATGACATATAGGTACATCTTCCTAAATTCCCTAAATTAAGCATTAATGCTTGTGCTATAGGTGGACGAAATCGGTCGAGGCAGAATTCGAACTCGCGACCACTGGATTACTAGCCCAGCGCGCTATCCGCTCTGCCATCGCCCCATCTATATATTATGAAAAATAATGTGTAAATAAAGAGAGAATGCAATGTATAGAATGATATAATATGAAAAATGTAAGCAAATGCGCCGAGACAGTTTTTACTCCTCACTACCCCAAGGGGATATAGTGGAGAGTTATGGATTCGCATTTTTTAAGGTATTTTCTTCTATCATTTTATCAACTAGCATCATGCTGAGACTGTATTCTGAAAGTTTCATCACAATGTGTAGGTACTATATGCTATGTACAGGTATTTAATCTACTTTATCGATTATAGACTTAAAGTACCTACTCATTCGAATTGTTGTAATTTAGTTTTATGTAGGTAAATTTGAAAATAGAACACAAATATCACACGGAAAAAAAGTCAAAATTGAATTCAAAAATTAATTTGAAGAGTGTTGCAGTTAGGTACCTACCTATTGAAAATTGGAAATGAAGCAAAATTTGTTTCAAATTTGCGGTTATGAAACGATCATACATTTCTTACAGCATAAGAATTATTTCTACATAAATAAATTCTCAAATTAAGAAATAGGTACCTATGTCATAATTTTTCTAAATACTCATTATTCAGTGTGCAATAAATTTTTATATGAATTATTTTTATCAAATCTATCGAATCTTAAAAAAACACGAATTCTCGTGAAAAATATTTTTAATCACGCCAAATAATTTTTTTTTGCGGAAAATATTTTCAACTTTAAAAAATATTTTAAATATTTTCTCGTAATTTTTTTTCGTTAAGTAGCTATTTATTCCTGGCAACGGGAATATCACTGTTTATTTATAAATAGAAAATTGTAATTATTTTATCTCAAACTTAAATTTCTTTATCTTTATTTAATTTTTCTTTTATTTTCAGGTGAGGCCCCCGATATAAATATACAAAGTTTTGTTTAATCCTGGATTACAACTTTCAATACTTCGTAAGTATAAACTGAGTTTATTGTCTCCGTAATAAGTTTTAATTTTTAAACGATCTCGACACTTCAATTGAATTGTTGAGGAAAGTTTTTCGTAAAGCTTAAGCAATAATATTTATTGTTATTAAATATATTTTATAATTTAACATATATGTAGTTTCAGCCTTATAGAGAATTATTCTTATGATGTATCATATTAGATTAGGAACATATGTACAGTTAAAAAGTATAATTAATAGATTACAAATATAAAACGTGAAAATGGTTGTTATTTGGTATTACATAGTTTGGTATTTGAAAATAGAACAAAAATATCATTTGGAATTTGACAGTAGGTAGGTACACCATGACATCGAACGTTGACTTGAAATTTGTTTTCATTCATAGTACATACGACGAAAAATTATTCCATTTGACTTTATACTTTAACGTGAAGTTGGTGCTTATTTGGTAGGTTAAATTTGAAAATGGAACACGATTATCATACAGGGTTCGAAAGACGAAAAACTGTTTCAAATTTAAAATTGGAAACGGATCACACGATTGAAAAGGTATTTGCACAACTTCGAACATCAACATAAAACTGTTTGTAATTTAGTTGTATGTAGGTAAGCATTTAAATTTGAAAATAGAAAACAAATATATCTAATATTTATTTGTTTATTTATTTTATTAGGGATACCCATCAGCTGCATAATATTACAATAAAATATACATTTACATAGAGTAAGAACATTATTGAGAAACCACTAAGTGGATTCCACGAAATTGAATATATGTAGTGTCATAGAAAAAATAATAAAAATATATGTAAATAATATGGAAAAAATATGTTCAATTTGATTAACTTGAAGTTTTTTTGTGATATCGTACTATAAGTAAATTTGAAAATGGAACACAATTATCATACGGGTTTCGAAAAACGAAGAATTGTTTCAAATTTGAAATTAGGAACAGATTATACCTACAGATGATTAGACGAGTGCTACCCGGAACATACCATACGTACAAAAATGGAGGCCACACTGAATGACGATATGAAAAAGCTATTCGCAGGTGATAACGGTCCTCATTACTTGGGCTATTATCCTCCGCGAGGCGTTTAGCGCGGGGCCCGAAAAAATGGCGCGCGATTACGTTCCCGCTCTAATTTCGTTAAAATGCTGCCGAAAAAAAAAGATTATCAATTTGTGTTACGTTCGTTTTAATTAGCGGAATGAAACGGGCGATTTGTTTTTAATCCAAAGCCAACTTTACCCAAAGCCCGTTTTAGTGATGCAAGTCTTTCAGTCTTGGTTTAGCCAAGACTAGGCTCGAAAGACCAATAAGAAATACATAAATTTGAGAGTTTTGCAATCTGAAATATTTCATAAACCTGTTTTGTTTTCAATAAATTAGAAAATTATTGAAAACCTACAATCATTATTTTACTATCCACAGATGTTTTTTTATGTACCATTATCATTTGATCTTCTTCTTCTTCTTCGTTTAGTAGACCTAGTTGGTCTGTTCTTCAGAAACTATGCCTCCTGGGATGACGAAGTCCAGCTATCGTTCCATCTCTTGGGTGGTCTTACGGGTAGGCGGCGGCCAGTATGAATTTTATTCGCCGCTATATATGCAAGTCTATCACTATTTTATTTATTTATTTATTTAAACACTTTATTGTACATTACTTAATAGCTAGTACAAATGGCGGACTTATTGCCTAATGGCAATTTCTTCCAGACAACCATCTGTGACAGTTATGAGACAAAATGGTACATGTACTAAAAAGAAAATATATATAATACCATAAACATATTACATTTAAACACAATAAAGTAAGAAGAATATAAATATGTACATTATTGAAAATTAAACAAATCATAGATAAAACCTGTTACAACACTATGGGAGGGAAGGGAAAAAAAAGGAGAGGAGATATGACTAACTACAAGAATAGGGAAATAAATGGGAAGTATGTAGGTTAAGAAATGGAAAGTATGAGCGCGCGTTTTAATCTAGTTTTGAAGGTACCTAACGTTGGTGCAGTTCTAATGTCAAGGGCCAAGTTGTTCCATAACCGGGCAGCATGGACAGTAAATGATGATGAATAGAAAGCCGTGGCATGTGATGGGATGGCGAGGGTTCTCTCTTCTCTAGATCGAAGCGGGAGTCCATGAGAGGCCAGAGGTTGAAATCTTTATCAATACCTTCATCAACTATCATCAATATCAATACCTTCACCCTTCATCAACTATCCATCTTCATCAACTATCCATCTCTTCATCAACTACACCTTCATCAACTATCCATCAATATCAATACCTTCTTCTGGATCTACTCCATCGAGGGATGTCCTCTATTCCACATGTTTTCCTTATTGGAAATTGATAGGAGCTAGAAATGACCCTAGAAATGAAATGCTAGTTTTCGTAAGAAATCGTTTAGGTGGCGGAAATCCGCTTCTCAGAATTATGAGGCCCCTGTCTCTAATAGATTCTGTGCAGTGGTGAAACCGCAATTCAAGCTAGAATATAGGTACCTACCTAAGTTGATTTGATTTGATGAATGTGACCATTAGACCAAGATCGGGAACGCAAGACCTGAACATATGAAGGTATTTGCTCATCACTAGCCCATTTCGTATTTCATAGTCTCCTTGACGCAATGAAAGCGATATGACAGCGAGGAGAGTCTATATCCTAAATCTTTCTGAGATGTTAAGGCTTGAAAATAATTATTATTGCCCAAATAATGGTAAACTTTTGTTTCTCGGAAGTTTATTCAGGTAGGTATCCACAGTAACTTGAAGAGGAATAAACTTTGGAGATTAATATACGAAATTAATTTCACTTTATTCTTGTTTTCCAAGAGATTGAGCAACTTTATTGTTAATTAAATTGATGCCAAAATATATGCGAACGATTTTATTGAGATAATGCCTACTGATAATCAATATGTAGGTAAGTTGGTATATCATTTATGATCCATTGGTTCAAATGGTGTAAGGAAGATTTGGTTTGAGTTGTTTCAATAAGAGCTATTGAAGTAATAGACAATTTCAAAGCAAACGATATCGAAATATATGCGGAGTTATCCACAGTATGTTCTTCGTATATGGGTATGAAACTCCAAATGAGCCATGTATCGGAATGGCCGCTTACCAAATTACGCGCTATTTATACTTTGCATCAATTTCTTTCACACAATGATGTCTCCTTCATCCAAAACCAATTCACACAGATACCATAATTTAATTGGCTATGGAATTACTCAAATTACGATTATTTATCGTCTCAATATATATATGTGCAAACATTTATAAGACTTTTTTGTTTGAAAATACTTGATTTTTTATATTCAAATATACCTACATGTTTTTCCGCAGTGGTAGATCAAGTTTCATTGAATGCAAGAATCGGAATGTTTGGTGTGCAATTCTTTCTGCCCTAAGCCTTAATGTTATGTTAGGATCCTTTGTACTTTCTTTTTTAATCTACCTAAAAATGTAAGATAAGAAGAAAAGCCAGAGTTGTGGAGGATCAAGTGGGTGGCCTATGTCCAAGAATGGAAAAACAGGGCTGAAGAAGAAAAACAAGAAATTTATTTAAGTATTTTTTTACCGAATATCTCAAATTCTTCGTCTTATGGACGTTCTTCGACCTCGTGATGTGCTTTGGTTGCTCCCACTAAAGCATACCTCAACAGAAATATGAATTCAGTTTTTTTTTTAAGAATGAATATGTCCTTGTAACAATTAAATATACGTCATCATACATTCCCTAAAATAGGACTAGACAAACAAGAGATTGCGGGTAACAGTTTTATAAAGCGTTGTTAAAAATCTATTGATGCAAAGGTCAGGGAAAAAGTGACACGTAATTCGCTGCACAACGTCGAAAACCAACTAATTTTATTGGTTTATACAAATGAGAGTATTTTTCTGCACTAAAATTGGTTAATGCACAGTTTATGTCAGCCGCAATCTTTCGCTGGGCGAGGTATAAGCATATAGGTGAACGAAATTGGTCGTGGCAGGATTCGAACTTGCGGCCACTGGATTACTAATCAAGTGCGCTAACCGCTCTGCCACCACCCATCTAGAAAATACATAATTAAATTTCACTGTTTTATTTATACAACGTACCAAATTTTTGATAGATTCAACTTTAATGGATACATTTCGGTAACCATATTATAATCTTATGTTTGGAGTAGGTTGTGCGTAACCAAAATGGTTATAATTCCAACTAGAAATGTGATTCTGTTTACTGTGGTATTCCAGTGTGTTGTGGAGTATTGTACTTCGGTGTAATTTATGTGTTTGTTCTACCGCATGTGCCTAGTAAGGTTTATTACGAGAATGTTAACACAATATTTCATATTCTGTAATATTCAGAAGCGCGTGTTTATCGTCTGCCTGGCGAAAAATGTACGTACAATGTACACTTCCAGCTACGCACTATATGCTGTCGCTCTATTAGTAAGTCGGACCGATTTGTCGGGTTTTATCCCCGCTGCTGTAGCGAAACACGATTTTGAAGCAAATTCAATTTCAACCAAGATGGAGGTCGCTCTTCGGCACGGCTTCGTGCAGTCGTAGATGGCTTTCGCGCTTAATTTGAATTAGGGACGCACTACCGTTCCCGCCCGTTGTCAAAACAAATGATATTGTCTGTGAATGGCGTAGATTTGACATGACCTGTTGTGTCTATGGCCGTTTTCGACCGTGACTGAGATACGGCCATTTTATTCGATCCGTGTTCAATCGGAGCTTTGGGAGAATTTGAAGAAATTGTCGGTTTGTCGAATCATTGTCATGAGTGAGCAGTGGCGAGCATTGGATACCCTGCTAGGTTACGTTTTTTTGTACAAAAAAAGGAACTCAAACATAATATATCCCGTCTCGCTGTTTCCGAGAATCGAATCACACTCAAATCCACACTTTATCTTAACAAACAGTTCTCGCTTCATCCACGTTTATGCCTCGTCTCATATACGCTCTTCTATTATTCTGGCTTTTTATTTTTCCATCCTCTCAAATTCTATTTATATGGTTGTCTAATTTTTATCATTTGTTCAAATATATTCTTTATCCCGATAAAAAAAAACATTTGAAGACGGTTAAAAAAATCAGGATAAAAACGGTATTTGATAAATGAAAATGCAATTATCCAAGTTTTTAAGTGTAGATGGGAAGTTGGAGTGTCCTCACGGGACGAAATAAAAACTTCACGCATTCGTGGAAGCCTGGGTGTTACTGACATACCTACATAGTAAGATAGAGGAAAGACAGTTGAGATGGTACGGGCACGGTAAACATAGACCGTCAGATCACATCATGGTAAACCAAGCAATCTCCATGGATCTTCCTCGAGTTACATCCAGAGGAAGACTAAAGAATTCCTGGATCGAGCGAAAATGAAACCAATTGCAGAGACATGGCCTAGATGACATAATACAGGACAGAAGGACCTATTAGAGCTGACCCCAACAATCAGCGCAAAGAGTTGCGATATAGCAAGGGAAGTATGATATCAATTATTGCATTATACCTTAATGTTCTTTGGCTTACAAAATTGCTTTTTTTCTTAATTACTCTATCATTCACTATTTTTATCTTGCCCCTAAATTATCCAACTGTCGATTCGTTCATGAGAATTCAATTCTCTTAATGAATCGACATTATTAAGCCAAGATGCGTGCACGAAGGAAAATTTTGTATGGTGTAGTGGACTTTTTGCAAGCTAATAACACCAACTAGGGGCCTCGCAGCATATATGTTCTCGTACATGGATTTACTCAGAAATCGGAGAAGAACATTTTATGTGAGTTTTGTGTGTGTGTGCGTGTGCGTGTGCGTGTGCGTGTGTGTGTGTGTGTGTGTCTGTGTGTCTGTGTGTGTGTCTGTCTGTGTGTCTGTCTGTGTGTCTGTCTGTGTGTCCCCCCCCCCCTTATAACTTTTGATCCGCTCAATTTACAGAGCCCAAATTTTTAGAATATATAAACAGTTATAGGCCTACAAAACTTTTATACTCAGAATTGTGAATTTTTGTTTCAGTCAGGGGTTATCAACTTTTGAAATTTTGATTTATTTTTCCATATATCTCAGAAACCGTAAAAGCTAGAACGCTGAAAATTGGTATAAACATAGACAAATACAAAGTCTCAAATTGTTTTTTTTTTAATTCCAGGGTTTCTCAAACATTTTTTATTAAGAAAAATATTTTTTTTATGATAAATTTATGAGTTTAACTGCCTATATTTCCAATTTTTTTTAAAATATCGAAAAAAGCCGAAAGACCCCAACTAGAAAATTTAATTTTCTATAAAAAATATTAACATTGTATTAGCAAATCTCAAATTTTTTTTAACAATTTTTATAAAAATAAAAATTGAATTTAGTGACGACATTGCTTTATACAATTTGTATGGAAGTAGCCTACTCACAATATCTAAGAAGACTTAATAATTTGATACTAATCTCCAAACATACATACATACCATCATGCTGTTTTCACATTCTGGGTAGGATCAAAGGACTGACCTCCATACTATCCTATCTTGACATACATACCTAGGTACATGTGTTGTATAGAAAACCAAATATCTTAAAATATTAAATAATTTGTATTTAAGGGTTTATAGTTTGGTACTTATTCTTCAACTGTACATACTAACACTATCGACAGTTGGATCTCATTTGTTACATGCAACTAGTATAGGTAAAACAGGTAGAAATTTTGATATTAGAATTAAGGTCTACTTTTTTCACGGCTTTTCCAACTTTGAAGTCAAAGAACACCAACTTAGAGGCTTCGCAGCATATATATTCCATACACGGATTTACTCAGAATTCGGAGTAGAACATTTCGTGTGTCTGTGTGTGTGTCTGTGTGTGTGTCCCTTATAACTTTTGATCCGCTCAATTTACAGAGCCCAAAATTTCAGAATATTTTAACAATTATAGGCCTACAAAACTTTTTTACTCAGAATTTTGAATTTTTGTTTCAGTCAGGGGTTATCAACTTTTGAATTTTTACTTTATTTTTCAATATATCTCAGAAACCATAAAAGTTAGAACGCTGAAAATTGGTACAAATTTAGACAAATACAAAATCTCAAATAAGTTTTTTCAAAAAAAATCCAGGGTTTGTCAAACATTTTTTATTAAGAAAAATATTTTTATTATGATAAATTTATGAGTTTCACTGCCTATATTTCCATTTTTTTAAATATATCGAAAAAAGCCGAAACATCCCAACTAGATAATTTAATTTTCTATAAAAAATATTTACATTGTATTAGTACATCTCAATTTTTTTTTTAACAATTTTTATAAAAATTGACAATTTTCCTTAAATAGTTTTTTAAGGTTCTCACTGAATTTTCTGCTAAAGCGTTAGACTGTTGATTCTGAACTGGAGATGTTAAATGACAAATTCCCCAATTTTCATAAAATTTCTTACACTCTTGTGAAGTTAAATTATGAGCGTTATCAGTAACAATTGTTTCTGGAAAACCAATAATGTTCTAATTCAAATAATGTGCATTTAGAAGATGTTTTTTTCATAACAATACATTCGAGCCATTTTGATGTGGCATCAATAACTATTAAACAGTCAATACCTGCGAATTGAAAATAATCTAAATGTAAACGACTCCATACTTTTACTGGATTTTCCCATGGTGTTAAAATTGCCTTATGTGGGTTTTCTTGGCAACTTCTACATATCATACAACTACCTATCATAGCAGAAATATCTTCTTTATTCATGCCTGGCCAATAAAAATAATTTCTGGCTAAATTCTTTGTCTTAACAATTCAATATTTAAAAAGTAACAATTTCTCAGAGTTTGCCAATCATTTGATTGAAAATAATCATTCTTTCAATACTCAAACGGGCTATAAAATCTTGCACATAAATAAAGAGGGCTTAAGATTAGATAACTTGGAGGCATTAGAGATAAAAAAAGCCTTAAATACAAAACAAAAAATAATTAATAATCAAGTACATTTAAACAATACTCCGTTATTTAATATTTTTCCGTTGACAACCTCTGCTTTCAATAATGTAAGCTCCGCTCATCAACTTACCGATACATAATTTAGGCACACGGGTAACATTATGTACATAGTATCTAAGTTTAGTATAAGTTTGTCCGGACGAAGGAGCGGTTACGTCTCCGAAACTAGTTGACATATAAATATACTCAACGTGTTAGGGTTGTTACAACCCCTTTAGAGTTTGTTTCATACCCTTAAAAAAAGCTTGAGGTTGTATTTAGAAAAAAAGTTTGAGTTGATTCAACACCATGAATTGTCTTGCTACAAATCTACTACGGTTGTTTCAACTCTATAAGATTGAATAAGTCAAGTCAAGTCAAGTGGAAAAAGTGTCTTACTTTCGTAAAATTAGAGGATCCTCAACTCCTGTGAAGTTGTGTCAACCATGGAAAATTTTAACCCTATAACGATACTATAACGATACTATAACGATACTTTAACGATACTATAACGATCCTATAACGATCCAATAACGATACTATAACGATTCTAAACGATATTATAACGATCCTATAACGATCCTATAACGATACTTTAACGATACTATTACGATACTTTAACGATACTTTAACGATTCTATAACGATATTATAACGATCATATAACGATACTATAACGATACTATAACGATACTTTAACGATCCTATAATGATACTATAACGTATTAAGCAATTCGGGTGTCTATAGATTAAAATTTTTATGGAAAATTTTAACCCTATAACGATACTATAACGATCCTATAACGATCCAATAACGATACTATAACGATACTTTAACGATACTTTAACGATTCTATAACGATATTATAACGATCATATAACGATACCATAACGATACTATAACGATCCTATAACGATCCTATAATGATACTATAACGTATTAAGCAATTCGGGTGTCTATAGATTAAATTGTGAAGATTGCGAATATTTTTATATAGGTAGAAATTTTGATATTAGAATTAAGGAGCATTTAAGATGTTTAAAAAGTAACAATTTCTCAGAGTTTGCCAATCATTTGATTGAAAATAATCATTCTTTCAATATTCAAACGGGCTATAAAATCTTGCACATAAATAAAGATGGCTTAAGATTAGATAACTTGGAGGCATTAGAGATATTAGCCTTAAATACAAAACAAAAAATAATTTATTAATCAAGTACATTTAAACAATACTCCGTTATTTAATATTTTTCCGTTGACAACCGTTGTGTTAGGGTTGTTACAACTGAAAAAAAGCTTGAGGTTGTATTTAGAAAAAAAGTTTGAGTTGATTCAACACCATGAATTGTCTTGCTATAAATCTACTACGGTTGTTTCAACTCTATAAGATTGAATAAGTCAAGTTAATAAAAATGAATATGTCCTTATTAAACAAGTACATATACATCTTCCTACGTTCCCTAAAATAAGCGTAAATGCTTGTGCTATAGGTGAACGAAATCGGTCGAGGCAGGATTCGAACTCGCGACCACTGGATTGCTAGCCCAGCGCGCTAACCGCTCTGCCATCGACCCATCTATATGTTCCCATACATGGATTTACTCAGAATTAGGAGTAGAATATTTTATGTGAGTTTTGTGTGTCTGTGTGTCTGTCCCCCCCCTTATAACTTTTGATCCGCTAGATTCACAAAGCCCAAAATTTCAGAATATATAGACAATTTTAGTTAAACAAAACTTTTATACTCAGTATTTATAATTTTTATTCCAGTCAGGGGTTATCAACATTTTAATTTTTTTGCATTTGTCCACATATCTCAAAAACTATAAATGCCAGAACGCTGAAATTTTGTACAAATATAGTTAAATATAGTATCTCGAAATATATATTTTGAAAAACAGTTCCAGGGTTTCTCAAACTGTTTTGTTAAGTAGCAAAAAATTGGAATGACAAATTTTTGTTTTTTACTGCCTTTATTTCCATTTATTTTAAAAATATCGAAAAATGCCGAAATATGTAAACTAGAGAATTCAATTTTCTATAAAAAATGTGTGCATTATATTAATATATCTCAATGTTTTTTTAACAATTTTTATAAAAATTGAATTTAGTGACGACATTGATTCATACTATTTGTATGCCAGACGCCTATACACAATAATATAATGTAAGAAGACTTAATAGTTTGATATTTAAATCTCCAAACATACTTACATACATACCATCATGCTGTTTTCATATTCTGGGTAGAAAAAAAGGACTGACCTCCATACTGTCCTATCTGGACAAACATACCTACATGTGTTGTATAGAAAACAAAATATCCTAAAATATTCAATAATTTGGATTTATGGGTTTATAGTTTGGTACTTATTCTTCAACTATAGGTACATTCTATCGCTATCGACAGTTGGATCTCATGTGTTACATGCAACTAGTATCTATTTTATTTGTACAATTATTTAGGTACTTGATTCAAGATTGATTTATGGAAATTAATATACTTTATGTCACTCTCTTTTCATTTTCATCCCTACGTAAATCGAATTAGATTTTTTCCCCAAAATTCAAGATGGCAGACGTGATTCAGTTATATTATGTTGTAGGTATTATGAATATTTCGCGTCTAATCATATAACCGTTTCTGCCGAAGGAATTTGCGCGTCTTCGTTTCACCATTTTTCACCCA
Source organism: Molanna angustata (assembly GCA_963576475.1). NCBI lineage: Eukaryota > Metazoa > Arthropoda > Insecta > Trichoptera > Molannidae > Molanna > Molanna angustata. Next base: position 30,749,737 of record OY754975.1, read on the forward strand.
ATCAAACATTCTAATCTGATTTCCAAAATTCAATTGTTTTTTATCATCCCCTAAATTTTTTCCTCCCTCCTCCGTTATTAATCGGTTTTCATACCACCCCGTCTTTCCGCCCGTGCCCACCCTCTGCAGCTTCAAACTCAACTTGTTTTAAGGACAAGTATATTTTTGAACGTTGCTTAGGGTAGCGAATTTGTTTTTTTAATCGCAAAATCAATTGAACAATCTACCCATCAGTGTAGGATTGTGTTTTATAAGGACCTTTTTCTTATTTTTCGTCTTACAGCTTTAATCTTTTTTCTTGTAACTTGGCGGATGTTAAGATTGTAATCAACTTGGTCCTATACTCAGTAATTTTTTTCAATATTCAATACGGAGAGTTTTTCGGAGTAAAGAATAAAGCACGCTTTAGACAGACGAGGTTTTCAACGCGTTTTCAACGCGGTGGGAATGAAATGTAAAACGTGTTCTATTTTTCAACGTGGTAGAAAATATATAGAACGTTCAATTTTTCAACGTGGTTTGTATCGTTTTTCGTAATATAGAAATCTGTAAAAATGACGTGTGACATTCGCGTTCTTTTGTTTATTTGGCATCTCTCAACCAAAATACTAAGAAATACAAAGTAAAACAAAGAAAACCAGAGAAAGATAAACCACTGTTGAACAAGCGAATGAAGCATCGAATTAATCGTTAGTTTGAGTCCGTAAAAAATTAACATTTTGTAACCCAAAATGAGTTTTTAATATCACAGTTGAATTACCTACATCCAACGTCATTTGAGTCTTCACAATGTTTGTTTTTAAACTGCATGCTGAGAGATGAAAAGTTTTGTTCGTCGGAACAGATGCGACTGATGAGCACAATGGGCTTCAAAACTAATCAACTGATGAGGTTCTAAATATGGTTTCTTTGAAACATCGCCTTTGTTCGAAACGGAGAATCATTTTCCACTCGAAACTTGGTCGGTCAACGTTATTTGAATATTAATTAATCAGAAAACGTTTGGACATTTGCAGCAGTTATAGACAGATAATATCTTCTTCTTCTTTCTGGCCATTTCTTCCCATTATATGGGGTGGGCACTATTAATAGACAAAAAAATCTAAATAATAATAAATTTACGATTTGATAAAGCGCTGTTTAGTGATTCGAGATCACTTGAAAGCCGCTTTTATTTCATTGTTGGCTCTAGGAATAAAGTAGTCCTAAGTTTTTATTTATTTATTTTATTGATATATACAACTAACAGTTTTTAAAAGTATTAACAAAGGTATGTTTAATTAAGTACAGACAGTGGCGGCTGGTGACCTTAAATCTAAGAAGGGCTCAAAATTATAATTTTACCTAGAAGAGAAATTAACTCAGAAAGCAGATATGTGGCACAATATTAATTTCGTATATTCAAATTATCAGTGTTTTCCATAGTTCTTTTGTTAAGCAGAACGGGTGGTGGTGGAGGAAGAACAGTTCTTTTGTTTATCGGAAATTAAAACGTGAACCTGATCATTTATGCTGTATTTGGTTGGATTTTAAATAACGTTTGAAATAAAGTGGATCGATTGATTATAAAATAATTTGTGACAGCTAATGAATTTTGATCATACAAAATTGAAAAAAAAAACTTCTGGCAACAGCCGCAAGACTGCTTCCTGATTTTACACATTTTATGTCTAGTATAAATTTGTTTTTTTTTTGCAATATTATGGTAAGTTAATTAAATAATAATACTTATATATTTCGGATGATTTATAGTTTAAACTATGTAATATCAATTAATGTAGCCTCAAAGAATGGCAACTGCTTACCTAGCATTTGACCATCGCAAAATATGAATGAATGAAAATATACTGTAATCCTTCGCGGGCACTGCCCCGTTTTGATCTAAATCGGCATACATTCAGCGTGTACGGCGAGCTGTGGCGGCAGCGGGCGGTTGCGTGAATTGTATGGGTTCTCCGGGCACAAGTCGACTGTGCCCGAGGAATGAAATTCATAGAATCTTGCTTGCTTTACAAATCAGGTAGGTTTAAATACTTTAGCTGAATATACTACAGGCGTAAGACAGCAAAAATCAATTAGAAAAATAATGTGTTCTTAAGATTTAATTACATACATTTTTTGGAATCTTTTGAAAAAAGTGTTTGGGAGGGCTGAGCCCGAGAGCCCTTTAGGAAGAGCCGCCACTGAGTACAGATTATGTTTTAAACCTTTACGCAAAGTGTCAATATTCTAAAGTCCACGAATGTCAGGGGCCAGTTAATTCATCTTTAAAAGCCCATTTACAGTGAAAATGTGGTCACAATAAGCCGCAATATTTATTTGTTTATAAAATGGTACATTTCATAGAGTACGATTGATTTAACATAATTTATTCAACCTCACTAGGATTAACATGCATCTAAGTTAAATAATGTCACATTTGTGAACAACATAAATGACAATTAATATACAAAACAATCTGTTATTTAGGTCGCCAGTTGGGTAACTTGTAACAATATTTATAAATGCAAATGATAAATACAATACCAAAAAATATATTAGGTTAACCATGACTATTGTAAATGATATTAAAAATATGTTCAACTGAAGAAGATAAATGATAAAAAAATAATTTTGAAACGCTCAGTCTATACAAACATCTTGACATTTTTTTTTATTTTAGTGGGGAATATTGATTCTGTCCAATTTCTTGAAATAATTGATACTCTGTGGTCCAGATTTTCTCAGTGCATGATTTGTTTGTGATGGCACATTTTTTGTAGTACATAGCTTAGTTATCAAGCACAATTTTATTCATAGTCTTATAAATTTTCCAAATATATACATAACAGAGTTATGTATACCACAGCAGTTAACGAACCGGAGGACGCGGCTTAGATCTGCAGCAACTGCCGTTGGACGTTTAACTGAAAAAAATCGGTGTCACTACACTAAATTCGGCGAACGTGCTTTTGCTGTAAGGGCACCGATTCAGTGGAACAATTTACCACCAACCATAAGAGCAGTGAATAGTGAAATAAGTTTTAAAAAACAGTTAAAAACTCATTTATTTAAGAAAAGTTTCTGTGTATAATTTTAAGTTTATATGTAAAGCGCCCTTGAGGTGGTTTCACAAAAACGGCGCTGTATAAATAAGCCAATTTTATTATTATTATTATTATATCGATACATAAAACCTAATTAATAATTTTTAATCAAATTAATGATTTACAAGGGGTACCTACTAAGTAGACCTTCATGGCTCAGATGGATAGATGTCTGAATCCTGAGAAAAAGGTCCCATGTTCAAATCCAAGTGCAGACATATATCACAAGCCTTCAGAATGTGACAACTTGTGATTGGGTGTGGGTTCAGTTAATATTTGACATAGTAGGTACCTGTTAGCTGTCCTACTATGTCAAATATTGAAGCAATATGAAATAAATAATTAAATAATAAATATGACAAAAAAATAAAATTGTCTTCCGTTTTGATATAAATATTTTTTTGCCGCAAAACTTTTGCAACCCTCCCCACCCTGGGGAGGGTTTTTTCCACAGCGTCTAAAATTTCCTTCAATAATTGAGCGTTTATTTGAATTTTCGCGTCATTCCCGACTTTTCTGATTAATTTCCTTTCCCCTTGAAGGGCGGTGGGACATATCCCTTCTACGCCAATACATGTCCCGCCTCTTGTCCCATCGAACAGAATTTATAGTGGGACAGGGCAATAAAAATGGGGCAAGAAGGACCTAAATTTACTCTCCACGCTATAAATGTCACTTTTGACTTTCACTGAGACACAGATGAGACGATTGACGAAATTGTCAAAATGAATTCTACTAATAACTGTCTCATCCGGTTTAGAGTAAAAAGTAATTCTCGCCAATTCCCTTCTATATCACTTATAAAGATATAGAATGTTCAAAACAATTTTTGAAATACTTGAACTATATATTATTATTATTTATTTTTAATACACAAACATTTTTACATATTTAGGTTAAGTAAGTAACGCCCCACTAGGCAAGACCTGTTCTGGGGCTGTTAATTTTACCCAATAGGGTGCACAAATGTTTCATTCAAGTTGTTTAAAAAAAATATTACAAAAGATTAAGAAGTAAAGTTTTCGATTAAATGAAATAAATGAATAAGAAGAAATGAAATATAGGAAATAAAATTCAAAGTAAATAAGTCGGATGTTAAGGGTGGACAACCCCCTCAACATAGAGCCCGCCCGAAGAAATTAGCCATTTTTTGTAAGGATTTTAAAGGAATTGTGATGTGGTGTTTTCTTTGCGTTATTGTCTAGTTTATTGAATATACTCGGGGCAATAAATTAAAACTGTCTTTGTTCATATGAGGTCTTCAACTTTAAACTTATCAAGTATTTATACAAGTATTTATAGTATTTATAAACAATGATGAGGCTACCATTTTTTTCTTCTTGATTTGGTTGGTTCACGGTTGCGGTTTGGTTGATTTGGTCGCTTGTTGGTTGAACTGGTTCACGTTACCTTGGGTGAAAAAATTCCGAAATAAAAATTCGGACGAAAAATAATATATTTTTTGCTGTTTAAAAACAAAAAAAAAAACAAAAGCAATTTTCTTGTCGGTAACATTCTCCTCTGAGTATATTTTTTCCCCAATTTCGTATCATTTTTAAACACATTTTCAAACGAAATTTCATCTGAAACACATTCATTTATTTATTATTTCTCGGTTGAAGATATTGGGAAAAGACTGACGTGTTTTGTATGGAAACTCTCAAGTCTCCGGGGAGGGAACATACTCCATTCCATATTAGATTGTAACTCTTTGACAAGAAAATAAAAATTCTCTAATGCATTGTTTAGCGATCGCGAATATTAGAATCATTTTTCATCGGTGTGTACCTAATATCCTTTGGAGATTTAAAGTTTGCAACAAGTATCCCTTTGATTGCTCAAAACTTCACCCATAAAGCAGGAAAAACTCCTTTACGTGAACAGATAAAAAACTCGTCCCTGATGGGAATCAGCAGGAAACCAGGGTTTTCCACCGAATCTCAACTTGAAACTTTTTCTTCTATAATGGAGATAAAGAATATACCGATTTTTCTCTGTTCTTTAAACTCTTCGGGTATGTGGATGAACATTTTAATTACTACACTTTAAGAAACAATCAAGCCCGGAGTATTTCAATAAAAACAACTTGAGAGACTCGGAACCCTAAACTTCTGTAATAATAATAATAATAATGTACAAACAAAACTCCTATTTATATTTATTGGTTTTATAATGGCTCAAGTTTTTTTTACCTGCTTTTAGTTAAACCCATTTATATTCTTTTGAGAAAATGGATTTACTCGGAATTCATTGATTGAACTTATTCGCTTGAAATATTTCATTTAAATTTTTTTTTATAAAATATTTAATAGGTACTATTCTTGGTATAGCGGTTTATAATTTTGACGCAGCAATATGATTATGAACTGAGTGATAGTTCCCACTCTACATTGGGTAGGCAGACAATTAGGTAATCCAGCTGGATCACGCATCCAGCAATCTATCTGGACCCAGCACATTTTTCAGCTTGATAGATCCAGCAAAATGCACTGAATCCACGATTTATTAATTTTCCAAATAATGGCGTAAAAGACTACGTTGTTTTATTAAAACATTGACATTTCATGTTAAATTGTAACAATTATGACGTAGAATCTTCTTTTTTTGTAAAATAGTTGTAAAACGAGTATCCGGGTAAGATATTTGGAGATTTACATACTAATATTGAAAATGATTATTGTCATGGAGATATGTTTTGCTTAATGTACAAAAACATTAATGCCACATCTTTACTTGAATATTTTTTTTTTCTTACCGACATGTATTTAATTTATTTTAAAACCATAGGCATTGATTGATAACTGAATAATCTACACTATGCTTGAAAAAAATAAATTGATATTGTAACAAAAAATATACAATAGTAAAAGAACATATCCATTTTTATAGCGCCAATAACTTCATTCATACATACATACATACATACATACCATCACGCCATGTCCCTTACGGGGTAGGCAGAGAGAACCGAACGCCATATCTTTCTATCCTGGCACACATTCATCGCCTCGTCAACATTCATGCATCGTCTCATACATGTTCGTCTATTGTACACGCTTCTAACATTTCCGTCTTTCAGAATATCGTTCACATGGTCGTGCCATCCCTTTCTTGGGCGGCCCCGGCCTCTCAATCCAATCCGCATTGTATATTTTCTTCGTCAGGCGTTCCTCATTCATTCTACCCATGTGGCCAAACCATCTCAGTGTGTTCACTTTCATTCTATTAATGATATCTTTTTTCATCTTACATTCTTTCCTTATGTTCTCATTTATTACCCTGTCATACATCGTTCTATTACAGATTCTTCTTAGCGATCTCATTTCAACAGCATTTATTCTGCTTTCGTGCTACTTCTGCCATGTCCAGGTTTCAATTGCATACGTCAACGTTGGCACTAAGATAGCGTTATGAATGGCAACTTTGGCAACCTTTGAAATGTTGCTATCATTCATAATTGGTCTCAGTGCTCCATTCACTCTGTTTCCTGCCATAACTCTTCTTTCGATATCCTTATCAGGTCGTCCGTTCCGTTGAAACATGCTTCCCAGATAAACATACTCGACGACTTGCTCGAGCCATTCATTCTCTACTCTTATTTTACACGCTGTTCTGCTTTCACTCTTTTCAAAGACCATTACCTTTGATTTGCTGGCATTCATCTTCTTTACTCCTCCTAGGGGATACAGTGGGGGAATATGATTTCGCAATTATTAAGGCTATTTTTATTGCAGATTGTGATTGATTGCAGTGCTATGTGCTGTGTGCTATGTACGGCGTGTTTATATTACTTTATCAATTGTAGACTAAAGTACTCATTCGATTCTTTTCAAATTTTGCAAATATGTATATCTAATACTCGCTTAGACCCCATTAGATTTTGAAGGATATCTGAATAGTGACCCCAAACTCAAGAAACTTAAATTTAATTTTTTTATTTTCAAATTGGTAAAAAAAACACAACACTTTCATAAAATGGCATTGAAGAATTATGAATTTTTCATAATAAAATATTAAATTAAAAATGTGAGGCACCGGCTTAGAATAGTGCTTCCATTCTTTTAAATCATTGTTTTCGAGTGTCCCGTAAGAGCCGGGTAATCGAAAATATAACAGGCAACAATAACATCTCACATAGTTCAGCAATGAGGTTCACCACCCATTCTGAATGTAGTGCCTTTTTTGGTGAAACGAGACTGGTGTGTGGGTATACATAGATGTGTTGTTCTCCCTTTTATAAGGCAATGCACACCCGGACACCTTTCGCTGGTTACCCCACATTGTGGGATATGCCGTGATGGTATGAATGAATGAATGAAATTAAAAATAATTCAACAAACTCATTTCATGAAAATGCTGAAAATTTTCCATACTAAATTTGAATACTTTATGTAGTGACTTGTTAGTGAGGAGTTTAGTTTTGACCACAACCCACTCGTTTTATTGTATAAAGAATCGAAAAAGATGTAGGAAGTAAACAGTTGAAACATTTAACTGAAATCATACCCTTAAAAAAATCAGTAATTCATTTGGATAGCTAAGAAGAATCTGTATTAGAACGATGTATGATGGGGTCACAAATGAGGACATAAGGAAATAATGTAAGATGAAGAAATATTTCATTAATAGAATGAAAGTGAACACATTGAGATGAATGTGAACACATGGGGAGAATGAATGAGAAACACCTGACGAAGAAAATATACATTGCGGACAGGAATGGAATGAGATGTCGGGACCGCCCAAGGAAGGGATGGCACGTCCATGTGAACGCTATTTTGAAAGACGGAAATGATAGAATCATGAACAACAGACGAACATGTATGAATGTTGAAGAGACGATGAATGTGTGTCAAGGTAGAAAAAATGTAGCATTCGGCTATCTCCGCCTACCCCGTGAGAGACATGGCGTGATGGTATGTAACTGAAATCATACGTTCAAAGTAAATTAGCGTAAGCGCCTTAATTTAACAAAATCGAGTTTTGAGAACAACTTTCATAAATATTATAATTTACAATATGTTAAATATTATGTTTGCTTATAATTATTAATGAAGGTTAGTCTTATTTTTCTTGTCCTTTCCCATACCTATATTTCCACGTGTATTTTTAATATAAATAAAACGTCCTTTGAATTATATATTTAACCATCCATCGGTTCCCAACCTTTTTTTTGGTTATCTTCGAGGACGGTTTCAGTCTTGGACATTGGTTGGCAGCGAAGTGATGCATCTTTTCTTCTACTCCATTCGGTCTTGCACTTTAGCTCTGTATCGGTTCACTTATGTCGTGGCACACCTGTTTCGGCGGGCCTATTCCGGTTCTTCAATCGCGGCAATATACACAAGTTTTTACGCTACATGTGTTTCTTATAGCAGATCGTTATTCTGTTTTCCGCGGACACTAGCCCGCGTAAACTTTTTTTTTTAAATGAATATGTCCTTGTTAAACAAGTACATATACATCTTCCTACGTTCCCTAAAAAAACTTCATCGCATTATGTTGAGGAAATTCGCATCGCATTATTCGCAATGTTTTATGCTGCATATCGAGGTAGTGTTAAGTTTTGTGTGAAGACATAAAGCGACGCGTACACACATTCGTTCGTTTCACAGATTATAGTTATGAATGACAGCTCCTGATACGTAACTTTCACTTTACATTCTGTGATACGTAAAGATTAGCAGAACTTATCGCAAAATATAACATGTGAATGGGAATAAGTCCCAATATTGATTCCTATATAATATATAGGAGATCCTCGTGTTGCCAACACATGGCATTTAGAAATAGCAAGCTTTTTAGATATTCGATTCTGATATGAACCTCATGGTAATACATATGTACGCTAAGTTATGCAACCATATAAACATGATGTAAGTATTTCGTGATTTTTTTTACGTAATTGAAAATTATCAAATTCCACCCACCGATATCACTAATATTATTATGATTTTTAACTTTTTTTGTGTATCTAACAGGAAATCTAGCAGGTTTTATAGCAAATATTCATTTAACATGCACACATTCTGGAGACTAACGATTTTAATCGTCTCACAGATCCAGATTGAAAACACTTTTAAAAACTGTGTCTTCACCGGGAAACGAACCCGGGACCTTTGGCTCAGGAATCAGATATCCAACCTACGAAGCTACGAAGGCTGACTTATGTATGGTAAAAAAATGTTGTGACAGGGTAAACATAATCCCCTTGATTCTAGTGTTGTAAACGCTGTTCGTTTTAGCAAAGCGCTATTTTTTGTATAGCATATGACGTTTGTTATAGATTTTTTTTTAAAGAACATACAAAAAATAGCGCTTCGCGAAAACGAACAGCGTTTACAACTAGATTCAGTTTTGTCAAGAAATAAAGTCAAAAAATTATTTGTCGAGTCACATTTACAATATACTCGAAAGTTTACCAATTTTATGGATGATGTACCTAATGCAGATCCTGGTAGGAAATGACGTTAAGAACAGTAAAACCTTGGACGGAGGGAGTGATAGCCTGAGGACGATAAGAGCTGACATTGGCAATATTTTTGGACTTCGCCAGGAAGATGAAAAAATAGAAAAGCAAGCAGTTCGCGTAATTGCCAAACAAACATGGCCAAAATATGAAGAACCAGAGAAATACTCTCGTTCAGAAGAGACTCGCTCGCCATAGTCATATCAATATTAACGGTACACTGGGTTATAAGGCTAGGGCTGGAGGCATACGATTACTGCAGAGCATGCCAGGACGAGGAAGAGGAGGAGACAGTGGTCTACTTCCTCTGTCTCTGTCCTGCTCTCTCTAGAATTGGGAGAAGCTCCTTGGAAAGTTTCTTCTACGATGATGTAATTGTCATAGCGTCGGCCGATATCGGAGACATTATGACATTCATTAGCCACTCAGGCTGGTTCAAGGGGGATGAGTGAGGGGGAGGACAGCCCCATTTGTGGCATCACAAAGAGCCAATTGGCCTAAGTGTGTTCTTCTTAAGAACTGCCATCCGCAAAAAAAAGCAATTCGCGTACCATGGATTGGTAGTCATGTAGTACAGTTTTTTTCTCTCTTCAAGTTGAGGTAAAAACTGTATGATAACTCCGTATGGGTCTATGTATCCCCTGGCCCTAATTATAAAGAAAGGAAAATTTGACTCCTGTCTGTGTTCCCATGTATAGGTACCTATGTATGTACATACATACATACGTAATGTAATGTTGTTTCGTAAATAAATCAGATTGTTCGTTTGTAGGTTGGTGTATTGTGTATAAAATGAGAAAAAAAGATTTCCCAAGAAGAAAAATGAAAGATAATAAAAGAAGAAGATAGAACTTTGATAATGGTGATTGATAATCCGTCTCCCAATCGCATATTAGCAAAATCATTAATCTGTGTGAATGATTTATTCATCGCGTAAAAAATGTATTAGATATTTTTGAATATATTGTCCTCACCAAGGAATAATAAATATATATAATTTATGTAGAATAATGATAATATAGTATTTCGTTTTATTTAATTTTGTTCTCAAACGCGATAAATTGAAATATTAAAGATAAATAGAGATAGAGATAAATCGGTATTTTAAGTTTAGGGAATTGCTCAGAAGAACTTGCATCTTTGGTCCCTCCTCCACCCACTCACAACAGAGTCACTCGCTTTACTCAATCACAGCACCCATTCACAGTGGACCTTCAACATATACAACCAGTCGCTTCTCGAACTCCTTTATTAATACAGCAGCCCGACTGTGGAACGATCTTCCGAATTGTGATTTAATTTGTTTATTTAAAATAATCAACGGTATATTGGACACCCCTGACCTAGTTGAAATGATAAAATTCAGAGTACCTACAAGGTTTGCTTCACGTCAAAATGCACCTTTTCATATAGAGAATCTTCGAAATAACTTTATCATTAACTCACCAATATGTAGATTGCACCGCCTTGGAAACCAATATAGTGCTGTTGATATATTTAATGTACACACTATAGATGGTTTCAAAAGGATGCTTAACGCATATTATAATTTTTGATTTTTACTTTGCTTTGTTTATTTTTGTTGTTTAAATTGAATATGTAATACTGTTTATTTTTTTTCTTCTTTAATGTCTAGTTTTTTTTTATCATTTACCTCTATTTTCTTTTATTATTTTTTTTTTTTTTTTTTAAAAATGAATATGTCCTTGTTAAACAAGTACATATACATCTTCCTACGTTCCCTAAAATAAGCAAATAAATGCTTGTGCTATAGGTGAACGAAATCGGTCGAGGCAGGATTCGAACTCGCGACCACTGGATTACTAGCCCAGCGCGCTAACCGCTCTGCCACCGACCCATCTAAATTAAAATCTAAAATTTATGTTGTATTATGTTGTTTTATATTGTTCTTCCTTTAACTACTTACGTTTTTTTATTATGTACCTATATAATCGATGTATTTACACTTATTGTTATTTTGTTATGCCTACATTGTTCTATTTATCCTGTATTTTTTTTGTAAATGCTCTATTAAGGGCGTATATATAATAAATAAATAAATAAATAAATAAATAAATTCTGTGTTTCCACCTTCGTACGACCCGGGTCTTTTTAAAATCCGAATTAATAAACTCTTTTCTAGATTGCAAACCCCTCCCAACGCTACGTAGTGCGCTTCTTCGGAAGAGTAAAATGGACCCAAATCCTAATAGCTGGTGTCCCCTACGTGGACATGTTAAAAAAAATAGAGTTAAAGGTAACAGTACATTTAATTTGATTGACACATTTGATTAACACACAAATAGATTTCAAATGAAAACTTTTTAAAATAAAACAGAACACAATAAATTTCGAAATGAAATACAAAAAGGAAGTTTAGAATAGATTGTGCTAAAATAACAAAAGATATTTTAAAATAAGAAAGGTATTGACATACATAATGCGTAGTATGAGTGATTTTTTTTCCAATGAACACTCGATCGTTGCATTTTATTTTGCTCTTTCAATAACAATTTGAACGTTGATCACATATTTAATTTGTTTTTTTTTGCACCCAGCGCAAGAGGCGATTTTATTGCTTAGTTGAAGTTGCTTTCAGTCCTAATAAAAATGAATGGGAAAAAAATCTTCGAAGTCAAACAAACTACTCGATTCTATCACTACTTTTGTTATGGAAATTTGTAGCTGTAATGAAAATAAAACAAATTTGTAGATTCTGTTTACGTGCTCCCCGATCGGGGTTCAAACTCAGCCCACGAGGCATTTTCTGTTTCACAGAAGTCCCATCCCAGAATCCTTACACAGAATCTTCTGGAAGAAAGTTTCAGGGAAAACTTTATATGTTAACGGCAGGGACGACGACACATTCTTATTTTTCAACATTTCATCCTTGGAGATTTAAAAGCTTCCAGTGTGTCGATTTTCTTCAAGATACATGTACATATATATTATAATTTAAGACCCTTTAGGACGTCGTTGCAGAGAGAGATGAAACTTGGGGCGGACACCATTTTATAGATATTTTTTTATTTTGTCCCTATCTGAAGCATTTTTCAAAGATAATAGGAGGGTTGTGTCTCCCGCACGTAATACTTTATAATTCATTTTATATTACTCGTGTTTTCTTCATCCTTGTCGTTTTTCCTTAAATAATTTTTCCCGTTCCACCAGATTATGGACGACTATAGACACTACTTGGCTCCGAGCTACATTCAAGAACTTTGTCAAAATAATGTTTCATCAGGAAAATAATGTTTCATCAGGAAAATAATGTTTCATCAGGAAAATAATGTTTCGGCAGCTTACATAGAAATCACTTGGATCGCAGTATATACTTTTCGCCAAACATTTTGAACGAGTTTCCGGTTTGTGTCTTTTTGCTTCGTTGGTTTATGTGCAAATCGCCCACCTTCTCGGCAAAAAGTTCAAGATATTTAGCTACAACTCTTCCGACTCTTTAAAAGAATTGGACAGAAGCATCAGATGGGTCGATGTCATAGCGGTTATAGCGCTGGGCTAGTAATTCAGTGGTCGCGAGTTTGAATCCTGCTTCGACCGATTTCGTTCATTTTCGTTTCGTCCGATTGTAGAAAGATGTATATGTACTTGTCTAACAAGGACATATTCATTTTTTTATTAAAAATGAGCCTTTAAAGTGATATAAATTGCCCCCTGATATACGTGGAGCTCTGATTTGAGTAGAAAATAATCTATATTTTATTTACCTTACATTTTTTGAGATATGCAAGTGATTTCTGGACGAATAACTCAACATGGTCATTGCCTGTGTCAATTATTTTAGAGTTAAATTCCTGTTAGTTTGAATAAGATTTTTATGTTCCATTTATGTTTATTTTTACTCCTTACTTCATGTAGAGATTGTATTCTGAATGTTTCATCACAATGTATCTGTGTGTGCTGTGTACTATGTGCTATATACGGAGTTTTATTCTACTTTCTCGAATATAGCCTAAAGTAGGTACACATTCGATTATTTTCAAATTTTGTAAATTTATGTATTTAATACTCGCTTAAACCCCATTAGATTTTGAAGTATATCTGATCAGTGCTTCTCAATATTTTTAAATGTCAAATATTTCCATATTATGTGTGGCCATAGCCTGAAGTTAAATAGAAGTGCGTTTGGTCAGAATCCGTATAAACACTTTCTGAGCAATAGAGTGGTGGATGCTTGGAACAGGCTGCCTCAGGATCTGGTTGTTGCTGAGAGTGTTAACTCGTTTAAGAACGGACTGGATGGATTGCTGTGACACTGGACTCATTCAAGCATATCAGCTTTTTGCTGCCTGCTTGTCATCTCGATAATAATAATTTCTATGTAACCCCAAGCTCCGGGAAACTTAATATTTGACATTTTAATTTTCATATTGCTAAAAAGGCACACCACTTTCATAAAATGGCATTGAAGAATTATCAAGTTTTCACAGTAAAATATTTGATTCAATTATAATTTTACAAATTCATTTAATGAAAATGTTAAAAATTTTCCATACAAAATGTGAATACTTAGTGGAGTACCTAGCCACAACCCACTCGTTTAGTCCTTGTGTGGTTTACATAAACCTTTTCATAGTAGATAATGTATTATTCTTTAACATGTTGTGTACTTGAATATTAACAATTATACCAGTATAAAAGTAAAAATGTCGTAAGTCGTAGTAATAATGTCTTATTTTCAAACGATCTGTATCTTATTCTTAAAATATATAGAACTTTCAAAATTGTATTGCTAAGGGAACTTAATAAGAAAAAATTATTACCGTTTTTTTTTCAAATAAGTACTGTCCCAATAAAGTTTAAAAACTTGTGTATGGGACAGGAGTAAATTACATACATTTTACTTACACATATGTAATATATACAATAAATGAATAAATACGTACATACCGAGAGTTATTTAATAAATTATAAATTAAATTTAACTTACTGAAAAGAGGAAGAGTTTATTGCAAACATTACACATATTGTTTTTTACGAATTTAAGGATAAAACATTTTAATCAAACCAATTTATAATTACATTTACATCACTATTGGCTTGTTTGGTCACAATTTCCCAGGTGTCACCACTTACAATTATTATAGTCGTGTCGTCAGCATATGAATAAATTTTGCTCGAGATTTTCAGTTGGAATATCATGTTTAAATATATTATGAAAAAGTACTGGTCCAAATGATGGTGAACGTTGCGCAAGCGCATAAAGTGATCACGTAAACCAGCCGATCACAGGTTGTATGTAAGCCCTGTAGGTGCCTTGAGGTCCTGGTTCTTTTATGTATAATATTCCAACTTTGTCTCTATAGAGATGTTAAAAAATGTCAAAAGTAAACAATCAATGGTTTGAAGTGAAATATTTCTTTATGTACCTAATTTTAAATGACAATTTATTTAGTTTAAATATATTTTAGTTTTCTGCACTTTATCATCATATTAAAAATTTTAGTTTGCCAAATCTCAAACTCCTCCGTGCTCGCAAATTGCTTAAAAAGGGGTCTAAATTTTCAATTTACGTATCAATATAGATTATTAAAATAATGACATGAAATATGTAGTACCTACTAATGAATTTGTGTAGGATGTAGTTATATGAGTTTCTATTTATTTTGGTATTGAGTAACAACATAACAATGTATTATGCAACAAGGGATTAAGGTAGAGCTTTCATCATAATTGAAGTATATTACGTAACGACGGTCAGAAGCTCATACAATACTTATAACATAGACAGTTTCATAATGTTTCGCTTATATGGTTATTTAACCTATGCCCATTTTTTTGCATAACGAACAATATGACGTGGGCATAAAAAAACAATTTGCGAATCTCGTTTTTTGACATTTGATATTTTTGTTTGAATTCAACGAAAACAATAATTCCAATGGATTATTATATATTTTTTATTATTTATTTATTCATATCATAACAAAATATACATTTAATCACTTTTTCGCTATATTTAAAAAATAGAAATGTCATAACTACTAGAATGAGAAATGTCAAGTTGAATCTGTGTCCCCCGTCGCCGGTCCAATTTGACATTTGTTTTGAATCACGGTTCAACTCTTGATCCATGTTTATAAATAAGATTTGTAATCAAATTTGGGTTCAATAACTATTTAACTCTTGATCAATGTTTATTAATAAGAAAAGTGATCAAATTTGGTTTCAATAATTGTTTAACTCTTGATCCATGTTTATAAATAAGATATGTGATCAAATTTGGTTTCAATAATTGTTTAACTCTTGATCCATGTTTATAAATAAGATATGTGATCAAATTTGGGTTCAATAACTGTTCAACTCTTGATCAATGTTTATAAATAAGAAAAGTGATCAAATTTGGGTTCATCCGTAGTACAATATATGAACCACGTTTATTAATAACACTGTGTTTTCCATGAAACGACAGCACTCTATGATGCGCAGATCTCTAGTTGACCACGCTCTCTTCATCTTTAAGGTTTCTTAAATGTATAGGCTTTCCTTCGTAATATTTGTTTCTGAATACCGATATTCATCTTCATACAGCAGTTCACAATATAATCGCTGCGGGGCTCAGCACAACCCGCAAAGCAAAAGGGATAAAAAATATTCAATTGTTCAACCCCTGTTTTTCAATTTTCAAATTAAATGTTTCGATATCAATATTGTTATTCTGTATACGATATTACTTTTGACGGTATCGCCGTCTAACTTAGAAGGTAAATATTTGTTTGCTGTGCAAAAGTTTTCACCAAAGAAACCAACAAAGGGTAATAAATAGATTTCGGACAGCGAATGCAAAATATCAGCAAATAATATTACGGAGAATTTCATCCCACTTCATAACTCGCAAAACTTGGTTAGAATTCTTCAATTTTCAAACGAAATGACGTAGGTACGTTCAATTTTGTTTGGCTATCATTTGTAATTTTTCACTTTACAGTCGGACGGAGTTGTCATCAATTTTTTTTTTAATTCTCCAACTGCCGGAAGTCTGCTAAACACCATAATATTTTTAATCTCGAAAAGAGACAAACAATTTAAGACATGATGTACCTTCACAAAATCATTCACAACCGTGTTAGCTCACCTTACTTACTTTCTAAATTAAGCTTCAACTGCCCATAACTCAATTTTTGATCTTAGTTTTTATTCTATGTCGACCGATGATACACAAACTACTCACAAAAACAATTACGTAAAGCGTAGTTGCTCTAACAACAATACATGCTTTAAACATTTCGATATAATACATAAGTCACAAGCAGATTTGATTTCAAAACATAGGTACGTATTAAATCAATTCGATTAATAGTAGGTACATACAACAATCAAATTTCATACATAATCTATCTCTCATGTATACATACAATATAAATTGTTGGCATTTGTGGCTCAGTTGGTTGGGTATCTGACTGCTGATCCAAAGGTCCCGGGTTCGATTCCCGGTGGAGACACATTTTTTAATTGTTTTCAGTCTGGATCTGTGAGAAGATTAATATCGTAAGTCTCCATATTGTGGCAATTTGTTATTGGGTGCGTGTTAAATTCATATTTGACATAATACCTGTTAGTTGCCCGGGAAGTAATATAAAATAAAATAAATATAACACATACATAATACCATATAACATATATACATTTACATAATATATGTTAAATATAGTATTCTATTTGTCATTTTTTTGTGAATTTTTTTCTTTACATATAATTTTTTTCTCTGAGTTGATAAATGAATCATACTTTTTGGTTCTTGTCTCCTGATCCTTCTTCTTTTATTTTTCTTTTATTTTTATATAAATATTTTTTTACTACTACAAATTTACTTGTTGGTGTTACAACTCTATTAAATATTTATTCTGAATTTATTAATATTAATCTACATACTGTTCCTTAATATAATTTGTATTTATTTGTTTCTTACTTGTTGGGTTTTCAATTTAATGCACCTATGTCTTTCTTTTCCTCAATATTCTGCTCTTGTGTAAAAGTTCAATGATGTTTTTATTTTATTATTTTTTTTTAATCATATTTGGAAATTCTCAATTTTATCTAGAATATGTAGATTGACTGCGACATGCATATCCTTGTACTTGCCAAGTATTGTTGCTATCGACTGCGGGTATAATATTTGGTAGGACCGCTGTCAGTCTGCTGATTCATGTAAACTTATTGATGTTTTGTATACATATAAATATGTGTATGTATGTTTTTATATATACCTAAATTGTATACTTTATTTTTTTTGCACTTGTTTCCTGCCTAAGCAATTTGCTATATTTTATTTTTATAAATAACTAATATTATTAACGAAATAATTTTGAATATTTTTTTAATTGGTATACCCACAGACAGGCTATGCCTTGTGTGATTTTTGTGTGTACGGTTGATTTATTATAATTGATATTATGTTTATGTATATTGTATGTTAACCGTGTACCAAATCTTAAATAAATAAATAAATAACATTGTATCCTGTTTGTTTTCCAAATAAATAAACAAAAAAGGTAATTTTACATATTATACAATTCTTCGATATACAATTTTTCCTTAATATCTCAAATTGATTTTCGTTTCTATACTTTTACATATTCCACAGTAACGATTTTCAATTTGTGTTTTTAATATCTGACTCCTTTGATGTTATGTATATACCTAATATATATTATATTTTTTTCAATTTAGTTATAATATAAACTCTGCCAAAGGTACCTTGTTTAATTTTCAATAAGTATCAAACGTAAAATGCCTTGGGTGTCACTATATTAAAACCCAAAATGTAAGGTTTATACAAAAAATCTCATATTTTCTTTGTACCATAGTATTTCGGTTATATATGGGTTCTTCAGGACTGTTTGTCCTTTTTTGTTCAGTACCCAATTTATCCTTAAATTCATAAAGGATACAAATAATAGTACCTATTTCGTGTGAATACCCTTTTGCGACTTTCACATTATATCCAATTTTTTTTTTATCCATTTTGAATGTGTTTTTTTAGAGTTAAGTGAAGGTTTTATTTTAAGGTCCTTGTATACTCTGGGTATATAACATGTGATATACAACATTTTTGCGCGAAGAAAACGTAAAACTTAGAGGATTTTTTAAATAGCGAGAACAGTAATTAAAATATCATAATATTAAAAAAGTCAGCCGATAGACTTTCATATTCTCTTTCGATTGAAGTGAAAATCTACATCATAGGCCTTGTAGTTATTTAGTTACTTAGAATAAAAAAATACAAAAGGGTTTTACTTTAACTTATTTTACAAGAATAGTATTAAATAAATTCAATTTTCAAAAAACTCGTGCAATAGAATAAAGATGTTAATAAAAACTGTTATTTATTTTAAAGACTTATCTTTTAAGGGTACTGAGGAAATTACTTTGAAAATATACTATATACCATACTTTAGCCTCTTAAAATCAGAGAGCAAATCAAAACTTAAAACTGGTTTATTTTATTGACTGAAAACAAACCGAATAAACATAAATTGAGATTTTTCAAGTGGTATCATACATACATACCATCACGCCTTGTCCCTCACTGGGTAGGCAGAGAGAACCGAAAGCCAGGTACTTCTATCTTGACATACATTCATCACCTCGTCAACATTCATACATCATCTTAAATACATGTTCGTCTGTTGTTCACGCTTCTAACATCCGCTTCTAATGCTTCTAACACGTGATATCCATATAGAATTTCAGGAAAATCCATAAAGAATCCTATCAACTTTACCGTTTTTCACCGACCACCACCCATTCTGCTTATGGGGACTAATAACGGCCCCTCGCAAACTCTGATTGAACACATGAAGAGTCTGGAGAACTCTAAAACCTTCTGAGTGCTATGAGAACCAATATGTTCATTATAAAAAAACACAAATCATCGCCTGTCGTCCATCTTTTTTCAGCGCATCCTTCCATGTTCAATGTTTTGGATATGTTCGTCGAGTGATTGTCATTAGGTCTAGGATGAAGACTATATAAGAAACTCTGTAGGTGTCTGAAGAACATTCATGCATTCAAGAGTCTATTGTAGGATAAATAGTAGTTTTAAAATCTAATACCCAGAACCCTCAACAGAAACTTCTTTGAAATAAATATTAGTTTTATTTTTAAATCTTTATTCTATTGAGTGAATTTTTGGAAATTTTATTTTGTTTGATACCTTTCTGGTATAATTAGTATTCATAAAATCCTTTTAAATTTTTTATTGAAGTAAGTAACTAAAAAACTACAAAGTTGATTTTTAATTCAATCGAACGAGAATATGAAAATCTACAGGCTGAGTTTTTTTTACTATTTAAATATTCTAATTACCATTCTCGCTTTTTGAAAAAAAACCTCTTAATTTTACCTTTTCTTCATGAAAAAATATTGTGTATCCTAAATTTGGTGATATTATACGATACTTTTAGTGATTCATACATTAGAATGTAATTTAGTGTGCATATTTGTGTATATACGTATGCCCGAGGTATCATCATCATAAGCTCGACAGCCCTGGGTGGGCCTTGGCTGAATCCAGGAGTCTCCTCCATTCCCATCTATCCTTTGCCTTCGTTCTCCAGTTTCTAATATCTACTGCGGAAGCATCAGCATCGACACTGTCCATCCATCGAGTCCTTGATCTTCTTGGTCTCCTTCGACCTTGTGGCACAGAGAGTGTGAGGTGTTTTGTAGGGTTGTAGTCGTCGAATTCGAATTATGTGACCAGCTCATCTTAAGCGCCCTATCTTGATGGAACTGATCACATCGGGCTCTTCATAGGACTCGTATAGCTTCCTGTTGTATCGACGACGCCAACCATTATTCTCTTTTATTGGCCCGAAGATAGTTCGAAGGATCCTTCTCTCAAAAGCCGCTATGGATCCTTCAGTTTGTTTAGTCAGCCCGAGGTATACAAGAACCTTTCTCTCTCAGCTCCGTTTCTTCACGATTAAGGATCGTGATCCCCAACATATTATGTTTCCAGTACGAAGCTCCAATAGTCCTGTCATTCTCCAGCAAGGTGTATCGCACCTCTTCCGTTGGAATTGGCAGTTTCTTTGACATGGTCGATCCATCTCATTGGTTATCTCCCCTCAGTCTCATTCCGGGAACGCTTTCCAGCATTTCTTATAAGTGTGATATAATAATAAATTCGGATGATTTTTATAGCGCCGTTTTTGTGATAACCTCACCTCAAGGGCACTTTGAATATATGCGATATGAAATAACTTATACTTACGTGATATTTAGTGGAATCATTTTAATAATATAGAGGCTCGTGGTAATAATGTATTATTAAATTATGTCGGAGGAGGATTATTAACTTATCCTTTTTATATACAAAAGTGGAGAATTTCAACGAAATTCACGGTCCATTTTGGTTATAATGTTACCCAACAACAACTCTAGTCGGACCACACAATGGATCAGGGCCTTGGGGTATTTTTGTTTTTGAAGGTGAATTCGCAAATGAAATTTGGGGGTCACTCAACTTCATTTTGATTATAAAGACGCAACTTCACGGACAATACACACTTTTTTGGAATATTTTGATATAAATTTAAAAGATGTTACGTTATTTTCTCGCATACATACATACATACCTTTTTTGATAGAATTAATTAGTTACCTTTATCGATATTTTCCGATGGCACATTTTTTTTTCATTCTTTTATGCAAACAACAATTTATAATATTTTCAATGAGGAACAACTTATGATATTTTTAGTGCAGATTCGTATATTTTCAACTGTGATATATCTTCGTGTCGACGGAGATTCCCGAATGCAGAGTCGGATGCATTCGTATATTGAATGAGCCGGTCTAGGACACTTGGCTGTGGCCACTTGGCTGCGGGACACTTGGGTGCGGGACACTTGGCTGCGAGACACTTGGCTGCGCCGGACATTTGGCTGCGGGACACTTGGGTGCGACGGACACTTGGGTGCGAGCCCACTTGGTTGCGAGTCCATTTGGTCGCGACGGACACTTGGATGTGAGCCCACTTGGTCGCGAATTCAAAAATATTTTTTTCTGCCTAGGGCTGAAGTTTTTCGTGCTGATTTTTGTAATGCTCTTTATCATATAAGTAGTTGATATACAAGTAGGTATATACAGACATTAAAAATATAAAAAAATATATTTATTTTATTTATTTATTTGATCTTCTTGAAATTATAATTAGTACACTGGCGGGCTTATTGCCTAGTGGCAATTTCTTCCAATTTCTACTTATGTTTGAAATTGTAAAGTAAAAACAAGGTTATTAAGCCAAATTATTTTTTACACTATAAAAATATGAGAATTTTTCATACACACTAGTTGCATGTAACACATGAGATCCAACTGTCGATAGTGATAGTATGTATAGTTGAAGAATAAGTAAGTACCAAACTATAAACCAATAAATCGAAATTATTGATTTTTTTTAAGATATTTTGTTTTCTACACAAAACATGTAGGTATGTATGCCGACCGCCGTGGCACTGTTTGTAAGCCGTTCGGTTTCTGTGCGGGCGTCCTGGGTTCGATTCCCAATAGAGGAGAAATATATTTAAATTCATTTCTCACGCAAATATTGCTTCTCTGGGCTGGAAACACTGGTTAGTTGGAAGAAATTGCCATACGGCAATAAACTCGCCACTTGCGCATGGTGCAAGGAAGTGTTTATTATTATTATGTATGTCAAGATAGGATAGTATGGAGGTTAGTCCTTTTTTCCTACCCGGAATATGAAAACAGTATGATAGTATGTATGTATGTTTAGAGATTAAGTATCAAACTATTAAGTCTTCTTACATATTGTGTATAGGCGACAAAACAAAAAATATAACGAATTAGAAAGATAACTTATCTAGTTAAACATCAATTCATACATACCATCACGCCGTATCCCTAATTTATGTGATCTAAACAGTTTTTACTCTCCACACTATGGAATAGTGGAGTCATGATTTCACAATTTTTAAGTGTAATTTTTTTCCATCAATTTCTCAACGAGTATCATGTAGAGAGTGCACACTGTGAGTTTCGTCGTGATGTGTTTGTATGTATGGCGTATGGCGTTCGGCGTAAGGAATTATTTTAATGTATCCTCTCTACAGCCCAAACTATAAGTCCGATCGACTTCATATTTACATCATATGTGTATAGTGGAAAGATCTAGAGCTGATTAGTTTTCCATAGATATTCGTTAATTTCTTCTGTATGATTTCATCTGTCGAAATTTTCAAAATGCTCTCACGTTATGGAAATTCGAGTTTTTTGTTAACTGATAAAATTTTGATTAAACAAAAATACACTCATTAAAAATGCGTTCAAGGACTGTCAAAATTTAAAGAAAAAAATCTATGGTTTGCCATATCGATATGAAACAAATTTCATATTTGTATGAAAAATATATATAACAGTAAAATAGTAAAATAACTTCTGTAAGGGATAATTAAGTGATCAACTGGCACTTGTAATTGGCTGCCCAGTTTTGTAGTAGCTTGCCCTTATTTGATGGAACAACGATGTATAGTAACTTTTTAGCTGTAAGTGGTTCTTTAAATAAAAAATAAATAAATAAATATAAAGAGCATTACAAAAATCAGTACGAAATATTTCATTCCTAAGCAGAAAAAAATATTTTTGATTTCGCGACCAAGTGGGCTCGCACCCAAGTGTCCGTCGCGACCAAATGGACTCGCAACCAAGTGGGCTCGCACCCAAGTGTCCGTCGCACCCAAGTGTCCCGCAGCCAAATGTGTCTCGCAGCCAAGTGTCTCGCAGCCAAGTGTCCCGCACCCAAGTGTCCCGCACCCAAGTGTCCCGCACCCAAGTGGCCGCAGTTAAGTGTCCCATTCCGTGAATGAGCAGCGGCGTCATTCTTTTCTGATACAGTAAACACCGTACATCGTATAATTATTGTTTGTGTTAATATTGCGTGCATATTTCGAGTACTGAATTAATTTGTATATTTATATTGTGTAATAAAGTTAACTTGAATAGCATTCTGGACTTATCGCTCACATACATAATAATGTATAATATTATTTTTTTTGTTTATTTTAAATTTACACTACACTGCGTTTACTGTTATTTTGTGTATGTATTATACTTTTTTATTTAATGTTTTGGTTAATTTTGAGTCCATATGTATATCTGTTTTTATTTTTACTTATATCTTTAATTTTTTATTTGATTTTTTTACTATGTCGGTTTATTTTGTTTTTTGCTAAGTGTATGTCTGATAAATTTTTTTTCAATTCTATATATTTTTTTCATCAATATGTATTTTTATGTACCTACGTGTGAATGAGGAAATTCATACCGTTTATTAGTAAATAATTAAATACGACCACGGCGTGTCTCACAGTGTGCGGTGTGCGGGTGTGCAAATCTTTATAAAATGAAGTTTGAAATACGCGTGCATACCAACGCTACAGTCTCGTATCACCCAAAATGGTACTACAATACGGAATGGGTGGTGTATTTTCAATTACCCGTCTCTTACGGGACACGATAATAATAGAAAAATGGAAACACTATTCTAAGCCGGGCCCTCACAGCAAATTTTTTTTCTGGGTCACAATCCTAGGATTGATCTGCACCAAACACTCGATCTTTCCACTTAACTCTATCGTCCGCCAGTCTCTTCATCTCTTTGTAACTGCTACAGCGCACGTCACCGATTATCTGGTCTATATAGTTGTTTCTGGGGCGACCTCTACATTTATCCCCCATCAATCATTCCTTCGACGATGGTAAAAAACAGGCCTGGGTTCCGGATGTTGTGGCCTATCCAAGTTGTTCTCTGTTGGGCAATTCTTTTCATAATTTGCCTTGTCTCTCCAACCCTACTTATCGTCGTCACAGCAAATAGCACATTTAAAACTATTTTTTTCACCATATTTAAAATCATGAATGAGATATTTCATTCGATCGGTTTTGAAGTTGTCATCCGTTCTTAGTTCTGAGGAACAAACCTTTGATTTAAAACTAGTAGGTATATTAAGGATTGTTCGATAGTTATCTTTATTTTGTGTAAACGAGAGAGTGATCAAGTAGTAGTTGTAGGTATGCAGAAGGATTCTGTTTTTATCAATATTTGCTTTTTTACACAGCTATGAGTGTCTCTTTCACACTCATTAATCGGTGTGAGAGGTTAAAGAGAAAATATGTCTGCAGTATGTGTCTGAATTATATTTTTATTGTGTTTTCTCTTTCTCACTTAATGTATTCTGTCGTGTGTGCTCTTTCTTGGTGATATTGTAAGAATTCGTTAAATTTTGCCATTTTTGTTGAGCGTTTTGTTCTCATATAACGTGTCTATATATAAAATATTATCGGTATCAATTTAGTTATTTTGTTCTTTATTGTTTTTGAGTTCTTATATTGTATTTGTTACAAATAAGATGAAATGAACACAAAAAAATGTTTGCCCGTTCAAGGTCTGCTTTATACCCCTTCAGTTATCTTTTGATGTCCGACCAAGTATTGTTTCGCCTTTGTCGACGGGGATTTGCAAATTTTCTCCGGCTTAGGGTCTTTTGCCAAACGTGAGGTAATTTTTGACAGATTCTCATTTTATTATTAAACTTTCATTCCAAAGATTTACTTTATTTGTTTAAACAGCAACAAAGCGAAGTTTAAATTTAATAATCTCGTATCCATGCCATGTTGTTACTTCGTTATATTAGTTTGTTTTGTAATGTGCGTCATATCTTGATATCGAATTTTAAATCACTTCGCACAGTAGAATCTTGCTGAATTTTTGTATTTTGTTTATTTTTAATCACACCATATTTATTTGTGTATAGGCGACTGCCATACAAATTGTATGAAGCTATGTCGTCACTAAATACAATTTTTATAAAAATTGTTAAAAAAAAAATTGAGATGTGCTAATACAATGTTAATATTTTTTATAGAAAATTAAATTATCTAGTTGGGTTGCTTGGGATTTTTACGATATTTTTAAAAATTTTGGAAATATATACATAAATACATAAATAAATACATACCATCACTTAATTTCAATTACGAATTATTTTAGTGGTAATTCTTGAATACACACTATTTGTGTTAGTTCCGTCCGTCCATAATTTACGATATATTCTTTTAATATTTACATTGAATATTGTATACAAACTCCGATGACATTGCCGAAAATATTTATAATTTCCTGTTTATTTTTTATAATAATTTATTAACGAATCCAGTTAACTGATAAATAATTCCCACGAAGATTACTATACCTATTTGTAAGCCCTCCGTGTCTTTTTTTATTAATAGTCAAATGATTTTATAAATAAATGTATGATTCTTTTAATCATTTCAAACACTGATTTTATAAGGGGAGATAGTTTGAACTAATTACTTTAAATTCAACTGGATTCAGTACCTACTTTTGAACCAAGCATATATGTTTTCTCCTCCAAGTGCATTTTTTTAAGGGCATGTTATTATTTTTTTAAATTTTAATTTACTGTGACTTATTCGTATCTCGCCTATTTATCATTGGCTCAGTTTCCTGTTTCGAGATTGGCTTGTCATAGTTACTACGAAATACATTAAGTATTCGGACCAATTCCAAAACCAGCAATTTATTCATGGAAAGTACCTTCGCATCGTTTATAAACCTTAATTTATACGGAAACGTATAATGGCCTCCACAAATCATAGCAGAAATTTATCTGTTTTATCATTAAATTTGTACCTACAATAACACAAAACCCTTTCAGTGTGTTTATTGTTAATTGTTATTACAAACAATTTCTTGCGCCCTGTACAAGTGGCGAGCTTATTGCCGGAGTCAAACGAATTATCACTGTATATTTTTCATTTATTTATGTCTTAGTCTTGGTTTTAGTCTTGCATTAGCAATGCAATGCTTTTGCACGAGTCTTACGGTCTTACAAAAAAATATAAACTTATTCATTTCATATAAAAATTAGTAATAAATAGGCATGAAGGCACGTTATATTTATTTATTTATTTATTTAATACAATATACGGCGTAAGCCATTTACGTGTAACATAGAATAACATTTTTTTTTAAATTAACAACATTATATATTAAAAAGAAAAAAAAACAGAATTAACAAGAAATTACATTTAAAAATTAAACAATACTGGTCGAATATATAAAAAAAAAAAAATACAGAAACAACAATAAATTGACAACACAAGTTTTTGCACAGAGAAATAAACACATGCATTAATTATAATAACATATTGACAGAATACTTTCAATTTTTTATTTTCATCTACACTTTATGTTCTCATTATTTCTTTTTTCTTTTGATTTCTTGATTTTCTATGTATACATATTTTAAATTTTTTTATGCCTACATTATTTTATTTATTTATTATTTAACAATAAAAAAGTAAGTTACAAATTCAATTACATGCCGCCGACCGCCGTGGCATAGTTGGTGAGCCGTTCGGTTTCTATGCGGGCGTCCTGGGTTCGATTCCCAGCAGAGGAGAAATTTATTTAAATTCATTTCTCACGCAAATATTGTTTCTCTGGATTGGAAACACTGGTTAGTTGGAAGAAATTGCTATACGGCAATAAACTCGCCACTTGCGCAGGGTGCGTAAAATAAATAAATAAATAATTTGATATTTTTTGACATATTTCATTGAAAAAAAAAATTTAAATGATGCAAGACCAAGACTGGAAGTGCAAGGCCACGACCAAGACTCGATCGAGTATGCAAGACTAAGAACAAGACCAAATTTGTATATGCAAGACCAAGAACAAGACCACATTTGTATATGCAAGAACAAGAACAAGACCACATTTGTATATGCAAGAACAAGAAAAAGACCACATTTATATATGCAAGAACAAGAACAAGACCACATTTGTATATGCAAGAAAAAGAACAAGACCACATTTGTATATGCAAGAACAAGAACAAGACCACATTTGTATATGCAAGAACAAGAACAAGACCACATTTGTATATGCAAGAACAAGAAAAAGACCACATTTTTATATGCAAGAACAAGAACAAGACCTCATTTGTATATGCAAGAACAAGAACAAGACCACATTTGTATATGCAAGAACAAGAACAAGACCACATTTGTATATGCAAGAACAAGAACAAGACCACATTTGTATATGCAAGAACAAGAACAAGACCACATTTGTATATGCAAGAACAAGAACAAGACCACATTTATATATGCAAGAACAAGAACAAGACCACATTTGTATATGCAAGAACAAGAATAATACCACATTTGTATATGCAAGAACAAGAACAAGACCAAATTTGTATATGCAAGAACAACAACAAGACCACATTTGTATATGGAAGAAC
This sequence comes from Molanna angustata, assembly GCA_963576475.1. Lineage (NCBI taxonomy): Eukaryota > Metazoa > Arthropoda > Insecta > Trichoptera > Molannidae > Molanna > Molanna angustata. The sequence continues at coordinate 30,777,609 of OY754975.1, forward strand.
AAGAACAAGACCACATTTGTATATGCAAGAACAAGAACAAGACCACATTTGTATATGCAAATCCAAGAACAAGACACATTTGTATATGCAAGACCAAGACCACCTCGGTCTCGGTCTTTTTTCATCACTAGGTATTTGGGCTTTATCCACGAGCTTACTCATACTAACCCACCAGGTGGATAGTGGACGTCCTTTTCCTTTTCTGTCTTCTGGGAGTTCTAGACCAGTTTTCACCATATGATCTTTTACATGTAGGTACTTGTAAACTTCAAAAAGCTTCAATGTATGGAGATAGGAACGTACCAATATAGACATGTTTGGTTTTAGATAACAATTGAATTCTAATATAGGAAAAAAGAAATTATTAATTAATAAAATATGAAAGATTCAACATGACATATCTACTTTTGAGTAGTTTTGGTGATGTTGGTCGATTAGAAATGTATGAATAAAAAAATTAAATAATTAGATGATTAGTAAATTTCCATAATTTTCTTCCCGATGCATGTATCCGTAAACTCACTTGACCGCACCGTAATTTGAACGGTTTCAAGATGCTTCGCAAGGCGTGTGTTAATATCTCCTTGTTTATCACAAGGACCAAACAGGTCTGCTACTTTTCATTGTTATCCCGAATTCAACGGTGTTTATTTGTGAAATTCGAGTCCATAATAATATTTCACAACTTGTTTGTTTGTTGTTTTCTTTTCTTCCACGAAAGATCCGCATTAAAATCGTTTAGCTTCTGGTTCCTGCAGATGGCGAACGTGGTTTGATTTATGACGGGGAAAATCAACAGTATGACTCACTGAACCGTATTGCTTTTTCATAATAATAATATTAATTTGAAATTCAACATGGAGGCAGGAAATTGGTTGTAAGTATATTGTACAAGGTTTGATGGTGTTCAATATTTGAAAAACCTTTTATTCCACCACCTGGCTAAACGGCTCCTTGCAAAAAAACATAAGAGTCTTGAGAACTCCTTGCAGACACTCCACTTAAAGTATTAAAGAGAGCTCTACTCTTTGTAGTTTGTTATTATTCTTCTTGATGTGTCCTGTCCCCTTGGCGATCACTCGGGAGAAATATACGTATTCTTTGATTGCGCTAACTGAATTTGGTCAATCGAGGCAGTGGATTTCAGTATTGAATCGACTTGGAAAGAAAGATGGGCCAGCGTAAGCATACTGAACAATCAGTGAATATGGGGCCGAGCAGACAGTAAAGCATACGGTGCAGGACTGCTAGCACAGGAAATTTAACGTCACTCTCCGGGATGTCCATGAGGCGAAACCGGAGGTGGTGGACTGGCTGACAAAACTGGAACCGAGGCTGTTAATCTCGGACGTTGCTCATATGGGTGAAGAGGATGCCTGTACCAGACCCCCACGAAAAGTAAAGTTAGTAAGCTTATTTCTTGAATTGGTCCACTCACGAGATATTGGACCCTGGAAATACGCCTTCTTCTGATTCTTTGACGACCCTCAATCGTCCCCTTAGTGATTATTTAAAAAAAATTCCGTATATTCATCTTTTACGTTTAATATAAGGACCGTATTGGGGGAGTTTTTTTAAGGAAATGTAAGGTCACGTACTACGAGAAGACTGCTTTCGAAACCTCAAATTTATCTTCAATTTAAAAATTCTCGTAAGACAACCCGTAGGGCATGGGCAAAATGAGAAGATTTCTATCTTTGTTTGATGTTTACTCTACGTGTAACCTCATCTTCTTATTTTTAATTTGATAATGAATATTATTAATGATAAGCTACAGAAGGGGAATAGACCTGCCTCAAAAAGTTGGACTGATGATATTGCCCACTTCACTGGTAGTAGATTTGTACGAAAATCCCAAAGAAGAGATGAGTGGAGACAACTGAATGAGACCTACATACAGCAGTGGAGAAATGACCGAAGAAAGAAGAAAATGGAGCTACATAATGCAAGTTAAGTTTTCGGATAAGCCACGATAAAAATGGGCTTGGCGTTGGCTTCCAACTATGTCGAAAATAGTAAATTAGAACTCACAACTAGACAAAGAATCTATGTTCGTATAATTTGGGCTTCATTCTATATGGACAAGTTTAGGCTTCGCTCTATATGAAGATGTATCTTAAATGTAACCTGTGGCTTAAACTGAAGCAGGGTGGGACACATGATGTTTATATATCCCACGATAATTCAATTGTGGCTCGCGAATCCAGCGAAGTTAGAATATGTGTACAAAAAGGATATGTTGTTCGTGTAGGTACCATTTCTACTTACATTAAACACTTTTTCTTATTATAATATTCTCTTCGTTATATTGTTTCATTTACATTTTTCATAGTAGCATGTTTGTTTGTGATCTTGGTTTTCAACTCAACGCTCGGGGATATTATTTAATAAGTAGGTGTATTCTTATAAAAAATCCATCTTCTCTTCTCGGTTTATTTGTCCAAGATGTTTTCATACATTTGCATATTTCATAAAAGTTTTTTTAAGCAGAAATTCCGGAATAAATTAAATAGTCATCTAAACATTTTTATTCCTAGAGAATAATGTTCTTAGCTGGTACAAAGATTAATAACACATACTATGTATAAATTTTAGCTTTCTGTACACATTCTCCATATAAACTTTAAACTATGCCAATGCGCAAACTCCTCCGTGATTGCAGTATGCAAAAGGAATCCGAGGTATTGTATAGTACGATTGTATTGTATTTAAATAAATAAATAAAATACATAACTTGATAGTATAATATTGTAGTATATAATTGTTATTATAAGAAGATAGTATAATATTATTAAAATAATATAGTATATTATAATTAGTTAGTATGTTAGTATAATAAGATAGTATATTATTATTCTAATAAGATAGTATAGTAAAATTAGATATTATATTATTATTTTAATAAGATAGTATATTTGAATTAGATAGTATATATTTGTTTTTATTTTTTTATTACGGCGCTGGCCGATTTACTAATGATATTAATAACAATTAAGCACTACAAATAATAACACTCAATTATTATTATTACCATTATACACTTCCTCAAAAGAATTAGCAGATCAATGCGTAAATTGTAAATTATTTAAAAGAGCAAAATAAAATGCAACAAACGCATCATCAAGCTTTCAATTGGGAATAGTTCACCCATCCAGATACTTAACATATCAAAGGATTAGGCTCTGAGGAGGTCTCTATACTACCTAACAACCCTACTGATTCCCGAATATTAACGTTTAAAAAATCTTTAACGATTCTACATGTATTCATAATTACCGTTTTTTGCATTTTTATTATTAAATTTTTCGATAAATCTATAATTTCTAAATTACGGATTAACGATTTTGGAATAATGCCAGTGGCTGAAATAATGAACGGTAATATTATTATTTTACGAGAATGCCAAAGTCTTTTAATCTCATTACCTAAAGCGGTGTATTTTCTAATTTTTTCATCAAAAGTTTTTATAATATTACTAGAATTTGGACAAGCCACGTCGCAAATATATGTTATTTTTTTAATTTTATCATGTATTATTAAATCGGGTCTGTTATGTTGAATTGACCGGTCAGTTAATATTGTTTTATCGTAATAAAGCGAAATATTATTATTTTCTAAAAATGAAATCGGATCATATTCATAATATGGTTTTATGTTTATCGCGTCAATTAATTTATATTTAATAGCTAAATTTTGATGTATTATTTTTGCTACTTGGTTATGTCTAAATGTATATTCTGATTGCGCGAGAAAAGAACAGCCCGATATTATATGATCGATTGTTTCTGGAAAAGCCAAAGATAGTGTATTATTATTATAATATGATAGTAGGTATATTTGTGTACCGATATGCATAAACATATTTTAAAAATATTTTAGCGTTTGAATAACTTGGTATAGGTTTTGTATGATTGTTTTTCTTTTTTTAATTATTTTTTATCTCATATGTTCATATATGATACATATTCTTGTATGTGATTCTGTGTGTGTTTGTAGATGTTCCTATATGCATAAAAACACTTTTAGCTTGTGTATTGATAAACTTTGCTTGTGTTGTTTTCACTTCTAAAAGAGCATTGACAATATATAAAATTGTAAGATATTCTTTCTTGCATGCCATTGTCAATGTCTGTAGATGTCCCTAATACAATAAAATAAAAAAAAAAGCATTATTATTATTTATTTATTTATAGGCAGGCAGCCAAGGCTGATTTGCCTATATTCACTGTCGAATTTTATTATTTGGTTGTAACTATTTTGCTTTGTCCAAAAAAATGTCCAGTCTATTCTTAAAAATATTAACATTTTCAGCATCCAAAACATGTTGGGGCAGTTTATTCCAAGTATTCACCACTCTATTTGAAATAAAATGCCTTCGAGGATTTGTCGAGAACCTACTTTTCACAAATTTTAAGCTATGGCCACGCAAATTAGTGTTATGACCATATTGAAAGAGATTTTTCATGTTAATACAGTCATAATGGCCTGATAATATTTTGAATGTTTCAATAAGATCTCCACATTCTCTTTGGTTTTCCAGTTTTAAGAAGTCAAGTCTTTACTCGTATGTGAAGTTGCGAAGTATCCTGGGAATTTTTGTAAAACGTCTTTGGACTCTCTCAAGTAAGTCAATGTCCTTGGAAAAATAGGGACTCCATATCTGGAAACCATATTCCAACAATGGTCTAACAAATGCATTAAAAAAATTACTACTAATTCATTTACTAATTATTTAATTAATTAAAAAAATAATGTGGATTATAAAAATAAAACAATTAAAAAGTTTGCCCCTAAACTTGTGGTGGGGATTCGAACCCTTTGTCTCAACTGCCGAAACGATGCGTTTTATTGTAGCTCATAGTTGAAAATGCAAAATTAATTTTCCAAGTTTTGGACTTGTAGGAAGGTACATAGTATAGGAAACAGAAGAGGATAAGGGTGCTGTTTTATAGCACGCACATGAAATGAATGGGGTAAGCTAGAAAACGAGGATTTAAACAGCCCCTCTTCCATCCTGCATCCATTTGTTGACCGTAAAGCTTAGGTCAATGGTTTGAAGAAGACGGGGGTTGTCTTTGTAATATGAAATTACAGCATCCGAATTTTGGACCAGGCAGGACCAATATTAACCAAGATATCTACCCGTCTCTTTTTACACCTATACACTTAACAAGATATCTTATTGTTTCTATTCTTTTCTTTTAATGAATATTATCCTTGTAACAATTACATACAACATATCCTCATACATTCCCTAAATTAAGCATGAATGAGGACATCCTCTTCAAAGTTTACTTCACGGTGAAATGAAGAACAAGTGAAGTAAAAAATAAAAAAAACGAAATCGATCTATTGATGATATAAATAACCCCTGAATATAATGTAACATGTATAGCAGTCACAATTCGAAATACAAACAGGTTTAAATACAATATATTTTTTTAAATACAATATTTATTCAAAATATCAAATATCAAAATATCTCTTTTTGTTTTCATTTTATAATATTATTGTATGTAGGTATTAAACGTGTTTGTACTATTTTATTTTGTAGGTACTTGTAAAAGACTATTTAGCCGTTGATGGAAATAATAATTAAATGGATCAAACTAGAAACATGCATAGAAGTTTCAACATGTATTGTTATCGTCTATACATAAATTCTAAGAATTCAGAAATCTAACTTGGCCGGAAGTTTGTTTAAAATCAATTGCGAAATTCCAGTACAGACAAGTGAAGATAAATAAAATGGTGTAAAAATAACAATAATAATTTGGATAATTTATAAAGCGCCGTTTTCGTGAATATCTCACCTCAAGGACGCTGAAAATTGATAAGCACTCTGGATTGGCAATGTCGGCACCGTTGTGCAAAAAGAACTATCGACGAATGTGAATAAAAGATTCACACTCGTTGCCTGTCATCAACTTCTGATCTTTTCAAATGTAAAGCATTAAAGGAGTGATTAAGATATCTTTAAAAAAATAGACTTAAGAGGGTGACTGCTGCCAACGTACATATTTTTTCAATTTGATATACCATCATTATTATTTAACGAATCATTTTGAAAAAAAAAAGAACCTAGTTAGTTTGGATATTAATAAAGAGAAATATACCTTAACTTTTTTATTATGTTCTGTATATATTCTTGTAGGAAAATAATAAGCATACCCCGATTTTAGATATTTATCTTAAATTTCTAAAAATATATAAGGTATAGAGCAATATTTTTTTTTATAAAAATTAAAGAAGAACAAAATACCTGGAAAAATATGATATAACGTTGCATTAACGCATCAGGTTAAGTAAATAAACCAAAAAACTTTTATTACGCAATGGCGCTGAACGGAAAATAATTGTTTTTTAGGTTTATTTACTAAACCTGAAGCGTTAATGCAACGCCACATCATATTTTTCTAGATATTTTTGTCTTCTTTAATTTAAAAAAAAATATATTACTCTACGCCTTATAGTTTATTAAAAATATATGATAAACGTTGAAAATCGGGGTATGCCATTATTTTTCTACAAGAATTTATACAAAACATTATCAAAAAGTTTAGGTATATTTTTGTTAACTAATATCCAAACTATCTAAATTATTTTTTTCAAAACGATTTGATAAGGAATAACGATGGTATATAAAATTGAAAAATAGGTACGTTGGCAGCAGTCCCCCCCTTAATGGCAATCAACCAAAAGGCACCATAACTATGACAGAACTTCTTGAATCCGCAATCCAAAATAATTCAATTAAGACGATTTAACACAACACTTTCATGTTAGTTATTATAGTTTATTTGTGTCTATAGTCTTTACTGGTTGTAGACACTTTAAAAAAGAGCCGAAAAATTCATTGAAATAAATGGGAATGGCAAGTTCTGCTATTGACCTTTTTATATGTAATTTAAATATATATCTCTGTTTATTAGAATTTATTGTGTGCTTTTGGATTTCCAAAAAAAAATAAAAATAGTACATTTTGCAGGAAAATTTTCTTTGCCCACACACAAAGGATATCTCAGAGGGTCTATTAATCGGGTTTTCTCCCTCGATATAAATACGTACACAATCAGGGCGAGTAAATCAAATTGTATGAGAAATGATTCCCCCGTGGGTGAGGGGTTGTGTCTACACGAGACACGGGTGCTTATAAAAGACGAGAGATGTCCGGGTTCAATAATCCATTGTGGAAAAAAATGATTTGTTCTTAAATCTCTCTTAATAAAATAATAAAAAACATCCCTAAAACATATTTTGCCGTTTGTTATTTTGCCGTACCTATCAATATAAATTTTCGTCTTGCGCTGAAATTTTTACTCTCCAGAGATTTCACAATTTTTATTTTTAAGAGTATTTCAATTTCTCAGTGGGTATCATGTAGAGAGTGCATACTTTGAGTTTCGTTGTGATGTTTTTGTGTGTATGCCGTTATCCGTAATCCGTGTACTGTACCGTACCGTGTAATTTTTATTTTTAAGAGTATTTTTTTACATCAATTTCTCAATGGGTATCATGTAGAGAGTGCATACTTTGAGTTTCGTTGTGATGTTTTTGTGTGTATGCCGTTATCCGTAATCCGTGTACTGTATGCCGTACATAAATATGAAAATTTCTTTCATCTGTACAGATCAAACTAAAAGGTCTATGAACTTAATATTGATATCATTACGTGTGAAGTACATAAAATTAGAGCTGATTAGTTTTCCATAGACAACGATTCATTTTTTCTCAATGTTTCTAAACTATGATTTCATCTGTTAAAATTAAAAAAATGCTCTCACGACCTGGAAATTTGAGATAAGTATTTTTATTTATACAATACCAATTATCTTCAAAAAACTGCATTCAAAGTTGCTCAACGTTAAAAGAAAAACATGCAACCGAAAAATTATGTTCATAATAATAGATTTTTTTATGAAAAATATATATGTATAACAAGAGAATTTTTTTATATTTGGCAATGTTTAGTTATTTGATTTCATATTGATATTAGAGTGAAATATTAGCCAGGAGAGTTTTAGTTAGCGTTGGCCACAACCCACTTGTTTATATATACCTACTTTTAGTATATAGGTAGTATTGTTAATAAGATGAAAAAAAGTTTAGAGAGATATTTTGGACGTAAAGAAAGGATGAGTGAAAGATCAATAGGAGTGAAATATAAAGGTGAGGTTGGATCAGAAATATGTTGGAGATTTCACAAAAATGGTATTATTAAAATATTGTATTTTTATTAAGTTAAACGTTGTTGAGTGGAAGTTCACAATGAAATAATTCCAAGTATGACAAAGTTTTAATCCACGTTATAGTGAGTTATGAGCGTCAATGGTGACAATTCAATTCAAATTCAAACAAAAGTTTGAATTGTCACCTCTGAGGATGATGGTGCAGGCTCATAACTTATTATAAAAGTGGATAATTTCAAATTGTAAATAAAATGGAAGAACGTGTATGAGACAATGCGATAAGGTGAATTGAGGCATAAATTATATGTATCTACGTGTATCCTGAATAAAGAAATAACATGTGAATACGAGTGCGTTGTGGCCAACTATAAACTCTACTCTCTTTATATTATAAGTAGTTGTTTTTTGTCTGCTTAATAGATTGACAATTCCTAATTGCAATATTATGACGTAATTGAAGAGGTATTGTTATGGAATGCATATTGTATAAATTCTATAGCAAAAACGTTGTCGACCTTCGTGGCTCAGTTGTTTAGGTATCTGACTGCTGATCCAAAGGTCCCGGGTTCGATTCCCGGTGGAGACACAATTTTTAATTGTGTTTTCAGTCTGGATCTGTGAAACGATTAATACCGTTAGTCTCTAGAATGTGGTAACTTGTTATTGGGTGCATGTTAAATTAATATTTGACATAGTACCTGTTAGTTGCCCGAGAAGAAATCGAAAAAAAATATATAAAAAAAATAAAAAATAGAAAAACATTTTCAATACATAGAATTTTAGAAAAATATTAAGGTGCGGAATTACTTATAAAAGCCGAAAATCTTGGCTTGCTTATGAATATTAAGAAATAAATCGAATACCAAATATTTTTTTTCTGTTTTATTGAAACTATACCTACTACACGATTAAAAATTGAACCGATGCTTAACAGGACCACAAATATAAATATATTTTGGCATGTGATTTTAAAATATTTTCATGGCCACTCAAATGAACAACGATACTAAAAAAAACATAAAATTTTCGACATTTCCCAATTTCGTTCAGGGTTTGCCTAGACAAAAGGTTCTAGGCACGCCCCTGGGTGGCAGAACGGTTAACGTGCTGGATTACTAATCCAGTAGTTGCGAGTTCGAACCCGAAACCTTTCGCTCAGGAGTCAGATAATATCTAACCAACTGAATCACAAAAACCGACAAAATTCAAATAAAATTCTTTCTACATGATACTAAAATTTTTCTAAAATTCGCCATTGTACCGATGCCTTACCACGTATAATAATTTGGAAAAGATCAGGTCCGTGGACATATTCTGTATGTCCAGGACTCTTTTCAGGAGCCACGTTAGACAGGAATAATATTTTTTTTTTATTACCAGTAGTGAGTACAATGCACCATGAAATCAAAGGTGGGCTGATTAAGTTACAATTACTTATGTTGCTATTCTTATTTATTATATTTGTTTAAAAAATATTATTGTACGTTGCCCATTTTTTCAAATAAAATAAAAAAAAAATACCTGTTGAGAAATTGATGCAAAAAACAATATTAAAATTTTTGAAATCATAAACGTCCACTAGTCCCATAGTAGCGGTGAGTAAAAATGTATTAAGTATTATTTTAAGCTCCCTTGTTTTATTTTTTATTTTAATTTTCCGTTTCGCTTCAACAAAAATAATTAACAGGAAACCTTCATGAATTAATAATTCGAAATCTGTTATTTTTTTGAACGATATTATTTAGATTTACCGTAAGCTATTTATAATATGAAAAGTTTCCATTATATACGGATTTGTAATGTAAACAGGATTAAACCTACCTATCCTTTACCGTTATATAACTTACTTTTATCTCTAAACCTTTCTACACGAGTCTAAACTTTCGCCACATGTTTAAATTGTTATTTGAAAAAAATATTTAAAATGTATTTAATACTTATAATATTTAAATATCATCTTGATATAAATATATCAAATAGTATTCTACGCAGCTGTTAAGTTGATATATGGAGCTGACAAAAGATGTCACATAACACCTCTTCTTAACGAACTACACTGGTTGAAATGTCCAGAATGAGTGGACAATAAGGTATGCCTGATGGTGTTGAATGCTCTGAACGACTTGGCTTCATACTACATTCAAGAACTGTGCCAAAAGAATGTACCATCAGGAAGACAGCTTATATACATTGAGATCATCTGGATCACAGAGTACCAACTCTTTTAAAAGATAAATTGTAAAAAAAACTTATAAATAGAAACACAGTTATATTTCACACAGAGTATTTTTATTTGCCTAAGCGCTTTCGCCAGTCACAGATGGCATCCTCAGAGGCACACTATATACTGACTTAAAATTATACATGAAATGGTCAAATGGGGTTAGTACAGGTATTCAGGGGAGGGGGGAGGGAAAAACCATATCAGACATATACAGATATTATTACTTAGATAACAACTAATAAGTAAAAAGTATGGGAAACCCTTATTAACAATGGTTTCAATATAAATACAATGAATAGCAAGCAACTAACAATAATTATAAGAATTGAGAAATAAGATACATAATAACGCGATTAAAATGGTCCTATGAATCTATGGTATACAAAGTAGAATACAAAAAAAAACTTGAAAAATAAGTAGCTAGGTATTTAGGCACATATTGTTTTTCAATTTATAAGTTTTTTTACAATTTATAATTATGAACTTCCACTGTGTCAACGAAAAAACCTTCAAGTCTTTTAAAAGAATTTGACAGAGTCAATAAGACGGTTTACTATGATCGCGGTGTCATTTTGAACGGGCCTTTAAAATGGCATTGACACCTTCCGTAGATTTCTTAACGACTGCCATGTTTCTGTGAGCCAACAAATAAGCTATACGCCCTTGGAGTGATCTTGTATCACTAAACGGCGCTTTATAACGATTCAATTAACCCTTTTTCTATTGTTCAACTTTTAAGGTTTTTATTTTTTATTACCTAGCTGTTCATCATTTGACTAATATATCCGTTGGAAGTTCATTGAAAAACTGTTCTGCCATGTATGTGTAATGGTGCTGCAAATGATGTGTTTAGGTAATTTTGGATGGATATATATTATTATTAGTTATATTAGTTTCTGATACGTTTTTCTCTCATAAACAAGTGAAATTCAGTTTCATTTGTCTGTCCTTATGTATGGTGTTTCGGGATGGGGTGGTACATATAGGAAAAATCTTTTGCCTGTTGAAGTTACGCAAAGACTCATTATAAAGATTATTCTAGGCAAACCTATAGATCACCCGACGGAACAGATCAATGCAGACTTCCCGGTTCCATCACTGAAACGGATAATAGACACGATTGCAACTATATATGCTCACAGACAGAACCATCCTGAATTTTTTTTCTATTGGAACAGTAACGACTAGAGCAAAGTTCAAAATCGTCATACCCAAGAAAAATACAACTGCAGCACAGAAATTACTGTCATATAGGGGAATATTATTTTACAATGACCTGCCCACTTCCATTAGAGAAATAAAAATACAACTGCAGCACAGAAATTACTGTCATATAGGGGAATATTATTTTACAATGACCTGCCCACTTCCATTAGAGAAATAAAAATACAACTGCAGCACAGAAATTACTGTCATATAGGGGAATATTATTTTACAATGACCTGCCCACTTCCATTAGAGAAATAAAAATACAACTGCAGCACAGAAATTACTGTCATATAGGGGAATATTATTTTACAATGACCTGCCCACTTCCATTAGAGAAATAAAAATACAACTGCAGCACAGAAATTACTGTCATATAGGGGAATATTATTTTACAATGACCTGCCCACTTCCATTAGAGAAATAAAAATACAACTGCAGCACAGAAATTACTGTCATATAGGGGAATTTTATTTTACAATGACCTGCCCACTAGTGATGAGCAAAAGTCTTGCAAGTCTTGCAGTCTTGGTCTTGGTCTTGCATCTTTTGCAAGACCAAGACCAAGACCAAGACCACATACTTCACTGCAAGAACAAGACCAAGACCAGGTACGCAAGACCAAGACCAAGAACAAGACCATGCTTGCAAGACCAAGAGTCTTGCAAGACTTAAATGCAAGACTCTTGCGGTCTTGCATTTTTTCAATATGTTGACATATTACTCATAGAAATTGCACTGGAACGACAGTAAATGACTTATCCAACTGTCGATTCGTTTAAGGGAATGAAATTCTCTTGAAGGAAGAGGCAGTTTAAATTCAAGATACGCGAGATTGTATGCAGGGTCTATATTTTTTACGGTGTTTCCAACTTTGAAGTCAAAAAACACCAACATAGAGGCTTCGCAGCATATATGTTCCATAGACGGATTTACTCAGAATTCGGAGTAGAACATTTCGTGAGTCTGTGTGTGTGTGTGTGTGTGTGTGTGTGTGTGTGTGTCCGTCCGTCCCCCGTATTAACTTTTGATCCCCTCAATTCACAGAGCCAAAAATTTCAGAGTATATAAACAGTAATAGGCCTACAAAACTGTTATACTCAGAATTTTGAATTTTTGTTTCAGTCAGGAGTTATCAACTTTTGAATTTTCACTTTATTTTTCCATATATCTCAGAAAGCATAAAAGCTAGAACGCTGAAAATTGGTATGAATATAGACAAATACAAAATCTCAAATTTAATTATTCAAAAAAATTACAGAGTTTCTTTTTTAATATATTTTTTATGACAAATTTATGTGTTTAACTGCCTATATTTCCATAATTTTTAAAAATATCGCAAAAAGCCGAAACACCTCAACTAGAAATTTTAATTTTCTATAAAAAATATTAGCATTGTAGTATTACATCTCCATTTTTTTTTTAACAATTTTTATAAAAATTTACGACATCGCTTCATACAATTTGTATGGCAGTCGCCTATACACAATATGTAAGAAGACTTAATAGTTTGATACTTAAATCTCCAAACATACATACATACCATCATGCTGGTTTCATATTCCGGGTAGGAAAAAGGACTGACCTCCACACTATCCTATATTGACATACATACCTACATGTGTTGTATAGAAAACAAAATATCTTAAAATATTCAATAATTTTGATTTTTGGGTTTATAGTTTGGTAGGTACTTATTCTTCAACTATACATAGGTACTATCGCTATCGACAGTTGGATCTCATGTGTTACATGCAACTAGTAGTATGGTTTAAAATAACATACAAAGATCGAATTTTATGACATCATTTTATAAAAATGGTATAAAAATAATTTATAATTTAAATAATTTTGTTTCATTGTTAAATGAATTCATAATAATAAATAGGTGTAGTTACCAAAATGTAATTTCTAGGTAGGTACTTCTTTAAGAATGAAATTTACATATCGGTTTAAAATACAAATATTTTTTATACTATGAACACGTGCGTGTATACACAGGAAGTCAACATCTCAGATTCAAATTGTCTAATATTACGTTTACGTGATGCAAAAATAACTCTTATCATTACTAGCGCAAATGTCATATTTGACCGCGGTGTGTAAAAGAATAAAATAATATTATTCTTCGAGACAATAATTTTGGCCGATGTAAACAAACGTACTCAGAGGCGTTGCAAGTGTAGGTACTTTACCTTGTGCATAAAGTAAATACAATTAATTATTTTATTTAATGTTTTCCAAATTTCGATTTGTTCAAGAGAATTTATTTCTATTAACAGACCGATAAAAGTTTCAATCGAAGATGTGCGAGATATGTATGCCAGATCTATATTTTTCATGGTTTTTCCAACTTTGAAAATACCATTCCTATGGAGCACGTTACAACTATTTAATTTTAATACGAATAATACTGCCGAAGGCCATTTACAATTACAATTATTTATTTATTTATTTTATTTATTTACGGCAAATTGCCTTTTACAAACATGAACAACAATTAAGTACACACATTGAAATTACAAAATAAAATAATAAAACTATCATAAACATAAAAGAAAAAGAAGGTACTGTAACAAAATTAGTAAATATAAAAAATAATATTAAGTGGAAAAAAAATACAATTTAAAATAAAAGATATAGATACTTAGGTTGAGACATAAAAATCATTAAAATATACTAAAATAATATACCTACGCACTTAGAAAAAAAAGAAAAAATAATAATTATCAAAAAAAAAAAATTAAAAACTGTATAATAAAACAACAAAAATTTTATATAAAAAATAATAATAATGTAAAGAAAATAAAAGAACTATAAAAACAAACATATGGGTACATACAAATAAAAAATAATTATACACAATACAAATAAAAATATTCATCACAGTTAATTAGAATAACATAATAATGTACCTATTTATTTTATCGATTGAATGAATATGCAAACAAAGCATTAAATATACATATAAGGGACACACACAGACACACTAAGCCTCTAAGTTGGTGTTTTTTTACTTCAAAGTTTAAAAAAACATGAAAGATGGCATAAAATTCTCTTAATACTGACGATTCATTAAGATAAATAAATTCTCTTGAACGTGTCGACAGTTGGAATATTATGTATCTATGTATATATGGGTATGTATGTATGCATGTATATATTTTTAAGTGTTTAGATTTTCTTATTAGTATGAATACCTAAATTTTGTATTTTTGTAAAGTAATCCTTTCAGAATACAATCTCACCATGATACTAGTTAATAATCTGCAATAAAAAGAATACCCTTAAAAATTTCAAATTCATAACTCCGCACTATATCAAATTCGGGGGTAGTGGAGGGTAAAAATATTTCACATCAAACCATTGATTTTTTACGTTCATATTGCCAATGTCAAACGCAGTGGTTCAACCATGTTAAGTAAAAATACATAATATCTACTGTGAAACAATATTTAATAAACAGTAAGTACTTAAGGCAAACAACACGTACTCTAATGATGTATTTGTAAAAGAATGTAATTTAATTAATATTATATAGGGTACCAATAGAAGAGGGTACCTATGTATATACATACATAAGCAATATAGAGGTATACTCTTTGACAAAAAGAACCTCAATGACTTTCAAACTTAAAAATCTAATGAATTACGTATGATTGTTTGACCATTGGATGATCACTAGTAGGTACATACAAATTTAAGAAATCTTTGTATGAAGTTAGATTGAAAAAGCCAATTTTCTAAAAGCATAACATTTTTTCCACTTTTAATAATAGATGCACATTATTTTAATTAAACAATAAAAAAATGATTAATTAAATTTACCATACAAGGAAATAAAATAAAATCAATTATTAATAAAAAAAAACACGGCACTCGGCTCTGAACGAGCGGTATGTATGTCAAAGAAAGGATTAGTACTTCTCTTGTGTTACGCCGCCGTTAGACAAACATAACATTTATGATTGTATCATAAAAGTATATTTTTGCATGATTTTGCACGAAATAAGACATTTTGAATCTGGCACGGTTCATATTTTAACATCCTGTGTAGGACGTAGGTATATGTTTCTGTGCGAGTTTTGACATGATATAATATTATACCTACATAAATATCTATCATTCAAGTAAGTTGGAAGGTATATTCATTATTTCACGAGTTGCATGTAACACATGAGACACAATTTAAGAGTACGTATCAAACTAAAAACACACATTAATAAATATTTTAATTTTTTTTTATTTTCCAACAACAACTGTCGATTTGTTTAAGGGAATTTATTCTCTTAACATATCAAGCGATGATACGCGAGATTTGTATGCCAGGTCTATATTTTTCGTGTTTTTTTCAACTTTGGAGTAAAAAAAGTCAACTTAGAGGCTACTCAGCATATATGTTATATAAATAGATTATTATTAGATGGGTCGATGGCAGAGCGGTTAGCGTGCTGGGCTAGTAATCCAGTGGTTGTCAGTTCGAATCCTGCCTTGAACGTTTTCTTTCACCTATAGCATAAGCATTTATGCTTATTTTAGGGAAAGTAGGAAGATACATATATATGAACTTGTTTAGCAAGGACATATTCATTTTGTATGTAATGTTTTTTAACATTTTTTATAGAAATTGAATTTAGTGACGACATCTTTTCATACAATTTGTAAGGCATCTCAAAATTTAACAATTATTGTAATAAAAGTTTAGTGACGACATTTCATAAAAATTGTGTGGCAGTGACCTATACACAATACCTATATTATAAGGCAATGAAATATAATATCATTGATCTAAGGTGACTAAATAGTTTGATACTTAATCTTCAAAATAAATACATACCATCAAACTGTTTTCATATTCTGGGTAAGAAGGAAGGACTGACCTCTCCATACTACCCTATCTTGACATACATACCTACATGTTTTGTATAGAGTACAAAATATCTTAAAATATTCAATTGTTTGTATTTAGGGGTTTCTATTTCTGTGCGTATTCTTTAACTAAACATACTATCGCATGTCTGATAGTTTCCTTGTATTTATTTGTATATTATTATAATTTTAGGGAGAGGACTTATATAATTATTGGCATCAATGTTCATGACTAGAAAAATATGTTAGATATTTTCATAAGAATAATCTTTGAAAGATTTATTATATTCAGACAATGATTTTAGTTTTGATTCACTTCAGCTTATACATCGACGTTATGGATCTTAAATTCTTCAACATGTTTGTATTTCATTTTTTATTTTTATAACTATAATAACAACATTATATGAAAAGTTATAAAAATACAGAAATTTCAAGACGACATATAAACGATATTTCATAGTTTGGTGATTTTTTTTTTCCAAAAATTGTAATAATTTGATCTTAGATTATATATGTTTGATAGGTACCTAAAATTATACAACATGTTTACTTTAAGGAAAATTTAGGTTTTATTAAAAAAAAATCGAATATGTACCTACTTTACCTACTCATAAAAGTGCAAGACTTGCAAGACTCTTGCTGCAAGACCAAGACCAAGACCAAGACTATGTATGCAAGACCAAGACCAAGACCAAGACTATACTTGTAAACGCAAGACCAAGACCGCGGGTGCAAGACCAAGACCAAGACCAAGACCACCCCGGTCTTGGTCTTGGTCTTGCATTTGCTCATCACTACTGCCCACTTCCATTAGAGAAATAAAAATACAACTGCAGCACAGAAATTACTGTCATATAGGGGAATTTTATTTTACAATGACCTGCCCACTTCCATTAGAGAAATAAAAATACAACTGCAGCACAGAAATTACTGTCATATAGGGGAATTTTATTTTACAATGACCTGCCCACTTCCATTAGAGAAATAAAAATACAACTGCAGCACAGAAATTACTGTCATATAGGGGAATTTTATTTTACAATGACCTGCCCACTTCCATTAGAGAAATAAAAATACAACTGCAGCACAGAAATTACTGTCATATAGGGGAATTTTATTTTACAATGACCTGCCCACTTCCATTAGAGAAATAAAAATACAACTGCAGCACAGAAATTACTGTCATATAGGGGAATTTTATTTTACAATGACCTGCCCACTTCCATTAGAGAAATAAAAGATATAAATAAATTTAAAATAGCATTAAAAGGGCATATTTTTGGCAATACATACATAATCCTATATATTATGTTGAATTTTTCTTTCTGTATGTAATTACGATACTCCTCTCTCGAACACGAGTTTTTAACTCTATCGAGAGAGTATCAATAGGTACTGTAATTTTTGTTATATATTGTAACTTGGTCAAAATATTGTGTAATACTCTTATAAAATAAATAAGTAAATATAAAAAAAAATTATGTGTTATATTACAATTTTCTTAAATATATCGTTATACCTTGGTTCATTTTTTTTTCAGAAGATAACAGGATTCTTGCTATTTTCAATATTATTTTGATGATAAGTATTTGTCCTATTTCTAGCAGACCCCCACACCACGATAGAGTAATGTAGTATGGATTGTGCTAGTTGTACATATTTCTGAAACATGTACCAAAATTAGAATAATTAGTTTCTATGATTTTCTCTCTTAACTTTTAAAGCGCTCTCCCTTTTTTATATCTGTTTATTCAAAAGATTCATCAATTACGAAGAAAAAAAATCTCTAACTAATGTAGACTTTAGGCTACAGCACTCGTTTTTTGTTGTACCAGATTTCAAACAATATGGTTTTTTATGCCCTTATTGTTTTTTGTGTTTTTCGCACAATATTCAACAACATAAAAACATCTGTTCACACGTAGTGAGACCTCGGTTATAAATTTAAAGTTGGTGTGCCAAAAATGTGAGTGAATGATATAAATAATTTCTAATTTAGGGTTTGTTTAGAACCACATGCGAAACTCACTTTGTGTTATAAAACATTTTCACCACATATTATAACCGTTATTGCCTAAGGTGGAATTGTCCAATTTTTTGTGAAACTTTATCGATTGTGAAACCGTATTTAAGGCGTGTAATTTTGATCTCACATCAATCAAAATTGATTTTATTTTATTTTCATTGTTGAATACAATCGATAACGGAGAAAAATTATTTGATTTAAAAACCGTATTTCCGTTAGAAAATCTATGTTCTTGATTTTTTGGACCAATTACTGGTTAAAAATCTTTTATTTCACACTGCGTTTTCAATGGAGTGGTTTTACTCTCCACATCCATGGTATAGGTATCGGCAAATATATTTGACATGTTTCGGCATAGGGAGCGATTCGCGCAACTGCCAACCATGCATAAAAACCTAATTTGGCTCTGCGCAACTCACCTGATCTTTCAAAATGTTTTTTTTTATATCCATTTAGTGGATACAGAAATTTTCAATTGCTAAACTTATTCTTTTGTGAAACTTTGGCTTATTGAGTGTCAAATAGTTTGACTCCTTTGCTTGCGTTCTTGTTCGATTGCCAGCAGGGGATGAATTTATTTTAAATGATTTTTTTAGCAATAACCGGTTCACTGAACCGGAAATACAGAATTTATATTTGTCAAAAAAATTAAGAAATATTCAAATATACATCAATATAGATATTTATGTTTAGATTTAATTTTTTACGATTTTAATTTTTCTCATTTCATTTATTTTTTTATTTTAAATAGATAAATTTTGTAACATAGGAAGGAGTGAGTGTAGTTTGGAAGATCATCTTAGTGTGACATTTGTATGTATTTTTTTATTGTAATGTTGTTGCTTTTTTTAAAAGTATACATAGAATTTGTCTTGAGAATACGCCAACAAGTCTAGAAATTTGATTTGGCGTGACTCATAATCATTATTTTCTTTTTGTAGTACCTATGTTTTATTATTTTTCAATAAAAAAAAATATATCATTGTAAAATTCGTAGTATAAATTTCATATAAAAGATAAATAAAATACTATATGTAGCATATATTTATTTATTTATTTATTTATTATTAAAAATAACAAAGAAAAATACACAATACAACAATATATACAATTTTTAAAAAGATACATTATAATTTTGTTTTTTTTTTTATGACTCAACTTCAAAAAGAGTTTTCTCGTGCTTTGAAGTGAGTCACATTTCACAAATCTACAAACTATCTAATCTACTTATATACATACATCTTAATTTAGGCACTAATCTATTTACAATAACATACATATTTAGATACAAACATACATAATATTATATATAAAGAGAGAAAAAAAAATACAAAATTGGTCTGTAGAATAAATAAAAATACACAAATTGAAAATACACAATGAATACACAAGAAAAATGTTACTTCAAAAAGTCTTTCAGCAATACCAAGAACCCACCAAAATTATTTTGAGCCACTATTCTCATATCCACTGGTAAATCATTAAACCACTTCACCCCATAATATGAATAATGATTTTGGCCAAAAGATGTATTTTTCTTTGGGATCTTTATCATTCCACTTGTGCGAGGACCAATTCTTAGATTGTCTATAGGGTGAATTTGGTTAGTGAAATATTCTTTACACATTTGTTTAATTGCATTTATTTTATATAACACATTTAATTTTTTAACTTTAAATTGTGAAAATAACTCTTCAGTGGGAAAATCGCTTGGCTTTACTAAAATAATTTTAATAATCTTTCTTTGTATGGTATATAATAATTTCAAGTGAGCAGGATACGACCCTCCCCATCCAATTATTCCATATTGCATCACAGACTGAGCCAATGCATAATATGTCATTCTAAGCATTTCAATATCAAGAAAATTTCTTATACGGTAAAAAACATAAAATATTTTATGCAATCTTTCTCCTGTCTTACATATATGGTCCTTCCATTTCATTTCAGATTCAATTATGACACCCAAATATTTGACATTCTTGCTCACATTTAGTGTGGTACACTGAGGTTCTGAACAAGAACCAAATGCATCACAATCCTGTCGGTGGATTTTAATATTTAACGTATTTGGTATATTTTTGCCTTGAATTGCGAAAGGCACTACAGTAGTTTTTTGTGCATTTAATGTTAATATATTGCAATTAAACCAAGCCTAATATATTATGTAAGTGTATGTGTATGTGTTACATGGTATTATGTATGTGTTATATTGTATGAATATATGCGAGGTAGATTATGGATGAATGTTATTGTGGTATCAAATCATTGTTGTAATATGTGTGTTTTGAATTCTGCTTGATTTACGTATTATGTCGAAATGTTTAAAGTATGTATTGTAGTTGGAGCAACTCCGTCTTATTTAATTGTTTTTTGACAAGTCTGTGTAACATCGGTCGACATAGAATAAAAACTGAGATCTGAATTTGCGTGATGGGCAGTAAAAATTTAATTTAGAAAATGATTAAGGTGAGTCTTGTAGCTAGGTACACCGTGTTTATAATTATTCATCTAATATTTTTATTATTGCATATGCGCAAACATTGGATTTTTTTTTCCCTGTCGGGAGTCAAAGATATTTTCCGACAGGGAAAAAAAAATCAATTGTTTGCGCATATGCAATAATAAAAATATTCGATTACTTACACATTGGTACAAGTAGGTAAATAAGACAAAAATGACCTTATAAGTCTGGCGCAATTCAGGGGTGACTTCTATGCGAAAAATGCATTGTCACCTCAGATATAAGAATTGTAGCTTTCATTATTTACAAAAAACCAATTCTCTCAATAGATGGCGTTCCAACAAAATAAATAAAAAATAATAAGATTGTTGTTCATAATTTCACCCATAGATGGCTGTAGTAAAAATTCCTTATTTTCAAGCGAAAAGAATTTCAGTATTACAATATATAGAACTTTCAAAATTGAATTGATAGGGATCTCATTAAAAGGCATAATTGGTGAACGTTGCGCAAGCGCATAAAGTGATCACGTAAACCAGCCGATGACAGGTCGTAAGCCCTGTAGGTGCCTTGATTTCCCGGTTCTCCTACAATAAATATTCCAACTTCGTCTCTATTGAGATAATTAAAAATCTGTTAAAAAATTATTCATCTGTTTTAGAGATTTTTAAATACATCACAAGGGTAAAAGGAACAATATTACTTAAAATTTCCTAGGGTTTCTCTTGTAGCTTTATATATTTAGTCACTTTATCCAAAGGTAAATTACAATGAAATTATTTTTAGAAGGTTATTAATATACGTCAAGCGGTTACACCTACGTGTGGTTGTTCGAGAGAAACATTCAGTTTAATGGCATTCAGTAGAAAACTCCGTGTTTTATATGGAAAAATTCATTTCACCGAAATATAACAAATTTCCTTGATTAAATCCTCCCCTTTAATGAACCCAATTAATTTATGCCCGCCTCTCATTATTTTAATATAACAAAATTTTGAAGATAATAAACATCTAAACTGGGCGGGATTACATCTGAGAGCTATCGCTCAGCCCTCTCTCTACTTCTGAAGGAAAGTTACATGTTCATTATTTATGTTTAAGCCTTTTCCCGATTAATCTACTATTATAAGTACGCGACTTGATCCCCGATCAAGTAATGTAATTTTGTATGCCTAATCCACGATCTTCGATCCGAAATACACATGTGCTTCTAATCCACGCGTCTTTACGCGTATCAATCTTTGTCTTACGCTATTTTTTAATGTTAGAAACGAGATTTTAGGATTATAGGGATTTGTCTGTTGTCTGATGACATTGAAATAAAAATGTTTCACCAGCTATAAGAATTTGGGTCCATTATATTCTTCCGAAGAAGCTCACTACATAGCGTTGGGGAGGGTTTGCAATCTACTCAGGAAAATATTAATTCGGATTTTAAAAAGAACGGGAAATTTTTTTTTACGTTTTCTTTATTTTCAATTTTATTTGTAATATCACTTTTTATGTACGATCGATGTTGGCATAAACTAATACAGTGTCACTATCTCGAGATGCATTGGCCCCGGCACAGGTTTATTTGCTTAGTGGGGTATTGCAAATTCAATAATTATTGTAATGTCCATCAGTGTATGAATAAATGAATAAAAAATAAATAAAAAATGCGAGTTAAAAAAAAACGATTTTATGTCATTAATACTTACCTTAAAATTTCAAGTTTTTTTACAATAACATATACCTATTATGTTATTTTATCTGTAATTTCGTTCCATTCTTGACTTTGATATGTATAATGTTTTTAAGTTATTTATAAAATAGCTGTTGAGATGAAATAAAATAAAAAAATAAAAAATAAATCTACTTGGTGGTATTTATTTTTTACACACATTCATATCGATTTTTCTGATTATGAATTATGGTAAATGCTCATGACATAAGGTTACGTACGTTAAAAAGGAATCATAATTTCGAAATTCAAGAACATTATATTAAATTTATTTACACAATATTAAATTATGTTTTTCTTTTATTTACAGGTATGTTTCATCACCATATTACTGCATATCAAACGAAAAAAATGCTCAAACAAAAAGTTCTTGAAATGTACTATTATGAATGGAGATCAGTAAGTTTTTTTTACAATTTATTATAAGTTGAAATACATACAAACCATCACGCCGTGCTCCTTTTGTAATTACATTCATTGCTTCTCCAACAGCTATCATGCATGAACTGTATGAACCCATGAGCCATCATGCACGAACCCACGTACTTTGAACATGAACCCATAAAAATATAATTTGAGTCATAAAACATAACTAGAATTTCAGTTTTTTTTTTTATTTGTAATTTTGTTTCAATGGAGTGCCCCCGATTGTGAAATTGTCAAAATACACGATAGAGTTTTATGTTTAGCAAATTGTCAAAATATTATTATCAATATGAACAAATCTTATTAACGCCTGACTCAGATTTGAATCTATGTTTAAAAGCCAACGAACGTTCAAGTTTAAACATTACTGATTTTCCCATAAAACTACCGTAACTTTCTGTTTTATTAGTTTCTTGCTGCTGCGAAATAAACCGTAAGAAACTGTATGAAATAAATCAAAAGAGTTCTAGTATAATGATACCTGTTTATATGGCCACGCTTTTGTGTACATGCTCGTGTAAGTTATGATAAAATGTTGGTATTGTGACATTGAAAATGAGTTATTTATTATTTCGTATTTTTGAAGCTAAGTCATGCAGATACTTGAAAAATACTTGAAAAAGTTATTATTATAGAGATGTTTATAAATATAGTTGGATGATTTACTCCATAGCATCAGTTTGATATATTGCAAATTGTATTCAACGCAGCTGCGAGGTTTATAATATGGAGCTGACAAAATATGTCACATAATACCTCTTTTTCACGAACAACACTCGTTGAAATGTCCAGAACGAGTTGACCTAAAGGTGTGCCTGATGGTTTTTGGGATAGAGAAAGAACTCTCCATAAGAATTGCCCTGGCGAGCTCGTCCTTTAGTAATATGAGGAAAATATGGATATCGTCCAACTTTACCACTAAAACTATGTAAGTGTCGCCTCTTCAATGCGTGCGTTATGCCAGTATTGCTGTATGGCTGTGAATCCTGGCACTTAACAAAGGCACAACAAAAAAAGCTAGTGTTGAGAATAGATTTTTGCGACAGTTGTTGGGGATTAGGTGGTACCATTTCGTATCCAACGAAGTTGTACGAACCAGAACAGCGCATCAGGCAATCATCTCAGTCGTCCAGAACCGCAGATTGAGCTGGCTTGGCCATGTGCTTCGTATTTCCCCCGAGAGTGTTGATTATGCAAGCCATTTTTTCTCTGCGGACCTGCATAATGCTGGGTTAAGCTGTCCATAGTGTCCATCTGGCGCAAGATATAGAGGCTTGGAGAAACTTCGTGGCGTCCACATGCTTCACACTGGTAGCGAACGTGGATTAAGTAAGATAGGTTTTACGACTATGAACGTGTCAAAATGAAGAAATGTGTCAAAAGATGTTCCATCAGAAAGAAATTTTTTATTGATATCATCTGGATCGCAAAGTACCAACTCTTCAAAAGAATAGGACAAGATTGACACCTTCGGTAGACTGCCTTGTTTACCAGAGCCAACGCCCTTGGAGTGATCTTGTATCACTAAACGGCGCTTTATAAATTATATTTATTTATATACACAAGTGTCTACACTTTCAATGCCACAATAATATTTAATTTTTATTTTGCCTATTTTTAAATTTATAATGTACTTTTTATTTTTTCTTAAAAATAATGTAGATCTTCCGTAAATGTAGAAAAAGATAAAGGGAAGTGGAAAAAAGATAAAGGGAAGTGGAAATCGAGATGTAGACTTCTTCTGCAAACCAATCCGCAGGATTGAGACTGGAAAGAGAGACTAAATTAAACAGATACAAATTATATATTATTAGTTTCTTGCCATGAGACATTTAGAAATTAAACCATTTGAATTTGGTGTAGAGCGCGATTCTCTCTACCAACCCCGAATAGGTAAACCGTGGAAACTCTCCACTTGAACAGGTTGTAGGAGAGTGTTGAATAATTTTGAATGGGTATAATGTCGCTATCTTAGAGAAGATTTATGTGTTTATTTCTGTAGACAGATACATTATAATATTTTTTTTCTGCTATGAAGGATTAGTTTAACAAAAATGGTCAATCAATTAGGCATTTGATTTGTTTTTTTTTGTTGTGTATATGTTTGTTTTGTGACCCGCGAGGTATGCCCATGAACTTTACGTGCAGACTGACTATATAGAAGCAAATCTAATGGAAATAAATGCATTTCAATGTGATACGTGCCAATTTACTCCATTAATAGTCTTATAATGAAGTCTGTGAATCGTGACGGTAATATGTATTTCATTGCTAAAACTGATCATTTTTATCTCAATTTCCAGCATTATTATGGTTGCATCTTGTAAGGCTTTCTGGGATACTGGGAGAATATTATCATCCATCAACCAATGCAAGGCGGAAAAATAAATTATTTTCAACTATAACATTAAACTATAAATAACAACTTTGTACTTAGAATATATTAAATTATATTTAGTATGAAAAAAAATGTTGATTGTAAAACTCTTCTTCGTAATGCAAGTGTTACTTTTTATGAAGCGTAAAATTAAGAAATTATGTTAAATAATTTAATATTTATTTTACTGTTTTTATAAGAATTAATACTCAGAAGATAATTTTCAAACGATTTATAGATTCATTGTATTTTTGTATCTTGGAACGAGGTTCGAACCGGTCATAATAGATCTTAAGTTCAATGGTGTTACCAATCAACCACCTACCTGTTTATTCACCAATAAATAATACGTTGTGTATTGTACGATCATAATATATTACCTATTATGTTGCAAGGTTACCGTATATATTTATATATAACATAGTATGTACATACATACATACCTTTCATACCTTTCTTCCATACATCATACAAATTCAATTCATAATATTTTATATTCTTAATGCATTTGCCTCCTAGTGGGATGCTGCAGCATCTGTAATATAAAATATGTTCTAACCAAATCTCAGAAGCTCACAATGTTGTTTCTTTAAAAAAAAGTATCAGGAACACAGCTCTCAGTGAATCTTTTAAGATGTTAATGCAGGCATGTACAACTAGTATTACCAGTGCTAAAAAATAAAAGAAAAATTA
Organism: Molanna angustata; assembly: GCA_963576475.1. Taxonomy (NCBI): domain Eukaryota; kingdom Metazoa; phylum Arthropoda; class Insecta; order Trichoptera; family Molannidae; genus Molanna; species Molanna angustata. Next base: position 30,803,809 of record OY754975.1, read on the forward strand.
TAATATTTTTTTCTACAACTATTTATTTCTAATTAACTATCGGTTGCGTTTTGGGTAAGAACACGAAAATATAGCTCAAAGTGAGTTATGAGTTTGAATCATATTCAAACTAAATTATCTTTAAAAATAACATTTTATTTTTCTTTTATAGCTATGAACTGTTATCATATCATATTCAATCTGTTTTTTTTTTCTTTTTTACTTTTCTTCTTTAATCTTTTTTTATCTTTGTCATATCATAACTTTATTACCATAGTACACATTGTATTGTATATTGACATTAATTCTGGTTGGTTGGAAGAAATTGCCGTCTGGTAATAAACCCGTCAGTGTATAAATTATATGTACCTACAAGAAGTTTGCAATTTGAAACTCGTTTTATTTCAAATTTAATAAGTTCTATAAACAAATTTACATGGCGTGTTCATGGGCAAAATTGCAATTAATTTCAAGTGACGTATAGTAGTAGGATTTTAGATCATTTTTCCTCGGCTGGGAATCGAATCCCACAATGGTTAAACAACTTAACACTATGACAATACGGCCAACTTTTTGCATTTATTTTTTTATAAATATGCTGTTTTATTGATAGTGGTAGGTATGATGGGATGGTCTATAATGGAAGACTTCTAATTGTATGTTAAATTGTTATATAAGATATACCTAACACTGTAATATATAGCTTTTAGTCTTCCTTAAAATTATAAATAAATCCTTTTTTAAACCACAAATGAGCACTTTATAGTTTTCATTCGTCTTGAGGAAAAAGCAATCGTTTTGAAACCGATCGATTACAGTCGCTCATTCGATATTCAAACACAGTTCATTCATTCATCTAAAAAGGCAACATTTAGAATGGGTGGTGAACCTCAAGCACTATTCTAAGGAGTGCAAGGAAGTGTTTATTATTATTACCATCACGTCATGTCCCCCACGAGTTAGGCAGAGAGAATCGAACTCCGCATTTTTCTATCTTGACACTCATTCATCGCCTCGCCAAAATTTATACATCGTCTTATAAATCTTCGTCTGTTTTTCACGCTTTTTACATTTCCGTCTTTCAGAATATCGTTAACATGGTCGTGCCATCCTTTTCTTGGGGCCTTCGACCTGATATTCCGTTCCTGTCGGTTTTGTATATTTTCTTCGACAAGCGTTCTTCGTTCATTCTTCCCAAGTGGTCAAACCATCTCAATGTATTAACTTTCATACCATTCCAACTTCAATACATATTTCTTCATCATACATTCTATTTTTGTGACTTCATTTTGTATCCTGTCATACATAGTTCTATACATTTTTTTTACATACAAAATTATTGAAAATGCGCCACAAATTCGATTCTGAGAATATTAAAAATAACTATGGTAGTGCTTCATCACTCCACATCGGATGGAATTCCAATGCATTGAAAAAAAAAATTTATTCCGTTACGGACCGCGACCTCCAACTTCAAAACACCCGCCATAACTTGTAGGTATATAATGTAGGATCTCGCGTTACAGTGAGAGCGGTGTGTTTATGCGGCGATATGTCAGAAATGAAATATACGGTTGTGATTAACGATGTCTCCCTACATACATACATACACACATACACACAACCAGACATGTCAGATTATACATGTATGTAAAATTGCACAAAATGACAAGAGTTTTACATGTTATAGCATACCGACATTAAATAATATTGTTACATTAATCTCCCACTGAGACACGTGTATTTCATATGACAAATACAAACATAATAAGGCTTCCTTGGGAACTATTTATGTATGTAGGTACACAATACAGGTATAATCTACTTATATACTTTAATATATTTCCTTTAACAATTTGCTTGAGAAAACAAGTGATTGTCTTAAATAAGCGATTGAGACAGCGCGGCGTATAGTTTGTGATAAATATCAAACATGATTTAATACATAGTGTAATGTATATGTATACATAATTTGTAATTATTTATGTTCTAAATAAAATATATTTCACGAAGCGTGAATTCACAACGTAAGGGTTCTTTTGAGTACGTTATAACCACTAGACGTTATAACCACTAGACGATCTTGGTCAAAATTAGTAAAGAAGAAGGGTAGAAATATCCGATCTGCTGAACTTACAACACTATTCATCCCTATCCATAATACAGAATTTCTCAGCTCGTCGTTCGAAGTGCAATATATAAGATTATGGAATAGCCTACATTCAGAATTGCTGGTGAACCTCATCGCGGAACTATATACGAGATGTTATTTTTTTAGTTGCATTTCTAAGAAGATCACTAAGAAGAGTAGATGTGCAATAAAATGATATCATGAAAAATGAAGACAAACGGAGAGAATGCAAGATAAAGAAGGATATTATAAGTAAAATGAAAGTGAATTCCTTGAGGTGGTTTGGACATATTGAAAGAATGAACGGTGAATGACTGACCAAAAAAATATACATGGGTGTAAGAGATGGAGTGAATAGCAGGAGCCGCCCCAAGAAAGGGATGGCATGACCATGTGAATGATATTTTGAAATATTAAAAAACTTAAAAAATCGACGAGCATGTGTGAGACGTTGCATGCAGCTAGGAATGTGTGCAAAAATAAAGGATTATGGCGCTCGGTTCTCTCTGCTTACCCCATAAGGGATATGACGTGATGGTATGTATGTATGTATTTTCGATTACCCTGACCTTAAGGGACACCCGAAAGCAATGAAAATAGGATAGAGTGGAAACACTATTCGATTATTTGATTCTATAATAATAATTATTTGTACATATATTGTTCCTACGAAATAGTACCTATATATTTCAAAGCTAATCTTCACATTATCACAAGCGAAATTCCTACAAGTTTCTAGTGATTTAATTCACAAACAGTTTGGCCTCCCGAAGTGCCGGAAGTTGTACTGGTTGTTATAATATGACATGGTGGATTAATGATCGAGATCATAAATTAAATACTAATTTACATCAGATTTGATACAAATACATTACACACACTAAGTTATGTATTTTCTGTAATTAATTCGTGTAGATACACATCATATCTCGTTTTGATTAAGCGTTCTCTACTCTGTCTGAATTGGCCAAATCTCAACAAACCACTGGAAACTCAACTTGATTTTCTATTTATTTGGGATGTACTTAGTGGTGATTATAATATTTATATCCATGTTTGTGCTTATTACAACCCTGTTATATAGGTTAGTGACGGAACATGATAATTTTGGTCGTGGTCTCGTGGTTTTCAGTAAATTACTTAAGACGGTAAAGACTGCATTGTTTTCGTAGAGTCAACAATTAAGCAGGAGTACCCTTGGAAGTTTGCTTGCAAAAACAGCCCTATATAAATATGCTCGGTATATTTTCAAGAATGAATAGTTAGATAATATGTATAAAAATACAGGTACATAGTTTAATGCAGGACTTTCTTCGACAGAAGAAAAAATTGAGTTTTTTTTTTAGTTTCTGACTGTACTAAAATATACAAAAGAAATAATTATTAATTTGATAGAGTATTCCTACATATATTCGATTTATTATGACCGAAAGTTTTGGCAGTGACTACTCGGTATTATCAAGGTCTAAAAGAAACTAAACTTGAAAATACAAGTCCGAAATTACTTCAAATACTAATTTAACAGTCTCAGCGAAAACGTTTACAAAAATATTAATATAAAAATTCAATTGATAAAAATAATGATTTACACATCAGAAATCTGTTTCAAAATCAAAAATAAAGATTTTTTTACAAGGATGTCTGTCTTTCAAATCAAATATTTAAGATGTAAATAGTAAATTATAAAAATGTACAAACATAAAAACATACAAACAAATAAGAAAACATTAAATATGTTTTCAATATTTTATGATATTTGTATTAATATGTATTTTTAATAAAAAATACAAAAAAAAATGTTTTTTGATATATTAAAAATGAGCAATGAAAAACTCCCATGAATGGAAAGATTGATGACCAAGATTGTCACTGTTTTTGTTATGGTCTTCAAGTGACCCATCACTACTATCACTAGTGTTAACCCTCAGCCTTTTGAGGCAACTAATTTGGATAGCATTCTGTGAAGGGATCTATTATCACATCATATATTATGTTTCAGCTTCTTTGTCGTATATTGCAATTTATAGCATCAATTGATTACACTATTTTTGACACTTGTTAATAACGACAATTATGAGAGAAAGCATACATGTATTAATACCATCACGCCATATCCCTCGGAGTGTAGGTAAAGTGGACAAAACATTATCCATATTTACCATCAGGTCTTTTTGGGTAAGGCAGAGGGAAAGATAATATGCATACCCGTTTGTTTTGTTTTTACTTAATCATTCATCTTTCATTCTAATGCACGTTTTCTCAGATCTGCGTCATTTATTATCATGGATACTTATTAATTGTAATACGAAAATTCTCACCACAATGATAAATAATAAAAATTTATTTTTATTGTTGAAAATTGTCCATTATTAAATTTTGGCGGTTTTTTTACCAGGACCGGATTAAGATTGAGAGTTTAAAAGTAAAAACGACACTAAATATTTTTTTACCTTATTTGAATAATCGGTACCTACGGTACAATCTAGCATCCAGGTATATTTTTTAATCGATGATTTAGAACAAAGTTGAGAATCTGTGATTAACTGATTCGAGTTATGCTAATGACAATATTTTTTTTAACATATTCACTTATCTTTCAAGCCACGAGCGTCCACTCCGATCTGATGAACATACTTTACTATCTATTCCAATTCATAGTACTGAATTTTTTAGCTTCTTATTTGAAGTACCTACAATCAGCAAGGCTATGGAATAATCTAAGTTCTGATAATCTTATTACATATATTCAACAAAAGGCTAAAGCGAATATATCTATCTTATAATACCTGATATTTGCTTCTTTTCTTCCTCTCCTCTACCTCTCCTTATCCTTCTGTTATCCTATAGTTGATATGAACTGTTATTATATTCAATCCTGTTTCATTTTTTTGTATTTCTTCTGTTATCTTTATTCTTCTTTCATGTTATAAACTTATAGCCATAGTACACGTTGTATTGTATATTAACATCAAATCTGGTTGGTTGAAGGAAATTGCCGTTTGGCAATAAACCCGCCAGTGTACAAGTTATGTGTAAAAAAAAGATATAAATAAATATTATATAAATATGTCCTTGTGAAACCTCTACTGTTGCTGAATGATCTTCATATTTTGAAGCCCTGTAGGCTTCGGCACAGTTTGCTTCTAGCTTATTCCGGCCCAGTTCATGCTACTCGGGGTCATATATCTCCCATGATCTTAGCAGTGTATAATGCACCCCACTTAGCATTTTCTTCACGTTCTGGCTAATTGAAGAAATAAAAATCCGGAAACAAATTTGAATAAATGACTTTATGCAGAGCAGCTGTCAAATATATTAAACACCCGAAGCAAGACTGCGTTAATGATACATACAAAATGCATTTGGTGCCGAATGATCTATCTTTTGATTCAGCAACGTGCTCCGTGTAGAAGGGACTCAAAATGTCTTTGAAGTTAAGACCGATCCACATGCTAAAATACAACCTTTTCATTATTGTTATTCATATAACCTACATAAAAACTTATTTGTGTTGTTCGCATAGTATATTTCCATATTACCTGACGAATTTTGAATGTGATTCAGCAAAGGGCTCTGTGTAGGAAGGACTCAACAACTCCAATATGGCAAGATTGACACATAATACACAAGCTTAAATAGGACATTTTTACAAATGTTATTCATACACCTCATATTGAAGCAAATTGCATTTTATTTTGTATTCTGTGGGATTGTTGTCACCCAATGGTGTCCTCTTATAGATCGGAGTTCCTCGTTGCTGTCCGTGGGCCTCTTCAAGGTCCCATTGGTCACGCGGATTTTGTGATCTCGAAGAAAAATTTTAAAGCCTTTAAGAAGTTTTGTCATAGTTATGGCGCTTCATTATTGTTAGATTCCCAGTAGGTTAATATTTTATAGAGATCTTGGTCATACCCCTGATGTTCCTAATTTAAAAAGATCTGAAGTCCACGAGTGTGAATCTTCCATTCACATTCGTCGATTGTTCTTTTGCACTATGATGCCGAGATTGCTAATCTAAAGGGCTCCATGAGCTACTTTTCGTGCTATGCATTTTTTCTCTTGTCGTTCAATTAGCGTTCTGTGAAGAGGCCGTTTACAGTCCCCATATGCTGACCGGGTGGTGGTGGAAGTAGCTAAACTTTGTATTTTACTTTTCGTTATATCCTTCATTTTTTTTGTCTTTCGTTAAGTTATCTATTTTCCAGGGATCTTGATCACTTATCTAATGTCCCACACATTATACGGATCTAAAGTGGATGATAGTCTACGGCGAGTATTGCTTTATTCACATTCAAGTTTTTTTTGCTTCGTGTTGCCGAGAGTGCAAAGCTTGAGGGCGTCACGAGCTGCTTTTCGTGCTGTGCGTATTTTGTTGTCCATACAGTGTTCTGCAATGGGGCCATTAAGTGCTGAATGGGCGGTGTTGGAAACAGGTAATCAAAATGTTGTCGATCCTGACCCTTAAACAACGTGTCATTTAGCTCAAGAAAAGAAACAAGAAAAGATAACTCAATGTATGGAAGTGACATATTGTTTCTTTTCTTGAGTTAAATGACACGTTGTCTAGGGGGGCTGAAAAGATTTCATATTTATAAAACACTTCCGCTTTGTGACTTGATATCGCAAATACCATTAGGTATATCTAAATTAGCTTCGTAGTCTTTTTTAAGTCTTTTTATAAAGAACTCAGTTTTAAATAGTTCATTGTATCATATTGTATTCAACATAACGAGACTATACTCTTTTCAAGACAGAATCAATTTTGATTCAAAAGATTCATTCTTTCTATGTATTAAAAAAATATATCCATTGGAAATGCTTCGAGCTTTTCGACACTAACGGTTTTTTTGTGGGCTCTTATTTCAGGGAAGAAAGTTTTTAGTATGTAATTAATAAAATTTCGTGTCTTGTAATTTCGGCACTTATTTCAATAAGAATAAGAGTTATTCTTTCATCGCCAACTGTTGGTTATCGTCACGAAAAAAATATAAAAGTATCATCCTATAAACTTTTTATCTCAATAGAGACGAAGTAGAAATTTAACACCTATAGTAAAGTTTGTTAAAAATATTATTCACTCCCGCAAGGGAAATTATCCGTAAAATGTTGTCGTATACATTATATTCTTCTTCTTCTTTAATTTTTTCTTCTTTATTCTTAGTTTTGGGAGTGTACGAGGATTAGGGACTGTAATTCAGCAGGATTTTCTAAATGCTTTATCTGCGTTGGATCAATGATGCGATGGATGCTTGTCAAGATAGAAAAATGTGGCGCTCGTTTACTCCGTGAGTATGGCGTTTGTTTAAGAGACATGGCGTGATGGTATAATTGTAAATAATTGCAGAAACGCCGTGCTGGATCCAGCAAATTTTGAATTTTGCATTACAATCCCTAACGATTATATTTTGTTGTCCATTTCAAGGACATATTAATTTAAATAAGATCTTTTTAACAAAAAAAATGCAAGGTTTGCGACCCGTGTTTTTTTTTCTCGAGATTTAACTAAGGCTACTTTAGCTTTTAGGTGGTAAATTGGGGTGAAATTGAAATCTACCCCTCCTGAAACTTAAGCGGGTGCTATGCATCTTATTTAAGCGCAAAATAACACCCCTCCTGAGCAGGGCCGGTTCAACAGTTTTGGCGCCTGACACACGAACATTTTCAGGCACCCCCTTTCTTTTAAAATATCTCATGGTATTACAAAAAATAAACAAAAATAATGAATATATTTTTCTGCACTCTGCGACAGTGGCGAGTTAATATCAGCGTATATACATTATACATACATAGTAGACATACAAAGTAAACATAAGTTATTTCATTTCTAATAAATATAATTTTACTATTTCACTGGTGCTTACATTGTTTATGCTGTCTCTTTTTGTTTGTATCTTTTGTTACTAGGCCCCTCACTAGGCAAACCCTGTGCTAAGGTGAGCTAGTTTTATGTTATTGTCAATTTCATTTTAAGTCATGCACACACAACGAAAATTGTAAAAATAAATTATTTGTTGAAAAAAAAAATTGATAACTTATTTTTTTTAACTGTCTATCTTTTTATTTGACTATTTTTGTTACTAGCCCCTCACTAGGCACAGCCTGTGCTTGTGCTAAGGTGAGCTAGTTTTATGTTGTTGTCTATTCTGTTGTATGTAATTTTTTACATTTTATTTACTAGAATTATTTCCTTCAGGATTTTTTCATCGATTTCATAAACCCATCTAATTGATGGTTTTTTTTTAAATTCTTTTGCATTTCTGATGTTTATAATATTTGTTGATAAACTATTGAAAAGTTTTGTTGAAAAATATCATACCTATTTTATTTTAAATTTGAGTGTTAAGTTATATAATTATACTTATTTAGATTGTGATTTGTTTAAATACTATGTAGATAATTTTTTTTTTCGCAAACGCGTCAATGTTGTAAAAATACTCCCATGTTATATATAATCAAATCCGGTTTTAATTTTATTGAAATTCAACAAAGATACTTGTATTTTATTCATGGTCACTCATTTTTGTTCTCTTATATTAAGCGCCCTATATTTTTTGCTCCTGGTGCAACCGCGTCATTCGAATCTATACTGAATCCGGACCTGCTCTGGAGCAAGAATGAGACGGGGCATTAAGTTTGAGCAGGATAGAATGATCGAGCTAATGCACTTCCGTAAAACTATTTTTCTCTTTGACAAGTAAAATATCGCCAGCACGTCTGTTTGAGATCGCTTTCATAATAATATATGCATTCAAGGCATTGTTGGGAGACATATTATATACCTACCTTATGTAGTCTCCCTTTTATTGAAAATATTGGAAAAATGGCGTTACAACCTTTTTCGATACAGTTTTATGTAACAGTAAATCCATCACCATTTACCATCCATATTAACTGCACAAGCGAAATCCAATGACAAAATAAATCTGTCTTTTGTGTTGTAAGTTTGAAATTATAAAATATTTTTTTGATTTTATTCTTAATCACGCCAATTAAATAATCTTCGTTAAAAATGTATAACTGCTGCCCAACTAGGTATAAATTTTCTAGGGCTAGCAGTGTACATATTATTATAATATTTCACAGAAGGAGACTTATTTATTTATTTAATTATTACAAAAATCCAGTACAGCATAAACATTAATAAGAAAATACAAAATATAAAAAAAAAACAAAATACAAAAAATAAATATCAAATATGGATGTTTTCACTCATCTAGCCCCAAGGTATATTCTGGGGACTTTTATACATATGTTTTATTTACAATTTAAAAAGAAACTAAACAATATTATACAGATTAGAAAGGTGAATTTGAGACGTCATGATGAGCATATACATGTAGTGTATGTTGGTATCTTGTATTTTTTTCTGCAAATATTGCAAAAATCAGAAAAAGTATGCATTATGCATATTTTTTTTATAAATACAATACTCAGCCACTCAGCAAAACTGTTCACTGATCTCATATAAAAAAAGAAGATGAAAACAATGACACTTTGAAAACGATGGAAACAATGACACTATAAATAATAATAATAATAAATTTGGATAATTTATATAGCGCCGTTTTTGTGAATATCTCACCTCAAGGGCGCTGAAAAAATGATTATGTTGTATCATTTCGGCTCTGGTAAGATTTGCGAAAAAGGTGCGTTTTGAGTTTTTTCCTGAACGAAGATATATTTTCGGTTTGTCTGAGGGTGTGTGGGAGCTTATTCCATGCATTTGGTCCTGCCACAGCAAATGCACGATCACCGAAATTAGTTGTGTGCACCCTGTTTATTTCAACTAATTTCCCAACCATGGATGAAGAGGCAGAACGAAGTGATGATTGTCTGTCATTTATTGAAAGCGGAATGCACAGTTCAGAGAGGTAAGTAGGAGCCATACCACGAAGTGCTTTAAATATTATGAGACAGAGCTTATATTCTATGGAAACAATGACACTATGGAAACAATTACACTATGGAAACTATGGAAACAATGACACTATGAAAACTATGGAAAAAATGACGCTATGAAAACTATGGGAACAATGGCACTTTGAAAACTATGGAATCAATGATACTATGAAAACTATGGAAACAATGACACTATGAAAACTATGGAAACAATGACACTTAACTGTTGCTGATAAACTTTCCGTATATTTTTTTTTTATTTATTTATTACAAAAACATATTTTACATAACAAAAAAGAAATTAAATCACTTTGTAATATGACTTCCTTCAAAAAGATATATACTCGTTATATCTATAATTAAAAGTAAAGACTTTATGATTCTACATTAATTTTATTCTGCGCGATAGGCCTATTTCGCCTTGTTAGGACATTAACTAGCATAAGCTAGTTAATGTCCTAACAAGGCGTAATAGGCTTATCGCGCATAATAAAATTAATGTAGAATCAAAAAGTCTTTACTTTTAATTATAGATATAACTTATAATGGAATTCTACCAAATAAAAACTTCATCGATAATTAATATATACTCGTGTTTTGAGATATATCCAAACATTTCTTCTGTATAATTTTATATGTTAAAAATAAAACAATGCTCTCACATTCTGGAAAAAATGTATACTTTAACTTTTGTTTGCAGGATGTATAAAATACGAATGTTCTTAATAAAATTGCATTAAGTGATTTTCAATATATCAAAATGAAAAAAGTGTACCGACACGACACATTATGGATCATTTAGTGATAGTACCAAAACACACTGGAATTTATTTAAAAATGTATAATATGTAACATTTAATTTTGACACAAAGAACTGTCCTACTTTCAGGCAGAGAGCATACAGCAATATCAATTTTAAATCCTCCACTTTTCTATATTTTCAAGTGGAAAATAAAAAACACACCATGGCTGTTGTCCAGATAATACTAGAATTGTGGAGAATTCACATTCTACAGGATATCTCTATGTGTAAATATCTCCCAGAGTCGGGTCATACGATACTGCAATAGATGAACCGTAAACTTCGTAAAACAAGGATGCTGGAGTTCTGCTACGAGCTACGAAGTTAGCTAATAGTTTTCATTTTCCATTGAAAACAATAGATCCTTTGGTAGGTGTACTGTGAAATAGTACCTAACTACAAATTCCATTAAAAAAACGTTTTGTATATATTATGTAGCAACATAATTTTAATATTCTTATCTTCATGCTTTGTAATTACTTTTTTTTATATGAGTCGTTTTTTTATTTATATTTTGGTTCTTACTTTCGTGTTCAATTTGCCTTTCTTATGTGTTTTCATTTTTTTCTGCTAACGTTGATATGTAACGATGTTATGAATGTTTATTGATTCTTTGGTTGAGTTTATGTTGTGACATCTAATATTATATTTTGTAAAGGGTTTTAAGACGTGAATTTCTGAATAAATAAATAAATTAATAATCATTATTGCAACCCGCGCAAGTGGCGAGTTTATTGGCATATGCCAATTTATGTTAATAATAACCAAATTATTGTGACTGAAACATTTGGTAACCTTGTAACCAACCGTTTTGTGCACACAGCCAAACCGTACAGATATAATGACTGAAATTTAGTAATTTAAGTATATTGCTACCACTCTTCTATTATCATCGTTTTTGGGTGTCCCTTAAAAGCTGGGTAATAGAAAATACAACAGGCAACAATAACATCTCACATAGTTCAGCAATGAGGTTCACCACACATTCTGAATGTAGTGCCTTTTTAGGTGAGATAAGACTAGTCGGTGGGCAAACTCTGTGTCCTGTTTTTTTTTATTATTAGGTAATGCACACCCGCACACCTGTTGCTGGTTACCCCCACATTGTGGTATTTGTCGTGATGGAATGTCTGTAGTTACTTATTACAAAAGTTTTGTGAAATGGATTGTATTAAAGGGATAATATATTCAAACTTTATTTTGCTGGTAATGCTATTAAAGCATTTATGGCCTATTTTCTATGTAGTTGCGTTTTTGTATTATTATATGAATTCGACGTGTGTTTGCATTAAACATAAATAAATATACGTATCGATAGCCACTGAAAAAAATATTTTTTTTTCAGTGGGAATGGCGACTTACTTGTGCAAACGCGTGCAGCGATGTTGTTTTGTAGTGTCACTAAAACGAATGTTATATTCAATAAACTTGTACTACTTACTTGCTTCCGATGGCCATACAACTCCGGTTGAGCTTTAGCCTCCTGAACAATAGCTTTCCAAGCCTTCCTGTCAGCTGCAGTGGACTCCCAGTCATCACAAGCATTCAGCACGTTCAGATCTCGGGTAACATTGTCCATCAATCTCTGTCTTGGTCTTCCCAGGGGTCTCTTGCCCACAGGGTTATTTTGCAGAATACATTTTGTGGCTTTTTCTTCCACTGATCTGACAACATGTCCAATCCAAGCTAATCTTCTGGACCTGATTTCGCTGGTGATTAAAGGTTGTCCTGTCAATGCACGAATTTAATAAACTTGTACATTTTGCGATAATGCGTCCGGGTGTTAATCGACTCTTTATTTATTTATTTATTTATTATAAAGGACCACTTACAGCAAACAAATTATTATACATCATTGTTCCATAAAATAAGAGCAATATATTACAAAACTGTTCAGCCAATTACAAGTGGTCACATCCTGCATTAAAAGTTGGCGTACAAATCTATAAGAAAATGAAAATATCTAAAAAAGAATTTATTTAAAAATGAAAAGATACAATAGTTAATAGTGAAAGATATTAACAAAAAGGAAAACATTAATATAAAAGATACAACTAAGCACAAACAGATAAAAAAGAAACATTATAGCCAGAAAAAAAGAGCTAGTTTATTTTATGGAAAATTTCTCCTGAATGTCACCAGACTGAAACCAAAAATATCTATGTCATTATTGATATTTATTTATTTATTTATTTATTTATTTATCGTATGATACTAGTGAATCAAATGTTAGTCAAAATGAACAAAACACAGCACTGACAGCAAGCAAACACAAAACAGCACGATATATCAATCACACATTCACGTCGAGGGCTCCGAGCCCTTTTATTATTGATATTTAAAGTTTTATAAAATCTACACATCCGAGTAATAGAATTGAAAAATCCGTGTTAATGTTGAAAAACTCCACACAAACACATCGTGACGAAACTCATAGTATACACTCGCTAGATGAAACCTGGCGATAAAATTGGTGTAAATAGCATATATTTTGAATTGAATGTACTTTTCAATATTCCATAGTAGTTGGAGATTAAAATTGTTCAATATAGACATTCTTTTTTTTTTGATACTTTTTAAATAAAAACATTGTTTGTAGTAGCATAAAATTGTGTTGATTCAATTTATTTTCAATAAAATAACTACATAATAATTTATTTGTCGTTCGAATATTTTTATAGAAACATATAGGCAAACATTGGAATTTCCCTGTTGATATTTTAAGATGATTTTTTTACATCGCAATAGAGACAAAGTTGGAAAATTATCCAAGACTCAGGAACTCAAGGCACTTACATGGCTTATGACCTTTCATTGACTGGTTCACGTGATCACTTTAGGTGCCTTGAGTTCCTGGTTCTTCAATAATATTCCAGCTTCGTCTCTATTGAGATATTAAAAATTTTACTAAATATTTTTTTTAATAAATGTATAGTGTGCTTCATAAAATTTCGATCCACTGTAATACATAAAAAGGCGATTTGCTCAGCTGTACACCCCTAGGACACCCTTGGACATTCACCAAAAATATTAATAAAGGTTATGGAGCTTGGGGTCACATTGAAATATTTGACATTTAAAAAAATTGAGAAGTACTATTCCGATATCCTTCAAAATCTAATGCGGTCTTAGCGGTTATTGAAAAGAATCAAATGAGTACTTTAGTCTATAATCGATAAAGTAGAATAAATATGTTGTAAATTTCACACGGCACATAGTACACAGCACACATATACATTGGGATGAAACTTTAAAAATTTAGATGGGTCGATGGCAGAGCGGTTAGCGCGCTGGGCTAGTAATCCAGTGGTCGCGATTTCGAATTCTGCCTCGACCGATTTCGTTCACCTATAGCACAAGCATTTATTCACTTATTTTAGGGAACGTAGGAAGATGTATATGTACTTTTTTAACAAGGACATATTCATTTATAAAAAAAAATACAATCTCAATATGATACTAGTTGATAATCTGCAATTAAAAAAATAGCCTCCAAAATTGCGAATTCATAACTCCCCACTATAAATCCTAGGGTTAGTGAGGAGTAAAAAACATGGTTAGTGCTTGTTGAAAAGTCTATGTTAAATACGGTTAAAATTTATGAAATCATATCCCACCCTAATATCCCATAGAAGGGTAGGGTAAAAATACAACGGAAGTCCCGCCGAGCTCCTGTCAATAAATCAGTTTGGAAACTATCACTACTTGGGTGTAACGAAAGCTGGTTAACTAAAAGAGCTTTGTTCTCATTCTTGGTCGTTGTAGTGGTGGTCGTGGTCGATATGTGCTGTGTCTTATTAACATATTTGTGTGCATAGTTCCGTTTTGTTACTACACGCCTTTACGGTTGGTACTCTTACAGGAAACAATTAAAATTCTCCATACCTTGACGCCCCATATCAGACAGCAATGCTTAATGTCTCTTTGCACGAAACTTTTTCAATATTAATAAAAACAAATACGCACTAAGGCAAATATGTGATAAAAGCAGGAACGAATTACTTATTTTATTTATTTATTATTCAAATTTTTAATATACCTTCTTAGAAAAACGACAAAAGTGTAGCAGATTTCTTACACCCATGTATATTTTTTACTCTCCACACTATGGAATAGTGGAGAATCATGATTTCACAATTTTTATGTGTATTTTTTTACATCAATTTCTCAACGAAAGGATTGTCAACATTTAAAGAAAAAAATCTATGGTTTACCATATCAATGTGAAATAATTTTCATATTTGTATGAAAAATGTATGTAACAGAAGTAAAATAGCTTCTGTAAAGGATAATTGAGTGATCAACTTCATCTTGATATTGTATGTATCTCTATAGACAAGTGTATTTTTTACTCTCCACTTCTGTCTTCCTCAAGTGGTAGGCAGTGAGACACCGCATTCTTCTATCTTGACACATATATCGCCTCATCAACATTGATACACTGTCTCACACATGCTCATCTTGCTAGTAATGCAATTTCACTTAAAATTTCTCAACAGGTATCATGTAGAAAATACATGCTATGAGTTTCGTGACAATGTTTTTGTGTGTATGGTGTATTGTGAAAACTTTTGTCCTCTGAGAATCTTATATTTGTTTAAGAATCTAATAGAAATGTACTTCATTAAAATGCAACATTTCAAGAAGAAAAAAAGGAACGCTTACTATGGTGGAGTTTAGTGTTAGCCACAACCCACTGGTTTTTATATAAAATATAAAATATCCTATATATTTTTTGTATAAAATATTAAATATGTATAAAATTTTCTATAAAATATTTTTAAAAATATCAATAAAAATTTAGTTATATACATTACCGATCCAACCACAGATCCAACCTATTGGTACACTTTTTATTGGGTTTATGATAAGTTTGTCTGTTTCACAATTCTACAACGGAAATTTTATTCCAAAGACTTAATTTTTTTCTCCAATTCAAATTCAAGGCCATGTTAAACTTTTCACAGATTTTATCTTCCCTTTTATTTTGTTAATCGATTTGAATATTATCTCCCTTAAAATTTTAATTCAATATTAATTGAATTATTTATGTTCAAACGTGTGTTAAAGGGCGAATTAATTTCAAAAGTAGTATTAATGATTTCAGATTTAACTTTTTTTTATAAATACCTACCAGTTTTCTTAGATTTATCCATTTCTCAAAACTTATAAGGCTTAGAAACACGAATGTTTTTTTTTAAATGATAGGTATTTTATAAATCAAAACACAGGTCCGAAACATTTTGACGCAATGTTCTCACTGTTTATGTAAATTCAAATAATCCATATTATTTGACGTAAATCTCGATTCAAATACGCCAACTAGAGCGCACACGATTGTAATCTCTAAGGACTAACATTCTCATACAATAGTTTCAAAGTTTGCGTTTGACCCGGCTTCATTGCCTAACCCTGCGCAGTTAAATGACTTACGAGTGTTTTGAAATTCACAAAATAACTAAGGATCACAGAATCTGTGTAATCATATATAATTTACATCTCGTCGGTCCGACTCTAAATTAATTAATTCCTCGAATATTTGACATAGCAAAGTGCATACCTTCCCCAAGTCACACTCGGTCTTAAAGTATAAGACAACCGCCCCGTTATACAAAACACGATTTGTATACAATCCGAAAAGGACACTCAAATTCCGAAATACTTAAAATCGTATTATGTCCCCTAATACTAAATACTGGGATGGATAAACAAAACAAACATTGCAGCTACAGAATGTTGAATCAACACGATGCTGAAATAAAATAACATGGATATTTTAAAAATCAACATTTGATTTCGCCGCTGGTGATCAAACTGTGGAGACATCATGTTTTTCCAACTGTCGATTTGTTCAGGAGAACTTTGTTCTCTTAACATATCGACAATGTATCAAGCCAGAATACGCGAGAATTGTATGGAGAGGTCTACTTTTTTCACGGCTTTTCCAACTTTGAAGTCAAAAAACACCAACTTAAAGGCTTCGCAGCATATATGTTCCATACACGGATTTACTCAGAATTCGGAGTAGAACATTTCGTGTGTCTGTGTGTGTGTCTGTGTGTGTGTCTGTGTGTGTGTATGTCTGTGTGTGTGTGTCCGTCCCCCCCTTATAACTTTTGATCCGCTCAATTTACAGAACCTAAAATTTCAGAATATATAAACAGTTACAGGCCTACAAAACTTTTATACTCGGAATTTTGAATTTTTGTTTCAGTCAGGGGTTATCAACTTTTGAATTTTTATTTTATTTTTCCCTATATCTCAGAAACCATAAAAGCTAGAACGCTGAAAATTGGTATAAACATAGACAAATACAAAATCTCAAATTAGTTTTTTCAAAAAAAATTCCAGGGTTCCTCAAACATTTTTTATTAAGAAAAGTATTTTTTTATGATAAATTTATGAGTTTAGTTGCCTATATTTCCATTTTTTTTTTAAATATCGAAAAAAGCCGAAACACCCCAACTAGATAATTTAATTTTATATAAAAAATATTAACATTGTAGCAGTACATCTCAAATTTTTTTTAACAATTTTTATAAAAATTGAATTTAGTGACGACATCGCTTCATACAATTTGTATGGTAGTCACCTATACACAATATCAAAGAAGACTTAATAGTTTGATACTTCATCTCTAAACATACAATATACATATACCATCATGCTGTTTTCATATTCCGGGTAGGAAAAAAAGACTGACCTCCATACTATCCTATCTTGACTACCTAGGTACATGTGTTGTATAGAAAACTAAATATCATAAAATAATAAATAATTTGTCCAACTGTCGATTTGTTCAGGAGAACTTTGTTCTCTTAACATATCGACAATGTATCAAGCCAGAATACGCGAGAATTGTATGGAGAGGTCTACTTTTTTCACGGCTTTTCCAACTTTGAAGTCAAAAAACACCAACTTAGAGGCTTCGCAGCATATATGTTCCATACACGGATTTACTCAGAATTCGGAGTAGAACATTTCGTGTGTCTGTGTGTGTGTGTGTCTGTGTGTCCGTCCCCCCCTTATAACTTTTGATCCGCTCAATTTACAGAGCCTAAAATTTCAGAATATATAAACAGTTACAGGCCTACAAAACTTTTATACTCGGAATTTTGAATTTTTGTTTCAGTCAGGGGTTATCAACTTTTGAATTTTTATTTTATATTTCCATATATCTCAGAAACCATAAACGGTAGAACGCTGAAAATTGGTACAAACATAGACAAATACAAAATCTCAAATTAATTTTTTCAAAAAAATTCCAGGGTTTCTCAAACATTTTTTATTAAGAAAAATATTTTTTTTATTATAAATTTATGAGTTTAACTGCCTATATTTCCAAAACTTTTACAATTATCGAAAAAAGCCGAAACACCCCAACT
The DNA here is from genome assembly GCA_963576475.1 of Molanna angustata. Lineage (NCBI taxonomy): Eukaryota > Metazoa > Arthropoda > Insecta > Trichoptera > Molannidae > Molanna > Molanna angustata. The sequence goes on from OY754975.1 coordinate 30,822,005, forward strand.
AGATAATTTAATTTTCTATAAAAAATATTAACATTGTAGCAGAAGATCTCAATTTTTTTTTAACAATTTTTTTAAAAATTGAATTTAGTGACGACATCGCTTCATACATTTTGTATGGCAGTCGCCTATACACAATATGTAAGAAGACTTAATAGTTTGATACTTCATCTCTAAACATACAATATACATATACCATCATGCTGTTTTCATATTCCGGGTAGGAAAAAAAGACTGACCTCCATACTATCCTATCTTGACTACCTAGGTACATGTGTTGTATAGAAAACTAAATATCATAAAATAATAAATAATTTGTATTTATGGGTTTATAGTTTGGTACATATTCTTCAACTATAGATACTATCGCTATCGACAGTTGGATCTCATGTGTTACATGCAACTAGTATTTATGGGTTTGGTACTTTTTCTTCAACTATACATACTATCGCTGTCGACAGTTGGATCTCATGTGTTACATGCAACTAGTATATTATTCTTTCCTCTCTATTTCTAGGCCTGTTGTAATCCTGTGTCAGTTTCCCTCTTTAAACGTGGATCGCCAGCTATTCTTCCATCTCTTGGGAGGACGTATTGCTTTCCTGGGGGGATATTGTCCATCGATTCTCCACGTGTTTGTTCCAGAATTTTCTTTGACGATCTCCATCTCGCGACATCTTCGACGACACCTTTTTGTATACCTATTTTATCAGTACAACTGTTTATGAAATAAAATTCTGATTTATATAAAATGTTGATGCTTATGGATCTCTTGGGGATGGCTCATGATTCTTCATGTATTACAAAATCTTAATATTCCTACCTACTCACCGTGGTGGATCTGAATCTGTTGGTGACTGAATATAGCACTTTTTTACCGGTATACACATATAAAAAAAGGGTTTTTTAATCTATTTCGAATATGTTTCCCACATACGTGCTTCGCCTTAGTGGGATCCTTACATAATTAATATTTTGTCACCTTAATATTGCCATAATTGTCACATTATAAGGACTGTTGCTTTCATTGTTTACAAATAAACCAATTTCTCAATAGATGGCAACAAAGTTTCTTCGTTACTTCATATATAGCAAGTAATAATGTCCTTTTTTCAGGTGATCTGTTTCTCATTATTCAAAATATGTATATGGAATTTTCAAAAATTCCATAGAAAAGGGAAGCCCTGTATGTGCCTTGAGATCCTGGTTCTTCTATAATATATCAATTTCGTCTCTATTGATATGTTAAAAAGTTTGTCAATAAAAATAAACCTATTGTTTTGTAACTGTTTTGTAAAGATTAAAAAGAAAAAAATCTTTTTAAATATGCTTTTGTACTAAAAAGTATATTTTTTGGCTCAGTTGGTTGGGTATCTGACTGCTGATAATATCGTAAGTCTCCAGTATGTGGCAACTTGTTATTGGGTGCGTATTAAATTAATATTTGACATAGTACCTGTTAGTTGCCCGAGAAGTAATAAATAGTAATAAATAATAATAATAATAAAATACCGATTCCATTTCTTCTTCTTCTTTTTTTATAATACTAACGTCGTAATGGATGCAAAAAAATATAAATTTGAATAAAATGACAACATTAGTGACAATGAATCAAAGCGAGAAGCGCCTGAATAAAAATAACGTCAGTTAATTTATTAATACATAATATACGTCAACATACTTTAGCTTAAAAAGTTTCGACTAGTAGGTAATATATTCAACTGGCGCTTGAGGTGGCGCTTGGCAAAAACGGCGCTATACATGTCATCCTAGTTTATTATTATTAATATCATTAGCAAGTGTGTATGCGATTTCGGTAAGATTCAATTACTTATGGGAATTGGTTGACTTCGCGTTAACCATGAATGAGAATCTGTTTCAAAGCGACAGCATCTTTGCCAGGGCGTATGATAACTCAGAAAGAAGCGGGCGCTTCGAAACCGTTCGTATAATTATTGGTTCAAACAAATTTCATATAAAATATGCCACAAAGTTATAACTATTTGATAAAATAATAACTTATAAAAAATAAAAATTATAATAGCATTAGCCCTTTTTACATCAAGCAATATTTCATACTACACTAAAACATACCTATACTTGCACCTCTGTCTCTATATGAATACAATTATGACTTTAACTTTTAACTTAATTATAGTATTACCTATACATTTTAGTTATATTGTACCTACTTCTGATAATGTTGTACTTGTTAAAAATGATTTTGTAATAAATAAATACAGCAATAACAAATAAATAAATAAATAAATAAATAATAAATAAATAAATTAATTAATTAATTAATAAATAAATAAATTAATTAATTAATTAATTAAACAATTAATTAATTTATTTATTAATTAATAAGTAAATGAATAAATAAATAAATAAATAAATAAATAAATAAATAAACAAATAAATAAATAAATAAGTAAAAAAAATTAAGTAATTAAAAAAAAATAATTAAATAAATAAATAAATGAATCAATGATTGAATGAATATATAAATAAATAAATAAATAAATAAATAAATAAATAAATAAAAAAAAAAAAAAAAATAAATAAACAAATAAATAAATAAATAATTTTTATATCCGCACAGTTTGATAATTATTTTCATCCCTCATGACACGGGGTTGAATATACAACTGCAAGGGATACTCGAAATGATCGTGGCATGGTACGAGTGCTACTCGACTATAAAAACATGGCTCCCACCGCCCATGGTATTATTTTTTTGCCGTGAAACCTATATCTGTCTATCCAACAGTTTCGTTGAGATATGAATTACAGCATCCCGAACGCCGAATTATGAATGTCGAATGCCGAATGTCGATTGTCGAATACTGAATACCGATTACCCCTGACGCGCTCTGCACTCGGCCTGTCGTATTACATAGTTAGACTTTTATATCGAAATAGTCACGTGACCGTTCAATTGGAAGCATGCCGCATTGCTATAACAGTAATGTTGTTTATTTGACACATATGGGTTATTTATTTATCTTACCCATGAATTATTTACATAACTCTTATACTCACATAATAAATTAATGTGACAATTATTTTTTTCGCTCTTTTTATTTGCGTTAAAAATCCTCTTTGTCAGTATTATCATTTTTTTAACTCTCCACTTCTATGGAGGGTAGTATCCAGAGATAAGTTCACTGGCCCGATGAGGTGACTTTGTTGAGGTGTTTACTCCTTACTGCCCCAAGGGGATATAGTGGGGAGTTATAATTTCGCAATTTTTAAGGTAATTTTTTTATTGCAGATTGTATTCTAAAATATTCATCACAATGTATCTTTGTGTATGATTCATCACAATTCATATGGCGTGTTTATTCAACTTTCTTGATTATACATAGACTAACATAGGTACCTACTCATCCGATTCTTTTCTAATTTTGTAAATTTATATACCAAATACTCGCTTAGACCCCATTAGATTTTGAAGGATATCTGAATAGTAATTCTCAATTTTTTCAACTATTAAACTTTTCAAAGTGACCCCATGATCAGATAAATTAAATTTATATTTTTATTACCAAATTGCTAAAAAATGTACATTACTTTCATAAAATTGCATTGAAGAATTGAATAATCAAGATTTTATAATAAATATTCAAATACTTACTTACTTTCCGTGTCCAGAACACCATCAAATTAGACAACTCCAGTGCTCGGCCACCCGTATGCCGCTTTCCTTCGCTGTCACGGTGTCTTCATGTGTACATGTAACTCCAATCAAGGGGCATGAGGGAAGGTGCGAGTTGTCATGCACTGTGCCACACTCACAGGTATCTTCCTCTGTGTAGCCCCATTTTTTGAGGTTACTGTAGCAGCGGGTGACGTCTGTTCTTAGTCTGTTGAGTGCCCTCCATGTTGCATATGATAAGTTGTGTCCCACTGACATCTCCTCGGCTGGAGGTAAGTGTGTGGGACTGGCACTCTCTGCACGCCACAATGACAGCCTTCGGGCCCCGGGTGGTTCGACCACAGGAGAAGTCGACTCCAGGAAACTCTTCCTTGACTTCAGTCTACACTGACGCGTCTGAGATCCATGCATGGGGTCAGAATTAAGCTTGCTTCGTTCGGTTTCCGCTGCAACACGCCGTCTGATTTCAGGGGGGGGGGGCAATACCTACAATTGGATATATTTCTTTAATTGCAGTTGGTTTTAGGCAGCCAGATATTATTATGGCTGTCTCATTTATTGCCACATCTACTCTCTTTGCGTGCGCTGAATTGTACCAAACTGGTGCAGCATATTCAGCGGCAGAGAAACATAGTGCTAGGTCCGAGGTTCGGAGGACATGAGGTTGTGCTCCCCATTTAGTGCTTGTAAGTTTCCTGATAATGTTGTTTTGGGAGCATACCTTGTTTGTTAAATTAAAAATAATTTAACAAACTCATTTCATGAAAATGTTGTTATTTTACGTACAAAATTAGAATACTATGTGGAGTGACGAGTTAGTGAGGAGTTTAGAGCGTTGGCCACAACCCTCTCGTTTTTTACTACTTTCCAAAAATATTACTAAAACATATAAAATCGTACGTGTAACGTACAATTTTACAGAAAAAATATTATCTAATAATACATGTATAAGATAAAAAGTAAAAATCATAAGAGAAAACTCTTTCGCTTAAATCATAAATTAAAATTTATCTATCTCTGGTTCAAGCATCGTAGTATGTAGGTATTGGATAGTAAAAAAAACATATCGTTTATTCGTACCTACAAGTCTAGGCAAATCTATTTCAATTTTAATTACAGTCTTTCTTTAAACAAAAATAACCCTTTCAAACAAATAATTTGGTATCGAATAACCCTGGGGTATGTCCTATGTCCACTTTCAAACAATAATAGATTTGTCCTTCCTCTCAGTAATTTGATTCGGACTATGAAGAAGATATAGAGTCCAGAGGTCAATATTATGCCGGTGGTTTTCTGGTCCCATCAACCGGAAACTTTTCCCCATCGTTTCCTTATATTATGATGAAAGGACACGACAAGATAAGAGAAAGCAGAGGTTCGGCAAAGGTAGGAACATACAGTGTATTGTGAATATTGACTTAGAAACTTTCCGCTCTGGGTCTCCCGCATATTGGACGAGGAAGATTACTTTTTTTTCTACGATCGCCGTGCATCCAATGATTCAAATACAAACGAAGAGAGTCCGGTTTACCATCCGATATTTTAGATTTATGGAATTCTGAAAGATAGAACCGGCAGAGAATAGTACTTCAACTATTCCAATATCTCCGTTTACGGGTATCCCGTAATTGCACATACGGTCTTACTTATTAGATTTCGTTAATAGCTTACTAAACGCGCAACTAGATATGCACGACTAAACGTATACTAAGATATGACTAACTAGTTTACCGAAAAACACCGCGTTATGCCGTGTTGAGTCAATTTAAACACTATTGTCAGTCAAGCGTTAAACTACCTCTTGACCTGTCCTAACTTGACGTCTATGAAATAAAGGGTGAAATAAAGATAGTCACGGTTTATAAGTAAACTTTTTCGTTAATTATGCTTTATTTACCAGGTACATACTATAGATGATTTACATTTATAAGTAAAACGATACATGTTTTATGTGTATTGCTATTTTCTGTTGGTTTTTCTATTCATAAATAAATACACATCATTGTTTAACTATAGTATTTTGTATTACCTGACTCTTGTGGGACATTGTGCTAGTAGGACCCTTTACATTCTTCTAGCACTGAATTTTTCTTTTCTTTTTTTTCCCGAATTGATTATTTTGTATACATATTTTTTGTTTCTCTATATTCTTTATTTTTTTATTTACTATTATTATGCTATACCTATCTGTTCTCTGTTAAACCATGATGTCATGTTTTTTCAATTTATTATATCTATTAACGACACATGCGCAGCGTCAATATAGTTTTTTTGGCACCAAGACTCTATAATAAAATAATGATAGATATTGAACAAAACATATCGCATGATGGGAAAAATTTCAAAGACCTCGTTACTCGTTGGCTGAAGCAGATTAGAAGAGAAGAATCTGCCTCGGTACTCTTAGATTTTTTGAGATAGAGGTTTTAGAGTTTTTCTTTTATCCTGGTTGTCGATGTTCTAAGTGAATGGAATATGTGAAGAAAAAAAAGAAAACAAATCATATGATCGCAGAGTAGCCATAACAATTTTAAACTAGTACTGCCTCAGAACAGACTATGTCTAGCGAGGCAGTAAAATTTCCGAATGTGTGAAAAAAAAATTTATTGTAAAACTGTAAGTATTTTGTTCCTTTGTAATATTTATACTGTTGGAAATATATTATTCATTCATTCATACATTCATATTATTGTGACCATAATATTGTGAACCATGTAACGATGAAACCATGTGTTCTGTAAAGAACCTAGGGGGGATAAAATACAATAAACAATAAAAAGCGATAATTGAAAATTGTGGAAGCACTATTCTTCGCCGGTACCTCACAGCCTCAAAGAAATAATAAAAAATAATATCTTAGCTAATCATGTTCTCAAACCTGTCAATTTTCGAGGCAAATGTTATAAATTGAATTTGAGATAGATTAAATGTTGCCACTAAAAAAAAAAACGTGCCAAATTGACAGTTAATATTGTACACCTGCGTACTTATTCCCGTTAAAGTGTAATATTTCGGCGTTAAGTTCCGATAATCTTTACGCACGACAGAAATTAACACAATAAATAACGCCCTTCCAAATTCGTCGAATTCTCGTTGTTTGTCTATGGCCAGCGTTAAGTTCCCGCTTTTTAGTGTTGGCAACGTCGCAATGTTTCCGCATCAAACTGTCAAATTCTGTCTTCACTGTTTTGCAATAAACGAAATGCGTCGGTTGATAAGAAGATAAAAACCAGCAAATACAATGTCTAATCCATCAGTAAATGGTTCAAGGAGAATCGGAGAATGTAATCCAGAGGAGGTATGTGTATAAAAACCCTTATTTTTAGTAAATAAATGAATAATTAATGCCTGCGCGGTGTATGGCGTCATGGTTATGTTTGGCTATTTATTATTGGCATTATTTGCTCATTTTAAATTGATTTTACATATAAACATTCAATATTATCTTTTTTTATAGGAATCCACGAGTGACATTAAGTCATAAAAGGGCCCTAGTGGACTTTATGACAATACACAATGATTTTGCCAATAGGAGATTTGTGGGTCCTTTGGGGAACCGACAAAACAAGAGAATGTGGTGTGAGCTGGCGAGTTTGGTCAATGAACTGGGGCCATCAAAAACAGCTGACCAATGGAAAATTGTAAGTTTCATTAATACAATTGGATTATGGTATAATTAAACAATAGTTTTATGAAGTCTTTGAAAAGTTGTCATTCATGAATGTGAACTTTTTTTGATGCATATAACTTAGTAAATAGCATAAATTTATAGAAAAAATATTCCCATGGACTATTTTATTAACTTTTGAATAACTGTCCTGTGCTTATTACACTGATTGCAAAATAATTTTTGAAAAAGTTAGTCAATCATTAATGTCATCTTAAAAAGATGCGAGAGCTGTAAAATTTTCATAAAATACCTTGTTATACAGATGAAGTTATTTTATTTTCAAATTTCTCATCAAATATCCCTTTGTTTTTTATAGGTTTGGAAGGATGTCAAGCTACGAGATAGAGACAGTCTTACAAAGTGATATAGACACGATGAAATAGAGTCAGTGATAAAGACACGGTGAAATAGAGTCAGTGATATAGACACGGTGAAATAGAGTCAGTGATATAGACACAGTGAAATGGAATCAGTGATACAGACAGTGATATAGACACGGTGAAATAGAGTCAGTGATATACTCGTAGACACTCTGTTCTCAGTTACTATGTGTATTTTGTTTGCCTTTTCCTTTAAAAAAATAAATGTATCGCTCTGCGGTCTATAAATTTTTCATTCCTACTACCCATTGACTATAGTCGTTTCCTTATGATTTAATGACAATATGATTTCAAATAACTAGCGCTCATACTAACATAGTTAAGCAACTAGAGATAAGATACACAATAATTACTAGTTGCATGTAACACATGAGATCCAACTGTCGATGGTGATACTACCTATGAATAATACCTATAGTATGCAAGTATACAAATTAATAAATATTTTAAGATATTTTGTTTTCTATATAAAACATGTAGGTATGTATGTGAGGATAGGATAGTATGGAAGTCAGTCTATTTTTCCTACTAGAATATGAAAACAGCATGATGTATGTATGTTTGTGAATTAAGTCTGTATAAAACTATTGAGTGAGATATTGTGTAGTGTTTACTGCCTTACAAATTGTATGAAACAATGTAACTAAATTAAATTTTTATAAAAATTGTTAAAAATATGTTTGAGATGTACTACTACTACATTGTACATATTTTTTATAGAAAATTATTTTTTCTAGTTGGGGTGTTTCACCTTTATTGATTATTTTAATACTTTAGAAATATATGCATTTAAAAACATAAATTTAAAATAATAAAAAAATGTTTTTCTTGAAAATGGGGCTCAATAGTTTGATACTTTATCTCCAAACATACATACCTCCATCTTGTTTTCATATTCTGGGTAAGAAAAAAAGACAGACCTCCAAACTATCCTATCCTGACATACATGCTTTATATAGAATACCAAATATCTTATCAAAAGTTTTTTTCATGTTTATTTATTTTCTCTCAGAAAGCTACAGCTATAATTTATTTATTTATTTAAAAAACAATAATTAATAACAAAAAAATATTTATTTTACATTACATTTATTGTATAAAAGTTGAGCAAAAAGTGCTGTCTTCATTTTACATTAATGATTATACAGTAATTGATTACAAAGTTGAAATATTCATAAGAAAATACAAGATAAATTATAATTTAAAAACAAATATGCACATATACAGTAACGATTTTTAACGAATTCAAAAGTTCTGCATTTTGCTCTGTATTTTTTTCATATTTACTTTTGTATTCTAGTAAAAGGTTTGAAAGATCTTGAAGTTTATTATCATTTTCTGTAAATTTGTCAGAAATGAAATTAACTAGTTCAGTTTTCATCTGACAAAGCGAGGAAATATTGACATCTGTTGAGGGATTTGTATAGGTTGAGTTACGACATCAGAGACGCAAACCTCATCGGGGCCAGAATTCTTCAAGTATGTATGAGAACTATTTGGTGTGGGATTTATCTTCTGGATTTTAACGCTAGATGACTCTTTTTTTTACAAATTATACATTTGTGATTCGCTCTAATGGTTTTATTTTGTTTATTTAGTTCATTTTTAAAGTATTGGAATCTCATTTATACCTAAAAGGAAAAAAAATCCCATTCGGTTGTCAGCCAGCCTCTTCATCTCATCTCTGATAATCGAGTTGGTAAAGATGAACTGATCATGAACACTCCCTGGGAACATTCATATGGATAATGTTTATGTCAGCATCACTGATCTGAAAAAATACATTTTCAATACACATAGTCTATTTGTGTCTACTATGTAAATCCACCTTATATACAGTGTTATCATATTTACCAACTGTGTATTTAGAGAAAAATATCCATGGTGGTTTTTATATGCCTCAGGGTGATCGGAAGGTGTCACTATTGCTATATGGGTGCAATCGATACAGCCCAGAATCCCTGGAAATCCAGCTCTTGTAGTAAATCTAAAAAATTAAGTCTTCGCTAATTATTGATCATTGTCTCTCAGCAACTGTACTTGGAAAGTAGATGTATTTTTTGAAAAGCCTCTCTACTATAGCTTTCGATGTGCGGGTAACACATCTACTAACGGATGATTGACTTAGAGCATTATAGAAGTCTTGCCCAACACCTTTTTGATAACGCCTTCTGCATAAAACCGGAGTGTTGCAAGGACCTATAAGAAATGGTTTTGTGCATGAAATGATTTATTTACTTAATTTATATTGATTTATTTAATAATTCTAGAAATCAACAATTTTATTTAAAAAACAAAAATTCTAGTTATCAATAGAGGTAATTAAGAAACATTATAAAAATTTAGCCTTAAAAAACGTAAATATGTATACATAAATACATACCATCACGCCATGTCCCTTACGGGGTAGGCAGAGAGAACCGAACGCCACTTACTTCTATCTTGACATACATTCATCGCCTCAACAACATTCATAAATCGTCTTATACATGTTCGTCTGTTGTTCACGCTTCTAATGATATATCACATGTTTAAAAATACTAAAAAGAATATGATATTAAAAAAAAACTTACTTGAATCTGAACTGATAAGCCACGTGACCTGACTCGCATCAGAATTGGTCCCAGTTCATGTACTTTTTAGGTTTAGAGCCAACGATTTATTGATTCTATATAAGTGTCAAAAAAAAATTATCAGACAAATCGAAAGGATTACTCGCGTCCCGTAAATTGCGCCTTTCTAAGTTCAACCTCCTAATCCTTCTTCTATTGTCTAAGCGTCTTTCTTCTATATGATAAATGTATAAAGAGGGTAAAAACGACATTATAGCTACGTATAAACTATAATTTTTCTTTTCACAAAATTCAAAACAGCCTCGATATGCCGCGTTAATCTTTATGAATACATTCACCCGTCAAATGTCAAAATAGTATTGCGCGTCAATCCAGAATACCGCGTTACGACCGGGCGTAAAGTAGTTTTCGCGGTATAATGCGCAGAAAGTTTACGCCGGCTAGTGTCAGATGCGTATCGCTGAAACAGAATAACAGTGTGTGATAAGAATCGCATAAAGCGTATAAACTTGGGTAAATTGCCGCGTTAAAAGAACCGGAATAAGGCCGCTGGGGTGGTGTTAATGACTCAGTGGATGGATGGCGGGGTTCGCTTCCGCGTTGTTTTTACCGTCTGTAAAAACAACGCGTTCTCTTTGAATGTCAGTATATTCGGGAGGTATTTTTGGAAATGTCACGCAGCTAATTCAAAGGAACGCACCGTGTTCTTAAAGTCGCCTAATACCCATCGGAATTAACTTAAAAAATAAGAAAATTCTGCCTTTGGCCGATCGCCAACGCACGATTAGAGAAAAAACATAAATTTCGATGAGGGATAGTGATCGTGGACACACAACACACGGTAAACGCACTATTTTTTTTATTGTATGTGTAACTAAATGTGTGGAATACCTTGTGGACTGTCTAAGCTCTGTACTAGCAGTTGAAAAATTCAATAATAATTCAATAATGAACTAATTTTGTTGATCTTTTGATAAAAAAAAGTATCTTGGTTACAGTCCAAGTAAGCAATAAAATCAAGTACCTACCTACGTCAAATAGACAGTACATATATGAAATGAACACGATTCTTTTTTGTAGAAAGTAATTGTCGGCCATAATCCTGGTATAGATTATTTTAATTTTATTTTATTCGAAAACATATCACCTTTTTTACAAAATTCATTAAATAAATAATTATAATACGAATAGTATGAATACAGTACAACTTAATTTGCTCTCTCTTTTAGTTACCCTCTGACATTCCCCGTCACTTTCCTATCCCACTATCCTTTCCTATCTCTTAATCATTATTTCTTTGCATTCTTTCTCTTCTGTTGTGTTGAATATAACTAACAGTGAATATACATAATTGAATGGCAGGGCTAACTATACATTATAGTTACCACTTTTGTATATATATTATAATGAATGAAACCTGTTCTTCTGTGTACACCGCCAATAAAATAAAAATAAATAAAATAATACAGTTACATAATTAACAAAAAAAAAAATAGCCAATTATATTGCCTCGCTAAGTTATATAAACATTTTTCATATTATGGCATGAAGAGAACATTGCTCAGGTGTATGTGATTTTGGATATGGTAAAGAAACTGGGAAATGAACTGGAAGGATAAAATAGTATGATTTCACCAACCGATGCTTGAAGTCGCATTATGAATATGCTTTAGTTCTTATTGAGAAAAATTAAATCGATCGAGTTGAGGGTAAATATTGTTGTAGTTATTACAGTAGCGTTAAATAAAACTGTTTTGATCGTAATTTGTTCTTGACAAAGGTGTGTAAAATAGATTGATTGATGTGACAATTTTTGACATATCTAATGAGTTATTTACGTAGCGCACTCTGTTCATGTGTATTTGACGAGTTTAGAATCTCGTCTTTCAAAGACGGCGCGTATCTCGAAGACAACTTGTCAAGAGAGATGAATGAAATTGATTATTTACTTCTACTGATACAATTTTACTATCTGATTAATTGCCTTGTAAAAATACTTTCAACTTGAATCATAGATTTTTCTAATATTCAAGAAACACCGGTAGCTAAATAAATGTTGAAATTAAAGGCAATTATCTAATTTTACTATGTGAAGCGAAACTTTCGGAGGAGTGCGAGATTTGACATAGTTAAGTTTCATTTGGAGAAGGTGTGGAGAAAGCTAAAATTTATTCATAGTTTGTGTTATAAATACAAAAAATATTACACGTCAAACCATATTTTATTTACTTTCGTATTGCCAATGTCAAACGCAGATGTTTTATATAACAGATAGAGAAAAATTCAAATACAGAACATATAAAAGAAAATACAATATAACCTACTGTGAAACAATATAAATAGTACTTATACAATTAAATCTACCATGAAACAATATAAATAGTACATAAACAATATAATCTACTGTAAAACAATATAAACAGTACCTACTTTAACAATATAATCTACTGTGAAACACTATAAATAGTACTTAAACCATATTATCTACTGTGAATCAATACCTATACCTAAATAGTAGCCACTTAAACTATATAATCTACTGTGAAACAATATAAATAGTACTTAAACAATTACACTTTGCAATATGTAAAAAGAAAATTTTGTACCCGATGACTTCACAAAAATAACGATTAAATAAAAAATAAATAAAGGTCGAATTTTAACCTCTGTGCGATACTATTTTAAAGTACTGTACCTACTTTATTACATATCGTATAATTGAAACATGTCTATAATGTGATAGTTTTTACCTATAAAATAAATAAACAAATATGCAAACATTATTTAGTGTGTAATATTGGAGCATAGCAGCATTTCTTGTTTTATTCTTGTTTAACATCTGTCATAAAATTGTACCCAGTATTCAATTATTGTACGCAACCGTCCTTGTCAACTATTAATGTATAGACGATTCACAAAATTTATTCACAAACCTCGTTTACACTCGGAATAGCACACTAATTTTCAAGTATATTCATTGACAATAGGTACTTGGGTACTTCTTAAATAAGCCTTTTTTAAGCACGGAAAATTGACAGAAAAAACAACACTATCATTATTACCTCTTTCTCAATTAGCTGAAATGCTTGTGTTGAAGAAATCGGTGCACTGGGCAAATAAATTTGAATTAAAAAATAGATAAGTACAACGAATAAAAAATTACAAAATAATCGACTTGCTAACAAAGAATTCGAAGTCAAACAAGCCACTTACAACCAATCAGAATCAATATTGAAATAATTATAATAATAATAAAATTCTTTTATTATGTAAAACAAATCACATAATGTGGCGGACTTATAGCCCATAGGCAATTTCTACCAGTCAACCACACTAGTAAATACAATAGTACGAGCAAGTACAAAAATACATATAACAAAATTATAAAAACAATTAGCTATACATGAGGAAGAAAAAGTAAATAATACAAAAATGCAAAATTTAATATAAAATACATAAATTAAAATAATATTGATAATGTCCAAAAATAGGAAAAGGATGGGTTGGGAAGGGATGAAGGATAAAGAAATTATATGTATGAGGATAAAAAGTGTGACTTCAGAAGCTTCTTGAAATAAAACCTTATAGACAATAAGCCTTATATCAATAAATTGCAGCTATCAAGGCGAAACATGACGAATCAGTGTTTTTGTCTCATTCCTGGGCAAGCTTCGACTAATGCTTTTGTTAGTTGTTGTATAATAAATTGTTATTTTTTTATACATTTACAATAGACAATATCCCATTTGTAATAAGTCGATAAAAGTTAATCTTTGGTTCAATTCTCATATAGAATCCGCCCTTGCACACACCTAGCTTAAAGCTCACTAGTAAATTATATTTGACTGAGTATAAAGCTTGTGACAATATGACGCCAGGAACGGGAGTTTTGGGGGGTCCACGGGACATCATCGAGAAGATTCATTTTAAATCGTATGAGGGTTGGTCCAGAGGGGTAGAGGGATGAATGGGCAATAAAAGCAACACGCGACACTGCATCGGAAGGAATGAATGAGATAGGACTCTAGGATATAACAAACTATACATTATTATTATGTGGATCCACACATGAGAAACACAATGACAGAAGTGTGACTTTCAAGGTCATATTTAGTCGACTCAAAAAAAAGGAGATTATCTATTTCGTGTTTTTTTTATATGTTCAGCGATAAATCGTTAGATTTATTTGATTCTTTTTCCATTAGAAAGGGAGGTACCCACTTGAATTTAGTCAAGATATATGATGATGGTACACTTCTAGAGGTCGAATAACTCCTGGGTTCTACGAGTTTTTCTTCATTTTTATTTTATGTTTAATTTAATTATATTGCTTTTTATTTATTTAATTTGTTTCTTGTTATTTTTTAATGTTCATATGTTTGTATGTAAATTTCTTCGTGGTTTATAAATGTATGTATTAATTTGATAATCATGTAAAAGCTTATTTAGAGAGTAAAAAAAAATAAAAATGAATATCATCAAACTCTTCATTTGATGATATTCTTATTTATTTATTTATTTATTTATTTATTAAGGAATACAAACAGTTACAGAATATAAATGTATAAAACTTATAGCAATATGTAAAGTCGACGTTTATCTGCAACCTTACAGTATTCACAATTTCGTTTGCAGAGTAACACAATAACAAATAAAAAGCCATAAATAATAAAAACAAGTAAAGAATTAATAAAGAAATAACATTAATGAAATGAAGTAGTTAAGAAATTGAATATAAAAAAAAACATTAAGGGGCAAAAATAAACAATAATTATATAAAAACATAAAAATAGTTAAAATATTGAAATTAAAAATTAAGAAGCCATAATTCAAAAGTACAAGTGGTGTATGTGTAGGTGTATTATGTCATCGCGTGTTGTGGTGATGATTTTTGAATGTGTCGTATTTCATGTTTGAATGCTGCGTATGATTTGGAGAAGATGTGTGTGTCTGGGAAGGTTTTGTTGTATTCATTGCACATTCTGTTTATTGGTTTCCTAAATCCTGCATTTGTTTTTGAAGTTGAGGGGAGGAAGAGTAAATTATTTCGTAGGCATCTGAGTGGTGCATGTATGTTAATTGCGCTAACGAGTGCTGGACAGTCAAAAGTGCTATTGATTATTTTGTATAGTGTTGTCATGTCAATTAGGGTACGTCTCTCTTTTAGTGTGCATAGATTGTAATTATTAAGTAGGTCAGTGTATGGTAGTCGGGGATTCTGTGTTCTGTACTGCATAATCTTGAGGTATTTTTTCTGGATTGATTCAATTTTGTCTGCGTATTTGTTGTAATGTGGATTCCATACTTGAGAGCAATATTCTTATCTAACAATTTGCATCTTCAGCTATAATTCTTTACCACATTGGCTGAATGAAGTCTTATTTTATGATAAATAGGGTACATAAAGGTTTAGTTAATATAAATTTGCTTAAGATTCATGAAAAAGTTATCAAACTTCAATTTACAAAGTAATTTGATGACCTGGCCTTTACCACGGCAATCGATTTTTTGAATGGGGTTTCGAGATTGAAAGATATATTGTGAATAGAAAGAAAATAATTGCTCTGCGACGGTTCGGACATGTAGAGAGAATGAACGATAAACGCCTGTCAAAAAAAAGTATACAAGGCTAAAAAGAGTGAAATGAGATGTAGGGGCCGGCCGAGAAAGAGTTGGCATGATCATATAAATGAGATTTTGGAAGATGGTAATACACGTCAGAATAATAGTAAAGCATATATGATGTAAATGAGGGAAAATATGTATGTCAATGTAGAAGAATCTGGCGTTCGGTTCTCTCTGCCTACTCCGAATAGGGAAACGGCGTGATGGTATGTATGTATCTTAAATAACGAATACGTTCACGAGACAAGAGTAATTAAAAGCTGTTGAAAAATCTATGCTTCTTTAGAGCAATGTAGGTATTGATAAAATTAGATTTGTTTGAACATATTATTTGTGTATTTTTAAAGTAAATGATTAAAAATATTTATAATCGATTAATTTAAATGAGAACGATAGCAGGAGAAACCTTGAGAGACCGAATGAAGAACATTAGTATAAAGAAAATATGTGAGGTTGATGTCATATCATCAGATAGAGGAGGGATTGACTATGGTCACGTCCAAAGGACAGCACCAGATTTCCTCATGTCGTGCTGCACCATCAGCCATACGGAATCAATCCTCGTGGTATACCGCCAAAAGATGAAGGAATAATACCTGGGAGTCAATTTCGCAGGAGGAGCAGACCGCTTAAAACATACCCAAAGGTTCACATTAAAGAAGAAGAAGAAGACGTAACTAAATAAACTCTTCTTCTTCTTATATTAGATCGTAGATCTGTTTTTTCGAGAAAGCTATTCCTGTGAAGCTTTGTTCCAGCTATCCCTCCACCTCTTAGGTGGTCTTCCGGGGAAGCGATGCCATGGTGGGATTTCGTCTGCCGCTATGGATGGGATTCGAGATGCGTCCATCCTGTTGACATGGTCCCTCCCGAATCTTCTCCTAGCTCCACTCCATCGTATGATGTCCTCATAGCTGGATATTTAAAGCGTAATCGCTTATTTGAAAATCTCTCTTACATAGCTTTTTTTATATCAATATGTCCTTGTTAAACAAGTACATATACATCTTCCTACATTCCTTAAATAAAGCATTAATGCTTGTGCTATAGGTGAACGAAATCGGTCGAGGCAGGATTCGAACTCGCGACGATAAGTACGATAAGCTTTGATCACAAGTACCTACCTACTAAATTTAAAAGTATTATTTTCATGCTCTATTTAAATACACATACTTTTAATAGGCTTTTAATGTAACCTCACCGTGTGAGCTTAATTGAGTTGCATATATAAAAATGTTTATTCCTGCGCTTTTATAATGCACATTAAATATTTAGGTTCAAGTAGGTATGTAGTTAATTTTAACTATCGCGTGATATATGGTTTTGTTGCACCTTTACTGGTCTTGTAGTCGAACTGACATCCTCACTAGGGGTAATATGTTAATGAATATGTCAGCTGTTTTTAAACTGTATTTTAATAATTAAAACGAATCCTTAGTCTTAAGTATTTTTGTTCAAATATTACATATGTAAATTTGGGGGTTTATGCTAATTCGTGATTTAAAAGAATTTAAATTTCAGAACGTTAATTTTATTTATTTATTAACTTATGACATAATAAACTTCAATATTGACTGTTCAAACCTTCTGAAAATTATTAACTTCAACATACGAAACAGACGAACAAGACACACCTCAACGTTATTTTTAGAATAAAAAAACACTAATGCCGCTTAGAATTCGCCATTGTACCGATGCCTTATCACGTATAATAATTTTGAAAAGATCAGGTCCGTGGACATATTATGTATGTCCAGGACTCTTTTAAGGTGCCACGTTAGACAAGAATAATTACCTAATTGTTTTGTTACCACTAGTGACTACAATGCAACATAAAATCAAAGGTGGGCTGATTAAGTTACAATTACTTATGTTGCTATTCTTACCTACTTATTATATTTGTTTAATAATATATGTTTTATTGTACGTTGCCCATTTTTTTCAAATAAATAAAAAAAACTTTGTTAACAAAAAAAAAAACCTTTTTACTCTCCACACTATGGAATAGGGGAGAGTCATGATTTCGCAAAATTTAAGCGTATTTTTTTTACATCAATTTCTCAATGGGTATCATGTAGAGAATGCACACTATGAGTTTCGTCGTGATGTGTTTGTGTGTATGGCGTATACGCCGTACGCCGTACGCCGTAGCATTTATCTTTTTTGTGTCCTCTCTACAGCCCAAACTATAAGTCTGATCGACTTCATATTAACATCATATGTGTAAAGTGCAAAGACCTAGAGCTGGTTAGTTTTCCATAGACAACTTTTGATTTCTTCTCTATGAATTCATCATTTACGTTGTTTTTTTTTTGTGTCCTCTCTGCAGCCCAAACTATAAGTCCGATTGACTTCATTTTGATATCACATGTGTTAAGTCCATAAACTTAGAGCTGATTAGTTTTCCATAGACAACGGTTCATTTTTTCCCAATGTTTCTTTATGATTTCATCTATTAAATCTGAAAAAATGCTCTCACGACCTGGAAATTAGAGATATTTTAATTTGGTTTCAACTATTTATACAACACCAAGAATCTTCATAAAATTGTATTCAAAGTTGGTCAATGTTAAAAGAAAAATATTCAACGGTTTCCAAAATTATATTTTATTTAATGGATATTTGTATGAAACTTATATGTAACAAGAGAATTTTTTTATATTTGGCAATGTTCAGTTCATTGATTTCATATTGATATAAGAATATTAATAGCTTGAACTTAGAACTGATTAGCTTTTCATAGATATCATAAAATTTCTTCATATTATATCACGTGTCAACATTGTCAAAATGCTCTAACGCTCTTTGAAACAAAATTTATCTGCTTTTTTTAAAATATTTCATACAACATAAGCAGTCTTCACTATAATGCATTAATAGTTTGTCTATCTTAACATAAAAATATACTATCGGAAGAAAATTTATATTCCTGATAGTAACATTTAGTATGAATAAAAATGTAATTAGATAAATTTCTATGTATGGAAACGTTCAGTAATTTGATTTCATGTTATTATGTAAAGAGCTTGAACATAGAACTGATTAGCTTTCCATAAATAACAAAAAAAATCTTCATATGATATCACCTATCAAAATTTGGAAAATGCTCTCGCGTTCTTTAGAACAAAATTTATCTGCTTTTTTTAAAATATTTCATACAACATAAGCATTCTTCACTATACTGCATTAATAGTTTGTTTATCTTAACATAAAAATATACTATCGGAAGAAAATTTATATTCCTGATAGTAACATTTAGTATGAATAAAAATGTAATTAGATAAATTTCTATGTATGGAAAAGTTCAGTAATTTGATTTCATGTTATAATGTAAAGAGCTTGAACATAGAACTGATTAACTTTCCATAAATAACAAAAAAAATCTTCATATGATATCACCTGTCAAAATTTGGAAAATGCTCTCGCGTTCTTTAGAACAAAATTTATCTGCTTTTTTTAAAATATTTCATACAACATAAGCATTCTTCCCTATACTGCATTAATAGTTTGTCTATCTTAACATAAAAATATACTATCGGAAGAAAATTTATATTCCTGATAGTAACATTTAGTATGAATAAAAATGTAATTAGATAAATTTCTATGTATGGAAAAGTTCAGTAATTTGATTTCATGTTATAATGTAAAAAGCTTGAACATAGAACTGATTAGCTTTCCATAAATAACAAAAAAAATCTTCATATGATATCACCTGTCAAAATTTGGAAAATGCTCTCGCGTTCTTTAGAACAAAATTTATCTGCTTTTTTTAAAATATTTCATACAACATAAGCATTCTTCACTATACTGCATTAATAGTTTGTTTATCTTAACATAAAAATATACAATCGGAAGAAAATTTATATTCCTGATAGTAACATTTAGTATGAATAAAAATGTAATTAGATAAATTTCTATGTATGGAAAAGTGCAGTAATTTGATTTCATGTTATAATGTAAAGAGCTTGAACATAGAACTGATTAGCTTTCCATAAATAACAAAAAAAATCTTCATATGATATCACCTGTCAAAATTTGGAAAATGCTCTCGCGTTCTTTAGAACAAAATTTATCTGCTTTTTTAAAATATTTCCTACAACATAAGCATTCTTCACTATACTGCATTAATAGTTTGTTTATCTTAACATAAAAATATACTATCGGAAGAAAATTTATATTCCTGATAGTAACATTTAGTATGAATAAAAATGTAATTAGATAAATTTCTATGTATGGAAAAGTGCAGTAATTTGATTTCATGTTATAATGTAAAGAGCTTGAACATAGAACTGATTAGCTTTCCATAAATAACAAAAAAAATCTTCATATGATATCACCTGTCAAAATTTGGAAAATGCTCTCGCGTTCTTTAGAACAAAATTTATCTGCTTTTTTTAAAATATTTCATACAACATAAGCATTCTTCACTATACTGCATTAATAGTTTGTTTATCTTAACATAAAAATATACTATCGGAAGAAAATTTATATTCCTGATAGTAACATTTAGTATGAATAAAAATGTAATTAGATAAATTTCTATGTATGGAAAAGTTCAGTAATTTGATTTCATGTTATAATGTAAAGAGCTTGAACATAGAACTGATTAGCTTTCCATAAATAATTAAAAATTCTTCATATAATATCACGTGTCAAAATTTTGAAAATGCTCTCGCGTTCTTTAAAACAAAATTTATCTGCTTTTTTTAAAATATTTCATACAACATAAGCATTCTTCACTATACTGCATTAATAGTTTGTTTATCTTAACATAAAAATATACTATCGGAAGAAAATTTATATTCCTGATAGTAACATTTAGTATGAATAAAAATGTAATTAGATAAATTTCTATGTATGGAAAAGTTCAGTAATTTGATTTCATGTTATAATGTAAAGAGCTTGAACATAGAACTGATTAGCTTTCCATAAATAACAAAAAAAATCTTCATATGATATCACCTGTCAAAATTTGGAAAATGCTCTCGCGTTCTTTAGAACAAAATTTATCTGCTTTTTTTAAAATATTTCATACAACATAAGCATTCTTCACTATACTGCATTAATAGTTTATTTATCTTAACATAAAAATATACTATCGGAAGAAAATTTATATTCCTGATAGTAACATTTAGTATGAATAAAAATGTAATTAGATAAATTTCTATGTATGGAAAAGTTCAGTAATTTGATTTCATGTTATAATGTAAAGAGCTTGAACAGAGAACTGATTAGCTTTCCATAAATAACTAAAAATTCTTCATATAATATCACGTGTCAAAATTTTGAAAATGCTCTCGCGTTCTTTAAAACAAAATTTATCTGCTTTTTTAAAAATATTTCATACAACATAAGCATTCTTCCCTATACTGCATTAATATTTTGTCTATCTTAACATAAAAATATACTATCGGAAGAAAATTTATATTCCTGATAGTAACATTTAGTATGAATAAAAATGTAATTAGATAAATTTCTATGTATGGAAAAGTTCAGTAATTTGATTTCATGTTATAATGTAAAGAGCTTGAACATAGAACTGATTAGCTTTCCATAAATAACAAAAAAAATCTTCATATGATATCACCTGTCAAAATTTGGAAAATGCTCTCGCGTTCTTTAGAACAAAATTTATCTGCTTTTTTTAAAATATTTCATACAACATAAGCATTCTTCACTATACTGCATTAATAGTTTGTTTATCTTAACATAAAAATATACTATCGGAAGAAAATTTATATTCCTGATAGTAACATTTAGTATGAATAAAAATGTAATTAGATAAATTTCTATGTATGGAAAAGTTCAGTAATTTGATTTCATGTTATAATGTAAAGAGCTTGAACAGAGAACTGATTAGCTTTCCATAAATAAGTCGATCGACAAACTAAACTTAGTAAAAATTCTTCATATAATATCACGTGTCAAAATTTTGAAAATGCTCTCGCTTTCTTTAAAACAAAATTTATCTGCTTTTTTTAAAATATTTCATACAACATAAGCATTCTTCACTATACTGCATTAATAGTTTGTTTATCTTAACATAAAAATATACTATCGGAAGAAAATTTATATTCCTGATAGTAACATTTAGTATGAATATAAATGTAATTAGATAAATTTCTATGTATGGAAAAGTTCAGTAATTTGATTTCATGTTATAATGTAAAGAGCTTGAACATAGAACTGATTAGCTTTCCATAAATAACAAAAAAAATCTTCATATGATATCACCTATCAAAATTTGGAAAATGCTCTCGCGTTCTTTAGAACAAAATTTATCTGCTTTTTTTAAAATATTTCATACAACATAAGCATTCTTCACTATACTGCATTAATAGTTTGTTTATCTTAACATAAAAATATACTATCGGAAGAAAATTTATATTCCTGATAGTAACATTTAGTATGAATAAAAATGTAATTAGATAAATTTCTATGTATGGAAAAGTTCAGTAATTTGATTTCATGTTATAATGTAAAGAGCTTGAACATAGAACTGATTAACTTTCCATAAATAACAAAAAAAATCTTCATATGATATCACCTGTCAAAATTTGAAAAATGCTCTCGCGTTCTTTAGAACAAAATTTATCTGCTTTTTTTAAAATATTTCATACAACATAAGCATTCTTCCCTATACTGCATTAATAGTTTGTCTATCTTAACATAAAAATATACTATCGGAAGAAAATTTGTATTCCTGATAGTAACATTTAGTATGAATAAAAATGTAATTAGATAAATTTCTATGTATGGAAAAGTTCAGTAATTTGATTTCATGTTATAATGTAAAAAGCTTGAACATAGAACTGATTAGCTTTCCATAAATAACAAAAAAAATCTTCATATGATATCACCTGTCAAAATTTGGAAAATGCTCTCGCGTTCTTTAGAACAAAATTTATCTGCTTTTTTAAAATATTTCATACAACATAAGCATTCTTCACTATACTGCATTAATAGTTTGTTTATCTTAACATAAAAATATATTATCGGAAGAAAATTTATATTCCTGATAGTAACATTTAGTATGAATAAAAATGTAATTAGATAAATTTCTATGTATGGAAAAGTGCAGTAATTTGATTTCATGTTATAATGTAAAGAGCTTGAACATAGAACTGATTAGCTTTCCATAAATAACAAAAAAAATCTTCATATGATATCACCTGTCAAAATTTGGAAAATGCTCTCGCGTTCTTTAGAACAAAATTTATCTGCTTTTTTTAAAATATTTCATACAACATAAGCATTCTTCACTATACTGCATTAATAGTTTATTTATCTTAACATAAAAATATACTATCGGAAGAAAATTTATATTCCTGATAGTAACATTTAGTATGAATAAAAATGTAATTAGATAAATTTCTATGTATGGAAAAGTTCAGTAATTTGATTTCATGTTATAATGTAAAGAGCTTGAATAGAGAACTGATTAGCTTTCCATAAATAACTAAAAATTCTTCATATAATATCACGTGTCAAAATTTTGAAAATGCTCTCGCGTTCTTTAAAACAAAATTTATCTGCTTTTTTAAAAATATTTCATACAACATAAGCATTCTTCCCTATACTGCATTAATATTTTGTCTATCTTAACATAAAAATATACTATCGGAAGAAAATTTATATTCCTGATAGTAACATTTAGTATGAATAAAAATGTAATTAGATAAATTTCTATGTATGGAAAAGTTCAGTAATTTGATTTCATGTTATAATGTAAAGAGCTTGAACATAGAACTGATTAGCTTTCCATAAATAACAAAAAAAATCTTCATATGATATCACCTGTCAAAATTTGGAAAATGCTCTCGCGTTCTTTAGAACAAAATTTATCTGCTTTTTTTAAAATATTTCATACAACATAAGCATTCTTCACTATACTGCATTAATAGTTTGTTTATCTTAACATAAAAATATACTATCGGAAGAAAATTTATATTCCTGATAGTAACATTTAGTATGAATAAAAATGTAATTAGATAAATTTCTATGTATGGAAAAGTTCAGTAATTTGATTTCATGTTATAATGTAAAGAGCTTGAACAGAGAACTGATTAGCTTTCCATAAATAACTAAAAATTCTTCATATAATATCACGTGTCAAAATTTTGAAAATGCTCTCGCTTTCTTTAAAACAAAATTTATCTGCTTTTTTTAAAATATTTCATACAACATAAGCATTCTTCACTATACTGCATTAATAGTTTGTTTATCTTAACATAAAAATATACTATCGGAAGAAAATTTATATTCCTGATAGTAACATTTAGTATGAATATAAATGTAATTAGATAAATTTCTATGTATGGAAAAGTTCAGTAATTTGATTTCATGTTATAATGTAAAGAGCTTGAACATAGAACTGATTAGCTTTCCATAAATAACAAAAAAAATCTTCATATGATATCACCTATCAAAATTTGGAAAATGCTCTCGCGTTCTTTAGAACAAAATTTATCTGCTTTTTTTAAAATATTTCATACAACATAAGCATTCTTCACTATACTGCATTAATAGTTTGTTTATCTTAACATAAAAATATACTATCGGAAGAAAATTTATATTCCTGATAGTAACATTTAGTATGAATAAAAATGTAATTAGATAAATTTCTATGTATGGAAAAGTTCAGTAATTTGATTTCATGTTATAATGTAAAGAGCTTGAACATAGAACTGATTAACTTTCCATAAATAACAAAAAAAATCTTCATATGATATCACCTGTCAAAATTTGAAAAATGCTCTCGCGTTCTTTAGAACAAAATTTATCTGCTTTTTTTAAAATATTTCATACAACATAAGCATTCTTCCCTATACTGCATTAATAGTTTGTCTATCTTAACATAAAAATATACTATCGGAAGAAAATTTGTATTCCTGATAGTAACATTTAGTATGAATAAAAATGTAATTAGATAAATTTCTATGTATGGAAAAGTTCAGTAATTTGATTTCATGTTATAATGTAAAAAGCTTGAACATAGAACTGATTAGCTTTCCATAAATAACAAAAAAAATCTTCATATGATATCACCTGTCAAAATTTGGAAAATGCTCTCGCGTTCTTTAGAACAAAATTTATCTGCTTTTTTTAAAATATTTCATACAACATAAGCATTCTTCACTATACTGCATTAATAGTTTGTTTATCTTAACATAAAAATATACTATCGGAAGAAAATTTATATTCCTGATAGTAACATTTAGTATGAATAAAAATGTAATTAGATAAATTTCTATGTATGGAAAAGTTCAGTAATTTGATTTCATGTTATAATGTAAAGAGCTTGAACATAGAACTGATTAACTTTCCATAAATAACAAAAAAAATCTTCATATGATATCACCTGTCAAAATTTGAAAAATGCTCTCGCGTTCTTTAGAACAAAATTTATCTGCTTTTTTTAAAATATTTCATACAACATAAGCATTCTTCCCTATACTGCATTAATAGTTTGTCTATCTTAACATAAAAATATACTATCGGAAGAAAATTTGTATTCCTGATAGTAACATTTAGTATGAATAAAAATGTAATTAGATAAATTTCTATGTATGGAAAAGTTCAGTAATTTGATTTCATGTTATAATGTAAAAAGCTTGAACATAGAACTGATTAGCTTTCCATAAATAACAAAAAAAATCTTCATATGATATCACCTGTCAAAATTTGGAAAATGCTCTCGCGTTCTTTAGAACAAAATTTATCTGCTTTTTTAAAATATTTCATACAACATAAGCATTCTTCACTATACTGCATTAATAGTTTGTTTATCTTAACATAAAAATATATTATCGGAAGAAAATTTATATTCCTGATAGTAACATTTAGTATGAATAAAAATGTAATTAGATAAATTTCTATGTATGGAAAAGTGCAGTAATTTGATTTCATGTTATAATGTAAAGAGCTTGAACATAGAACTGATTAGCTTTCCATAAATAACAAAAAAAATCTTCATATGATATCACCTGTCAAAATTTGGAAAATGCTCTCGCGTTCTTTAGAACAAAATTTATCTGCTTTTTTTAAAATATTTCATACAACATAAGCATTCTTCACTATACTGCATTAATAGTTTGTTTATCTTAACATAAAAATATACTATGGGAAGAAAATTTATATTCCTGATAGTAACATTTAGTATGAATAAAAATGTAATTAGATAAATTTCTATGTATGGAAAAGTTCAGTAATTTGATTTCATGTTATAATGTAAAGAGCTTGAACATAGAACTGATTAGCTTTCCATAAATAACTAAAAATTCTTCATATAATATCACGTGTCAAAATTTTGAAAATGCTCTCGCGTTCTTTAAAACAAAATTTATCTGCTTTTTTTAAAATATTTCATACAACATAAGCATTCTTCACTATACTGCATTAATAGTTTGTTTATCTTAACATAAAAATATACTATCGGAAGAAAATTTATATTCCTGATAGTAACATTTAGTATGAATAAAAATGTAATTAGATAAATTTCTATGTATGGAAAAGTTCAGTAATTTGATTTCATGTTATAATGTAAAGAGCTTGAACATAGAACTGATTAGCTTTCCATAAATAACAAAAAAAATCTTCATATGATATCACCTGTCAAAATTTGGAAAATGCTCTCGCGTTCTTTTGAACAAAATTTATCTGCTTTTTTAAAAATATTTCATACAACATAAGCATTCTTCCCTATACTGCATTAATATTTTGTCTATCTTAACATAAAAATATACTATCGGAAGAAAATTTATATTCCTGATAGTAACATTTAGTATGAATAAAAATGTAATTAGATAAATTTCTATGTATGGAAAAGTTCAGTAATTTGATTTCATGTTATAATGTAAAGAGCTTGAACATAGAACTGATTAACTTTCCATAAATAACAAAAAAAATCTTCATATGATATCACCTGTCAAAATTTGAAAAATGCTCTCGCGTTCTTTAGAACAAAATTTATCTGCTTTTTTTAAAATATTTCATACAACATAAGCATTCTTCCCTATACTGCATTAATAGTTTGTCTATCTTAACATAAAAATATACTATCGGAAGAAAATTTGTATTCCTGATAGTAACATTTAGTATGAATAAAAATGTAATTAGATAAATTTCTATGTATGGAAAAGTTCAGTAATTTGATTTCATGTTATAATGTAAAAAGCTTGAACATAGAACTGATTAGCTTTCCATAAATAACAAAAAAAATCTTCATATGATATCACCTGTCAAAATTTGGAAAATGCTCTCGCGTTCTTTAGAACAAAATTTATCTGCTTTTTTAAAATATTTCATACAACATAAGCATTCTTCACTATACTGCATTAATAGTTTGTTTATCTTAACATAAAAATATATTATCGGAAGAAAATTTATATTCCTGATAGTAACATTTAGTATGAATAAAAATGTAATTAGATAAATTTCTATGTATGGAAAAGTGCAGTAATTTGATTTCATGTTATAATGTAAAGAGCTTGAACATAGAACTGATTAGCTTTCCATAAATAACAAAAAAAATCTTCATATGATATCACCTGTCAAAATTTGGAAAATGCTCTCGCGTTCTTTAGAACAAAATTTATCTGCTTTTTTTAAAATATTTCATACAACATAAGCATTCTTCACTATACTGCATTAATAGTTTGTTTATCTTAACATAAAAATATACTATGGGAAGAAAATTTATATTCCTGATAGTAACATTTAGTATGAATAAAAATGTAATTAGATAAATTTCTATGTATGGAAAAGTTCAGTAATTTGATTTCATGTTATAATGTAAAGAGCTTGAACATAGAACTGATTAGCTTTCCATAAATAACTAAAAATTCTTCATATAATATCACGTGTCAAAATTTTGAAAATGCTCTCGCGTTCTTTAAAACAAAATTTATCTGCTTTTTTTAAAATATTTCATACAACATAAGCATTCTTCACTATACTGCATTAATAGTTTGTTTATCTTAACATAAAAATATACTATCGGAAGAAAATTTATATTCCTGATAGTAACATTTAGTATGAATAAAAATGTAATTAGATAAATTTCTATGTATGGAAAAGTTCAGTAATTTGATTTCATGTTATAATGTAAAGAGCTTGAACATAGAACTGATTAGCTTTCCATAAATAACAAAAAAAATCTTCATATGATATCACCTGTCAAAATTTGGAAAATGCTCTCGCGTTCTTTTGAACAAAATTTATCTGCTTTTTTAAAAATATTTCATACAACATAAGCATTCTTCCCTATACTGCATTAATATTTTGTCTATCTTAACATAAAAATATACTATCGGAAGAAAATTTATATTCCTGATAGTAACATTTAGTATGAATAAAAATGTAATTAGATAAATTTCTATGTATGGAAAAGTTCAGTAATTTGATTTCATGTTATAATGTAAAGAGCTTGAACATAGAACTGATTAGCTTTCCATAAATAACAAAAAAAATCTTCATATGATATCACCTGTCAAAATTTGGAAAATGCTCTCGCGTTCTTTAGAACAAAATTTATCTGCTTTTTTTAAAATATTTCATACAACATAAGCATTCTTCACTATACTGCATTAATAGTTTGTTTATCTTAACATAAAAATATACTATCGGAAGAAAATTTATATTCCTGATAGTAACATTAAGTATGAATAAAAATGTAATTAGATAAATTTCTATGTATGGAAAAGTTCAGTAATTTGATTTCATGTTATAATGTAAAGAGCTTGAACAGAGAACTGATTAGCTTTCCATAAATAACTAAAAATTCTTCATATAATATCACGTGTCAAAATTTTGAAAATGCTCTCGCTTTCTTTAAAACAAAATTTATCTGCTTTTTTTAAAATATTTCATACAACATAAGCATTCTTCACTATACTGCATTAATAGTTTGTTTATCTTAACATAAAAATATACTATCGGAAGAAAATTTATATTCCTGATAGTAACATTTAGTATGAATATAAATGTAATTAGATAAATTTCTATGTATGGAAAAGTTCAGTAATTTGATTTCATGTTATAATGTAAAGAGCTTGAACATAGAACTGATTAGCTTTCCATAAATAACAAAAAAAATCTTCATATGATATCACCTGTCAAAATTTGGAAAATGCTCTCGCGTTCTTTTGAACAAAATTTATCTGCTTTTTTAAAAATATTTCATACAACATAAGCATTCTTCCCTATACTGCATTAATATTTTGTCTATTTT
Source organism: Molanna angustata (assembly GCA_963576475.1). Taxonomy (NCBI): domain Eukaryota; kingdom Metazoa; phylum Arthropoda; class Insecta; order Trichoptera; family Molannidae; genus Molanna; species Molanna angustata. The sequence goes on from OY754975.1 coordinate 30,851,139, forward strand.
AACATAAAAATATACTATCGGAAGAAAATTTATATTCCTGATAGTAACATTTAGTATGAATAAAAATGTAATTAGATAAATTTCTATGTATGGAAAAGTTCAGTAATTTGATTTCATGTTATAATGTAAAGAGCTTGAACATAGAACTGATTAGCTTTCCATAAATAACAAAAAAAATCTTCATATGATATCACCTGTCAAAATTTGGAAAATGCTCTCGCGTTCTTTAGAACAAAATTTATCTGCTTTTTTAAAATATTTCATACAACATAAGCATTCTTCACTATACTGCATTAATAGTTTGTCTATCTTAACATAAAAATATACTATCGGAAGAAAATTTATATTCCTGATAGTAACATTTAGTATGAATAAAAATGTAATTAGATAAATTTCTATGTATGGAAACGTTCAGTAATTTGATTTCATGTTATTATGTAAAGAGCTTGAACATAGAACTGATTAGCTTTCCATAAATAACAAAAAAAATCTTCATATGATATCACCTATCAAAATTTGGAAAATGCTCTCGCGTTCTTTAGAACAAAATTTATCTGCTTTTTTAAAAATATTTCATACAACATAAGCATTCTTCCCTATACTGCATTAATAGTTTGTCTATCTTAACATAAAAATATACTATCGGAAGAAAATTTATATTCCTGATAGTAACATTTAGTATGAATAAAAATGTAATTAGATAAATTTCTATGTATGGAAAAGTTCAGTAATTTGATTTCATGTTATAATGTAAAAAGCTTGAACATAGAACTGATTAGCTTTCCATAAATAACAAAAAAAATCTTCATATGATATCACCTGTCAAAATTTGGAAAATGCTCTCGCGTTCTTTAGAACAAAATTTATCTGCTTTTTTTAAAATATTTCATACAACATAAGCATTCTTCACTATACTGCATTAATAGTTTGTTTATCTTAACATAAAAATATACTATCGGAAGAAAATTTATATTCCTGATAGTAACATTTAGTATGAATAAAAATGTAATTAGATAAATTTCTATGTATGGAAAAGTTCAGTAATTTGATTTCATGTTATAATGTAAAGAGCTTGAACATAGAACTGATTAGCTTTCCATAAATAACTAAAAATTCTTCATATAATATCACGTGTCAAAATTTTGAAAATGCTCTCGCGTTCTTTAAAACAAAATTTATCTGCTTTTTTTAAAATATTTCATACAACATAAGCATTCTTCACTATACTGCATTAATAGTTTGTTTATCTTAACATAAAAATATACTATCGGAAGAAAATTTATATTCCTGATAGTAACATTTAGTATGAATAAAAATGTAATTAGATAAATTTCTATGTATGGAAAAGTTCAGTAATTTGATTTCATGTTATAATGTAAAGAGCTTGAACATAGAACTGATTAGCTTTCCATAAATAACAAAAAAAATCTTCATATGATATCACCTGTCAAAATTTGGAAAATGCTCTCGCGTTCTTTAGAACAAAATTTATCTGCTTTTTTTAAAATATTTCATACAACATAAGCATTCTTCCCTATACTGCATTAATATTTTGTCTATCTTAACATAAAAATATACTATCGGAAGAAAATTTATATTCCTGATAGTAACATTTAGTATGAATAACATGTAATTAGATAAATTTCTATGTATGGAAACGTTCAGTAATTTGATTTCATGTTATAATGTAAAGAGCTTGAAAATAGAACTGATTAGCTTTCCATAAATAACAAAAAAATTCTTCATATGATATCACCTGTCAAAATTTGGAAAATTCTCTCACGTTCTTTAGAACAAAATTTATCTGCTTTTTTTAAAATATTTCATACAACATAAGCATTCTTCACTATACTGCATTAATAGTTTGTTTATCTTAACATAAAAATATACTATCGGAAGAAAATTTATATTCCTGATAGTAACATTTAGTATGAATAAAAATGTAATTAGATAAATTTCTATGTATGGAAAAGTTCAGTAATTTGATTTCATGTTATAATGTAAAGAGCTTGAAAATAGAACTGATTAGCTTTCCATAAATAACAAAAAAAATCTTCATATGATATCACCTGTCAAAATTTGGAAAATGCTCTCGCGTTCTTTAGAACAAAATTTATCTGCTTTTTTTAAAATATTTCATACAACATAAGCATTCTTCCCTATACTGCATTAATAGTTTGTCTATCTTAACATAAAAATATACTATCGGAAGAAAATTTATATTCCTGATAGTAACATTTAGTATGAATAAAAATGTAATTAGATAAATTTCTATGTATGGAAAAGTTCAGTAATTTGATTTCATGTAATAATGTAAAAAGCTTGAACATAGAACTGATTAGCTTTCCATAAATAACAAAAAAAATCTTCATATGATATCACCTGTCAAAATTTGGAAAATGCTCTCGCGTTCTTTAGAACAAAATTTATCTGCTTTTTTTAAAATATTTCATACAACATAAGCATTCTTCACTATACTGCATTAATAGTTTGTTTATCTTAACATAAAAATATACTATCGGAAGAAAATTTATATTCCTGATAGTAACATTTAGTATGAATAAAAATGTAATTAGATAAATTTCTATGTATGGAAACGTTCAGTAATTTGATTTCATGTTATAATGTATAGAGCTTGAACATAGAACTGATTAGCTTTCCATAAATAGCAAAAAATTTCTTCATATGATATCACGTGTCAAAATTTTGAAAATGCTCTCGCGTTCTTTAAAACAAAATTTATCTGTTTTTTTTATAATATTTCATACAACATAAGCATTCTTCACTATACGGCATTAATAGTTTGTCTATCTTAACATGAAAATATACTATCGTTAGAAAATTTATATTCCTGGTAGTAAAATTTAGAATGAATAAAATATTTCACTGTCAATATTTGTGGTGTGGAGAGTTTAGTGTTGGCCACAACCCACTCGTTTTACTCTGGATACATTTGAATGACATTACAGGACATAGGTAATATTACATTACAGGACATAGGACATAGATGGGTGGTGGCAGAGTGGTTTGCGCGCTGGGATTGTTATCCAGTGGTTCCTAGTTCGAATCCTGCCACGGCCGATTTATTTCACATATTAATTTAGGGAAAGGATTTATGATTAATTTAGGGAAAGTATAAGGATGTATATGTACTTGCAGTGGCGTGCAAGCCATACATGCCTATATGCCTGGCATGACTATCAAAATCCAAAAAAAAATCAAAAATAAAAAAAAAAAACAAAAAAAAAAAAATTCAAAAAAAAAAATAATTAAAAATCTTGTACGATATTTTTAATATATCAACGAGTTGTAGGGCGTATAACGAATCATAAAACAGTTTTTATTTTTTTTCTAGCGCAAATATTAACGGAGATATGAATTTCTTAAAATTTGAATAATTGTCCTTTGTAGGTTCAATTTGCCTGTAATTATTTTCGTCTGTTGCAACACTGAATTTAAAACGTATGCAACATTGCTTCCAAGGAAGAAACATTGACAGTTTTGATAACAGTAGCTAAAATGTCAGAACACATATATGGTTCACGATTTATTTCGCGACAAATTATAAATCTCTTTTTACTTTTGTCGTTAATATTCATTGCAGTATGCCTGATACATTTGAGCATACAATACACATGACTAAAGGAACAAAGTTTGTTTGTTTGTGTTAGTGTATCTGTGTATTTTTTAAGGTAAGATTTATGCTGGGCATGTATGAAGCTTCTTCAACAGTTTGTATGTATGGGTGTAAGAATATTCAGATGGTTTGGTTCAACATGGTACATTTTTACATCAACGACCGTTAGATTATTGCATGTTACGCCAAGATTTTGGCGCTAATATAAATATATTGAATTGTTTTGATTCGAATCATACCGAATAGATCGTTTATCTTTTAAATGACTGGAAATAAAAAGGAGAATAATAATTGTTTCTAATTAAATTTCAAAAAATATTTAAAATATTATTAGTATTATGCATTTGCCGCGTAATTCAAAGAAGTTTAAAAATTCGATTTCATTGTAAAAAACCAAGTAAAGATTATATTTTAAATAAACGTTTTGTAAAATATGCAAGAAATTTCAAAAATTAATGTATGTAGAATTTGTAAGGAATTCATAAATATTATTAAAATTTAAGAAAAAGAACCTTTGCGTAAATATGAGTAATATATCACGACATCTATTAATAAAAACTAATGGACGAAAAATAAAATAATGTATGAAAACATTTGCTGCTAGTAAATTTGTTCTGATAATGGTTGGAAACTTGGAAAGATACTTCATAGATGTCTCTGAATATTTTAACTAACATTCATGATATGTTTTCAATATTTGATATGTTAATTTTAGTTCATGATATGTATTTACAGTAAGTTATTAAAAAAAAATTACTTATTAAAGGGCTGCATTTAAAATATTTATCAATAGAATTGAAATATTCATAATATTATGCAATTTTGATTATTTGCTCCTACCTTTACGCAATGCGTGTAATTGGTGCTATGTGCATAGTACAAAACAGGAGTTAAAGAAAAAATATAAGGTGAAAAGATATTATGGAGGTTGACTAAACAGAGGATGTAGTTTTTTTTGGGCAGAACCAGCCGAAGGACCTCTCGCACGCCACTGTGTACTTGTATCTAGGACATGTTCATTCATTTAAAAAAAATATATCTATATAATAATAGTTGTATGTTTTTTCAATGGTTATATGTATTCAATTTTATTGATTTAATTCATGTACAAAAATGCGTATACATGGGTAATGGTGGGTTCATTGCGAAAATGTTTTTTTGCGAGTTTTAATACTACTTTGATTCATGTACTTTGAAATTATATTTAATATTTAATTCCCATATTGGTTTGATGTAAGGGGTGTCCAGTGAATAAAAAGTTTGACATCAACTGATTCATTTTATGACATTTACGACTTAACCTCACTTTACACGTGTACAAAAGACAGTTAAAATAGACCATGCGTTAAAAAAATTAACGACATCATATCGCTTTTGAAGGAAACATTAAATCTAAGTGTATGTGACGTTTTGAAATTTTTAATCTATACTATTTTACTACGATTTTACTATGATACTATTTTACTTAAATAGTGCCATGCATATATGTGTGGAGGTTTTATTTTTTAAATAAATATAAATTATAGTAGTATTTTTTAATAAATATAAAATATTCGTGTCAACTGCTAATAATCGATCCGGGATGATTCGTGCATAGAAGTTATGAATCTCGACCACGACACGTAAATGGAGTCATAAAACACGTCAATTAGCTTCAAAGGCAATTATTCCTGTAAAATAATTTGACACTTTAAATACGCAGGTGAATTTATGTCTTTTTATTGTGTATTGTGACTCGGGGGCATTTACAAAAAAATGTTAGGTACAATATCCATTTCTCATGGACGATGATACGATATTCAAATAAACTTTTACGACATATACGATCATAATATTTCACATAAGGGTTGCTTCGCGGAAATACTCAAATATTTAAATGAAAGAAACTTAATTGAATTCATTTCATCATCACGATAGATGATTATAAAACGATTGGGTTGTGGCAAACGATATACTCCTCACTACCAAATCACTCCACTCATGTGGAAAATTTTCAGCATTTTCATGAAGTGAGTTTGATAAATTATTTTTAATTTTAATATTTTTTTATGAAAACATGACAATTTTCAAAGCCATTTTATGTAAGTGATGTGCAATTTTTAACATTTTTTTAAATTAAGAACCACTGATCAGATGTCCTTCAAAATCTAAAGGAATTTAAGTGAGTATTAAATATAAAAATTTGCAAAATTTTATATGAATAGAATAAGTAGGTAGTTTAGTCTATAATCGATTAAGTATAATATTTATTTTCTCTTCCCTTCCTTTCCCGTCACAGGCAAACAGACATCTTAGTTATATTTAAATTTATGATGTTTAAAATGTTTTATATTTAATATCTGTGGACATATGTAATTGGTCTGTTTGTTTTTATTTTATAGTGTATTATTCTATTTTAGTATTTTAAGACTGTATTTGTCCCTAAATAAATAAATAAATAAATAAATAAATAAATAAATAAATAAATAAATAAATAAATAAATAAATAAATAAATAAATAAGTAAATAAATAAACGCGCCGTACATAGTTCATAGCATATAGTACACAGCAGATACAAACACAGATACATTGTGATGAAACTTGCAGAACACAATCTCAGTACGATACTAGTTGATAATCTGAAAATTAAAAATAACCATCATAATTGGGAATGCGTAGCTCCCCACTCATAACCCTCATAACTCATATTTTTTTACAATTCATAACCCTTGTATTAGTGAGGAGTAATAAGAGTTAACAAAGTTTAGTTGAAATACTTGATCTACTTCATAAATAAAAAAAATAAAAAAATTGTGCAACACATTAGGCTGTTTATAAAATTGCGCAAAACTTTCGCCTGTTTATAAAATTGTGCAACACTGTCAACTGTTTATAAAATTGTGCAACACTTTCGGCTGTTTATAAAATTGTGCAATACTTTCGGCTGTGTTTAAAATTGTCCAACACTTTCGGCTGTGTTTAAAATTGCCCAACACTTTCGGCTGTTTGTAAAATTGAGCAACACCTTCGCCTGTTTATAAAATTGTGCAACAATTTCGACTGTTTATAAAATTGTGCGACACTTTCGGCTGTGTTTTTAATTGCCCAACACTTTCGGCTGAATATAAAATTGCGCAACACTTTCGGCATTTTATAAAATTGTGCAATACTTTCGGCCGTTTATAAAATTGCGCCATACTTTCGGCTGTTTCATCGAAATCTAATTTTATCAAACGATACAATATTTCAGTCAAAAAGAACAAAATACCTACTCCAACTACACTTTTTATTTTTGTTCAAAAACTTAGCTTATGTTATCAGTTGTGACCATAGAATATTCATGAATCATCAAACGCTAAATTTATTTTTCGTATGGGACTCACCAGATTTATTATGCCACGAAAGCCATAAAATATAATAGGTACCTATATATTTTACTATCAACAATAGTTTGAAATGAATGTATCACGATGTTTCAATACAAATATAAAATGAATATTATAATAATTGTCCAGATCATTATGGACAGTAAACATATTGGATGTAGGTACCTACGCATTAAACAAAAAGAAATAAAAAATAAACATCTGTTTTTGACTCTATTATTTAGGTACAGCTGTTTTTTTGTAAATTCATATAATGCACTCGTTCATTGCACTGCACATATTTGTATTAAACGTAAATTTAATTCCCCTCCTAATATGTCAATCAAAAATACAAAAGTACGTTCTAACTATACATATTTAATATAGACATTACATAAATATACAACATAATATTTACTATTGAATGTTTGAATAATCATTTCCATTTGATTGACTCGCCATGTTGTATTGAAATATTCCGTTGAAATGAAACTCAACCACCATGCCTTACCCCCAATGGGGCCCCTAATACATTACTGCAATTGGAAAAAATAAAAACTGGAATTTGTTTGAAAAATCGATAAGATATTTTTCTATAGAGGGATTCTAATTTTGACTATTTTTTTAGTACGTCTTTACATAGCAGGTACGTCTTATTCTAAAAAAAATTAAGAACGTTCCGGCTAAAATAGTTAGAAATACGTGCGTTCCAGTTTCTTTTAGTCCAAGTTGATATTCTATAACGCTGAAATAGGGACGTTCCTATTTAGGAAAACGTTCTAAATTGATGTAAGTCACGAATTATTTCAATTCCCTATTTTAACCTCATTTTAGTCGAAGCAACTGTCAAAACGCTCCTAATTTTATTTCAGACCTAATTGCAAGCGTACTATTTATTTTCACAACAGTCCGGGATATTTTAGTTGTTGAAAACATCAGTTATGTACGACAAAAAAGGAATTCATTACACGTGCTTCGTTATTTTGACAACAAAAAACAAAGAATATTAGTGTAGATCAATTGAAATGTTAGGTTAGGCGACATGACATAAATAAACATGGCCGAACAATGCGCGGTACGCACGCGTGGTATGCGACATAGACAATTTTAGTTCATATTATTATCTACGGTGCACTAATTTCGTAGATTTTAGTTTGAGGAATAACTTCAGTTACATAATATGAAATTAAGTTCAAACGACTTTGATTTTTAAATTTTAAAACGTTCCTATTTTAGTTCAAAATTTGACGTATGGTCATTCATGGACCGTTTACAGTTATCGTTAATTCAATCAAATTTGATATACTTCTTATGGATATTATTAATCAATATAATCATGCCATCCTCTTCTCAGTGTCTCCTGCTTTATCTATCTCATTCAATTTTACTTATGTTCAATCTCTTTTTTCATGGCATATTTTTACAATTTACCACAACCCTAACGCATATTTTTTACTATTATTGTCGATTTTTTTTTTAAATGAAGCTCCCTCAATTTTGACAATCCTCTCTGAAAACTTGTAAATAACTGCTTAGCTAGGTTAAGGATGTGTTCTAAGAAAAAATAAATCTATTTATAAATTTAATAAACTATTAAATTGAGTTTTATGCCCGTACGTGTTAATTAGTCATGTATTAAAAAAAATATTTTTATTATTTCAACGAAATTTTTTTTTTTAACATTTCTCACATAAAAAACATATAACCACAAATTTTGCTTCCCTATACCTCCCCCCCCAATAATTTTTCAAAAGGATAAAGTTTTGTTATTCATTTTAAAGTTGTGTAATCTTTCAATAGATAGCGGTGTGAACATATCTATAAATCTATAGATGTATTACGCATCTAGAGAACGAAAAGAAAAATTAAATGCATCAAATGCGATCTATACAGAAGACGGTCTATAGCAGAACAATACATAAAATGAGGTCTATATATTGTAAAATTCGTTCTGTGGCAGACCAACGTCTGCCTGGGCCCGCTTCTAAATATATAATTATTTCTCTTTAACAAACTATATTTTTTTATTATAATATTATTTATAGAGGATTTTATAGTATCACTTTAAAGTACCTATAGTATCAGCACAGGACTACCCAGTGAGGTGTTCATTGTACCCTCGCAATTACACACTTATTTATAACACACATACACACACTTATATTTACACATATACTTATAGCATGTAATTGAATTGTAAATTCTTTTTATTATTAATAAAAAAATAAAGTCACTACATATTTAATTTCATTTAAAAATACTGGCTCATAATTGCGAAAAATATCTCGTATATTGAATTAAATTATTAATGAAATTTTTCGCAAAATTGGACGTACATACACGGAATGCGTATTTTAAATTTGATTTTTTCCTGTTACACTCTATCTATAGGTTCTACTCAGTCGATTTTTTTTTACTCCGTGGTATTAATTCTGGATGCGTGCACGTGAATTTAATTTTTATTACGGAAACAAAATCACAGTGTATAGCCATTGCGTCATTCGTTAAAAGCATTTTTATTTTGTATTCCATAAATAATTTTTCCAAAATGATAGTGCGATGGCCTGGATTAATTTTTCCACTAAAATACTATAGTGCATGTTTATTAAAATTGTTTCATCAGTTCGAATTTCTGGCTTATTTGAAAAGGCGGGTTTATTGGCATAAGAAAATTTCTCCCAACATACTTATGCAAATCTCAAGTTAATTTGGTACTATATAATTATTCTACCAATAAAGAAAATACCATAATAAATAGTCAGGTCATAGCATTTTTTTGCGTTTTATTTCAATTTCGTTTAGAATGAGGCACTCATACAATGACACTGACACAGTATAATAGCTACAGGATAGGTAAATATTTTAACTTATCAGTTTTTAATTCTGTTTTCAGTATGGATCTGTGAGACGATTAATATCCTAAGTCTCCAGAATGTGGCAACTTGTTATTGGGTGCGTGTTAAATTAATATTTGACATAGTAGGTACCTGTTAGTTGCCCGAGAAGTAATAAATAATAATAATAATAGTAAACTGACCTATGTAGAAAATGCCACCAAAAGTCAGAAACCATCCAGCACATTACAGGGGCATGCGTCACTCTCACACAAAATGACTATACACACAGACATAATCAAATCGCAAACATCATCCACCAAGAATTAGCTATTGCACACAAACTAATAAATAAAAATGACAAAATGCCTTATTATAAATACACACCTACACCAGTTCACTCCACTCACAAACTATACTTTGACAGATCCATACTAACTGATAGAACCATACATAACAATAGACCAGATATTACACATGTAGATAAACAAAATAAACATACAATGTTAATTGACATCGCTGTACCAAATACACACAACATCGAAACAACTACAACCGAAAAAATTAGAAAATACACTGACTTGCAAGACGAAATCAAGCGAATCTGGGACATGCAATCTGTGATAATAGTACCAATAGTAATTTCCACCACAGGAATTATTCCATTAAACTTATTCAGCAGTTTAGAAACCATCAAATTACCTAAATACACATACGTCACCATGCAAAAAGCAGCCATATTAAACACATGCAGACTGGTGAGGAAATTCCTCCTAATCGACGACACTACTGACCTTACTAACACATAAATACTACACATGGCACCAACACACAAAACACCACATATTATACATTCAGTTAGGATAGCACTTGGCAGCATTGCTCGTGCTACCCCAAATCCCACCAGGTGATAAACCTGAGAAGGTGTTAAAGATCCCGAAATAATAATATTAAAATTATTAACAATATTTATAACTATGCCGTATTGTGTTTGCGATGCTCTTTGAGTAACTCTTTCTTTGGCTCTGAAATAAAAATCGCGCCAGAGATTGGATTTATGACAGGTATTATGGCGGACATTGGGACCTGGTTGATCTGTTTTGTGTGAGCCCATATGTTTTTATCGGAGTCTGGTCAAATAAAAATACTTAAAGAGGACATATGTATAACGCTAGATCTAGTGACTGAAAACATGATATATTAAAACCGCCTAATGCACTATGATGTTACGTGTTAGTAAGGGTAACTATCGCGTGCGTTAAAAAGGGTTTATACGTGATTTAAATTATCGGAAACCCAAAATTTGTTGATTTTTGCATTTTAAGAAGAAACCTTACTTGAAATGAAAAAACTTCATCGGTCATTCACTTTGATTTCATGCACTCTTTAAGCATATAAAATATTTATTTCTCTACGACACAAAGTTATGGAGTAATTAAAAAAATGTTTTAAAAAGGATATTTTTAATATTCTTTTTAGAGGAATTTATGCTAAATTTTAAAATTATGTGACGAACATTCGTTAGAGAAATGTTGAAAACATTTGTTTTTTTTTCTAGAAACATACTGTTTAACATATTTTAGGAATTTGATTTGAAATTGGGGTGTTTAGGTTTATATGCCCCCTTAAATAAAATAAATAAATTTACAATTTTTTAATTTCGTTTCACAATACACAGTCTTCGGACCTATATTGTTTGCATTTTAAGGATAAGATTCTTTTTTTTACATGACATACATTGAATCTGTACAATCGTGTGCGGTAGGTAACCGATCAATTCAATAATACCAATAATTTGTTATGTCTTTGATGTACCACCATAACCGCCAGCATGCAATCTCTTACAGCCATAACCGGAAATAAATTATTATAATTGATTACGAGTCACACGTATACACACCACAACTTGGTAGCACCATCAAATCGCTATAACAATAAAGAGTTAATGGCGGATAATAATAAGCGTACTTTATTCTTATGGCAGTGCACAGTGCCATCAACTTGATGTGTTTTTTAGCCATTTACATCGGTAGGTACTGATTCGCTGCAACTACATCATGTAATAGCGGATGAGGTACATCAAAGTAAAGTGCCACTTTCATAGAAGATTATTGAAGTACATAAGTTGTAAAGATAGCGTTTCCCTCGATTAATAATCATTCATTCGTACCATCACGGAATATTACACAATGTGGGGTAACCAGCGACAGGTTTGCTCATAAAAGGAAGTCCACACACCAGGTTCGTCTCACTTAAAATGCCAACATTCATTATAATTTGAGGTGCGCCTCATTGCTAACTATGTGAGGTGTTATTTTGCCTCTTTTATTTTCGACTACCCAAATTAGTAACACGATACTAAAATAGTGGAAGCACCATTCTAAGCCGGTTCCTTACAGCATATATAAATGCTATTTCGTCAATTGCTTAAAAATATCTTCATTCCTTCGAATATCTCTGTGCCTTCATAACCTGAGAATCTGTACCATAGCTTGGTGTCATCCATCATTTCCACTACAATTATATGGGAGAAAATAACTGAGAGATCACGTTATATTATTCTGATTATTTTTTTTTGTGTCTATGTTTAATTATTTTGCATTAAAAAACATGTAACCTTAGGACAAATTGAAAAAGTACTGCCTCAGAACAGACTTGTCTAGTGAGGCAGTAAATTTCCAAATATGTACAATTGTAGTTACATAGTATGTTTATAATAAGTCTTTTTAATATATGTGTAAATAATGGAAGTAAATAATTTCATTTCATTTCATATTCATTACATTATGAATGAATTCTTATTACACGCTTAGCTCCCTCAACTAGAAAATTTATAGTTGGTTTTTAAAAGGGTATAGAGGTTTATAATGGTTAAAACGATTTCCAGTTTCGATATGACATATTTTATCTATCATGTTAATCGTTTTTATGGTACCAAATCTATATTCAGTATTTTAAAGTAGTTACCTACTCTATAACTTTGTTTAAAACCAGAATTATCCAATTCAATATTCATGTTGATAAAACCTTAACATTATTAAATTAACATAGAAATCCGACCATGTCAATTATATGTTAGAAAATATAATTACGAATCTATTTAGAGGGTTTTTTTATTTTAAAAATTAGATGAGCACTTACAGAATTTACGACTTGTGTTCGGCCGAAAATTTCTCTTGCGTACCTACGTTAAATAATATGAATTTGAGAACAAGTGTCAAGGATGACAGACTCGAGAACCGTCAAAGTTGGTCCTCTCAAGAGATGGAAGTACAGCGGGCAGTCCACATCCCAGATGGCAACCTACCGTAGGACTTAAATAAACAGGCCTAAAAAGAGAAGAAGAAATTGATATTAAGGCTCTTGTATACCCTGGGTATACGAATGTACACAAAAATGCACGCTAAATTACCTTCTAATGTATGAATCACGAAAAAATATTGTATATCACCTAATATGTCATATACAATATTTTTTAAAAAAGGTAAAATTTTCAGCAATACATCCTTGTGAATTTATTCTGCTGCTTATAGAAAATGACAATCGGTTTGAATTTGTAAGAACATCTTTATGAATTTGGAACAATGAGATTTTTTTGTAGATATTTTCAACAGTTGAAACTTTAAATTCTTGAAATACATTAATAGTTGGATAATCAAATCTCTTTTTTAATATAATTTTAATAATGATTTTTTGAAAAACTTCGCTATTAAAAGTGGTTTTAAAAGCTCCCCCACAACATATAATGCCATATTGTAAGATGGATTGAAATAGTGAAAAATTTACACATAGTAAATAAGGAGACAATTGTTTCGGATACATTTTTTTTGGTACACTTCGGTATGATGCTGCCCGGCGACTGTCGGATTGCGTCTGTGTCACACATACCTTTTTTTGCCTCGGTAAGTAGAAATGTATTTTTTTTGTTATGGTCTTGTTCCATTAAGTAGGAATCTCGTATTTCTTTTGTTCCATTATTTCAGCATCACGGACCGTGGACCATTATTATCACAGATGTGATTAAGAACATAATGGAATTTTTATCTCCCAAGAATGCATATTATTTCACACGATCTTGTCTTCTTCGTTTTTTAGAGCCTTATTCTACATGACTGAATAATTCTTGTATTTATTTATCGGCTTCAAAAGCGACTTTGGCCCATCAAGTCATTTCTTCTTCCTCCTTGACCTTATGGTTAAGGATGGAGGCTACACCCAGTCATCCGCCAGAGTATGGAATACTGACTTAAATATTACATACAAATGTATTGTTACGAAACTTTTGGAAAACAGTCTCACCGTGATACTTACAGTTGAAAATCAAACTCCTTACGTATAAAAATACGTCTTTATAAAAAGGACTGATCAAAACAATGAGAAATATTAAAAAAAACATTCCAATGGATCGGTTGATGTGGTAAAGAATGTTTAGTCCATAATTGTGGGTCATCTGCAAAATGAGCTGTTGTATGATTTGCTCATTGATCCCGTCATTAGATTTTCACCAAAATTAAATCGGACTTCGTGGAATACAATAAATTATCGCTAAACATAAAATAGGTATTTAAAAAATGTCGAATTTTATGTCGACTAAAAACTGTAATTCCAAAGAAAATCTAACATATTTTAAAATTTCAATGGTAGTTGCAAATATGGCAATTTTCAAAGAACAACAAAAAATATTCCAATATTGTAGATTTAATAAAGTACGTTGGGATAGACATTAGGTATTGAAAATTGTAAACCATTCATCGCTGTCCAATACAGATACTTTGTTGTCACGCAAACAGCTCCATATTTTATATTTTTTAAATAAATACGTTCAGCTGTTTACACAACAAACTTTTCCCATTTCCAACCAAGCGACTGTCACTCATGGTCTTTAAAAGTTGTTGTTGTACCAACCTATTCGAGTTCATTAGCAAATCTGTCGATAGACATTGTGCCTGTGTCATGATTAGGGTCCAGACAGTTATTTATACGATCAAAACCTCACTTCGTCCCCTTGCAACGGACAGTTTTATAGAAAAACTTTAATTACAAAGACAAAATGATCAGCTGAGTTTATTTATTTACATAAGAACAACATCTAGACAGTCAAGTTTCATTTCATTAATAATCTAAAAGAAGCAAATAGTTAATTTCACTGAGGCTAAATTGTCATCTACCCGAGAATTACTTTAGCTTTCGTAGTTCCTATCTTATCTTTTAATTAAGAGGTATGATTTATATATTTATTCAAAACTTTTTGAGCACAATTTGCACAATGGCTGACTTATTGCCAAATGGCAATATCTTCCAACCAACCATATTCATTTGGTGAAGAATATTGTATTTATGTTACGTTTAAAAATTTATATGAATAAGACATATAATTACACATAAAATAAAAACAATAATGAAACGAAGGGGACAGGAGATGGGAGGACAAGGATAGGATAAGGAGACAAATTTAAGTGTTATGTGTAAGGACATGATTCCTCAGATTTCCTTTGAAAGCGGAAAGTGTTGATGAAACTCGAAGTTGCGATGTGATGTGATTCCAAAGACGAGCTGCTTGTACGGAGAAAGATGTGGTGAAAAAGGAAGTATTTTGTACTGGAATACTGAGCGTTCTTTCAGTATTTGAATGAGGAGGCAACCCGTGTTATGAGTGGAAGTGAAATTGATTTCGTAGTTAAACTGGAGCGATGGGGTTGTTTAAGATTAAATATACGTGTGAGAATCAAATGGTAAAACTAGGAGTTACTTGAAAATATCGACTTGTCTTGAGGGCGAGAATCGCACGAATGCTGAATTGATCAATTTCTTCCGTGTTGATGTAAGATCGACAAACGCTGGGTTGCGCACGCAGTGCACGTTCAAACTGCGCTAGCGCCTATTTAAGAGGCTGCTACAAGAAGTCTGATTCCTAGTAGGGTTGAATGCAAATCCGTTAACTATATACCTAATATCTAAGTGATCTTGCGTAATACTTTTTTCAGCTGAACCTCCTCGTTCGTGGAAAAATTCTTATTTCAGTAGACTTTTCTAATTGGACATCTTAATGCATGGGAGAACTATATTTTTACAATATCTGGGATCCTTTGAATTTAGTTCTTATGTGTATTTGGTGTTTGTCATGATCTCCGTTGTGTGTTGCTCGAAAAGTAATTTGAATAAATAAACAAGTTAAATAAATTCTTTCTCCTTAGATTTCATTTCGCAACTCTCAAGGTAAGCTAAAATTGCACAATAGAAATGTATTATTTACCTGGGTAAATTTATGTGCTCATAATACACAGGTTGTTTGGCTTAATTTTGTTTATCACAATGGCGGTGAAATTTATGTAGGCGGGTCGTTTTACATAATTATGCTTAATGCTATTTTAAATTCAGTCTTTTCATGAAAATAAAATAATAATTTCAAATGTGTTTATTTTAAGTTGGCAGCAATACCAGCTGACTCTTTTCATTTAAGGGCGGTCCGTCATCAAATATTGTGCTTTTAGTCTCCACTACTATGAAAAAGTGTGGTCATGGTTTCACAATAGATTTCTTATAATAAGTAAATTAGGATGATTTTTATAGCGCCGTTTTTGTGATAACCTCACCTCAATTCGGTTTCGGTTCAATTATTCCTTCTTCTTTTTTTTGTTTTATCTTTTTAGTTCAACTTTTGTTTTCCTACATTATGTATATGTGTATTTTAAACTTTCTCTTTAACTGTGCAAAGTAATGTCTTTTTTTATAATTTGAATGCACAGGAAACGTTGATTGTACCTACTAAACTATGCACAATAGCCATGCGGGAGATACCTGTTATTGGAGCACTGGAGATTCTTAGTTTTTGTTTCATGATTTCTTTGTTTGCATTGTTCAGTTCAGTGTTCTGTTGGTGTCTCTGTATATTAAATAAATAAATAGCGACTACAACCAATCCCTCGTTGAATGTACAAATTCTGCTGTACATTATGATCAGTTATTAAAATAAATGACTCCTAAATCAAATGCTTTATGTTCGAATCCCGATGGCTTTTAATTTTGTTTTCAGTATGTATCTTTAGAATGTTGCAAAATATTATTGGGTGCGTGCTTCATAAATAATTTACTTAGTACCTACCTGTTAGTTGAGAAACAATACAAAAATGAATTAGAAGTTTAGATTACGTGTAAATTTATTTAATTTAGTGTATTATATCTGATACCGAAACATTGAAGATTATCGTATTTCAAGATTCGTTGACTCGACTTTCGGAGCCGTCTTAATTCTACCGGAAGTGTGCGTAAAAGTTGTGCGCGGGAATTGAGTTGAGTTCACCGGAAACTAGGATGCCGCCATCTTTATCCGTCGCCGGAAGAACACGGCTTCATATTAATTTACATGGGACAGGTGTGTGCATGACTTGTGACATTGTAATTATTAATAAAATTACCCACCGTGCTCTCACGACCTGCTTTCCTGGCACAAAACGAACAAACAAAAATGGCTTATATTTTCACATGATATTTCTATTTCTCCGTCATTGTTATAATTTTCGCTGAAGAATATGTTTATGTTTATTTTCAGAGTTAATTTTTGGCTTATTTTAAACGACGTTTTATTATAATTTATTTTAACCGCGATTGATTTATTTCATTCGAGCGGTTTCAATGCGACTGCATCTTCTTCAGGACGACACAGCGAAACGATATACGACAGCGTTATCCGATTGGCTCTCTCGATGGTAACTGATAGGTCAGTGTGTCCTGTTACTTACATGCTGACATTATATGTATTTCAACACACGTGATCACCTTGTGAGGTCAAAAGCCGGTTGTCATCCATCCTGAGGAAGATTCAGTAATGTTTTACATAAATAAAATATATATTCAAGATTTCTAGCGAAAAGTCTAATCTTTACTTTATGTATTTCCCTTTTACTTTCTAACTGTCGATTTATTCAAGAGAATTTATTTCTCTTAAGTTGTCGATTTAGCCCTGTGTGAATTGTATGGACTAGTGGACTTTCTACAAGGTTTTTTCAACTTCAAAGTCAAAAAACGACAAGCTTCGCAGCATATATATGGATGAATTCAGAATTCGGAGTGGAACATTTAGTGTGTTCAATAATATTTAAGCTAGAACGCTAAATATGTAGGTTCATCTAAATATAGACAAAATCAATATTTCTAATTTTTTGGTATCAAAACTTTCATGGTTTATCAAGCTTTTAAGGGGCCATATAAACCTAAACACCCCAATTTCAAATCAAATTCCTCAAATATGTTAAACCGTGTGTTTCTAGAAAAAATACCATAAGTATTTTCAACATTTCTCTAGTGAATGTTCGTCACACAATTTCAAAATTCAGTCTTAATTCCCTTAAAAAAATAATTAAAATATCCTTTTTTAACATCATTTTTTTTAAGTACTCCATAATTATGTGTCGTAGAGAAATATATCTTCTATGTACTTAAATAATGCATAAAATCAAAGTGAATGACCGATAAAGATTATTCATTTCAAGTTAGGTTTGTTCTTAAAATGCAAAAAAATCAACAATTTCTGGGTTTCCGATAATTTAAATCACGTATAAACCTTTTTTGATGAACGCGATAGTTACCCTTACCAACACGTAACTTCATAGTGCATTAGGCGGTTTTAATATATCATGTTTTTAGTCACTAGATATATGTCCTCTTAATACTAAGAATTTTTATTTGGGACAAATTTATGAGTTTGATCTCCTCTATTTCCCTTTTCTTTTAAATCGAATAACGTCGAAACTCCTCACCTAGATCATTTATTTACTATAAAAAAACATAGTGGTACATATCAAATTATTTTTAACGTTTTTTTTGTAATTTAGTTACGACATCGTAACATACAATTGTATAGTAAAGTACTTGTACTTGTATAGTCTAAGGAATAGTTTGATACTTTATCTCCAATACCTACACAGCACCAAGCTGTTTTATTTACGGGGTAAGAAAAATGGACGGAAATAGAAAAATGCACTATCCTATCTTATTATTCATGTTTTGTATATAAAACAATATATAAACTTAAAATATTCGATAATATATTAAAGGGTTTATAGTTTGGTACATATTCTTCAACTATATATACATACACGTCATGTTGTTTACCACAAATGGTGGTATCAGTGTATAAGTATGAATGCTTTGTATAGTGGTGTGTTTGTGGTCGCACGTTGCGCGGGCCGATTTACTACCCATCACGTGTCCCACATCACGTTGTATCCATCTCCATGGGCAGTCTAGCAGTGAAGATTATATTATGTTATGTTACACTTTGTTGTATTGTATTGTGTTGCATTGTGTTGTATTGTGTTATGTTATATTATATTATATTGTAACACCCACTAGGAAATACTGTAATTGGCGTTATCAACAAGAATTTTATCTTACTGTATTATTATATTATTGTATAAGCTGTTGTATTTCTGAATAAAAATAAAATAAATTAATAAAATAGATACTTTCGCCATCGGCAGTTGGATCTCATGTGTCACATACAACTAGTTTATTTTACTTAATGTATAATGGCGGGTTTTTTCACTAGAGAATATTTTCTCTAATATTTGCTCGCCTCTTTTTTTATCGATATTATTGTATTTTTAACAACGATATGTTTGTATTTTCGATGCCTGATTGTTTATAATGGGATTGAGTCATGATATTAATATTATAACCATGATGTTGATAGTAAAATATTCCATTTTTTATGCAACAAAAGGAATAATGTCGCCTGCCTGCTTTAAAACTCCTCTAAAAATTACCAGTGATGCCAACTTTCGCAAACAAAGACAAATATCCCAAGTTCGCCGTTAGTTTCCCCTGATTGCAAACTTGTTTCTTTCTTGATTCCTACTTTTTAAACCATGTTGGAGTTTTATTCAATTTCTTGAACGTAGCACACTTGAGACTGCCATTCATACAAGTGAAATATTAAGCTCTCCTTTCAAAGTACAATCAGCTAAACAGGCCTAAAAAAAGGAAGAAGAAGACTTATTGAAGATCTATTTTGTTTATTAAAATCGCTCTTAATACTATTTAAATACATCTACACACACATATTTAAAAATGAGTATCTCCTAAATTAAGCATAAATGCTTGTGCTATAGACGATTGAAATCGGTCAAGGCAGCTAGGGTGGAGTTCGAACTCATTATCACTGGATTACGAAGCCAGGCTCTGTCATCGACTTGACCCATCTATATATTTCTTACTGTCATTTATATTTTTCTGTCCACGTTCGATTTTGAAAGATGATTTTCCAATACTTTTATTTGTGTCATTTATTGAATCATTGAATCTCGCGTCGGACGTAATGTGTCACATGTATGACATTCCCTTCCGCACACAAAGCGACGAATTGAGAAATATCGCCGCGTAATTTTTCCGTTTGCTTTTTTCCCGCCAATTTCCCCAAAACCAAGATGGACGCCCTCCCAACCCGGCGGCCGTTCGAATTAATGGCGGGATTTAGGACGTTTCATTTGCCATGATGGAGAATGTACGTTTTTATGGCGGTTGATAAATTAATAAAGCGTTTCAAAATGTGGACAAAATTGTACCATCCATTTCAACAATGTACTAGCTTACTTACTTGTTGTGTTTTGCTTTCGGGCACGCAAAAAAAACAAAGTTTTACTCAAACAAATTAGAATTTTTAATGAGACGTATTTGTCTGACTTATTGAGTCATCCCTTAGTTGCTTTCGGGATATTTTTGTTCTTCACGTCATGGCCACAAGATTTTTATGCATATATTACGTGTGAAATCTTAATCGAGTTTGGAGTAGGTACCTACTTATTACGCACTCTAAGGCCCGAATAAATAAAACTTACTATACGTAAGAATTTTCTCAATGCTTGGCTTGACAAATTCCATACATTTCAGTATGCTTAGTATTGAAATAAGTACTGAGAATGGTTTATGAATACGACCCTAAGTTTTCTTACTTACGAGACAAGTTAGATGAAAATAAATGCCCGTAGGTGGTTTGGCCACATAGAAAGAATGAGTGATGACCGTCTGACAAACAAGTATACAATGCTGATAAAAGAGGTACGAAAAATTTGAGGTCGGCCATGGAAAAGTTGGCACGATGACACAAATGGAATTTTGATAAATGGAGGCGATTGAAGTTAAAATAACAGAAGTGCGTGTAGGTATGAGAAGATGCATGGACGTTAATGAAGCGAAAAAAATGAAGAGTCTGGCGTTCGGTTCTCTCTGTCTAATCAAATAGGAAATAGACTTGATGGTATGGTATGTTTTCTTAAGATATTCTATAATAATAATGATAAAAATAAACACTTCCTTGCACCCTGCGCAAGTGGCGAATTTATCACCAAATGGAAATTTCTTCTAACCAACCAGTGTTTTCATCCCAGAGAAGCAATATTTACGTGAGAAATGAATTTAAATAAATTTCTCCTCTGCTTGGAATCGAACTCGGGACGCCCGCACAGTAAAACGGCTTACCAACTGTGCTACGGCATGTTTTAAAGTCGATATTGTGTTGTAGTAGGTATCCACGTTTTATAGTCGATATTGTGTTGTAGTAGGTATCCACGTTTTATAGTCGATATTGTGTTGTACTAGGTATCCATGTTTTATAGTCGATATTGTGTTTATTTATTTATTTATTATGGTTACAAACAGTCACAATTACAAAAATATATTAAATAAGACAATTACCCATATAAGGACCAGAATATGTAACACCAACAATCCAAGTGTTGTAGTAGGTATCCATGTTTTATAGTCGATATTGTGTTGTAGTAGGTATCCATGTTTTTTAGTCGATATTGTGTTGTAGTAGGTATCCATGTTTTATAGTCGATATTGTGTTGTAGTAGGTATCCATGTTTTATAGTCGATATTGTGTTGTAGTAGGTATCCATGTTTTATAGTCGATATTGTGTTGTAGTAGGTATCCATGTTTTATAGTCGATATTGTGTTGTAGTAGGTATCCATGTTTTATAGTCTATATTGTGTTGTAGTAGGTATCCATGTTTTATAGTCGATATTGTGTTGTAGTAGGTATCCATGTTTTTTAGTCGATATTGTGTTGTAGTAGGTATCCATGTTTTATAGTCGATATTGTGTTGTAGTAGGTATCCATGTTTTATAGTCGATATTGTGTTGTAGTAGGTATCCATGTTTTTTAGTCGATATTGTGTTGTAGTAGGTATCCATGTTTTATAGTCGATATTGTGTTGTAGTAGGTATCCATGTTTTATAGTCGATATTGTGTTGTAGTAGGTATCCATGTTTTATAGTCGATATTGTGTTGTAGTAGCTATCCATGTTTTATAGTCGATATTGTGTTGTAGTAGGTATCCATGTTTTATAGTCGATATTGTGTTGTAGTAGGTATCCATGTTTAATAGTCGATATTGTGTTGTAGTAGGTATCCATGTTTTATAGTCGATATTGTGTTGTAGTAGGTATCCATGTTTTATAGTCGATATTGTGTTGTAGTAGGTATCCATGTTTTATAGTCGATATTGTGTTGTAGTAGGTATCCATGTTTTATAGTCGATATTGTGTTGTAGTAGGTATCCATGTTTTATAGTCGATATTGTGTTGTAGTAGGTATCCATGTTTTATAGTCGATATTGTGTTGTAGTAGGTATCCATGTTTTATAGTCGATATTGTGTTGTAGTAGGTATCCATGTTTTATAGTCGATATTGTGTTGTAGTAGGTATCCATGTTTTTTAGTCGATATTGTGTTGTAGTAGGTATCCATGTTTTATAGTCGATATTGTGTTGTAGTAGGTATCCATGTTTTATAGTCGATATTGTGTTGTAGTAGGTATCCATGTTTTATAGTCGATATTGTGTTGTAGTAGGTATCCATGTTTTATAGTCGATATTGTGTTGTAGTAGGTATCCATGTTTTATAGTCGATATTGTGTTGTAGTAGGTATCCATGTTTTATAGTCGATATTGTGTTGTAGTAGGTATCCATGTTTTATAGTCGATATTCAATCATTCGCATCTTTATGTCTCCACGTGTTGTTGACGATATTCTATTTATAAAATCTTCCTGTGTTATAGTCGATATTATTATAGACTCATTCATACCATCACGGAATTTCCCCACAATTTGGGGTTACCAGCGGTAGGTGTGCGGGTGTATGTAACATAGTAAAAAGAATTGCGACACGTGCGTGTATACTCACAAATCAATCTCGACTCATTTATAAAGGCACTACATTAAAAATGGGTGGTGAGCCTCATTTTTACCATCTTTAATTTAATTAATGATGTGGACAATTTCTGTTTATTGTGTTTTATTCACAACGCTTGTTCTTTCTTTGTGATCAAATAATTTTAAAGCATTTCCCATTTTATTTATCTAACTAATTTTATTATAGAAACCTACTTCGTTTATCATTACATAGTTAATTGGTTCATAAAACTTTTTAGCTGTCATAGATCTGTCTTCATGACTTTGTCATACAAGTTTTGAATTAGGGTTATTTAATTATTCAATGAAATTTCTGAATCAGTTCATTTGACGGGAGATTAATACAGCTGATTAGGTTCTGATGAACATGTACAAAATAATAATATCAAATTATACCTTGTTTAATAAAAACAAATTCTGCTCACTTCCGTTAACACATACATCCATACTTCTCAACAGTTTCAATATTCAACCTCGCTACAGAATCTTTTGGTAAGTTATTTCTTGTCAAGTCTGAGATTGATCGTCCTTGGGTTGGTTTATTTGAATAATATTTTATACATTCGGATGCAAATCAAATAGAACTTCGGAGCTTATCGAGGTAATAAAACTCCCACCTTCCTTGGAGTACATAACATTGAACCAACTAAAGAATGAACCTCTTCAGTTTGTACATGACGGATCTTTCTTATATTTATTTTCACGTATAATCGAATGTAGGTATTCCAATGTGTGTATCTTTTACTAGGATAGAAAGTTGAAAGTTTGAACGAGTTTTGATATTATGATAATATTATCAAAGCCAAAGCGTATTAGATAGATTCAATGTTCTTTCAAATATTTATTTTATTTATTTATATATTGTTTACTTTCTGTACATATAATTAGTATACTGACGGGCTTAATACCTTGTGGCAATTTCTTCCACCCAATCAGAGTTAATGTTAAATATATAAAAACAGTGTGTAGGTACTATAGCAATATTTTAATCACATTACAAAGATAAACAAAGATAGCAGAAGGAAAGTAAAAAAAACAAAGAAGATAGTATATAAGAACAATTCATAGCAATGATAGGAAAACTAAAGGATAAGGAAAGGAAGAGGAGAGGGAAGATGTAATAAGGTATTGTCAGATAAATATTTTTGCTGTAGCCTTTTCTTGAAGATGTTTAGTGAGATGAGACGACTTAATATTAAGAGAATCAGTAGGTCTTCTTATATAAATACTTTAGTTTTCAAGTCTCTCGGTGGTATTGTGGCAGCGCGTACCAAACAAGCAAATAAATGAATAAATAAATAAATAAATAAATAAATAAATAAATAAATAAATAAATAAATAAATAAATAAATAAATAAATAAATAAATAAATAAATAAATAAATAAATAAATAAATAAATAAATAAATAAATAAATAAATAAATAAATAAATAAATAAATAAATAAATAAATAAATAAATAAATAAATAAATAAATAAATAAATAAATAAATAAATAAATAAATAAATAAATAAATAAATAAATAAATAAATGAATAAATAAATAAATAAATTAATTAAAAAAATAAAAACATAAATAAATATATAAATTAGTAAGTAAATAAATAAATTAATTAATTAATTAAAATTAATAAATTAATGAATTTATAAATTTATAAATTAATAAATAAGTAAATTAATAAATAAATATACAAATAGAACTCAGTATTTTAATATAGATTCGATTTATTACGTCCGATCAATCGTTTTCCCTGAGTTATCTCGGCATAATTTAAAAAAAAATATCATGCAATAATAAAAATATTCGATTGCTTACACATTGGTACAAGTAGGTTAATAAGACAAAAATGACCTTATAAGTCTGGCGCAATTCAGGGGTGACTTCTATGCGAAAAATGCATTGTCACCTCAGATATAAGAATTGTAGCTTTCATTTACAAAAAAACAATTCTCTCAATAGATGGCGTTACAACAAAATAAATAAAAAATAATAAGATTTTTGTTCATAATTTCACCCATAGATGGCTGTAGTAAAAATTCCTTATTTTCAAGCGAAAAGAATTTCAATATTACAATATATAGAACTTTCAAAATTGAATTGATAGGGATCTCATTAAAGGCATAATTGGTGAACGTTGCGCAAGCGCATAAAGTGATCACGTAAACCAGCCGATGACAGGTCGTAAGCCCTGTAGGTGCCTTGATTTCCCGGTTCTCCTACAATAAATATTCCAACTTCGTCTCTATTGAGATAGTTAAAAATCTGTTAAAAAATATCTGCTTCAAATATTTATTATGGTAGCAAATAGTGTGACTGAGTGGTAAAAATTGCCTATATTATTTAAAAAAAAAAAATTTCATAATAAATGCATTTAAATTATTATTTATACCTGAGGTGCAAATGCATTTTTCGCATAGAAGTCATTATTATTGTTATTTATTAATTATACTTACTGTCTCTTACTGAATGTAAGCTCCAGTATGGTCCAGATCATCTGCATACATTTACGAATTTCAGCATAATTTTGAATTCGCATACTTTGTCAATTATCAAATTTATATTATTCTATATTTAATGAGTCTTAATCTTGCATATATCAGACTGGAGAGACAACTTAAGTCTTTGGATGCTCAGTATTCAGACTTAGCAATTCCGCTCGAGGAAATATGTCGCATAGAATCTTAGGCGAAGATTCACTTCATAATTTGCATAATTCATCTGTATGTATTCCTTATGTCTGCTGCTTCTCTGGGTAGTTATCTATATATTTCTTCTGTATGTATTCCTGCGGTTTGGAGCAGAGTCGCGTATACCGTAGATTCAAGCTGTACATTTGCGCCAGACGTTAATAAATATGAGGCGCCATATAAGAATAAATCTAAAAATACATATCAAAAACAAACAAACAATAAAACCAATTTACATTTGCTATTCCAAAATACAGATTCATTTAAAACCTTTTAAAAAAAAATATTTCGCTTTAAGAGACGAAATCAAATGACTTTGGCTTTATATTCAACTTTCAATTCAACGGTTTGTCGTATGTAATTTGAACATTTAATTTTAGATTAACATATAATAATATCTACTCAATAATTATTATTACCTAACCTAACCTTATATGTAAAAGATTAATATAAAATGCATCGCTCAAACTTTCGATTGGGAATAATTCACCCATCCAGATACTTAAATCATAAAAAGGATTTCTTCGGAGGTCCCTATATCAACTGATTCCTGTCAATTAATATTTGAAAAAAAATTCTATTTTTGCATTTTTTCCATTTTTACTAATATTTTTTTTTATATTGTTTTGCTAATTATTTTTAAGGGGATTATAAGTCAAAAAAAGTTATTTTCAGGAAAGGAGACACCTTTTAAATAAAGTAATTTAGGGCTCGAAATTTTTAGGTCTGGCCCTGATCTGAAGGTATGAAATTGGGCTCTTCCTCTTTCGTCCTGAAGAACATTCTCGTCATTTTATTGGAGCTGTGAAAAAGGCCTTATAGCCATCGGCACTGCCTCGGTATTTCGCCATTTTATCTTTATTTTTACTGCTTTGTACATTATCATAATAATATTACTTCGTTTATGTATATATATATATGATTTAAACCTAATATCTTAAATTTAGCAATTCAAATCCTAGATTTTGTAAAAAATTCGTGATATTCTAAAAATATGGTGTTACACGAATCAAATTATCACGTATATTATATAAAATGAAAAATAATTTTTAAGTGTTTTTTTTTGTTGAAAAATTATATAATAGCGAGTGGGTTGTGACCGACGATATACTCCTCACTACCAAGTCACTCCACATAGTATTCAATTTTTGGATGGTACGTTTTCAGCATTTTCATTAAATGAGTTTGTTAAATTATTTTTGATTGAAATATTTTATTACGAAGACTTGATAATTCTTCAATGCCATTTAATTATATGTAATAATAATTATTGGATTAAGATTGGATTATAATCGAGTTCAGATTTATACATTTTTAAGGTTTAGACAAGGTACGAATGTATTAAGAACGTGTCATGAGTAGCCCCCTTGTATGGAGTGGAAGGTTGGACTCACAAAATCTTTCGAAGAATTTGAGATGTGGCAAAACAGAAGGTTACTTACTTACTTTCCGTGTCCGGAACACCATCATATTCGTAGCCCCCAATATTCGGCCACTCGGATTCCACTAGTGTTTGCTATCTATGTACTGTGTCTTGGTGCGTGCATGTCGCTCCTATCATGGGACATGACAGTAGGTGCACGTTGTCCTGTCTGGCGCCACACTCGCAGATGTCTTCTTCTCTGTATCCCCATTTCTTGAGGTCACTGTATCAGCAGGAGACACCCGTTCTGCGCCTATTGAGCGCTCTCCATGTTGGATAAGGCAGGTTGTGTCCCACTGACACGTCCTCCGCGGGTGGTAGCTGAGTGCATTCGACACTATCACGCCACAGTGACAGCCTTCGGGCCTCGGGGAGGCCAACTATAGGGGCGGTCATCTCCAGGAAGCTTCTTCTGGACTTGAGTCTGCACTGATGCGGCTGTGAGCCATACATTGGATGTCTAGGGTCAGTTTGCTGCTTGCTCCGTTCGACTTCTGCTGCAACACGCCGTCTGATCGTAGGGGGGGCAATACCCACAATTAGATAGAGTTCTTTAGTGGGGGTCGGTTTATGCTAGATGCTCATTAACAGAAGGTTAATGAGCATCTAGTGGGTCTATAGAGTCTCGAGTGAAAGAGTTCCAAATACGATGGAAAAATATAGAGAGTTGCTAACCACTGTTAAGAGAGGCAAAGCCGCATATGTTGGCCACATATTCCGTGGTGATAAATATGCCCTTCTACAACTTGTAGTGGAGGGAAAGATAAAGGGAAGACGAGAAGAGTATGGGTTGCAAAAAAAATCATGGCTTATAAATCTCAGGCATGGTTCAGGATTCCGGAAGTGGCGTCACTAATTAGATCGCCAACCTCCGCTAAGAGCAGCACAAGAGGAAGAAGATGAAGATCAATATCTGCCAATGTTAATCCATTACTCCGTAGGTATGTTGATTAATTTTGTTTTAATCCCTCGATTCGATGATGCACTTCTTTAAGACGAAACTGATCTAGCTCGCTGCTGTTAAATAAGTACCCAACATGCAAGAGTTGTAATTAATCATTCTATAGCAAGTAATGTTAACTCCAGTTTCAATCCATCACTGATTGTTCTTCAGGTCTGATCCTCAGGTCCTCTCGAATGTGTACTTTCTGGATAATTTTCCTATCGTTCGAACCCCCTACCCTTATCGTCCTTTCTACTCCCAGAACCATTAATTATCACCATCGCCCGAAGAAAACGAGTGGGCTTTGACCAATACCAAACTCCCCACTGCGTTGTCCAAGGCATGTTTTTCTTATCGAAAATTAAAAAACCCTGAATACATTTTTGATGCAATAAGGTATTTTTTAACCTATATTTCATAGATTGTTCTTACCAACTGAGACAGCGAACTCCGTAATAATATCGGTAAAATAAAAAAAAAATATATGTACCTACAATGGTGCTTTTTTATATTTATTTTTTTAGTTTAAAAGGCTCTTACGTGGAGAAACAGTCGTCTAATATTAGGAATAAGTAAGATTTTAATTTTATTTTTTTTATTCATTCATTCATTCATACCATCACGGTAAATCCCAAAATGTGGGTTAATCAGCGACAAGTGTGTGTGTGTGTGAATGTGAATTACCGTATAAAGGAAGCACGACGTATATCCCCACACACCAGTCTCATCTCACCTAAAAATGCAACATTAAGAATGGCTGGTGAACATCATTGCTAAACTATGTGGGATGTTATTTTGTATTTTCAATTAACCAGCTCTTACGGGACACCCGTAAACGATGATAATAAAATTAGTGGAAGCACTATTATGGTTCGGTGCCTCACAACATTCTTCAAACAAAAAAATAACAAAAATCCAGAGAGTTTTGGAAAGAATGACAGTTGAAATCATAGACAGTTGAGCGTCATTAACACTACATATATCATCGACCGTCATCTTTGTAACATTAATAGGTAAACTTTTGCACTTTACTCTATGATATCAATATTATAAATTCGATCGGACAAATAGTTTGGGCTGTAGAGAGGATACAAAAAAATCGCCATTCGTCGTACATAATACGCCATACACACAAAAATATCACGACGAAAATCAAAGTACCTATACATTTTCAACATGATACCCGTTGAGAAATTGGTTTAAAAAAACATGGTTCACCACCCATTCTGAATATAGTGCCATTCAATTTGAGACGAGACTGGTGTGTGGGTATACTATACACGCATGTGCTGTACTCCCTTTTATAATGTAATGCACACCCGCACACCTGTGGCTGGTTACCGCACGTTCTGGGGTTTGTCGTGATGAATGAATGATTATTGTGAGAACATGACTATCCACTATTCAATATAAGTGGAGAGTAAAAATAACTTCTTTGAGGCGTTTCTCTTTCATCCACTCAGTGTTGCCACCCTCATGTTTATTCACGTTGTATTATTTTTCGGTGACGAATAATAAATTATTCATTTTTTTGCATATTTTTCTCGTGGCGGGCGGAGACTGATGGTTTTTTGATTAATTAACGATTCGCAAAAAAAAAAATTATATCCCTCAGAGTTGTATCTATAAAAAGATACTAATCTATCTGTTTATTATTCGCATTTGGTGTTTCCAGTATAAAAAAATATTAATGATAGCGTTTATTTCATTAAGAAAATAAAGATAATTGTCAGTGATTTTACTAAATTCAAAATGTATGTTTTATTTATTTATTTGACTGTCTTTTACAATAACTAAACAATATATACAGTAAACAAATAGAATTATGAAAAAAAGTTAAACGTGACTCTGAGCATCGTCAGATTGGTGGTCAGCATAGAGCGATACTGGTGAATGGGAGTCGCGTTAGCGAAAAAAATAAATTGATCTTCAAATTATATGAATTTTTTGTTTATTCTATCATGAAGTATATTATGCAGTAGTTACATAGTATTTTAAGTAAACTGTAAAAAGTAAATTATAATAATCTATGGATCATCAAATTCAAAAACGACATAAGAGGGTGACTGCTGCCAACGTACCTATTTTTACTCTCCACACTATGGAATAGGGGAGAGTCATGATTTCGCAAAATTTAAGCGTATTTTTTTCAATTTGAATTTGCATCATTACTACAAAACGAATCATTTTGAAAAAAATATCCTACTTATTTTGAGTATTAATAAAGAAAAATAAACCTACCTTAACTTTTTAATTATGTTCTGTATATATATTTTTAGAAAAATAATAAGCATACCCCGATTTTTGACAATTATCTTGAAATTTTAAAAGAATTTTTAAGGTATAGAGCATTATATTTTTTTATAAATTAAAGAAGATCAAAATATCTGGAAAAATACGATGTAACGTTGCATTAATGCATCAGGTTAAGTTAATAAACCGAAAAAAACTTTTATTTCGCAATGGTACTGAATAGAAAATGCTTTTTAGTTTAATTTACTAAACCTGGAGCATTAATGCAACGTCACATCATATTTTTCTTGATATTTTTGTCTTATTTAATTTAAAAAAATGTTAACTACGCCATATATTTTATTATCGTTGAAAATCGGGGAATGCCATTATTTTTCTACAAGAATTTATACAGAACATTATCAAGAAGTAAAGATATATTTTTCATTTGCATTTTTCATTTGCCAATTGAATTTCGTAATCTTTAAGACATATTATGACGACTGTCGATGATTATTATTTTAATATTCCCATTGGCATGTGAATTGGCCATTACAGTTTTATTTACGTGTCATATTCAAATGTCCATTTTCTCCGTGGGGTTGTTTATTAATACGGTTCATTAGATCAATTCACGACCGGATAAAGCGCGACCACTTTGTACTCACGATCGGAAAATTCCCTTTCACACGTTTCAATCAGACAATTTAGCCAAATACATTTTTGTCAAGTGCCGCATTTACCATACCGTGGTTCGGTCGTGAAACGGCCGCTGCCTTTGAGTGATGGAGCTTTTAGTTTGGATACGGAAGGCTCACGCGATCGTTGGCGGATTGTGTCACGAAGTGCTGGTAAATTTAGGGCCCAGCGTAGAAATTTACAACCGCGTCACAATTGATTTTAACGATCCGCCTGAACGATTAAAACTTTTGACGAGTTCCGCGTCGCTCGTAAATATTTAAAATCACTCGGAGTCATAATAATACTCTTTTGTACTATTTACTTTATAAAACTTTTGTACGTGTGTACTTAGTGAGGTTATGTTTATTGCATGTAGTCATTTATGAGGTTTCAATTCTTCCTTTTTTATTAAAAAACATAATGTTTTGTTATATCAATATGTTTCTTTTTTTATTACGACAAATTTTTAATGGCTCAATAGAGACGGAGTTGGAATATTATAGGAGAATCGGGAAAATCAAGGCACCGACAGCGTTTGCAACCTGGCATCGGCTGGTTTGCGCGATCACTTTGTGCGCTTGCGCAACGTTCACCAATTATGCATTTTTATTGAGTTCCCTAATTTCAGTGACTTCTACACACCCACCAAAAATTACCTCTGTTATTAAAATTTGCGAAAAATTATAAAATGTTAAATATTTGCGAAAATAGTTCCCTCATATATATTGAATTATGCGTATTATACATATAAATAAAATGTCTAAAATATATGTTAAGGTTGATATATATATTTTTTATTGTTAATTGTTTGTATAATATGTAAACAGTGTTAAATTATGTAGTATTGTAAAATGTAATAACTTTACAGACTTTACTGATAGTTGCTTCGGAACAGACTCTGTCTAGTGAAGCAGTTATCTTTAGTATATTTTCTTTTTAATATTGTTGCACTAAATAAATAAAAAAAATATGTAAATAGTAAAGTATGCTTGAAATTAAAAATATATAAAAATTAAAATAAAAATACCTTTATGAAATACAAAAATACCTTTATGAAATACAAAAATACCTTTATGAAATACAAAAATACCTTTATGAAATACAAAAATACCTTTATGAAATACAAAAATACCTTTATGAAATACAAAAAAGTAAAGAAATAACAAAAAATATGTAATTTTGTGAAAAAATAAATAAATAACAAAAATATGTAATTTTGTCATGTAATTTTCTGTGCATCCATAATTGGACGTCCAGCACTCACAATAATAACCAAGTTTTATTTTCTTTTTATGAATATTGTATGCTGGATGTCTGTCGATGTACCCTTTTAATAAAATAAATAAATAAACATTAAAAACATACTAATGATAAAGATATATTTAGGATTTGTGGGTAGTGGGGAGGGATAAAGGAGTAAGGTATTCTATGCATCATATCACTGTGTCATTGCCAATAAAGGTACTCCTGCGATATTGTGGATATGTGTTATTGAATATATCAATATCATAAAACCATGTATTATACTGCTTACAACTGTGTGGAAAGCATGAATTAATGTTTAATTTGATTTCATTGAATTGCACTATTTAAATACAGATATTCAATATTTTAAAATACAGATATTCAATATTTTTTTGCTATGTAATCTGGCTTGTGGCTTCAATATTTCGACCTATCATAGCACCTAACTTCAGGACGCGAGCGAGTATATAATTTGCACACTTTTTCGTGCTTTGACGTTATTTAACGTACCTTCAAATTCATACACTCAAAGTTATTTACATATTTTCACGCACAAACCTTGAAGATGTATGTTTAACGCGTTTCCAAACGCCAGTATCGTCACGTCCAAGTTCAACAAACTGAACTTATTCCCTTTGAATATGTTTATATTCGGTTTTTTCATTGTTATGTTATCCATCGTTTTTAGCACCATTTTAATTCGTCGAAACATAGATAAAAAGCGTTTTTGGTAGCGGTGTGGACCCATCTATCGTTTTTGAGATTACTAAAAAACTTACTTCATTTCGTGTTGAAAAGGGTTCCGAGGTTTAGGTATCTGACATTTTGGATAAATATGTTTTATCGCACACATTCGAGTTTTGCTCAAACCTCAGAGATAGATATGCCAACTTTACACACAAAATGATATACCTAAATAGATTATTGTACATACGTTTGCCCACAGCGATACATCTGCGAGCAGTTTCATCAGCCCGAAGAAAAGAGGAAAAAAGATATACATTAAACGTGCCTCGAAAGATAATTTAAAGTTTATCCGTGAATCACAAGTCGCAGCATAGGTTGGGTCTATGCCCTAGTATGGTACATTTATTATATTTTATGGATTACGTTTGTGTTGTTTGGAATATATGGAAGATTTGATAACTTTGTCCCGCTCAATTTTCAAAACCTGAGAATAAATAACGGCACATAATCGAATTGGCGTTATAAATCATATTGATTCCCATAGAAAAAAACAAATATCATCGATTACTTTAAATTTAATTCATTTTTCAGTTTGAATACCTACGTTATTGATATGATAATTTACCACAGTGCGGTGGCGACGTAAATAATATAATACTATATTTATTTTATAATTTATAATTAACACGAGTATCATACATGCTCAAATGCTTATGACATTAAAAAAAAATTATTTTGAAATCATAAAATAATTAAATTTTCGAAAAAATTATGAGTAAGTAGGTACTATAAAAATGTTGACAGACGAAACCAAAGACAGGAAATATACCGTTGTCAATAGAAAATCAATCAGCCCTTAGATATTGCATTTCATATTGTATATGGGATTCTTTTTTATTTTTTGTCTCTTCATTTTTATTTTATAATTATACTTTACTTTTATTTTTTTTTATAATTATCTATTTTACTCTTTATTTTGCCTGCACCGCAATATTTAATTTTTTGTACTTTTTATTTCTTATTTCTTTTTAGATTATCTCTTTTCATATTGTAATAAGATAAAAGATAATAAGTTAGTATTTACATAGTATGTAGGTACATATGACTGTAATTTGAAGTCGAACTTATAAAAAAACATACTTCTCAGGAACATTATGATAAAACGCATTGTATGCATCTTCTCTTCGAATTGGCATAAAGATACGCTTAAATTTGATGAAGTATTAAGTTTTACTTCTTTTGATAATAGTTATATTGTTTGACTCTAGGTGGGGATAGTTCTCTATTCTTGTTTTAACCTATGAATTACTTTATTTAACCACTTACATGTCATATTTTTATAATTAAAGCAAATTATATTATTTTATAAAAACAAAGAATGTAAATATACATATATCAAAAGGGAAAGTCATAATTATTGACCAATATTCTACGGTGAAATATTAACATTTGTCACCATATAGCAGGGGTGTGCCTAGAACCTTCGGACTACGCGAACCCTGAAAGAAAATTCATCGTTGATCATTTCTGCGGCAGTCAAAAATATATTACAATCACATGACAAAATAATATTTACATTTTTTAGCCCTGAAAAGGATCGTATTTAAGTTTCAATTTCCAATCTTGTAGTATTTTTGACAAAAAAAAACATAAGGTCTAGAATTTGTCTTGTAAAACCATGTTTTTTTTTTGTATAACTTGCGCTTTTCTATAATTGGACTTATCCCTGTATTATGTTTGTAATGTTACTTATTGTGTATGTTGTCTGTTGAAAAGCCAAATAAATAAAAATAAATAAAATTAGTTAATATTTTTTTCCTTGAAATGACAGTTTTACTAATCAGTAATTATATATTTTTTTGTGTGTTTCGGCTTCTATATGCTATTCCGCTACTGCCATATGGGTACCTCCCATAGAGACTTTGATGATCTATTCCATCAGTTCAATGTTAATATTATACCTAAGATCTGGAATGATAGAGGCTAAAAGGGAGGGTATAATATTATGTGTGATAAGCTACATACTTAATCTAAATCCGCGCTGGAGTTGTAATGTAGTATAGGAAGGTATTACTACCCTTCTGGTAATTAAACCAAGGTAGGTAGGTACGTGAGCCTCCTTCCATCAGACACCATAGCAATATTCACTCCATTTGCTTATGGGAGCAGACAGGATCGTTTCACCCGGCACTAAATGCTCATGCCATTTTACGATCGACGATTTTCCTCCATATTTCAGGCAAAATAATTGTCTATCAAATAGTTCCTTCCGATTTATTTGCACGGACTGGCGGCGCTGAAACGGATATTACATAACACACCATTTAATTGACAAGAGGTGTATGTTTTATCTCGCAGATTATGTTTCAAAAATAGTATCACATAGGAAGGATCTTAAAGTCAGGATTTTGAAAGTAATATATAGAAATTAGAAAGTATGTATTAGTCAGTAGTATCTCGAAGGCGGTAGGTATATAAATAAAATAGTAACTTGAAGGTATTAGGTATGCATAAAGTTGTATCTTGAAGGTAGTAGGTATGTATAAAATAGTATCTTGAAGGTTGTAGGTATGTATAAAATAGTATCTTGAAGGTTATTGGTATATATACAGGATGTCCCAAAAAGTATGAATAATCGGTAAACCAGGGATAGAGGACCCCTAGGGCTATCCGAAAACCTCAATATATGTTCTACGATTTTTTAACGTTTTCGAGTTATAATTTTTTCTAATTTTTTTTCGAAAAACTCCATATCATAACTCCATGTCATTACATAATTGGTCACAGAGACGTTATTTATTGAGGTACACCCTTTATTATTTTTTTCAAAATTGTTGAATAGTGTACGTTTTAGATATAATAATTTGTTTTATCCAATTTGATACCATAGCTTGAAAAAAAAATTTATCGCAAATATATTCAAATCAGAAAATTGACAAAAATGTTTTAGAGTGATTTAAAAATAGAAGGCTACAATTAAAATTCCCAAACTTATTTCCCAAACAAAAAATATTTTATCTAGTATCTACACTGTAAATTTCATTTTCCTATTCCTACGGAATCATACTTAGAAACGGTTTGAAAGTACGAGAGGTAGATTCTTACGTAGTGAAATTTTGATACATTAAAATGGTAATCTTCAAACTAGATTTTCTCGAAAACGGCAAAAAATCGTAGAACATACATTGAGGTTTAGGATAGCCCTAGGGGTCCTCTATCCCTGGTTTACCGATTATCCATACTTTTTGGGACATCCTGTATATAAAGTTGTATCTTGAAGTTAGTATGTATAAATAGGTATATATACA
This sequence comes from Molanna angustata, assembly GCA_963576475.1. Taxonomy (NCBI): domain Eukaryota; kingdom Metazoa; phylum Arthropoda; class Insecta; order Trichoptera; family Molannidae; genus Molanna; species Molanna angustata. The sequence goes on from OY754975.1 coordinate 30,887,353, forward strand.
GTAGAATCTTGAAGGTAGTTAGTATATATAAAGTTGTATCTTGAAGGTAGGATGTATAAATATATATACAGTTGTATATCTCAAAGGTAGTAGGTGTTATATAAGAAGTATCTCGGTGGTAGTATTAACTATAAAGTGATATCTTGAAGGTTGTTTCTGAAAGTAGGATCTCAATGGTAGGAAAGGATCTTGATGTTAGGATTTCGAAACTATTATGTAAGTACCTATATAGTAATATCTTTCAGATTAGTACAATAAACGCACCTAGTTTCTATAAAAAAGTTTCTCAAAGGTTGCATCTTGAGGATCATATTATATGAAAGCAGTGTCTCGAATATATTATTTAAAACGTAGTATCTCAAAGGTAGACTCTCGAAAAACAATAACAAAGTATTCAACCGATTCTATCATAGATACGTCAGTGCCTTACTACTGGAAGATTTTCGTCAAGTTATTTGTTTCCAGAGACCTTGATTATTTATATGTAACCCAAGATATAAAGATCTAAAATTAAAGACAGCTCATGACCGTTCTGATTCATCTTATCATAATCTTAAATCGATTTTTGCTCCTTTTAATGCACTTTATACAAATGCATTCAGAAATATGGGTTTTTCAATCAATTTCGCCGAATCTAGTTCCACCTATGCATTTTCCTTTTTAGAGGACGATCGTTTAGACTTTAGACAGACTTGATCCTTATCAACTGATCTAAGATGTCGTTCTACAGTATCAATGCCGTCAACATTGACAAAATAACATCGCATTTAGAAATCGTATTTTTTCAGACTAACAAATGTACAGAGCTTTAGTTGAGAAGAGTCTTACTATTGTCCAAAACCCTTCTTCTTCTTCGTTTAGTAGACCTTGTTGGTCTGTTCTTCAGAAACTATGCCTCCTGGGATGACGAAGTCCAGCAATCCTTCCATCTCTTGGGTGGTCTACCGGATAGGCGGCGGCGGCCAGAAAGAATTTCGTTCGCTGTTATATATGCAAGTCTATCACTGTCCATCCTGGCAACGTGGTCCCTTCAATGTCTTCTTCTGGATCTACTCCACCGAACGATTTCCTCTATTCCACATGTTTTCCTTATTTGAACATCGCGAACACGATTCTCGGAGAGTTTTACAAGTGATTGACCTTAGGAACTTCATCTCCGTTGTCATTGTCCAAAACCCACTGATTTTAATTGATAATTATTTATTTGCACTTGTCTTTCAGATTAAAATTTAATTAAATTTCCACCCGAACTACCCCGACTCACTCGTGAACTAGAGATCCGTCTCAATTTCAATTTGTGCCGATGATTGGCTCCGCATAACAATTGATAATATATAAGTGCGGACCTTATATATTATTATTAAATACCAATTAAAACTGTCTGCTCCACGGAACATATTAATGGGCTATATAGTTGAATCAATATTTAGTTGAGAGTAGGTTCTCTGACAAACTTTAGTTCGGTAAATACAGCCTATCCTAATTATGACTCAATCGAAAGAGACAATTACTTATTGTCTAAAACTAACTTTAGAGTAAAGTTTATAGTACGTAGATAAACTCTAATCCGAAGCATAAACTTCAGTCAAGTTCAGACGGACTAAACGAATTGGTTTCAGTGGTATTTAAAATTAAGTTTAAATATTTTATAACCCCATTTTTTATTATTATTTTGCGATTAAGTTCCAACAAAAAATTGCGTCGATGTGTTTACATGTGTTTACGATGTGTTTAAATTGAATATGAAATGGTTAGGTACAATGAGAGGTCGGGGACGCCCAAGAAAGGGATGGCACGACCATGTGAACGAAATTTTGTATTGAATGGTGCTTTTTTAATATTTAAATTTTATTAGTACATATGTGAACGAAATTTTATATTGAATGGTGCTTTTTTAATATTTAAATTTTATTAGTAGGTACATATGTGTACTTCGGAAGCATATTTCAACGGAACAGACGACTCAAAAAGAGATCGAAAGAAGTGTTATGGCAGGAAACAGAGTGAATGGAGCACTAAGACCAATTATGAATGACCGCAACATATCAAAGGATGCCAAAGTTGCCATTCATAACGTCATCGTAGTGCCAACCTTGACGTATGCAAGTGAAACCTGGACATGGCAGAAGACGCATGAAAGTAGAATAAATGCATTTGAAATGAGATCATTAAGAAGGATTTGTAATAGAACAATGTATGACCGGGTAAGAAATGAGGACATAAGGAAAGAATATAATATGAAGAAAGATTTCATTACTAGATTGAAAGTGAACACATTGAGATGGTTTGGTCACATGAGGAGAATGAATGAGGAGCGCCTGACGAAGAAAATATACAGAGCGGAAAGGAATCGAATGAGAGGTCGGGGACGCCCAAGAATGGGGTGGCACGACCATGTGAATGATATTTTGAAAGACGGAAATGTTAGAAGTGTGAGCAATAGACGAACATGTATGAGACGATGCATGAATGTGGACGAGGCGAGAGATGCGTGCCAGGATAGAAAAATGTGGCGTTCGGTTCTCTCTGCCTACACCGCAAGGGACATGGCGTGATGGTATGTATGTATGTATGTTTGGTACATTTTTGTAGGACGCGAATGAAACGCAGCTGTAGATACTTTATTTTTTAACCTGTTCTGATGATAAAGTATCAATTATTATGTGAGCGACATGATAAATACTTAGGTATCTTATCAAATATCGTATTTTTAACTTTGTGGTACATTTTAACAAAAATTAACTAAACTTTTAACTTTGTTTACACCACGTGAGAATTGAATTAGCGACCGGTTTCGGAACTAACCGTTCCCTCCTCAGGCAGAATCAGTTGAAATTCTGCCTGAGGAGGGAACGGTTAGTTCCGAAACCGGTCGCTTATTCAATTCTCACGTGGTGTAAACAAAGTTAAAAATTTAGTTAACTTAGGTATCTGACTGTTGATCCAAAGGTTCTGTGAGACGGTTAATATTGTAAGTCTCCAGAATGTGGCAACTTGTTATTGGGTGCGTGTTAAATTAATATTTGACATAGTACCTGTTAGTTGCCCGAGAAGCAATAAATGTATTTTAAAAGATATATGTAATACGAGTATGTATGTAGGTAGTCCTGTTTTGTGTACATCATATTTAATTTGTTTATTTTTTTTTTATTTTTATCCTTCTTAATTTATTTTTCCAACAAATTCTTATGATCGTGTTTTCTTATTTTAATTAAACTATATTTAATGCATTGAAGGTCTTGATTTAACCCGCAGTAATTTGAGTTAAAATAGTTATTTTTTATTTCTAGATTTTCGGTGGATAATGCCAATGGTGGAAGAGCCAAATTTCGATATTATTTTTGCGTTATTTGAGAAAAAAGTGCGAAATTCTCGTTATTTGCAAAAATGTGTAAATTTCGTGTTATTGGCAAAAAAAGCGCAAAATTCGCGTTATACGCGAAAAAAGCGCGAAAATCACGAATTAAATCGGATTTATCATATTCGCGAATAATTCAGGTCTCTACTCATTACTATTAAAAAGTCTTCCGTAAGTAGTGTACATATTTTTTTAATATTAAGTTTTCTTAATATTAAGTTTTCATGTACTTACCTACATATTTATTTTGAAGATTCTCATTTACTTTATTTATTGATTTTGTTATAAATCTCACACAATAAAATAAATACCTCATATTTACTCAAACTCACTAGGACAAAAAAAAAACATGTTCTGTCGAATAAAATATCTGTTGATATGCCTTAAATCAGAGATTATCAAACTTATTTCTTCTACCGCCCCCTATGAAAATCAATTATTTTTCAGCGCCCCCAATTTTTTATTCACTCCTAAAACTTAAAAATCACAATTTTACTACCTACTTTAATTAATTTAGTTATAGTGTATTAATTTATTTATATGGTGTTTAAACTTACATTCTAAAGTAGAATTTTTTACCAGTGAGAGCAATTTTTTTTTATTTTATTTATTTTATTAATAAAGAATATAATTACAATTATCATGTTATTTTGCCTAATCCCTTAAGGGGATTTTTGGCTGTGATCTTAATTGTAACAATTTTATAATATGCAAAAATATAAAAATATGTATATACGTATATATACACATACATACATATATACATATAAACTTCAATTAAAAACTAATATTGTACATGTATTTATATACTACATTTTTCCTACAAAGTCCGGAACAACCCGCGCTCACCCCTTAGATCAACCATCGAGGATTTTTGTGTAATATATATCCTTTGGCTTTCTTTTTGAATTCCTCGATGGATCCACACTGCTTCAAGCTGGCAGGCATGGGGTTCCAGACCTTGGGCAGCAGCACATCTTCGGTCCTACGTAACTTTATAATATTAAGAATATAATATTTTAATCAAATTAAAAGAAACAATATGGATAGGTTATCAATTTTAGTCTTAAAACTAATCTAATGAGATGGTTGAATTTGATGATTTTTAACAAGTTTGTTGATATCAGGTTCGATTTTACTCAAAAAAATCAGGATCACACAGGGTACATATATAAACTAATTATTCGATATTGAGGAGTAGGTAGGTTTTAATTTTAGTGAAATTTAAAAAATTAAGTAAGTGAAATTACAAATCAACTATCGCCCCCCTACATCACGCCAACGCCCCCCATTTTTTTCTGGGCCCCTGAACGCCCCCCTCTAGGTCTCCAACGCCCACAAGGGGGCGTTATCGCCCACTTTGAGAAAGACTGCCTTAAATGATAAATTCTAATATGTGTGAATGAAACATAAGGGTCTGTGGTCAACGTTTAGTACCTGAGGCATTATAATCATTATAATATATCACATTATGTGATTAATCTTTATTACTCAAGAAAACTTTAAACATAGAAAGGGCTTTAAATGGACGCTTCGTGCTAATGTGAAGTCTATGTTAGATACCCACTCTTGTATATACTTACATTATCAAATTTTAACCGAGTTCCTTCTTATAATATATGAGTACCTACAAATTATAATCATTTGTTAAGTGTTGCTATTTTATATAAATAACAATATCTCATTCTTACTAAGTGAACGTAAATTTATCGTAATATCTCGAGGTAAAGATGTGAGTAATGATTATCAGGTAATCTTTGACGTTATTCACATTAAAATCTATCATTTTAGTAATTTATACATGTTTAAGATTCTGTGAAGACCATTAGTTAGAAATCTAAAAGCGTATAGTTTTACAGTAGGGTCTCTCTCTTAAACTATATACCTATGACATTTAAGGGGCAAATCAAAGAATACAAAGCATATTTTAGTCTCTACTACAATGGGACAGTGGAGAGTCGCAGTATTTTCATAATATGAGTTGTTCAATGGTGTCATGTAATAATAATAATTAAAATATACTTTTATTATGCAACAATATTTTTAATGTTGACAGTATTGCCATGATGACGTTGTATGAAATATTGTATTCTCTATAAAACCCATGTTATGATTTCAATAGTCTTCGTTTTATTAATGTGTTTAGTGATTTATCTTATAACTGATCAGTTTTATAAACACAATTTTTTCTCTATGATTTGATCTATTAAGATCGTTTGTATTGTTTAGAGAGAATGTATACAATTGAAATCTTGATCTTGCGTACATTATCTTTGGCGTTAGTTTTCCACGCGATGAAATTATAGTATAATTTTAATATAATTTAAGTTTTTTTAAGTAGTGCGTTATTTTTATAGTATCATATATTTTTATCATCTTCCTCATAATATTATTTCTAGTGCAAAATCTTATTTTATCTACATAAATATTTGGCCAAGGATAGTGTTATCTTGGAGACCGCGAACGACAACCAGAGATGCAAGTCTGGTCAACCGGCGGAATCAAAACCATCCACGTTTACCCATATCATGGATATAATTATCACATGGAGTTCTATGTATAATATCTTAAGATGTTTTAGAACTCCATATGGTAATTATTTATTTATTTATTTATGTTAAAGTTGGACAAAAAACAGCGTTAAGACATACATAGTACAATACAATAGTAACATCAAGTATTAAGGCCTATTACATTTTGTCGTTATGATTGATATAAAATAATACAAGTTTGTAAAAAATAAAAATAAAATATGATCATAGGTTGGTATGTAGGTAAGAGATATATTTCAAGTTAACAATGATTTAAAACATAATATATATTATATTCACGATATGGGTAAACATGGATGGTTTTGATTGGGCCGGTGACCAGGCTTGTCCCCTAGAAGTGGGAGACCGCCATCGTCAATGAGATGGAAGGACGACATCAGCCGCCATGCCATGCTGGTGTTATTGGTTGCTTATATCATGGCTTGGAAAGAAGTGATTAAGCTGAGAAGAATAAGAGAGAATATTTGTCTTGTAACAGGCCTTAAAATTATCCAGAAACATCACGTATGTATGTATTTACCAGTCAGATGTTTTCTGTACGTATTCTATAAGTATGTGACATTCATGGAGCGTACCGATTCTATTTCTCCTCCAAATACCTTAGAAATTCTACATTCTTCGCTATCGAAATCCACAATCTCGTACGGAATCCGTGAATCGCAAACGAATTCCTCAATCCACGTTCGCATTCAGCCAATATATATACAGCCCAAACAATGCTTACCCTGGGTTTCATTGAACTGGGTTTCAGGTTTCATTGTTTCATTGACTTCATTTAAATTCATTAATATTGTCACCCATAAACTTATGCATTTTTTTTAACATGTCCACGTAGGGGACGCCAGCTATTAGGATTTGGGTCCATTTTACTCTTCCGAAGAAGCGCACTACGTAGCGTTGGGAGGGTTTTGCAATCTAGAAAAGAGTTTATTAATTCGGATATTAAAAAGACCCGGGTTGTACGAAGGTGGAAACACAGAATTCGGAAGATCGTTCCACAGTCGGGCTGCTGTATTAATACATATCATTGTCGCATCAAAACCGCATTAAAGGTCGCATCAAAACAATAAAAAACAGTACAAGGTTTATTTTCAAATTATATGTATTTTCATTGAAACAAGATCTTTTAATAAATTTGATTACAAATGTTTTTATTTTTAATCGTCAGGGTCGAGAATAAAATGATACACTGATATAAGTCAAAGTTTTTTCGGTAGACACAGCTAGCATCCTCAAAAGCAACAAATTGCTATACTCTGAGGATACCGGCTGTGTCTACATAATATGTAGGATACATTTGCTGTGGTATATTTTTATTAAGCTATCGCCGTAAACTCTTCTGGTTTTCTCAATATTTTACTACTTTTTTGAAGTACAAAAAACAAATTATGTGGTTGTCGATGTTCTAAGGGAACATGTGAAGAAAAAAAGAAAACAAATCATATATACTAAGTTTAGTTTGTCGATCGACAATTCTTGATAGAACTCCATTGTACGTTGATATGTTATAAAAATATAAAAATACTTGGTTAAAGTTCTATTATATTTATTGGATAATTGACGCGTTTCGTGCAAAGCACATCGTCAGAATAATGCTCTACAAGACTGAAACTAGTGGTTATATACAAAATTTACATGACAGTTGTATAAAAATGTTGGTTTTTGAACGGTTGAAAAGAAGTTATATAATACAAATGAATCTATACAAATCTACGTTTTAATACAATGAAAGTAGTTGGGTCACTGGTTGTAGTCCCCTGTATCCATTAGGTCTGTAACAAAATAAAACGACAGCAGTAAAATTCGAAAGGTAAATAATATTGTATTTATTGGTTTATTGTTATCTTTTAAGTGTGGTTAAAACCAATGTATTTCATAGATATTTGGTAGTTATAATTATGAACAGCTTAATTTTAATCTTAAACCAACCAACATTTTTATACACCTGTCATGTAAATTTTGTATATAACCACTAGTTTCAGTCTTGTAGAGCATTATTCTGACGATGTGCTTTGCACGAAACGCGTCAATAATCCAATAAATATAATAGAACTTTAACCAAGTATTTTTATATTTTTATAACATATCAAAATCATATATGATCGCAGAGTAGCCATAGCAATTCTAAACTAGTACTGCCTCAGAACAGACTATTCTAGCGAGGCAGTTAAATTTACAAATGTGTGGAAAAAAATTTTGCAAAATTGTAATTAGGTATAAATTAAATTGTATTTTGGTCCTTTGTAATATTTATACTGTTGGAAATATATTATTCATTCATTCATTCATTCATCAATCCATCCATCTATCCATTCATCCATTCATTCATTCAAAGCACCGGCCTAGAATATTGCTACCATTATTTTCTATTATCATCGTTTTCGAGTGTCTCATAAGAGTCGGATAATTGAAAGTACAATACACAGAAACATCACACAAAGTTCAGCAATAAGGCTCACCACCCATTATGAACGTTGCCTTTTATGTGAGACGAGTCTAGTGTGTGTCACGCATGTGTCGTACTTCCTTTTATAAGGTTAGGCACACCTGTCGCTGGTAACCCCACATTGTGGGATATTCTAATTCACTCCTTCCTTTACTCTTCCGAGTTTTCCGAGATTCGATTTGATAATATAAATCACATAGAATGAACATTCTTCGTGATACCCGTTGAGAAATCGTACGAAATGTTTTGTTTATTATTTACTTATAACAAAGAATTAATTAACTTAGAATATATGTATGAAGATGGGTAGAAGAACTTAAAATTAAATAACTTTAATTGGAAACATATTTAGATAACATCTCCTCTGTAATAGTTTTTGTTTTGAAACAATGAATAATTATATTTATTTGTACCTGAATATGGCAACATTGAATGAAATAATCGTGATTTAAGATCTCAAACCATTGCTTTATTTACTATAAACAATGATTGCTCTTTCATTGTCTAAATAATTTATTTTAATTTGTAGTTAACTTACTTCATTCGTGTTTAGAAAACTTTTGTTAAGAGGACATATAACACTAAATCTAGTGCCTGAAAACATGATATATTAAAACCGCCTAATACACTACGAAGTTACGTGTTAGTAAAGGTTTATACGTGATTTAAATTATCAGAAACCCAAAATTTGTCGTTTTTTGCATTTTAAGAACAAACCTTACTTGAAATGAAAAAAACATTATCGGTCATTCACTTTGATTTTATGCACACTTTAAGCTTATAAGATTTATTTCTCTACGACACGAATTTATGGAGTAATTTAAAAAAAATACCGTAAAAACGGATATTTTAAATATTTTTTTAAGGGAATTTAGGCTGAATTTGATAATTGCATGACGAGCATTCACTAGAGAAATGTTGAAAATACTATAATACTATTTCCGTCCACTCCTGAACTCCTGAGGCCTCGTCCAATTGACTCCACGCTATCCTGTGTCCTGTGCTGTGTAGTCTGCAACCAGGACGTTCCATTTTGTATGTTGTCCCTCCACATCAGCCGTGGTCGCCCTCACCTTTTTTTGTCGGGGTCTTCGAGGACTCCCCTTATCAATCCAAATTTTGAAAATTCCATGTATGTTACGAAAAACTTTACATCGTTTGAACACCGTCGCCACCTATCGTATAACAATGAAACTTATTTCAACCGCCATCTATAAATTAGCCAATGTCTCTATTGAGAAATAAAATATTTGTCTTTACTTATTTCTTTGTTTTCATAGTCAATAAAGAGAGTTTTGGCGAACATTTCAATCTGGACTGCATAAGTTTGGGACCCTTTTATACTTCTTCGGTCGTTTTAAACAAACATGTTTTTTATTGTTATAACATTTTTAATTTTTTGAATTTTCTATTCAAATTTTTTAGGTCACGTTTGACCTCTAGTTTCAGCATAATGTGCTTTGCACGAAACACTTTTATTTTTATTTTTCAAATACCATTCATTTTTTTATACCTTCACGCCATATTCCTTAATGTGGGGTGTATTATTTTATAAAATAAAGCACGACACATGCATGCGTCTCCATTCACCAGTCTCGTCTCACTTAAAAAAGAAAACATTAAGAATTCTATTGAATATCATCGCTAAATTACTAGTGAGATCAGGTCTAGAAGACTATCCTGGATTGGATAGGAGCCACAAACTGGTTGTGGTTATGAAGTGTGACATCAGAAGCTTCTTGAAAACCACCAGGAGCTTCTCTTATACCATTGGGTAATTGGTTCCATAGCCGGGCTGCGTTTGTGGATAAACATAATTTTTTTATAATTAATTCTTAGTATTAGACACTTGACCTCAAAATAATGGTGACCCCGACGTTATTTATGCCTCTACCTTAAAATATATATTTTTTAAATGGACGAATTTAAGTCAATTATCAGAAAAAAATAACTATCCTTAGCAATGTGAAACCGTATATACAGCTTAACTTCTAAATTCCCAATCTTAGTAAAGGTTTGTCTTTAATAATCAACCAGGAACTAGGAATTATTAAGACAGAATACCAATCGTTGAACGTTCCTACTTAATAATCGAAATTTCCCCACTTCACAGCCATAAAACATTCGAACAAAGCATTTAATTCTTCTGCTAAGAGTGTCGAAAGAAATTATTCTATTCGCTATGAATGTCCATAAATTCTGAGTCTAGACCGCCCTACCCAAACTCGGTTGAAAGTTCCTCTGTTGAATATTGAGCTGACTATAATTGTGGGGTGAAGGATATTATTACTACAACCACTTTAAATATTAATATAGCATTATAAGGAGTAATAATAACTGAATTCTTATCGCCTTTCAATAATAACGATATTTTTACTGGCCACTTTTATATGGGTAATAATAATATTTCATTGATATGGGTGAACATTTTGATTTTTTGTTATTTTCTTATTACTTACTTACTTTCCGTGTCCGGAACACCATCATATTGGTTGGTGCTCCGGTGGTGGAAGGATTGGCCGGCATTCTGCCGTTTCCAGGGACGCCCGATTGCTTTTCCGAAGTTAACCGAAACTCAATCTACGTGGAGGCTCCTTCCGTGTTTTCTTATTGAATATTTTAGACTGTTCATTTGTAGTATAGTGGTGAGTCTTTTGAATTATGTGCCGCTGTCCCGGGTTCGGCTGTGGAACGATCTTCCGAATTATGTGTTTCCACTGTCTTACAACCCGGGTCTTTTTAAGATCCGAATTAATGTAACCCTATCCAACGCTTCGTAGTGAGCTTCTTCAGTTGAGTATGATGGACCCAAATCATAATAACTGGTGTCCTCTACGTAACCTTAAAAAGGAAATGACAGATATTAACTACCACAGAAGTGCAAAAAATGTTAACTTATAACCTAACTGGTGAAACCTGGCAATCTAGGCCAAATGACCTTCATAGGCCAAATGACCTAGTACTCGATGAATAAGAATAATATGTAAAATGTTAAAATCCAGTACTTAACCGTCCCAGGAAATGCTCGACAATTCACGTCAAGTTTCATTACAATCAGATCAACGGTTTAGGAGCGCAAAACATACATACAACCATACATTTGCCAGAATGTGTGAAGGAAGCATCTGGTCTTGCCGCTTTTCGTCGCCTAGGTATTGAATACATAAAGAAAAAGTTCTCATAAGATATTTAAGTGCTTCCTGTGTTTTTTTGTGTAAATCGGAATATTTTCTTATTTCTTATTGTTTTTATATAATTCATGCTGTGTTAATTTGTTTTTTTTTCAAATCATTAATATTATTTTTATATATTTATTTATTTATTTATTTATTTAATATACAGAGACACCAACAGAACACTGAACAACACAAACAAAAAAAAACATGAAACAAAAAATAGAATCTCCAGTGCTTCAATAACAGGTATCTCCCGCATGGCTATTGTGCATAGTTAGGTATGTACAATCAACGTCTCCTGACCATTCATATTATAAAAAAGACATTACTTTGCACAGTTAAAAGAAAAGTTTAAAATACACATATACATATATGTAGGAAAACAGAAAGAAAACAAATGTTGAACTAATAAAATAAAACATAAAAAAAGAAGGAACAATTGAACCGAGACAAAAAAAAACAAATAGATTTTACCCAGCATATTTTAAATTGTCACAACGTCATTACATTAAATTGTCACAACGATTCAGACGCAACGTCTGAATCTACCAACACAATGACACTCCGACACGGCAGAATGTCACTGTATTGGCAGGTACAAACGCGACTATATACTAGGTGTAAGAAAATGTATTTATTTTTTTACATCTAAATGTATAAGTATGATATTTTTTTAAATCTATCATATGACTTCTGAACTAATAATTAATGACGGAACTCTATTGCCAATTAGAAAAAAAATGTTCTATGTTCATAAAATGTGACCATTTTTGGAGTATATTTAAATTGTTTAAAATATATTTAGGAATCAATAGAGTTAATAGTCAGTATAAGGTCCCGGTCAGAGCCTTATCCTTTGAAGCCGGGTTGGTGAATTTGAAGGTTCATAGTTGTGTTATGTAGTTGCATAGTGTTCGTTCTATTGTGTCTGAATAAAAATAAATCTATGTACAAACGAGAAAATGTTCCTTTCTCCTTGATAACCTCGAATTACACATGCATGTGAAAATGTTTTATTATTTGGTTTCACAAATTGATTTCGTCAATTTCGTGTATCATTTTCGATATTCTTATTTTCTATTCAATTTTCCCCGTCTGTATTTTGCAAGTTTCCTTCAATTTGATTCCAAATCTTTCCAATTTGCATATTCCTAAACTAATTCCAATTTCTGCTGGGGTACAAAGTAATTTGCGATTTCCTCTTTTTGCCACGCATTTCCGGTGTTCCTATTACAGTATCCGCTGTTTTTATTGCAGTATTCGACTATTAAATTCGTCGATAGTCCATTCGCGGATTCAAAACTCCAAATATAATCCAAATTAATATACTTTATTAATTTTATTCATATTAATAGGTTAATCGTTTCTCTTCATAATTATAAAAAAAAAATAAAAGGTCATTTATTATTTTTTACCTTAGGTTTAATTAGGATGCGTCGGTGGCAGAGCGTAGCGTCCTGTATTAGCGATTCAGAGGATGTAGGTTCGAATCCTACATCAGGTGTTTTCGTTCAACACTAATATAAGCATTTATGCTTTATTTATGTAATGTATGAGAAAGTTTAATGTATAGGTACGTTATTGTCACAAGGATATTCTTTAAAAAAAAATATTGTGATCTACAGTATATAAATGCTGCATCTTTAAATATCAAAAATCGAAATATTTTTTTTTTAATTTTGGTTCAGTACCCCTGAAGCTCGCATTTTAATCGCCTACTAGGCGTGGCTGAGCAAAGGTCGGTTAATAGAATTAAATTGATGTTTAAATAATTGCTCAGGGATAATTAGGTAGGTATCTAACACAAAACTTTGAAGGATAACTTCTTTTTACACATCGCCACAATGTTATAGTGGAAAGTTTCGATGTGGAAACTTTAATGAAGGGTATTTAATTTCTACACGGATTCAACTAATATCATGAGAACGTGATTTTATGTTTTGAGATACGTCTTGATTGTTTTGTGTGCATGGCGTGTTTTATATTATCACCAAATCTGTGATATTATGCAATATTTTTTTCTGTAGAAAAAGTATACTTTAGAGGGTTTTTTAATAGCAAGAAAAGGAACATTGTAGGCTTGTTGTTTTTTTTACAATAAACAGTTCATTCATTTCTCACGCATATTATATTGCTTCTTTGGGCTGGAAACACTGAATGGAAGAAATTGACATTTGGCAATAAACTCGCCACTTGTACAGAATGCAACGAAGTGTTTGTTATCATCACATCGAAAATAAATTATTTCAAATACAACGAAACATTTCGAAATATAAACATCGAATTTGTTACAAAATTGGCATAATACTCGGCCATATGATTTCAAAATGAACGATTCGTAGCTTTGAACGAAATTAATCATTACTAGCAAGCACGATACACAAAAGCATTTTGAGTGTTGTTTTTATTACAATTATTCATTCATTCATTCATACCATCACGGCATATCCCACAATGTGGGGTAACCAGCGAAAGGTGTGCGGGTGTGCATTGCCTTATAAAAGGGAGAACAACACATCAATGTATACCCACACACCAGTCTCGTTTCACCAAAAAATGCACTACATTCAGAATGGGTGGAATTTAAAAATTGCTAGGATATCTGGTTGTTCTGCTGGGACAGTGAAAGCAATTTTACTAAAACAAGTCTAGAGAATCCACAAAATTGCATAATTAAATATAAAATAATTGAATATATAATATTGTAGAGCTGTTGAGTTTCCTAATAAATAAAAAATGAATTATAACAAAACGTTGATTTTCTCTTTCCGATCAGAAAATGATTGGCTCAAAACACTCTTTGCAGGTGAATTTCCTTAAACAAAAATAAAGTGTGGGCTTACTTTTTGTGTGGAGAGTAAAGAGTCAGCCACAACCCACTATATTTTGAAATGGGTATCTTTTTATGGCGTTATGATAAGTATTATTGTTTCCATCAAGGGGTGCATGTTTTTTGTTGATTTAATAATAGGTACCTACCTATATATTATAATAAATTATATATTATGTAGGTATGTCTTGTAGGGAGTGATTTCAATCGGCGCCATATTTTTGTCTGGCTAAACAGATCGTGTGAGCGATGATATGCTTTAGTATAATATTATTGAAAATTATTTATGAATATGTTTTTTATTGAATATAAAATAACAATTTACTTACATAATGTACATATTTAAAAAATAAAAAATGGTTTTATAAAGAGGTTTCAATTAGGATTCAACCGTGCGTTAAATTCTTTTGTACCAAGAATAATAATAATAATGACAAATACAGTGGCGAGTTTATTGCCATATGGCAATTTCTTCCAACTTACCATTCCAGCGAAGCCATGTTTGCGTGAGAAATAAATTTATGTAAATTTTTCCTCTGCTGAGGATCGAACCCAGGACACCCGCACAACGGCTTACCAACTGTGCCATGGCGGTATTGCTATTATTTTATTTTTTTTTATTTTATTGTTTATGTATTATTTTCAATGAGGAAAAATATTTTCTTACCGTTTCCCTATTTATAGTAGGCAGAGTGAAATGAACGTCAAACTCTTCTCTTTATATACCTAAATGTCTCGCTTCATTTACGTTCATGCATTGTCTCTATTATTATTCTCCATGTTCATCCTTCAAGAATCAATATTATCGTGCCAATTTTTTCTTGATCGATTATTAAATAAAAAATATTTGAATTAATTTATTCCACAAATCTCTATATTTTTCAAGACCTACGTACATATTTATGTATTTTATTTTTAATGTTTATTTTGACATATTTTCTAAAAAATATTTTATTTTGTTACAGGTACACATCTGCCAGTTATCTTTGCTAATTAGACATTTTGTCGTCACACCGATGACAAATCTTTTGTGAGTATCAAAAATGATATTAATTTGTTTTAAATCGTAGGTATTTATATTTTATTATTTCTACTCCTTTTTCATACGTCTTTCAATTGTTTTCTATGAAAATATCATTAATAATTTTCAAAATAGTATCCTTGAAATAATGTTTATTAAATCCGCTATTTACTTATTTTTTATCTTTATTTGAATTGTATACATAAAAAAAGAGTAGTTTGTAACCAACGCTTTTATACTCCTCATACTCAAGTCAATTCACAAAGTGTTCAAATTTTGTATAGAACATTAAAATAATAGTTTGTTGAATTATTTTTGATTTTATTATGAAAACTTGATAATTCTTCGCTGCCATTTTATGAAAGTGTTGTGCCGTTTTATCAATTTTAAAATTTCCTGACCTTGGGGTCACTTTGAAAAATTAAGTAGGAATTAAATAAGTCCGCTACACTGCGTTACACAATGACTTGTGATATGATTGTGATATATGTTCCATACCAAGTTGTTTTATTAACTGGCGTGGTTGACCTATAGGATAGACAACAAGTCTATCATTTTGTGTTAATTAGATTTCATTTTCTTTAATAATTAATGTATATTTGTCCTTCTGAAAATGACCTTGTAACAAGTACACATCCTCATACATTCCTTAACCGTTTCAGTGCTAATCCCGAGACGTTATCGTGATGAATCATGCGCTACACCAGTGCGTATCACGATAGGTTATCGTGATGGACAATGCTCCACTTAAACTCGCTGTAGAAATCTTATTTATCGGCATATCCAAAAAATAATAATTACATCGTATAACCGAACCATTTACCTAAGTACGTATGTTTTTAAAAAAATTTAAAAAAAATTTGGTAGATGGCAGTAAAGTGTTTACTTTTTGTCTATTTCATCCCGAGACGTAATCGGGACTCGCACTGAGATACCGCTTTGTATGGATATTAATATTGCGTATAACCCATATCCAAGTTCGTAGAGATTATGCGCCGGTTTAGAAAAATATTTATAATCGGTTTTTATTTAATTTATAAATGCAAAGTATTTTGTTGTAAATTTATATTCTGTATTTGTGTCTTAAACGTTGATTCATATTTCAAAATAACTCTTTTTTTAAAGTTATATCTATAATTCAAAGTAAAGACTTTTTGATTCTACATTAATTTTATTATGCGCGATAGGCCTATTTCGCCTTGTTAGGGCATTAACTAGCTTCTTTTAAAGTTCATGTGTTTTTAAGAGTAACTTCGATTTTTTGTGTTACCGACCGAAATTTTACTAAGTGATAGACAAAATACATTGAACATTTTTTGCTTTTATGAATGAATTTTGCTTTTATAAATGTTCCGAAAAAGTTCTCAGAGCCTGTTGAGTTATTACAGTATTATTTATAACAACCAATGATTTTATGACTATTTTCTACTATATAAGTTGATAAAGTTACTGTGCAGCGGCGCATAGGTCATAGCGCTTACAGATAAACTTCATACAAACGTATAAGGCATTAAGCAATTGTTAAAAACTGTGTTTGTTTTCGAAGAAATACTTAAAAATACATAAATTTTAAGCTGATTTTTATTCACTATATACTTTCCTATATCTTTTTTTACCTATGTGATATTTTTTTGCTAATTACTCATGGTTTTGTGAGCTGGAATGTTGAAAAAATCAGTTAAATATTATGCAGAAAAACAAAATAAACAAAAAATTCTACTCAACATTTAAAACAGCTAAAAACGAATATTCTCGTCGAAGATATATCTCAGGTGAGTAGTTATTGAGATATGACGATTTTAATTTTGTCCGAAAATTGCGCCGCATTGAGGTGTTACATTGTTTAGCATACGCCTAGCACGGAAAAGGCTAAATTAAACAAAAGCTTGTGTTGAACGAAATCGGTCGTGGCAGGATTCGAACTCGCGACCACTGGATTACTATTCCAACGCGCTATCAGCTCTGCCACCATACATCTATTATCATTAGGTATCGTAAAACCATTTGATAAGGTCTTCTCTTGTGTAATAATATAGTGGTGTGTCTTGGAGGTAATTCTCTAGTCGATATAATTCCTATATAGGTTACAGTTTAAACAGTAAATCAGACAGGTTATAATATGCTCTGCAGCTTCTAAAGTTGTAATAAACTGTACCGTAGAGAGGTTTATGGCAATTAAACTTCTATAATGATATCTGAAAACTTTCTTAATTCATCATAGTTTAAGACAATATCGACTTGCAAAAGGGACTAGATTTTCATACAATTTTCTTGGTTCAATTTCAAAATTGTTCGAACAAACGTAATTCACGCGTAGCCTCAAAAAATCTTAGACTTAGAGTTCCTGGTTCTTCTATAATATCCCAACTTCGTCTCTATTGATATGTTAAAAAGTTTGTCAATAAAAAAATCTTAGACAATTTTTTTGACTGGTATAAATTCTTATTAATTTTTCTGTACATTATATAAACAAATATATTGTACACTGACGGGCATATTGCCACTAGGCATTTACTTCCAACCAACCAGATTTCAAGTATGACAAAATTGTGTATGTAGGTACTTACGTCAACAATAAATGAAAGCAAATAAAAAAATCTGAGAAAATATATATTACACTAAGATAACAATTAAAGCAAAAATAATGAAAATACTTCATGGCAAAAAAAGGATTGCGTTAGGACAAGGAGAGGGAATCGGTATCAGGTGTTCAGGGATAAATATTCACTCATTAGTTTTTTTTGGAAAACACAAAGTGAGTTTGGCGACGCAATATCCGGAATTAGGGTATTCCATGTTCTTGCTGTTTGCACTTCGAATGAAGAGCTACTGTTCATATGAAAATGAGTTAAAATATTGATGATGTAGCCAGAATAATAATTTACTAGCTCAAGTGAACATTATTCTTTTGACAATACTAAGCAACCCACCTTAAAAATAGTTGTTGTCCAATATAGGCATGGATGGATGGATTTGCGTATTGCGCATCACGCCTTGTCTCTCATGAGGTAGGCAGAGAGAACCGAACACCACATTATTTTCTATCTCGACATACATTCATTTTGATGTCGGTTTTTTTTATATGAAAAAATATTTTTCGCTCTATTCGAAAGAGCAGCTGTTAAAATTGGTTTCATGAATATAGAAGCCTTATCGCATTGAACCATGGTGTTGTGGAGAACCCTTCCAATAAACGCATCGATTCCTTTATTGTTCTGCAGGCTACAAAATTGCTATGGTTCATTGGATTTGCAATTTTCTTTGTTTCTCTAATGTAATCACATTTCGACACCATCAGGGTTATAACAAATACGTAGGTGTAAAACATAACAGAAATAAGGTCGCATACGAAAATATTTATGTACAAAATGAAACCATGAATAGGTATTTTATAATTATAAATCTATATATTAATACGTGAAGTGAAAACTTCGGAACTGTTTTTAATAAACAAACTGGGCGCACTGAAGACTTGTAAACTAAGAAAACTAAGAAAAAAATTTAGCTTGTAAACTAAGAAAAAAATCATACATAGAATTTGTTTCAAATACATTATATTTAATTAAAAAAAACATTTCATGTCAAACCATAGATTGTTTACTTTGATATCGTCAATGTCAAACTCTGTTTTTTTATTTATTTATTATAGGACAACATACAGCGTATAATAAATTATATAAAATAAAGATGATTTAAGTAAATATTGAAGCCAATTACTGGAGTTATTGTAGTATATTAAGATAAGTTAGGAATAGTTACATATTATGGTGAGATATTGTGTGAATGATGTGTGAAATTGTATATATAAATGTGTGCAGTATATTTTTAAATTAAAAAATGAATATTTCCTTGTTAAACAAGTACATATACATCTTCCTACATTCCCTAAAATAAGCATAGATGCTTGTGCTATAGGTGAACGAAATCGGTCGAGGCAGGATTCGAACTCGCGACCACTGGATTACACTAACCCAGCGCGCTATCCGCTCTGCCATCGACCCATCTAAAATAATATTAAGTGTTGAGTAAGATTATCAGGATGAAATTTAAAGTCTGATATATTTTTAAAATATATTTTTTAGTACAGAACAGAACGTGTTAAAGAAAAATACATTACTTAATTTTAAAAAATATAAATTTACTTATGCATCAATTTATTACAGTTTGCAATTTGTGAAAATAAAACTTTGTACCACTCGAAGAACTCAATATGTTTTTTGTAACTGTTCAAGGGGTAAGTCCGGACAAACGGTGAAGTCAAAACCATCATGAAAACCGAAATCGTGGATATAATTATGTCATGGAGTTCTATAGTATCTTACAGAACTCCATAAGATAAATATATCCATGATTTGGGTTATCATGGGTGTTTTGATTCCATCACTTGACCGGATTTGTCCCCCTTGTTCCTAAATTAAAAATTTTATAAATTACGGTCAAATTTTGAAATCTAAACGATCACTACATAAAATAAATTTATAGAGAAGAATTACAAATTAATAAAATAAAAAAAATTCTACAATTTTTCTCCCTAAGGGACGATAAATATATTCTGGCGGGCTTATTGCCATCAGGCCCGCCAGTGTACTTATTATATGTACAAGAAGACTAAATAAATAAATAAAGGATTTTTACAACTAATATCATCTAACAATTAATTGGTATCATTTTTGATTGACAGGGCCCTTAAAACGTGAAACGATCGTCCTATTTAATGGAATAAAGTTATAAACAATCTCTTGATTTATGTTAATGAAGTTCTACAATATTTAAATACAGTCTCAAAAAATCACCAATACAAAATGTGTTGCATAAAGAGTTTATGTAAAAAAAATGAAAATTCATGTTTAAAATATAGTATATTCCACTGTTGCATTACATATTTTTTTACAACATTTAAAAATATATTTCATATTATTTGTTTTCAGGACTGTATATCCCACAGAGGCAAAACCGTTTTTAATTATTATTTTCCAAAACAAATAAGTTATATTCCGGTTATTTATGGTTATTAAATATTTTCAAAACGACTCCACACCACCCCTTTCCTGTATAAATTTCAAAACGTATCGGATGCTTTTAAAACTTCCACAAAACTGGCGTTGCCTCATTTCGTATGTATAGTGATGAAAAATGCAAGTCTCGTGTATTGAGGTATTGGTCTTGAAATTGGCCCTCTAAGGGATTGTCTTCATCATCATTGAGCGAGATGAATGATTAGCCTCCACTTTGGCAGATCAGAGGGCTTTAGTTGTCGATAATCCTATTCCAAACTTAACAAGGTCACTCCATCAAGGCGGTAAGCGACCTCTGGATCCTACTCTTCTATCATGACGTGAATCTCGAGATTATCGGGAGTCCTGAATAATTGAGGCTGGGCAGTTAATATATAAAATTGTTTTTATTTTCGTTTTTTCGTTCTTGTAATTATATCGTTTTATCCTAATGCTTTATGCTGCAAATAAAAAAATCCTTTATGTAGATCATTGGGTCTGTTATTAGAGGTCTACTCCTCCTTTGAAGTAGACTCCCAGCTCTACATCCATGATTTAGGCGTTCAACCGCGAGGGCTGGTTCCGTGAGGCTGATGTGCAGCACGATGTAAGGAAGTCTGGTGCTGTTCTAGCTTTGGAAGTGACCATAGCAATCCCTCCTCCGCTGCCTACTCCATCTGATGATGCCATCAACCTCACGTATTACCCTTATTATGGTGGTCCTCACTTGGTCTCAAGGATTTGCCTGCTTTCAGTCTCATTATCCTCATTATTAAAAATTATGGTTCACTTCTGAATGTCTTCTCCTGCATCCACGACATATGTCATGTTTCTAACGGGGAAGGCAGAGAGAACCGAGCGCCATACGCTCGTGTCTTTGCACATTTTATTTTATTCTATTTATCTTTTTTTGGTACATAATATAAACAAATATAATGCCAGATTACAAAGTGTAACAAAATTATTATATTAAAACGAAAAAGGGAAGAAAGTATACATTACATTAAGATTAAAAAAAAAACAAAAAAACTCTTCAAAGCAAAAAAGGATTGGGAAAGGACAAGGAGAGCAAGCTGGGATCATTTTTTAAGGGATAAATATTCCTTGTGTAGTTTTTTCTTGAAAATACCAAGTGACTTAGACGACACAATATCCGGACTTAGGCTATTCCATATTCTTGACGATTTTACTTCGAACGACGAGCTGAGCAAATTTGAGTTATGGATCGGGATGAATAGTGCTGTACGTTCAGCAGCTCAAAATGAAAGTACATGATTGGATAAAAAAGTAAATTTGTTTTTAAGGTTCTTCCTTAATTGACTTCCTTAACATCCATGCATCGTCTTATACATGCTCGTCGATTGTTCTTATGTTTCCTCCTTTCAAAGCATTATTTAGATGGTCATACCATTCCTTTTTGAGGCAGCCCTTACTATTCACTCCATCTCTTACACCCCTGAACAAAATTAACATTATGTTTTTGACAATTCACGGTGTTTGCCTCTTACATACTGGAACCTGATAAATGATTCAAAACGTGATTTTTTCTTTACCAAATAAATCTGTACAAAGAGGGATCAGACTTAAGACATGACCAATTCCATAATATGGATTGGTCCAGAGTTTTCTCCTTCTTAGTTGTAAAGTGTAGCAAAATGTTGAAGGTAGGTATCTCCAAATACCAACCAACCAACCAACCACATGCTACCAATGTATTATATTGTCGAGGGGGGTTTTTCAACAAAATTGATATTTTGATAGACCAATTTCTTCGCCTCTGGAAAGACTTTCCTACGAAATGGAAATTTCAAACTGCCTTCCTTCGTTTATGTCTAACATAATTATTTACATATATATTTTACATACCTTGTATCACAAAGGTTTTCATTTGTCATTTAACACTAAACAGTGATAATTATATGTAACAATGTAATTTTTACTCCTCACTAACCCAAGGGGATATAGTGGGGAGTTATGATTTCGTAATTTTCTTCTTCTTCTCTATGTGTACTGTCGAGTCCCCCCGACTTTGACGATCACTCGGGAGAAACTTTCCCTGTCCTGTGCAGTGCGGAACAAGTCCTCCACACGGCTCATTCCGGTCCACTCCCGAATTATACGGAACCAGGATAGCTGCTTCCTGACGACCCCTCTACGTTCCTCAATCTTTCCTTTTATGATCAACTGTACGATCGAGTATTTTTCGCCTCTCATTATGTGACCAAAATATGAAGTCTTACGGAGCTTGACTGTCGTGAACAACTGTCTGTCAGTATTAGCTCTATGCAAGACTTCAACGTTGCTCACCATGTCGGTCCAGGATTTAGCATTCTACGATGAAAAGCTTTCAGGCGCTTTATGGTACCAACCCTTGAGGGTCCATGCCTCAACACCGTACGTAGAGCAGGACCGACCATACATAGCATTTGATCATCCTTTGGCGTAGTTTCAGATTGATGTCATCGTTACAGAGGAGATTTCTCATTTTATTAAAAGAATTACGGGCCGCTTCTATCCTGCAATTTATTTCAATATCAGGGTCTAGGTTTTCAGTAATAATACTGCCCAGGTATTTAAATTGTTTCACCCTTTTAATGTCAACACCGCCCAAATTAGGCGTTAATTATTAATTTTGAGGGTATTTTTTTATTGCAGATTATCAACTTGTAGGTATCATGCTAAGATTATATTCTGAAAGTTTCATCACAATGTATCTGTGTGTGTGCTATGTGCTGTGTGCTATGTACGGCGTTTTTATTTTACTTTATCGATTATATACAAAAGTGCATCTCTTCCAAAGTGCGCTTCTTTTGACGACAGTCAAAATAAATAATATAACTCGAATTCATTTATCTTTAAAAAATAATCTAATTTTTCAGATTCATCTACTAGGACAACTTCAAATGCAGAAAAAGTAGATAATAAAAATTTGATAACCCACATATTGGATTACGTCGAACTTTTTACGATCTGTTCGGCATTTCCTTCCCTCAATTTGAATCAAAGTACGTTATAGATGTCAATTGGTTTCACCGTGACGTCATTATCAAACCTTATACTTGACGCGACCTTTTCCCGCCTTAGGACGACCTTTTCAACCATTTCCGCTATCCCAAATCACTAATACGGTATGGGCCACACTGACTCGCATAAAATCTGCAGCCGGGTGTGTGCCACCAGCGATAAATAACACAGAATGTCCTCAAAAGCTTCTTTCAATGAGCTCCTTCTAAGGGGCTCTAGACCCAGAAAGGTCGCTGACGGTCATAATATCCGCTAAACGTATTCCATCTTTGTATGGAATTGATATTTGATTTAGGCACCCATGATTTATTCATTCATACCATCAAGTCATATCCTGCAATGTGGGGCAACCAGCGACAGTTATGCGGGTGTTCAGTACTTTATAAAATAAAGCACGAAATGTGCAATCGAATATTTTTCCCTGTCGTGAGTCAAATGATATTTTTACTGACAAACTTTTTATCATCTCAATAGAGACGAAGTTTGAATATTATAGAAGAACCAGGATCTCAAGGCGCTTACTGGGCTTACGACCTGTCATCGGCTGGTGAACCTCGTTGCTGAACTATGTGAGATGTTATTGTTGCCTCTTGTATTTTCGATTTCCCAGCCGAAAATGACGATAAGAGCGAGGAGAACAACACTATTCTGACCATATCCCCCCTAGACAACATGCCATTCAAGCTAAGCGTTATATCGCTAAGCGATAGCAAATGTATGGAATTGGTGGCTGTCACGTGACGTCACAGCCACCAATTCCATACATTTACTATCGCTTAGCGATATAACGCTTAGATTAAATGGCATGTTGTCTAGGGGGGCTGGTGCCTTCATTCATTTATTCATACCATCACGGCATATCCCACAATGTGGGGTAACCAGCGAAAGGTGTGCGGGTGTGCATTGCCTTATAAAAGGGAGCACAACATATCTGTGTATACCCACACACCAGTCTCGTCTCACCTCAAAAGGCACTATATTCAGAATGGGTGGTGAACCTCATTGCTGAACTATGTGAGATGTTATAATTGTTGCCTGGTGTATTTTCGATTACCCGGCTCTTACGGGACACTCGAAAACAATAATAGAAAAGAGTGGAAGCACTATTCTAAGGCGATGCCTCACAGCTATATACATCTCCCTTTCTCATTGATTATTTTTTATAGAGGCAGATGTCATCTGTCCTGAGAAAGAAATATTGATGAGCAAAAGTCTTGGTCTTGACCTTGCGAGACTTGCAAGACCAAGACCGAATATTTCGCTGCAAGACCAAGACCAATGCCATGCTTTGCAACACATAGAGTCTTGCAAAATTTTAAACAGTTATTTATTTAATCAAAAAGCAAGCAATTGCCTACATTCGATCGACATTATAATATACATTGGCGTTTTTGTCATATTTCATTGTTATTGCTCAGCTTTAAGTGAAACATCTATTTTTTGTAAAAGTTGCTAGACCTGCACCTGCAAGACTTGCAAGACCAAGACCAAGAATGGATATGCAAGACCATGACCGTGTATGTAAATGCAAGACCAAACCGGGGATGCAATACCAAAACCACCCTGGTCTTGATCTTGCATTTGCTCATCACTAGAAATGAACAGTTGATCTGAAACCGGTCGTAAAAATATCTCATTCGTGATAAACAAAGTAAAATTACCTATTGTTGATTTAATAGGTTTATCAATTCCCAGCATATAATTTCTTTAAGAGATGTTATTCAATTATGTATTTTTACTTTCTATGTTTATCTTTGTATAATAGTATATTATCTCTTCTGCCAAAGATGTTGAAATTTTCAAAAAGAACCTATGTACACAGAAATATTCGTATTATAAGTTTTATTTTTATTTTTGTATTTATATTAAATTCTCAAAGTCCTCTAATAATGTACATCTTCACCCGGATTCTAAGTCGGTCCTTCTAAGTCGGATTTTATAGTTTTTTCCGCACGTTTTTTGCTGTTCCTATTTTGATAGAAAATTTAGACCTTCAAATACCCCACAGCTGGGGACCATATCATGTTTCTTGGGTGTTCTTTATGTCTTTAGCGATTCCCTGAATTTTAATCATCTTGATTCGTTTGAAATCTTTATTTTTTTTCTAGATCCGTGTAAATTTATTGTTACTAATTAATGAATACAGTTGCACGACATTGCAATTTGAACTTCAAAGTTTTTAAACTTTGTTAATATTTTTTTAATGTCTCTTTGTAAATAAATAAATACACATTAATCGAGACAATTTTATGTGGCGAACTTCTTGTGATGGTATTGCAAAGCATAAAAATCACATTTCAGTGAATAGTAATATCAATAGTTCGGCGCGACTATGATAGATCGTTCGTGTGTAGCGAAGTCTTCCGAATTTCTCTCGGCTCCGAGTAACATCGAACTTTGCCGAGTCACACCGAAGCCTAACAACAGATGGTTGCACTTTATTTCAATACAGGGCATGCAACTGAATCAACGTCTTTTTGATACCTCCCTTTTCCTTTTTGTACCGACTCAAAATTATTGACTGAATAAACTGATTTGTGCGACTGTGAGAGACTATTTTCGTATGTTACGAATTCTTTCGGCTCCGAGTAACTCCGAACTTTTCCGAGCCAACAGATCATCATATTTTATTTCAATACATAATAATAATAATAGTAACTTTTATTTAGACGTAAAAAAAATACAAAAATTAATACATCTAGTGTAAACAAAAAGTATACATTTTTTTTGATACATTAATAAATTCTGGTACAGGTACATGGTATGACACTAAATTATTTAAAACAATGTAAAGTATGGAGAATATTGATAATTTTCAACTATGTGCTCAGCACCTAGCCTACGAAAGGTGGCAAGACTTGTGGTTTGTTTTATTTTTGGTGGCAAAATATTATATATTTTAAGACCTTTATGGTATAAACTATTTTGTGTACATGTTAATCTCGTTTTTGGAAGTCTAAAATCTTGACATCCTCTCGTAGGGTAAGTGTGAACATTGGAATTGAATAATATATCACTCTGCATATATTTTGGAAGCATATTATTTTTTAGTTTGAAAATCAAAGTTAATGTGTTATATATAATGTATTGCTTTACTGTCATTAATTTTAGTTTATTTAACATTAGGTTTATTTTTGTATATCTGTTACATTTTAAAATTGTTCATTTTAATATTATGAATAATCTGTAATATTCTATTTTGAGTTTCATTGCAGAGGAAAAGGACACTAGAACAATAATTTAAATGGGGAGTTACAATTGAATTAAACATTAATCTTGATGTGTGAAAATCTAAGTTATTTCTTATTCTTTTTAAGAAACCAATTTTTTAGCTATTTTTTTCATAATATATTCAAAGTGTTTATCAAATTTCAATTTATCATCTATCAATATACCTAAATATTTCATACATTTAACTTTTTCAATGTTTTCGTTATCAATATTTAATGCCTACCAATTGGATCGATGTTCTTTTCATACTCAGTTATTTTCTTTTTAGTGTGTATCAACTCAAAGTCATTGGCTAAATAAACAAGACTGATACTTCAAAACTGTCCATAAACTAACATAATTGTTGAGTGTTATTTACATTCCATATTTCCATTTCATTTGTCCCCTACTTCCAAGGTTCAGTCCGCGTCTTCAACATTCCCCAAACCTCATTAACGATACTCAAGGGTGGTAGAAACTGTCCGTTCTGACGCATTAAGTTGTAACAGTTGTTCAAATATTCATGCGCCGTGAGCAGCGCCCACCTTTATGGGGTGTAAATGTATTAAGTGAGAACGTACAAGTATCTTGACTAATCACCCATTTCAATGCCACTGAAATATTTATATTTGTTCCTAGTTAAGTGTGTTTAAATATTTGCCCAGCGATCTACACTCAAGAATTATAAAATGTCTGGAACATTTTCTTGGGCTATGTCAAAAATACTCGAAAAATATACATACATATATTGTGTACTTTTATGAGCTACACTTACCTTCAGAGACATCCCATTTGTCATACGGTACAATAGTAATATACATAAAAATGATTTTTTTATAGCGTCATTTTTTTGGAAAAAGACCATTTCAAGAACGCTTTTGCTTATCGGTTGGCTTTGCGAAACAAAGAAGTCTTTAGTAATTTACAGAAGGCTGCAAAATTCTGCTCTCTTCACACTTCAGAAGGCAATTTATTACATTAAAAAGGTCTAAGAACCACTGAGTTAAAGACTCTACGACCCATCGCAGGCTTAACACTTCGTGACATAGTAAGGAACTAGGAAATAAGGAGAATCTGTGATGTCGAAGGTGTTTTGCGATGGGGAAGAGAATGTTGTCATGTGGGGAGAGCTGGTTCGGATCGAGTGGTGAGGATAGCAGCAGATGAGGAGATGACAAATAGCAGACCTCCTGGAAGACCACCCAAGCGATGGGGGGATAGTTGGACATCCATCACACAAGATCAGACTCCGAAAATAACAGGACACAGTCCTAAATAAAGCGGAAGAAGAAAATATTTGTTTGCACAAAAACATCGATCAAAGTAAGCCAATTTATTGGCTGTATCCAATTTATTTTAATAATAGGTATTCTGTGATTCTGAGGATCTTAATGTTTAGCGCGTCTCTGATGGTACATTTCTCTGACACAGTCTTTGAATATAGTGTGGAGCTAAGTCGTGCAGAGCTATCAAAACCATTAAGCACACTTTGTAGTGTATTAGCTCTGGACACCTCGACCGGTGCATCTCGTTTAGGAGAGGCATTATGTGCAATTTTTCATCCACCCCCAAAAAATTTAAAATATTCGAGAAAGTCTATTATGGATAGATACTATGCCGTTTTCAGATGACTCCAATAGTATTATGTCGATTATTTCTAGAGCTCCTGGTCACTTCTCCAATGCCTTGGATATATAAAGATTTGTAGACCATAGTAATGTGACTCTTATTTTCGCATTCTGTAATTATTCTTTTAGCACCTTAGTGCGATATTGCTTATCTAAAGGGTTCCATAATGTATCTTCTCTTCGTTTTATGTATTTATTATCATTAACAAAGCGTTCTTCGAATGATTCGATTACAGTTTCCCCGCAGAGCGTATGGTGGTGACAGTATTTAAATATTTACGATTCTGAGTTATTTTACAACAAAAAATCAATCGATGTTGTTCAACAACATTTAATAATGATTGATAAAATATTGCTTGTTAAATGAGGTATAGATTTCACCAAACTTCCTGTGCCTTTTCGACGTGGATAAGGACGGTTTGCACATACCTTACCTTACCAGTCGTCGTCCTCAGTGCTGAGGGTCGTGGCCATCATATACTCTGTTGCGGACCATTGCTCTCCAGGTCGTCCTGTCTGTTGCCATATGTACGGCTCTATGGAGTGTCGAGGCAAGGATGTTTTGTTTTATTTTATTTGGTTTGCACATACATATACCAAATAAGCAAAAAGAAAAAAAAATGCGATCTGCGCACCCACGTGACGGGTTCAAGTTGTTTTACGATAACTATATTGACAGTCAATTGAGTTCTCGAATCGCTTAGCTATTTTTAAATATATATTTTTTATTTACCAAATCGTATTTTTTATTTACAAAAGTTTTATTTTTATTTATGAAAATAATTATTATAATATGCATGCCCAACCCTACGTTTAGAAATTCGAAACTTCAAAATATTTTATTCATTTTGCAAAACGAATACGGTAAGATAATTCCTAATTTAAATTCAAATCTAAAGGGATGTGTATGTGTTCGTAATCGGTATCTACATTCTAAGCGACAGAAATAATTCGTGATATGGATCACTGTGTGTAGGTACTCTGGGTAAGGTACTAAATTTAAGCATTATTCGAATGGTTTTACTTGTGTGATGATAGAATTAAGAATGTACTCAGTGTAAGTAGATGTATAGGTACCTTTACAAATAATTCCGAATTCAAATTCGCCCTCCCTCGCGCGCGCAACAGGATGTGGTAATGAGAAACCATAACTCAATTAATTCCTACCTTGAAGGACATGTCGCATAAATAATTCGGGCGGGGAATTGTCGTGCCGTTTAGTTCCGATATCAAATATCGGACAATCGATATTCGTCAATAAAACATATTTTGCAATATCGTTTGATTTAAAGTCACATAATATTTATTTGCTTTCCTTTTGAACCTTAGTAGTTTTTTTTTTCAACGTAGGTATTTAAAATTATTAATTTAAACTGTTTATTTTTGTCCTATATCAATAAGATAAATGACGTAATTGAATTCTAAATATTAGCAAAACAAATATTCATGAAAAGTAAAATAATAAATAAAAAACCATCTAACTACCCAACATTGCAACTATTTCGTGAATTTCGATTGCTATCTTTTAAAAATATTTATAAAAGATGTGCTATTTCAAATATATAAAGACACAGGAAGGTCGCACCATGCCTTCGTACCTACGTGTGGCGAGTGATAGACAAAATATTATAGTGGGCCAATTGTGTAGGTACCCCGTTACCACATACAAGTTTTGCACAGCACTATACTACACGTACAATGAGGTGGTAACTGAATATAATGAATTCAAAAGTAAAAACAAAAAATAAAATAAACCTATAAAATTTTACTGATTTTTAAATTATATTAACTTCTTTTTGTATGGATATTTTTTTTTTATTTACTTGCTCCCAAGAAACAAAGTTTCGCTGAGGGGAGAAATTATCATTCAAACTAATAATATAACAATGAAAACTTAAAAGTCTTCTTCTTCTTCTTCAGCTAGGACTATGTCCTGTAGTTCTCGGCACCTGCTCCTGGGAGGAGGACGTCCAGCTGTCCCTCCATCGTTTGGGTGGTCTTCCTGGAGGTCTGCTACCTGTAGGATGTTCATCAGCTGATATCCTCACTACTCGGTCTGAGCTTGCTCTCCCCACGTGGTCTCTCCAGAAATGTCTTCTTGTTCTACCCCATCGTACCACGTCCTCAACATCACAAATTTTCCTTAATTCGGAGCTCCTCATTTGATCACGGAGGGTTACTCCTGCGATGGGCCGTAGAGTCTTCATCTCCGTGGTTCTAAGGAGACTTTTTGTACGGGTGGTGTCAGCTCTTGTCTCTATGGCGTATGTCATGATTGGTCTTATGCAAGTCTTGTAGATCCTGACTTTAATCTCCCTCAGCATATCCCTATTTCTCCACACAGCACTTCTCAGGCATCCAGCCACTACAGCAGCCTTGGTTGCTTGTTCATGTACTTCGTTATAGAGATCATTGCTGCTGGATATTTCTATGCCCAAGTACTTAAATCTCATCACTTGTTCTATAGTTTTATTGTCTATAGCAAGTTTACAACGTACTGGATATCTTGAGGTTACCATGGCATGCTTTTTGTTTTCTCTACTTAAAAGTAACATATAATAATTAAAACAAAAACAGAAAAAGTCAAATAGAAGAGAGAGAAAAAAAATACAATAATGAATTTAAATATTATTTTGAATATTCATTAATAATTTTATAAGTGAGTAACTGTGTACCTATTGATTTTCTCTCAATAACTAATTTAAAGTGTACCAACCAAAGACCTTATAAGGTCTTTGGTACCAACCTTCGAATTTAGTCAGTAGCTATTGATTTCAAGAATCAATAATTACTTGGTATCTATGACGATAATCTAAATAATTTGTCTGTGTCGTCTCTTGTTTTTTTTTCTGCATTTAACATTAATAGATTCTAGAAATACATTTCGTTAATCAAATAATTATTGTAAATTTCGACAAATTCGACAGTAAAAATGCTCCAGTATTAAATGTACCGAACATGACTTTATTTTTTTTTGTCTCATTTAACCGAGAAAATCGGCATTTTAATTAGGCCAATTTATCTAATTTGAATAAAAAATAAAAACCTTTTTTTCTACTAAAATGGCCACCGTGCTTAGCGAAGCCGTCTGGGCGACCACGAGACCTGTCCTTTAGGCCCTCGCTTAATACCTTGAGCCTTTTCTTAATTTACCCCTTCCACGGGTAAGTCCCTATTTCACTAATTGAACACATTTTTATGGCGATAAATTAAATTGAATCGACTCACTGGCAACATTAATTTGCTTTTCGTGTTCCAAGTTCGAATTATGAATAACAATGAGGTGACCACGCTTCCTTGCGCCGTTCTGTCCTCCGCCATTTTGTTAAGAACTTTATACAATTACTGGGCGATTTCGATACGGTTTTCATTAAAATTTAATTGTTGAAACACAATGGGGAGGACATTTTTAACGTTTTGGTGTTCCTTTTTCGAATTTGACTATGTCAGGATTCGATTTTTCTGTTTCTTAGGATTTGATATTTATTCAAAATCAGACTTCTGGGGGGGTATGTCTAGAGTTCTATAATATCTTAAGGCGTTATAGAACTCGATAAGATAATAATTATATCCATGATATGGGTAAGATCTATACGTATTGAAGGGAAACCAGAGTAAGATGATATGGGTAATCATGGATGGTATTTATTTCGTCGGTCGACCAGACTTGTCGCAGAAGCCCGGCAAGACACATGAAGAAGAAGAACAACATTATCAAAAACAGATTAAATGTTCTTAAACTCTAATACACAATCCAACTATCCCCTCGTCATTCACATACGATCCTTCTTCCTCATTCTGAAACATACTCCTTAACCGTATATCCTCTCCTTGACCTTTCCCTTTCCTTTTTTTGCTATGAAGAATTTTCATTTTTTCTATTTATATTTTGTCTTAGTGAAATATATTTTTTCTTTGATTTTTTTTTCTTTCATTATTTTGTTGATGTACATAATCTGGTTGGTTGGAAGATATTGTCTAATGGCAATAAGCCCGCCAGTGTGTACAAAATGTATACTATGTACAGAATGATAAATATATTTTTATCTCTTTTTCAAATTTGTTTTATCATGTTAGTATTATTTAATGACATTTTCAGATCTTGTACCTACCTATTATTGTATAATCTTTTATTTAAATTAAAGAAAGCGATTTTGGCTCAACTTTCATACAAATCATGAAATGTAGTAACTACAACACGTTCTTTGATGAAATAGAGTATAGACCTCTTAAATAACTCCTTAAACGGATTCAGATGCTCAATTTCTAGGTTGCTGCTCCGCGGTTAGGTGGTGTATGCGTGTTCCCCTTTTTCATACTTTTCTATCCTACTCCCTTCCTCAAAACCACTTCTTTTTGTTAATATAATAATCATAATATTTGTAAACTTAATTGGTTCACATGTCATATAATGTTTATTAGTATAATAAGTGAATTTAACTGTCTGTTTAAACAATAAATAAAAAAATAATAAAAAAAAATACATCATTGACAAACGATTGTGTTTTATCTTGATACTTTGCAGCTATCAAGATGATTGTGTTTTACTTTGTGGTTTCAATTTGTAATTAATTAAATGAAATAAAACACAGCTTTGTGTACACCACTACATACATAACTTTTATTCAATTTGTATAAAAATTCCTCTACATGTTACGAGAACAAAGTTCCCTTCCACAGGAGGTTACAAAGTATACTCTTTATTCTCTGTATAGTATACTTTGTATAATCCTGAATAAAAAGAAGAAAAATGAATTAATAAAACGTGTGAATTACATGGATATTATAAATTTAATAATTGTATACGACTCTGTAGTTTTAATATAGGAGTGGGAAAAATATTTTAAGTGGGTAATTAGTTGATAATTATAGTTACTTGAAACTGAAGCAAATTATTTTGTTTTCGATAATTTAACAACTACACGCCCACAATAAGCAACGGTTTGGCATTTACTTAATTTCTTTTTTTTTGCTGTTGTTTATATCTCCATAACACATCTGAGTTCATAACATAACTCAGTGTGATGTGTAAGTTAAGTCGAGAAGCGATACTATCGCAATTCCACCTGTAAAGGTGCGGTCATGTAACGAGCGGGAGCGGCATTTAATTGAGCGGGCGAAGACTTAAAACTAAACTTAGATATTATTGCCGTTTCAATGGATTCTGAATGCTGGTTAAAATTAAGTATTCAGTAACTATTGGAACTAAATTAGGAACCATATTTGAATTATAAATTACCTAGCTATAAACCACTTGTTTTTTGAGTCACTTCGCGACATGTTTCGGAAGCGCTGTCCTTCCATCGACCGGCGTGACAAGACTTCCACAGGAGGTGCAGTGCTAATCTCTAATTCAAATATGGTTAATACTAACTACCACAAAATATCCGCCGAATTATTAAATGATATTAAATTAGGAACGTTTTATAATTGTACATTTTTTATATTTACGGTCTTATTTCAGCGTTATAAAATATAAACTTGGACTAACTGGAATAGGAACGTACCTATTTTGGCCGGAACGTTCTTAAAAAGTTGCTGAATCAGACGTATTACGAATAATTTTGAAAATTATGAAATTTTTATCATCTTTGAAGCATAGGTATTCTCAAATATTACATATTAGGTATCTGACTGCTCATCCAAAGGTCCCGGGTACGATTAATATCGTAAGTCTCCAGCATGTGGCAACTTGTTATTGGGTGCGTGTTAAATTAATATTTGACATAGTACCTGTTAATTGCCCGAGAAGCAATATTAAAATAAAAATAAAAATTAAAATATTTCGGAAGAGAAGAGAACGGTTGGCACAACTAGCAAACCAAGCAAAAGTACCAAATTTGTTCTCTGCCCAGCTCATATGTATGTTTTTCGATAAATTTATTTTGTCTCTTACTCTAGTTTCCGCTCTTGATCCCGCTACTCTCCCCGCTCCCGCTGCCGCTGTATTGCGATTTGCATTGAGAAGCGATATAATCACAACTTCTTGCTCTATAGGCTTTGCATATTAGCCAAGAAATAATCGCTTTATGCGATCCACAATCGCGAACGTTTTCATTATATTCCTCTAATTATTTCCTCTCTAACGAATGCCATTTGCACGACTAACATTACATTGCACACAGGGTCGCTCTACAACTTCAAATCAAATTCAAACGGCACGTATTTCTATTGAAAAACATATTATTTTCATTGTATTACATATATATTGTCACCTGTTACTCAGTTCGATATTTGACTCCTAAGCCAGAGATACCGAGATTGATTCCAATTGGAAAGACCACGTCGAGAGAATAGGAGACACGCGACTACCCAAAATTGTCTCCAAGGAAGTCCCGGAGGGTCGTAGAGCAAGGGGGAGACCAGCAAAAAGATGGAGTGACAGCTGGACATCCAGATCACAAGAGGCAGTCTCCGACTGAAAAAACAGGCCCTCGGTCTAAAACCAGAGGAAGAAGAAGAAGAAGGAAAGGCAGGATTTGTGGGGCCATTAATATAAGTGTATTAGTCTCCAAAATGTGATATTTTTTCCTGGTTGTGTGTTATTGGTTCTCTTTATTATTTAAAAATGATGAGGTTCTCCACAGAATTGAAGAAACCAGGCACATGTTAAATACCATATAGAAATAGCGTGCAAATTTGATAGGACATGTGGAAAAGTATTACTTACTTGCTTTCCGTGTCCGGATTCATCAAATAAAGAACTTCCAGTAGTTGGCCACATGTACGGCCCTGTCATTTGCGGCAATTAGGTCCTCCCGCGCGCATGTCTCTCCGACTTTCGGACATATCATAAGGTGTTGGTGGTCCTGTATGTCCCCGCATTCGCAGGTATCGTCATCCTTGTAGCCCCATTTTTTGAGGTTACTATTGCAGCGCGACAAAGTATTTATGGAAAAGTATTTACGCCGGGTGTATTAGAACCACGATATGAAATGAATCTCCTGTAGGGATCTGAAGAGAATCGCTGAAGAGGAAGCAGAAGGAGGAAGAGATGCATCGTTTTGCTTTTTGTCTTATACATGTTCTTCTGTTGTTCACGGTTATTCCACGGTTCACCCTTCGTCTGGCGATCCTCATTCATTCTTTTCAAGTTGCCAAACTATCTTAATGATTAACTTTCATTCTATTCATTACATCTTTTTTGTCTTTAATTTTTTCCTTGCATCCTCGTTTCGTACCCTGCTATACATGATTCTATTACAAATTCATCTTTACGATCTCATTTCAACAGCATTTACTGTGCTTTCGTCCGCCTTTTACCATATCGAGGTTTCACTTATACGTCAAAGTAGGCACTACAATTTTGTTATGAATGGCAACTTTGGCATCCTTTGATATTTCGCGGTCTCTTATAACTGGTCCAGTGCTCCATTCACTCTGTTTCCTACCATGATTCTTCATCTCATATCCTTTTTGGGATATGCCATAAAAATTAATATTTTATTATTTTTTTGATATTTGGCGCCCAATATTTCTTTATGCCTGGCTCAACTGCTTAACGTTAACTTATGGCGGAGCCGTCCCTGCGTGTATACATTATAAATAGGTAGTTCTTGATAATGCGAAAACTCCTTTATTAAATTTCATGCTTGTTTCCATTATGTTAAAACTATTCATAATGAACCTTTTTTAGACGTTTCTCTTTCCTTAAAGAGTTTATGTATATTTCAAATTCCTCTTTATATAATACGCATGTAAAAAAATATACTTAGTACATAATTGTTGGGAAAATCTGACAAATCGATTTATATCCATTTTTATAGGATGATTGTTTCGTCCCATTAAGACATTTTAATTTGAATTTCTAAGTGAATATTCGAGCTTCTGATTCGTGTATTCGGCGTGCGAATCATTCGTCCGTTTTTTTATGCATTTGTTTTTTTAATATTGGTTCATACTTTTTTTAAATGAAAATTTCGATAGCCAGTTTTGAGTACCTATATAATTCAAGAAGATTTTTATTTAGTATACAATATTTCAATTTATATATAGGTACCTTTATTCATTGAAAAAAAATTTAATATTATA
This sequence comes from Molanna angustata, assembly GCA_963576475.1. NCBI lineage: Eukaryota > Metazoa > Arthropoda > Insecta > Trichoptera > Molannidae > Molanna > Molanna angustata. The sequence continues at coordinate 30,923,623 of OY754975.1, forward strand.
TTTTTAAATATTATATAAGTATCTAGTGTTTTTTGGTTTTATTTATAACTTTTTCAATAGATAATTGCAGCCTTTTGTACATTCAAATGCATACCTAATTTCCGATTCTAAATACATTAATTAATTGTTATATTTGTTGTTTGTAACAAAAATATAACAATTTAACTGTCATAATCCTTTTCCCATCCTTTTCCTTTCCCGTCACAGGCAAACATACATCTTAGTTATATTTAAATTTATGATGTTTGAAATGTTTTATATTTAATATCTGTGGACATATGTAATTGGTCTGTTTGTTTTTATTTTATAGTGTATTATTCCATTTTAGTATTTTAAGACTGTATTTGTCCCTAAATAAATAAATAAATAAATACATTCGAATATTTAAGGTTTCAAACGTTTGCTAACGTTGTGATTATATAATTTGCGAGTTCGAATCCTGCCTCGACCGATTTCGTTCACCTATAGCACAAGCATTTATTTGCTTATTTTAGGGAACGTAGGAAGATGTATATTTACTTGTTTAACAAGGACATATTCATTCTTTGTTTATAAAAAAAAAATTGTAGAAGAATATTTACATAGCTAATAAAAATTAAATTGCCGCTGTACAGAAAATAATTAATAAATATGCTTTACATAGAAAGTCCTATGCGACAAAAAAAGAAGTCTTCCTATTAAATTTATTTTAAACATTTCATATTCAAATCTTAGAAATCCTGTCGCAAACGTTGCTTGCAAATTTATTTTGCGTTTTGAATTCTTGTATTATTGAATTTCCAAGATTCTGCTAAAAGAGGATGCTGCTAGTGGTACTGGTAGTAAATCAATCATTATTTTTATATTACTTATTTCGCCTTTTGCTTCCGGATGTTGGGGAACGTCGGTTATAACGTCCTGCCATTTTTATTGCAATCCAAGATGGCGGACGGACAGTACCTACCGCAATAAGAACGTCTCTTCTACGATTATCAATTTGTCGACGACATGAGGGAGGTTGTAGAGTGTTCAGTCTACACACATACAACGTACACGTACACTCACCTCAATAGCTTTTCATATTATTTTTGTTCATTTTATAAATTACCGTCCCTTCTATTCTAATGACAATATTTAAACAGTGGTTCAATTTTTTCTTTTTTTTTAATACGAACGGAGTGCTCCAGAGGTTATCACACGTATATATTTCATTGAGGTCTGAAAGAGTTGTTTTTGGTGAAAGAGTTTGTATATCTGAGAAGCAGAATATCTCAAGATGGATGTTCAACAGCAGACATCAAAAGCAGAATCCACCAAGCAAGAGTCGCCTTCAACAAAAGATCAACAATTTTTGAATCCCATCAAAATTAGGAAAAAAATTATCAAGACTCTTGTCTGGAGTGTACTGCTATATGGCTGTGAAATATGGACCATCAGCCAACGCGAAACGGGACGTCTGTCTGCGTTTGAGATGTAGTGCTACAGACGCATGGCTAAAGTTCACTGGTCAGAACACATCAGCAACGACGAGGTACTAAGCAGGGTTGGAGAGACAAGGCTACTTATGAAAAATATTGCCCAACAGAAAGCAACTTGGATAGGCCACGACATCCGGCACCCAGGCCTATTTTTACCATTGTCGAAGGAATGATTGATGGGGGCAACTGTAGAGGTCGCCCTAGAAACAACTATATAGATCAGAAAATCGGTGACGTGCATTGTAGCAGTTACAAAGAGATGAAGAGACTGGCGGACGATAGAGTTAAGTGGAAAGATCGAGTGTTTGGTGTAGACCAATCCTAGCATTGTGACCCAGAAGAAGAAGAGGTCTGATGATGAAACTTATGAGAAACAATTATTGAACACCTAACTTTGCCAAGTCGTCTGCAATTAATAATAATTCTTTACCACGTCTTCCGAATTCGTGATTCCTTTTTCATTAGAAAGCAATTTCTTCTGGGCTAGGATTTGATTATGGGAATCGTGAGAAAACATGACACTCATCAATTCGCGAAGGATTCGAGTATTCGAGTAGTTAAGTTTTTTTTATGTAAATAAACGAACACATTAAAAATTTTCATCAGTTTGTAAACACACTGTATAAAAAAATATATGGTGTCAGGTGTTATGGATCTCACCATGTTTTGTGCCTTAAATGAGATCACGCATCATTTAGTTCACACCCTACATCACAAAATATTATACAGGAAGTCCCAAAACTCAAAGATAAGGTTAGTACTGCATGTAGGCTTGGTTATGACAGTTTATAAATAAATATGAAAAAAATAAGTCACTTTATTTTTGCAACATATTTTTATTTAAATCGTGAATATTGACACCCTGGATATCTACATCCTAACATATATTAATCGACATCTTCAAGTGCTATGACTAGAAATTTTAAAAATCTCAGTTTTATTTTTTGTTTACGTAACTCAATGCAATTCAAATATTGCACGCTTAGTTTAGAGATGAACAAATGTTTACGTTTGATTAAAAAGTTTTCACGATAGTAAAATAATAGGTTCATATTTTTTTAATAAATGTCTAGTCTAGCCCACCCTTTACTCAGTTTATCGTTGAGTTTCGGGACACCCTGTTTAATGGGTGTTATTGTTCCAATTAATGACATCATGTGTATTTCCTGAGAGGATAAATAATAGCCAATACTAATAATAACAGTATGACAATAATACTCTATTATAGTAATTAACAATTTCCTGAATCAAAGGAGATTTGTTAATTTTTATTTTATTTTATTGCACCTCAGCACACAGTTAATACATACAATAATTTAAAGGAAATTAACAGGAATATAAATAAGACAATAAAATATTGTGATTTAGGCTATGTTTCTGGTTTCTCGAACAAAGATTAAAGTAAAAGTATAGTAAAAATAGTTTGATTTAACAAAATCCGCTAAACAACGCATTTTTGAACAATTTCATGAAATCAAAGTATTTTAACCATAGGTAGGTACTATTACCGTTACTTTTGTTGAAACAATCCAGCCTTAAGTGCACTTTACACGGACACTATTTAAAACGCAACCCGGTTTCCAACGCTTAAAATAGTATCCAAAATACAGGTTACTCCAAACATCGCTTTACACGCAACGCTTAAAACAGCATCCAAAATATAGATTACTCCGAGCGTCCGAGCATCGCTTTTCAGTACTTTACACAGTTTACACAATTATATGTGCAAATTTTTAATATAATATAAATAAATGTATATCGAAAAATTATATAATAATTATAATATAGTATATCGAAAGTTTCGACACTTTCCAAATAAACAAAATACATCGCGAGCGAATGTCACACGTAAAAGTCAACGCAAACGGCAGCCATTTTGACTCGTCGGTAGGGACGACAGCGAATAATTTTATAGATTTCTGTTTTACCAAAAAGGATGAAAATCGTGTTGAAAATAGAACACGTTCTATTTTTTTGCTCATCGCGTTGAAAATCCCGTCGAAAACCTGAAACCCGTTGAAAATAGTGTTCGTGTAAAGTGCACTTTAGTGTAGGTACGCGCATGAGAGAGAAAGTAGCAAAGTGTATGTGAAATATATAACGGTTGTATGTTTGAGATTTTTTTATATATTTATTTAATAAAACACTTTTTTTTCTTACATCTAGAGACATAATATTATATTTAAATTACATTATTTTCCCTTTTTAGATTAGTTTATGACAACGGTATAATACCTACCAGATATTATACTATTGTCATAAACTGCCTCACTAGGTAAAAACCTTTTCTGAGGCAGTACATATATGGCTTCTTCTTCTTCTTCAGCCTGTTTTCATCCATTCTTGGACATAGGCCTCCCCCTTGATCCTCCTATGGCTTATATTTTGCATTTTTGGTAGGTAGGTAGTAATGTGAATATCAGGTGACTAATTTATTTTTATATAATCTCTGCAATTATTGCATCTCTGCATTGGAAACTCATATTAATTGAAAAAAAAATTCGGAGGGTGCAAGGATGTGTTCAAAAATACACTCAGACATACCATCACGGCATTTCTCACAATATGGGGTAACCAGCGACAGGTGTGCGGGTATACATTACCTTGATTAATACACGGATAGGGTACATAAATGAATGTAAATGAGACCAAACATGAATGTCAAGATAGAGGAGTCTGGCGTTCGTTTCTCTTTGCCTATAGGGATATGGCGTGATGGTATGTATGTATTTACATGACTTAAAATAGTTACCCACTTTGAGTGACAACTGTTTCAATATTACCATATTGATAAAATAAATTGGTTATTTATTTTAATTTCTACATTAGATAACACCACCAAAAATGGTGGTTGGGCTCGGTAATTGATTCCATATATTAAAAATAAAGTAAAATTACGTTTTCCCTCAACAATTTCCGTCAAACAAGAAATATTTAAGTACATATATATTTAGTTAATGGTTAGGGGCGATAAAACTTACCCTAACATAACGCATACATTCAATACTTGATTGTCTCCCTTTGAGATAGTATGGTGATATTCGTTTTTCTTATATCAAATATGCACTATCAATCATTTATACCAAGGCTGTTTTCTTTATTTCTTTATTCATAAATATAAGAAATGAAATAAAAGAACTAAAATAAAGGATATAAAAGTTCAATAGTCAGATGTTAATGGTGGACAGCCTCCTCAGCATAGAGCCTGCCCGAATCAATTAACCTTTTTTTTGTATGAATTTTAAAGGAATTGTGATGTGATGTTTTCTTTATGTTATTGTTACAAGGACATATTCATTCTTTTTATTTAAAAAATAATAAATGCTTATTGCATAAAACCATGAATATTTTCCAACTGTCGATTTGTTCAGGAGAACTTTGTTCTCTTAACATATCGACAATGTATCAAGCCAGAATACGCGAGAATTGTATGGAGAGGTCTACTTTTTTCACGGCTTTTCCAACTTTGAAGTCAAAAAACACCAACTTAGAGGCTTCGCAGCATATATGTTTCATACACGGATTTACTCAGAATTCGGAGTAGAACATTTCGTGTGTCTGTGTGTGTGTCTGTGTGTGTGTGTGTGTGTGTGTGTGTGTGTGTGTGTGTCCCCTTATAACTTTTGATCTGCTGAGTTTAACTGCCTATATTTCCAAACTTTTTAAAAATATCGAAAAAAGCTGAAACACCCCATCTAGATAATTTAATTTTCTATAAAAAATAAAAACATTGTATTTGTACATCTCAAATTTTTTTTAACAATTTTTATGAAAATAGAATTTAGTGACGACATCGCTTCATACAATTTATATGGCAGTCGCCTATACACAATATGTAAGAAGACTTAATAGTTTGACAGGATTTTAATATCCAAACAAACATACAGAACCATCATGCTGTTTTCATATCCCGGGAAGGAAAAGAGGACTGACCTCCATACTGTCCTATCTTGACATACATACCAACAAGTGTTAAAATTTTCAATAATTTGGATTTATGGGTTTATAGTTTGATTTTTATTCTTCAACTATACATACAATCGCTTTCGACAGTTGGATCTCATGTGTTACATGCAACTAGTTATAAAAATGTTCTCAATTTTTATTTTTTTTATTTACCCGTTCTTTTTTATAACCTTATATGTATTTATTTATTCATACACTTATATTCATTACAATAATTATTGCAATGAATCTGTAATGTCCCACTAGGCAAAAAAAAAATGTGCCGGTGCCAATGCATCTCGAGACAGTGACACTGCATTAGTTGATGTCAACATCAATCATACATTAAAAGTGGTAACATTACAAATAACAATGATAATAAAAAAAACATAATATTTAAAAATGCAATAAAAAAAAACTAAATAACTAAACTATTGAAATATTAAATATTAAATATTAAATATTAAATATTAAATATTAAATATTAAATATTAAATATTAAATATTAAATATTAAATATTAAATATTAAATATTAAATATTAAATATTAAATATTAAATATTAAATATTAAATATTAAATATTAAATATTAAATATTAAATATTAAATATTAAATATTAAATATTAAATATTAAATATTAAATATTAAATATTAAATATTAAATATTAAATATTAAATATTAAATATTAAATATTAAATATTAAATATTAAATATTAAATATTAAATATTAAATATTAAATATTAAATATTAAATATTAAATATTAAATATTAAATATTAAATATTAAATATTAAATATTAAATATTAAATATTAAATATTAAATATTAAATATTAAATATTAAATATTAAATATTAAATATTAAATATTAAATATCAAATATTAAATATTAAATATTAAATAACTATACTTGGTGAACTATTCCCAATTGAAGGCTTGATGATGCGTTTGTTGCATTTTATTTTGCTCTTTTTAATAATTTACAATTTATGCATTGATCTGCTAATTCTTTAGAGGAAGTGTATAATGGTAATAATAATAATTGAGTGTTATTATTTGTAGTGCTTAATTGTTATTAATATCATTAGTAAATCGGCCAGCGCCGTAAAAAAAATATACTTAAGGCAAATAAAGTAGCGGGTCGAAGCTATGGGTGAAAAATCTCCTCTGCATAGTGTCTGCCTGTTACTAAGAGCCATTCCTTTAATTTAGTTTTGATTTAATTTTTAATTTTAATTTTTCTATTTTCGGTTTGCTTAATTTTTTTGTCGAGTATATTGAATATATTTTTTTTTTCATTTAAAATTGTAAAATATTCCTCTCTCATTAAACAATCGACCTCATAACATTATCATTTTGCTAATATATTGATCGTGCCAAAAAAAATAATCGGGCCTTGATTATTCATTAGCTAATTTGTATCCAGAAAAGTTGCCCGAGATAACAAAAAAGAGTCGCGTCTGATAGCAAAAAAAAGCAACCCAGAAAAAAAAAGTTAATTAAATTGTAGCATCGGTTCCTCCGAATCAGATAAGGCATTAACGAAACGAAGGAGTTGACAACGAAACTGAATACAAATAGACAATTTTTTGCTGAAGATAACATCGGATGTTTGGTTCGCCCCAGTAGACAGCCAACAGAGTCCTTAAGACACGACAACGTACCTATGTTGGTACAGACAACACTTCTTAAAACCTTTGTAGACATTTTTGACCATCAGATCAGAGCGATACCGCCTGATTTATTAGCGAAAAATGAATAATCAAGGTGCGTGATAGCTTTGGAACATTTTTTTACGGCGTTGGCCGATTTACTAATGATTTTAATAACAATTAAGCACTACAAATAATAACAATATAATACAAATTTTAAATAGCATAATAAAATGCAACATCAAGCTTTCAAATGGGAATAGTTCACCCATCCAGATACTTAACATATCAAAGGATTAGGCTCTGAGGAGGACTCTATACTACCTATCAACCCTACTGATTCCCGAATATTAACGTTTAAAAATTTTTAACGATTCTACATGTATTCATTATTACCTTTTTGCATTTTTATTATTAAGTTTTTCGATAAATTTAAAATTTCTAAATTACTAAATTTATTTTTCTATAAGAATTTATACAGAACATTATCAAAAAGTTAAGGTATATTTTTCTTTATTAACACCCAAACTACCTAAATTATTTTTTTCAAAACAATTTGATAAGAAATAATGATGAAAAATAGGTTCGTTGGCGGCAGTCCCCCCTTTAAATTTATTTTTTGTTTATTGTAGGTAGGTACATACTTCTACGATTATTTCATGTACATCAATTATGGACAAAAGTAATTGGTCCGTCTTTTTTTTATTTCATAGTGTATTTTTTCTGTTTATTATAATAAGACTGTATTTTTGTCCCTTAAATATATTAATTTATCTTTTGACGGATTTTCCAAGTGAATTTGTGGCAGTAGACGAGAATCATAAATATATAAATTAAAGCAAAATCATCTACTACTCTCCTTATTCCCAAGAGCAAAATGAGCTCAAAAATTCATAATTGATGTCAGCAGATTGAATTCCCATCTTAAAATTAATGAATCCCATCATTATATTTATTTTTAAAACTCTCAACATTAGAAACACGAACAGCGTAGCGGTGACTCCAATTTTTTATCACATTTTCTTATAATAATTTTACTAATTTGAATCTATTATACACAATATAGAAAAAAATATAATGACAACCGAACTGACTAGCCAAACCTTTGTTATCAGTAATACAAGTTTATTTATTTATGACGTACAAAATGTCATAAATAAATAAATAAACAATGCTATGTCATAAATAATGCTATGTCACAGAACAAAGAATCTTTGTTCTGTGGGCTATGTGCACCAAATAATAATAATAATAATAATGGGATGATTTGTATAGCGCCGTTTTTGTGATAACCTCACCTCAAGGGCGCTTTGAGTTTATTGTTATTTTATGTCGTGAGACTCGCGGAATAGATGAGTTTTGAGGTGTATTTTGAATTGGTCAAGGTTGTCAATTCGTCTCAGATGAGGTGGTAGTTTATTCCACGAAGCTGGGCCAGCCACCGCAAAAGCACGATCGCCAAAATTTGTGGTGTTAACTCTATTGATTTCAGTTAACTTGCCGGCCATGGTTGTGGTGGCTGACCGGAGTGTTACTTGTCGGTCGTTTGCAGTAAAAGGGATGCAGAGCTCTGTTAGATACTTTGTTGCACAAAACTAAATGTCCTGTAGTCACTATAGTCGGGTTAATTTTAACATGAAATTTAGTTATTGTTAACAAAAAAAATTCAGTGTGAAGACATACATAGATACCAACACGGCAAATTCAAATGTGGGGTTACAAGCGACAGGTGTGCGGGTGTGAATGACGTAAAAAGAAGCACAATTTATGCGTGTATACACACACACCAATCTCGTTTCACCTAAAAAGGCAACATCCACAATGGGTAGTGAAGCAGATTGCTGAAGTGTGTGAATTGTTATTGTTGCCTGTTGTATTTTCGATTACCCGCCTCTTACGGGACACCCGATAACGATGATAACAGAAAAGAGTGGAAGCACTATTCGAAGCTGGTGCCTACAACTTAATATATAAATATAATATGTTTGATGTTTTTAAATTGTCAATTCTGACGGTAGGTATTTAACGTGTATAACTCAAAAATACTAGGTATTTTCAAATGAAAACAATTTGATGCGTTAAGGTTTCCACATAATATTATATTTATCCTTTACCAAGACGATCGTTTCGGCTGAGGAAATGACGTATATATGATCAATACTGATTAACGATATGGAAGTGAGGACAAATAACTCATTAAATCTTTCTACACGCATCCATTTTTGATAGCTGCACGCGAATCTGACTGACCCTCATGTATTTCCCTAACAAATTGCTTTGGATTAAAACCAAAACAAGGGCTTCAGTACTAGTCCTATCGAAAGATCTAGATTTAAAGGGAAACTAACAAAAGAGTGGAGTACCTTCTTCCTCATGTACCTATAAAGAAACAACCGTCAAATCAGGCAATCAACCTAAGGTGACTTTAAACTAAACATTCCTGCTTTTCTTGACCATTTAAATGTATTAATGTTGTTCAAATAAATAATGGGCCGATTGCGAAATCCAACGGATTGCAATTTTATCTGGACGTACCTTTTATTTATACAGGGTGTCCTAGAAATAACATTCAAGCATAGTTCTAGAGGTAGAGCACCCCTGGGGGTACCAGAATACCCCTATTAGATTTGTTATAAATTTTTTTTCGTATTCGTTTGTCAAACCTTATCTAGCGAGACATTATTGGAGAGACACGAATAATTTATTTATTTATTTATATAAACGGCATAAATTGCCTTTTACACACATATATAAAAACACATATTGATAAAAATAGATATATAGAATAAGAAAAAAAATAGTTATACACTTGCAAAAAGAGAAAAAAATATATAATATGTACCTAAACAGTTAAACAATAAATTCAAGAAAAAAAATATATAAGTTAACATAAAAAAAGATTTACAAATGGACTCAAAATAAACCAAAACATTAAATAAAATCGTATTACAAAAAAAAACAGTAGAAGCAGGGTCATGTAAATCTGCATATAAATAAAATAGACCTCGTAATAAATAAACAAAAAGATATACAAAAAAATAAATATTTTATAAATCCACACTGAAAATATCACAAGTTGTTTAATTATCGAGATACGTGCTAGATTTTTTTACACAAAAGGTGAATAAGTATACCTTTCAGACACAAATACAATTGTAGGCCGATTTGATACCATCGCGCCATGAAAAATGTAGTATCTCAAAATTAGTTGCAATTTCAATTTATTTCAAAAACTTGCCAATTCCAGCAATTATTTGTTATGTAAATTTCATTGAGCAATCTCTACTGCGTCATTCTTAAAAATTGTTCCAAAATACAAAAGGGCGATTAATCACATAGATAAATTTCGATGAGGCTCCATACAAAAAGACACAGTTGGTAAGCCGTTCGGTTTCTATGCGGGCGTTCTGAATTCGATTCCCAGCAGAGGAGAAATTTATTTAAATTTATTTTTCACGCAAATATTGCTTCTCTGGACTGAAAACACTGGTTATTTTGAAGAAATTGCCATACGGCAATAAACCGCCACTTGCAGAGGGTGCAAGGAAGTGTGCATAATTGTTATTATTTATTACTTTTCTTGTAAAATTAGTTTTAGTGAAACTCTTTCATATTTTTTTATTGTAAATATCTAAAATACTACAAAGCCTATGAAGTAGATTTTTACTTCAACCAAAAGAGATTATGAAAATTTACCGACTGAGTAATTTGATATTTTAATATTTTCATTAGGTACTGCTCTTGCTATTTAAACAATTCTCGATTTTACTGAAATAATGAAAAAATATTGAATACCACAAATTTCGTGATATACAATATTTTTTCGTTTTTCATTCGTTACAAGATAATTTAGTGTGCATATTTGTGTTCATCCGTATCCCCGAGTTATACAATAGAGAAACTGGGCAGGAAACAATGATTAGTTGGAAGAAATTTCCATATGCCACTTGTGCATGGTGCAATGAAGTTTTGATTATTGTTATTTATATTTTCAATTAGTTGTGTTATTTACCTAGAAATTAAATTTGGATGTTATAATTCATACCTACCAGCAGTAGCGGAATTGCTTATAGAAGCCGAAAATCTTGGCTTGCCTTTAAATAATAAATTAAGAAATTCAAGAACTAATATTTTAATAAATTGTATTGCAACCATATTACAAGATTGAACCGTATGTAGATACGGTGCTTTACTGGGCCACAAATGTAAATACAAATGAGATTTTCTAAATATTTTTCGTGGCCAGTGAAATGAACAACGATGCTAAAACAATATTCAATTTTCGACATTACCCATTTTATTTTCTTTCAGGGTTTGCCTAGTCCGAAGGTTTTAGACTCGCCCCTGCCTACCAGTCGTAAAATTTCATAAGAATAATATATAGAACTCCCTACCTACACTTTATTTACTTAGCTATATTTATTGCACTTTTCAAGAAAATATTATAAATTAAACCACTCAAGTTTTAATATAATTATATCCGTATTGTGTTTTTCCCAAGTAATATAAAGTTAGTCCTCTATATTTTCTTATATCCTTCCGTAGGAACCGAATAATATTCCCTTGGAATATGTCCTCGGTGTATATTTTCAATATTTTTTTGTCTTTTCTTTAAAGAAAATGTAAATTACGTTTTATCGCTTCTCTGCGGCCCCATCTTCTTTTGGCAAATTGAAAAATATTTTACCTTGTTTGACTCTTGCACTCTTTCTCTTCGCATTGGTAATTCCTGTTTGTCACCAGCAAACAAAGCTGTTCCTTCTTTTCACGTTCAATTCAATACTGTTAATAAATAACAGAATCTTTCTAGCATCTTTGATTACAATTATTTGAGCTATGTCTTATTGATTACTGATTTTTTTATTAAGAGAAAAATACAATTTCACATACCACATATATATTTTTGTTTTATACAAAAAGTTGATATATAATTCCCATAGAGAAGTTACAAAGAAAAAATAGACGTGCTTAGAGATTAATACAGAGATAAAAGTGATAATATATAAAAATCTATGAATGTTGAAAAAACATATTATGAAGTATAAAGTATGATATTGAATTCATAATAATGGCGTTTTGAAAATCATCCATATAACATACATACATACATACATACTATCACGCCATGTCCCTCACGGGGCTGGGAGAGAGAACCTAACGCCACTTACTTCTATCTTGACATACATTCATCGCCTCGTCAACATTCATACATCGTCTTATTCATGTTCATCTGTTGTTCACTCTTCTAACATTTCCGTCTTTCAAAATACCGTTCACATCGTGCCATCCCTTCCTTGGGCGGTCCCGACCTCTCATTCCATTCCTGTCCGCAATGCATATTTTCTTTGTCCATCATTTCATAACATCACTTCATCAAAAGCGCATTTCAGCCATACCCAGGTCCTAATGTATGTATCTGTGATCGTTCTTAAAATTTTCCTTTTGAATATATTTCGAATATACTGTCATTACTTTATAAGATTATTTATAATCCCTATTCACAATATTTAAAGAATAACGTCGTTTTCTTGTCAAGTCACGGCCGATCTGCTGAACGTACTACACTGACTATCCCCATTCACAATACAGAAGTTTTCAGCTTTTCTTTTCAAGTAAAATCAGCTAGACTATGGAATGGCCTAAGTGATGAAGTAAAGTCATCTCAATCAATTCAAATATTTAAAGGTAAACTAAAAAACTTTATTTGTCAAATAGTTCCTGAATTCCTTCTATATCCTTCCGTAACCTCCTTTTCCTCATTGCTATGATCAGTGTTATTTTTATTTTTATCTTGGTATTTTTTTCTTACTCCTTTATTTAATTTTTTTATGAATTTATTTCTTACTAAATGAGTATTGTACCAATTTAACTTAGAGTGTTTGTACACATGTACATAAATTATATAAATAAATAAATAAAATAAATTAATATTTTGTATGCCTCAGTTGGTTGGGTATCTGACTGCTGATCCAAAGGTCCCGGGTTCAATTCCCGGTGGAGATACAGTTTTCAATCGTGCTTTCAGTCTAGATCTGTGAGACGATTAATATCTAAGTCTCCAGAATGTGGCAAATTTTAATTGGGTACGTGTCAAATTATTATTTGACATACCTAGTACTTACCTGTTAGTTGCCCGAGAAGTAATATAAAATAAATAAATAAACAAAACAAAAATGTTAGTATGGTCATAAATAAAATTGATAATTAAATTTTTTAAATATTCTGTAAAGCGGTATCCTGAATCCTGCATTATTTTTTTTAAATGAATATGTCCTTGTTAAACAAGTACATACATTTTCCTACATTCCCGAAATTCTTAAGCATTAATGCTTGTGCTATAGGTGAAGAAATCTGTCGAGATCGAGTTCTCGGTATATTTGTGAAAAAAAAAAAAATTGGCGCTGTCTCGTTATTCTAGATGGAATTTGAATTTGAAGCATACTATTTAAGGCCCTTGTATACCCTGGGTATACGGTTGTACGCAAAAATGCACACTAAATTATCTTCTAATGGATGAATCCCAAAAAAATATTGCATATCACCTGATATGTTATATACAACATTTTTTGGTGCAAAAAGGGTAAAACTTAGAGTATTTTTTTAAATAGCAAGAATAGTTATAAAAATATTATAATAATAAAAAACTCAGCCGGTAGATTTTAATATTCTCTTTCGATTGAAGTAAAAATCTACTTCATAGGCCTTGTAGTTTTTTAGTTACATACAATAAAAAAATAAAAAACGGTTTTATTAAAACTAATTTTACAAGAAAAGTATTAAACCAATTCAAAATCCAAAAACACTCATGCAATAGAATAAAAATGTAAATACAAACTGTTCCTTATTTCAAAGACGTATCTTTTGAGGGTGTTGGGGAAATTATTTTCAAAATATACGACATATATAGCCTACTATAGCCTCAAGATATGCCTACTATAGCCTATATTTATATTGAATCTTCTTCTTCTTGTGTCATATCAGGTCCCCCTGACGTTTACGACCACCATAGAGAAAGCCTCCCTGTCCTGTGCAGTGCGAAACAGCTGCTCCACAGTTCTTATACCGGTCCATTCGCGGATGTTTCGCAGCCAGGAAAGCTGTTTTCTTCTTATATTGAATGCAATCGAGTTTATTACCTATGGCATATTTAATATAATGTTAAGGCATCAATTATTTTTCTTCTCTTGGCGACACTTATCATGTACCTTTTAAATAAATCGCTATATTTCTTTTATGGAAAAATTAATTATTTGTAGATATACATAAATACTGCTAAATTTGTCACTTATTATTTATCTCACCATGATAAGTCCGCTACAGGAACTTCAATCATTGAAGCCTTTTAATCTGCCCAAGACCGTCCTAGATGGATAAAGATTGAATGATGGTATCCGCTAACCTCGGTCATGAAAGAAGATAATGTGATTAGTTATCTGTAATAATATTGGCATAAAACAGGATAAGATATATAATAACGATAAGGGGAATATATACATATATATTCCCCCCAACGACGTTATTTCCAAATGAATCAATTACTCGATGGTCTAGTCTGGCAGCTCAGAGCGACTAAGCCAGGGTATTATTGCAAGACTTCTGACATGTTGACTAAGTTTGAAACTTGTCTATGTCGGTTTTCCAACTTTTCTCCAGTATCGATCACCCTGACTGAAGTTCCGGCATGATAATAAAAAATTCACACTTCCACTTGTATAGTCTATGAATGGAACTATTACATAATTCTTCCTGATCCCATTCCATGTCGTGATGTTTCAGAAGTTTGCTAGTTTTTATCGAGCAAATGAAATGCATTATTTCTTTTGTGTAGCACACACGCTAATGTGTTTAGTTTTAAAGAACAAACCTATCTGAAAGACAACTTCTGTATAGTATTTTTATTTGTTATTGTTTTTACAGTTGTTTCCGACATTTCACCGATCAATAATATTCTGGAGGGAGGGTTCCCATTACTACCTATCAATCGATCAACCCTGTAGGTTCCGGAATTTTAATGTGAGAAAAATTCTTCGTTTTTTCGCAATTAAAAACCATTTTTTTATTTATTTACTAATAAAAAAATATGGCTTAATAGCCATACATATATATACAAAATATAAAAATATTAAAACATGATAAATGCACACAAAAACAAAAAAAAAATACATATTATACCTATCAAATGATTAAGTAAATTAAAATAAATTGTTTTATAAAAAGAAATAATACAAAAAAATCAAATAATAACATGTTAAACATATTAGCAAATACGTACAACAAAGAAAAAATAATTTCATACCGCGATAAAAGAAATCCAGTCGATCAGAATTTGAAAAGCGGAATATGCTGGCCTAAGAAAATATGAGCTGATGGTATCGTCCCCATCGCTGGAAAGATTGGGTCAAAAAAGCCAAAAAAAGCCAAAAAAAGACAAATGGTCGTACTTAGAAATGGCCTTCAACCAGCTGTGGAAAGATGGCTGAAGGAAGAAGAAAATAAATAAATAAATTAATAAATCCTCAGAATGAAATAAAAATAAAATAAACAAAATCTTCCTACTCCCAATAGATAAACTGTGTTATTGTACGTATCTGCATTTGGTTTATCCATCTGTATTGATGTTTTTTTTTTTGGTATTCAATAAATATATATTGAGATAGGTACATAGCTATCGAAATTTCCTTCGAAAAATCAAAACACCCTCAGATTCGTCGAAGTGTAATTCGATTAGGAATTCGCCCTCCTCAATGAGTCTCCTTCCGTGCATAGTTACTTGAATAATTTCCCCTCCCTATCACCAACTGTGAGTTTACCCAAAAATGTGTGATTCAATTCGGATTTCGATTAAAACGCTTTAGTCTAAATCTACAAGGGATTCAATACGAACATAGAATCATCTTCTTTTAATTATCGAAGAACCATGAATCCGCTTTTTTGCTCAACAGTTTACTGCGAGCTTTGGAATCCTCCTTTAAATTGATACTGACATATTTCACCTTCGAGAACTTGTAGAAATCAAAATTACAATTTGGATTTTTTTTTAAAGAAAGAATTAGTATTTTTACTGACAATAACATCTCAATAGAGAAGAAATTAGGATATCATAGAAGAACCAGGAACTCAGACACCTACAGGGCTTACGACCTGTTATCGGCTGGTTTACGCGCTTGCTCAACGTTCACCAATTATGCCTTTATTGAATACACATAAAGTGATCACGAAAACCAGCCGATGACAGGTCGTAAGCCCTGCAGATGTCTTAGTTCCTGATTCTTCTATGATATCCCAACTTCGTCTCTATTGAGATGTTATTGTCAATAAAAGTATCATTTGACTCCGACAGGCAAAAAATCCAATGTTTGCGAATATGCAATTAAAAAATATATTCGAAAGAATAAGTACTTTTTACTCCTCACTAATCCAAGCGGATATAGTGGGAAGTTATGATTTCGCAATTTTTAAGGCTATTTTTTTTATTGCAGATTATCATCTAGTATCATGCTGAAAGTTTCATTACACTGTGTGTATGTCCTATGTGCTGTGTGCTGCGTGTTGTGTGCTATGTGCTGTGTGCTATGTACGGCGTGTTTATTTTACTTTATCGATTATAGACTAAAGTACTCATTCGATTATTTTCAAATTTTGCAAATTTGTATATCTGATACTCGCTTTGACCCCATTAGATTTTGAAGGAAATCTCATTTTTTTAAATTTCTCTCTTCTCTTTCTTTTTAACTTCTCAATTTTTTTAACTATCAAATATTTCAAAGTGATCCCAAGCACAGGAAAATTAAAAATTGTTTTTTTTTTTCAAATTGGTAAAAAGGCACATCACTTTTATAAAATGGCATTTAAGAATTATCCAGGTTTCATAATAAAATATTTAAATAAAAAAATAATTTAACGGGGCAATAATGCCATGGGGCAATTTATTCCTTTTTAAAGCCCCGTTCATACTGAAACCGCGATCATAGTAAGCCGCCTAATAGACTTTGTCCATTTCTTTTAAAGATTGGTAGGTACTCTGTGATCCAGATGATCTCCACGTAAGCTGTCTTCCTGATGGAACATTATTTTGGCACAGTTCTTGAATGTAGTATGAAGCCAAGAGGTTCAGAGCCTTAAATACCATACCTTATAGTCCACTCGTTCTGGACATTTCAAGCAGTGCAGTTCTTTAAGAATAATAATTAATAGTACATAATAATTGGGATTTTTATAGCGCCGTCTATGTGATTAAATCACGGGCATCCACTTCGATCTGCTGAACCTACTTCACTATCTATTCCAATTCATAGTGCTGACTTTTTAATGTTTCTCATTTGAAGTTCATTCAGCAACATTATGGAATGATCTATATCCTGATATTACGTCCTCCATCCCAGTAAACATATTTCAAGTTTTCACGAATAATTAAAACCTTGTTATAGCCGTGAGGCACCGGTTGAGAATAGTGCTTCCACCGTTTTATTTTATAATTACGAGTGTCCCGTAAGAGCCGGGTAAACGATAATACAACAGGCAACAATAACACCTCACATAGTTCAACAATGAGGTTTACCACCCATTCTGAATATAGTGCCTATTTAGGTGAGACGAGACTGGTGTGTGGGTATACACGCATGTGTTGCGCTCCCTTTTATAAGATAATGCACACACGCACACCCGTCGTATCATCACCACATTGTGAGATATGCCGTGTTGGTATGAATGAATTGTTATATTAAATTGAACGACATTTTTACTTTACGCCCGCTGTCCGCTTTTTGTACAGTTTTCTCCTTTTAATTTAATGGCTTTTAAATATTCCCGAGAACGGAACACCCACGGACGGGAGAGCAGTCGCCATTTTATTGCACCCAATAAAAGTTCTCTTCGATTGTGGTAGGCTCAGACACCACAAGAGCCGTCTGGCTTCGGTTATATTCACTAGTATGTATTTAGTATGTAGTGTCCACTGACTTGTATTATATGGGTATACAACGAACGATATATGTACAAAATATACGACAAAAAATGTCATATCTTGTATGATTTTTTTTTAATATCGGATTTAAGGTTTACTTACATCGCAATAACCGTTTATACATTTTGGCCTCAAAAGACTGACCAAGATCTATCTGTACCTATATGTGTATATTTTATTTTTATCTATATTTTTCAATTTTGTTCTATCATGTATTATATTTTGACTTTTTCAACTATATTGCCGATTATTGTATAATTGTTAATTGAAATCGAAGAAAGCGTTTTTGGCTCAACTTTCATACAAATAATAAAATGTAAAATACATAACATAAAGCCGTAGCTTTCTGAGATGAAATAAATATATAAATAAATAACATTTGCAAAGACGTTAGTAACGGAAGAAGAGGATGAGGTCGTCCAAGAAAAGGATAACACGACCATTTGAACAACATCCTGATAAAATAAAATATATGAAGCTTCAAGAGATGAATGACAGCGAAATATTATCATCATGAAGAAAAAACGATTGCTTCAAAACCGGCCGAATCAAATAACTGATTCACGGCTTGAACAAATAGTATAGTACATTTTATGACGGAATTGTTAAAATCTCAATAGAGACGTAGATGGAATAATTAAGGAAAAACAGGACTATTGAGATGGTAAAAAATTGTCATAAATTATCATTGACAAGGAAAAAGCATGCACTATAGGTACCTACTCCTATCAAATGTATTTTTAATACATATTGGACTGTCAATTTCTTGCCGTTTGGGTAGTTTTGTGCAGCTGTTATCATTTCATAGCATTGTTATAAATTGATTATTTAACAAAGGTAGAGAAAAGAGCGAATGATTATTACACATAATGAACTAAACAAATATATTTTACAATCATACTACCAAAGTGAACACTAAACAACTATATGTATAATGGCATTGGTCTAGTGGAGTGTTGTATCTAGAATTTACAACAAAACATATATAGTTATGGGGTATGAATAAAACTATTTATTTAAGGGGGGGACTGCTGCCAACGTACCTATTTTTCAATTTGATATACCATCATTATTTCTTATCAAATCGTTTTGAAAAAAATAATTGAGATAGTTTGGGTATTAATAAAGAAAAATATATCTTTACTTTTTGATAATGTTCTGTATAAATTCTTGTAGAAAAATAATGGCATACCCCGATTTTCAACGTTTATCTTATATTTTTTATAAAATATAAGGCCTAGTTCAACATATTTTTTTTTTAAATTAAAGAAGACAAAAATATCTAGAAAAATATGATGTGACGTTACATTAATGCTTCAGGTTTAGTAAATAAACATAAAAAAACATTTATTTTCCATTCAGCGCCATTGCGATATAAAAGTTTTTTTGGTTTATTAACTTTACCTGATGCATTAATGCAACGTTACATCGTATTTTTTCAGATATTTTGATCTTCTTTAATTTATTAAAAAATCTATACCTTATAGTTTTTTAGAAATTTAAGATAAATGTCAAAAATCGGGGTATGCTTATTATTTTCCTATAAGAATATATACAGCACATTATTAAAAAGTTAAGGTATATTTTTCTTTATTAATATCCAAACTAGGTCATTTTTTTAAAAATGATTTGTTTTGTAGTAATGATACAAATTCAAATTGAAAAAAATAGATACGTTGGCAGCAGTCACCCTCTTTAACACCTTTTGTAAAAGTATTTGGATACAAATAATAATGAAAAAATATGAATAACAAATGACAATGATTAATATGAACACATATAATTCCACAATTTATTTTATTTTTCTCCCGACGACCGTTTCGGTTTATAAGGCCATAATCAACTGGTTGATTATGGCCTTATAAGCCGAAACGGTCGTCGGGAGAAATATAAAATAAATTGTGGAATTATATGTGTTCATATTAATCATTGTCATAATGGAATTCTACAAATTAGAAGCCGTCACAATCGATAGATTGAAAAGTGCGTATGAATAACAAATCTTTAATGACGCCAATGACTTTTCAGCATTTTATATATTTAGGTGTTTTTCAAATTGTCGTACCTTACCAATGTTTTTGTACTCTACTAGATTTCGTAATAAATAAATTGTTCGGTCCATGTACTGTACATCCAGTATTTTATACCCAATATGGGAAGACGAGTACCCACACACCAACCGCCCCGCTAATTGCACGCCATTACCATTAAAACATTGTTTGTTATTGTAGGCATATACATAATTTTATAATTACTATCAATTCTGTGTCTACTTCTGGATGAAACGAAGCTGTAATAGTCGTGCCACTTCAATTGATGAGAATGCCAGCAAATTATTGAGTAATAGATATATTTTAGCTTTCTATTTTTAACTCTCCATTAAAACATAAGAGTATTTTCATACTATCAACAGATGAAATTATTGCTGGACACAGTTTATTGGGTGGATGTTATTTATTTATTTTATTTTATTGGTCGATAGAGAGTTATAAAGTCTACACAATTTATAAAACAGACAATGTACATTGCTTTATCAATGGACCAGTGAAAACTCCATGTATTATTCAACAGGATAATTAATATTGATACAAAAAATACAAATAATGTATAATTGAATTACCAGTGTACATATAAAAAAAAACACCAAAATAAGACAGCTGATTAAATCAAAGTACTAGGAAAGACAGGAGAAGACAGCTGACCTAAACGCACTAAGAAAGCTCGCAGATATGTCGAATGTATTAAAGAAAGCATTGTACACCACATAGTGCAAGTACGGTACACAAAAGCATTGATTCTGAGTGTAGTTGTTATTACAATTAGGAATATAAAAAGTGCTAGGATATCTGGTTGTTCTGCTCGGACAGTTAAATCAAATTTTTGTCAACAAGTCTGGGGAATCCACAAAATTGTTGACCAACTTAAACAAATATATAATATCAATTAGGGTCCTGCGGTATGCCAGAGTTTTTTTAATTGATTCAGCATAATTACTAAAGCTGTTAATATTAATATTTGACAAATAATCGTGCAGAGGTCTTGATTATTATCTCAAAATCTATTTATCACGATTTTTAGCTCATCTGAGAGGGCAAGTCTGGTCTAACCTTCGGCTACAAAATAGAGAACATTACTTATGAACAGGTTCAACTAACATGGATTATTTATTCAAAACTCTGTTTTTCTTTTTTATAAAAGTAAGTTTTTTGTTAAAAACTATAATGTAACTTAAACATTTAAGCTTTTTAAATATAGAACAAGTCGTAAAGTACCATGCCCGTTGTTACTGTTATTACCAATCATGTCATAGGACTATCTTTTTTCAGGTACTGTTTTTCTACAGCATTGGGGTCATTGCGCGACCGGAAGTTGTTCATTTATTCACACCATGATAAAACAATACGTCATTGGATAAAACACAATGTTCTCATGTTCAAAAATAAAAATACTGTAACAATTACGTTAGAAAATATATTAAAGATATAAAAAAGAACTCGTAAAAATGTGAAATTTTCAATATTTTCGAAAATTTCGTAGCTTATGCGCGACCGGAAGATATCATATGATCTAAAGCAAATTATAACACAATGTTCTTGGGCTCTATTTGAAGACGTTACTAACTATGACATTACGTAAATATCTAATTCAAAAATTTTAAAAATAATCGCAAAAATTATGTTTTTTTTTTTTGAAAAAATGGGCAACGTACAATAATATTTTTTTAAACAAAAATATAATAAATAAGAATAGCAGCATAAGAAAAAAAAAATAATTGTAACTTAATCAGCCCACCTTTGATTTCATGGTGCATTGTACTCACTACTGGTAACAAAAAAAAATATATTATTCCTGTCTAACGTGGCTCATGAAAAGAGTCCTGGACATACAGAATATGTCCACGGACCTGATCTTTTCCAAATTATTATACGTGGTAAGGCATCGGTACAATGGCGAATTTTGAGCGGCATTAGTGTTTTTTTTGTCTAAAAAGAACGTTGAGGTGTGTCTTGTTCGTCTGTTTGGTATGTTGAAGTTAATAATTTTCAGAAGGTCTGTACAGTCAATATTGAAGTTTATTATGTCATAAAGGTATATTAAGTCTGAGGTCCTTCGTCTTGTCTGTAAAGTCTGCAATTCATGTTTGTAGTTATTACCAAATTTGTACTTCATATGTTTCAAAAATATTTGTTGTATTCGTTCTATACTGTTAATATAAATATTATATTGTGGATTCCAGATCATGTTTTTCATATTTTGTCAAACTTTAGGGCTTATACGCGACCGCAAAATGTCAACCGATTTTGATATTTTTTTTTTCTTTGTTGTTGTCTATATAATTCGCAAATTTTCCGCGCTATTACAACTTCGAAATAATAAAAATGTTTTTTCAGCCCACCCTATTCCACATGCGTTCATTATATACAATGAACGCATGTGGATTGTGGAATAGGGTGGGCTGAAAAAACATTTATCCGATTTTAGCATTCTTATTATCATTTTTTTCATTTATGTCATATTTTTGTTGAGTAAAATGAAGTTGTAATATTGTAGAAACATAAACTCAAGGCACTTATAGAGCTTACGACCTGTCATCGGCTGGTTCACGTGATCACTTTATGCCCTTGCGCAAAGTTCACCAATTATGACTTCTTATTGAGTACCTACTTAAGTTCTATGGATTTTAATCAATAAAATCTGTTTTTAAAAATAAGCTTATGAAATGACAAAGAAACCTTTTTTTAACGCCATCTATTGAGAAATAGTAATAATATTGAGAAAATGTCATTGTCATGTCATTTTTATGCAGACATAATTATTTTAATCTCTTTCCTTATTTAAAGGCTTTTGTTTTATCACCGTTACCAGTGTTATTTTACTGCAAATGTTATGTAAATACGTTTTAGGCGATGATTGTTTTTTTTTATTTAAATTAATATTTAGTAGTATGTGACAGACGCCTGTCATTGGAGCATTGGATACCTTGCCCCCAAGTCAAATTGAAAACGCTGTTCGTTTTCGCCAAGCGCTAATTTTTTTTGTATGGGATTTGACGTTTGTTGTAGAAATTTTTTCTACAATAACAAACAACAAACGTCAAATCCCATACAAAAAAAAATTAGCGCTTGGCGAAAACGAACAGCGTTTTCAATTTGACTTGGGGGCCTTATGTGTTTGTATCATGTGTTAACTTGTGTGTGTATATTTCAATGTTCTGTTGGTGTCTTTAATAAATAAATTTATAAATAATAAATAAAATTTTTTTTTTTAAAGAATGAAAGCAACAGTCCTTTAACATGAGGTGACAATGTTTTCGCACATATGTCACCCATGAACAGCGCCAGAATTATAAGTTCATTTTTGGCTTGTATACTTACTTGTAGCAATGTGTATATAAATCGAATATTTTTATAGTATTATAGTATAGATTTTATAAATCCAATGTATACGTATATGAAACTTTAAAATGTATGATTATTTTTTTCTATATTTATAAAATTTGTTAATTTATTACAGCTAAACGATATTGGAATAATGTCGTTGACCTAATTCGTATTTTTTTTATTACATTAGTAAGTATATAAATCCAAATTATTTTTTTACAAAAACTGGTAATTGTGATAATTCCACGTTAGTGCAATTAAGTACGTAAATCGCCAAGTAGTTATCCGTGCCTACCATAAATTATTATTTATAATCTTGGCGACTGAATTACCAATGGCGAGAAGTCGGCGAATCATAAAGGACCACACAAGCCGCCATGACACGCCCATTTTAAATTTGGAACGCGATATTTTAAATTCGGAACGAGCAGCGAATAACTTGGCCGTGTCTCGTTGTCAGACCATTCGAATTACAATTATTATTACGACTTCGTATATTTAATTATTCTGAATTCGATTTTTCGAAACGCGATAACAATTAACATTTGAAATTTTCGAAACGCAAAAACAATTAGCATTATAATTTGTTATATATTATTGAAAGCTATTTAAGACAGCCGCAAAAAAAATATATTTTATTCTGCTTATTTATTTACGTATTTTGTTGATGTATTTAACATACTTAATAAGCGTAAGTACAGTTTAAGAGATATATTCTTTGCAACATAATCTAGTTGTATCTTAACTGACATATTGAGTACACGTATGTGTGAATTTCTACATTATAACTCTATATTGACATTTTTATGAAATACTTATTTCTGTATGAGAACCTCTTCTTCTGCTTCTTCTACTTGTTCTAGTATTGGGTACTGGGTACTGTTTATTCTCGGAGTCACTCCTGGGACGCGGATGTCCAGCTGTCCTTCTATCTCTTTGGTGGTCGTCCAGGGGGTCTGCTGGTTGACGGTATCTCGTCTGCCGTTATTTTCACCACTCTCACTGAATCCGCTCTTTCGACGTGATCTCTCCAGTAACGTCTTCTGTTTCTACCCCATCGCACGACATGCCTCGGCATCGCAGATCCTCCGAATTTCGGAATTTCGTACTCTGTCTCGGATGGTTAAACCCGCGATGGGGCGGAGAGTTTTCATCTCGGTGGTTCGCAAGAGACTCTTTGTTCTCGTGGTGTCGGCTCTGGTTTCGATATCGATGCCGTATGTCATTATTGGCCTTACGCAGGTCTTATATATCTTCATTTTGCTTTCTTTCAACATGTGTTGGTTTCTTCATACAATAGTTCGCAAGCACCCGGCTACGACGGCAGCCATATTCGTTTGTTCCCTTGTTTTATGAGAACCGATTGAGTAAATTGGTCTATTCATAATTCCAGAACGTAAGCATTTCGGTGAGCAGTGCTCACGGCATTGGACTGTATGTAGGTAACAACATTTCATTATCGATTGTCACGAAGAAGTTATTCAATTTATAAATCAGTAAATTAGACTAAGCACGCGATCAGCTATGGGTCCATCAATTATTTCATTTCATACAATCAGCCCGGCGGCGTGGCTGTTGCGTGTGTCCAATAACAAATCCTGAACCAATGACAATCATATTTTTGTCATGCGACAAATCCGACTCCACTAAATGAAGACAAATTTAAACCCACTTTATTTTTATAAGGTTTGTGTGTGTTATGTTTATTTATTTATTTATTTAATATTGCTTCTCGGGCAACTAACAGGTAGATACTATGTCAAATATTAATTTAACACGCACCCAATAATAAGTTACCACATCCTTGAGACTTGCGATATTAATCGTCTCACAGATCCAGAATGAAAACACAATTAAATACTGTTTCTCCACCGGGATTCGAACCCGGGACCTTTGGCTCATCAGTCAGATATCTAACCAACTGAGCCACGAAGGCCGATGATGTTAATATATGAATATTTTGAATTTGCATTAGGAAACTGTCTGTTATTTTTCTAATGTTCATAGCTTTCGACCCCATACTTGGTTTTCCTCCAAGTATATATTTTTTTATATATTTATGTTTTCATTCCTCACTAAACCAAGCGGATATAGTGGAGAGTTATGATTTCGCAATAATTAAGGCAATTTTTTTATTGCAGATTATCAACTAGTATCATGCTGAGATTGTATTCTGAAAGTTTCATCACAATGTATCTGTGTGTATGTGCTGTGTGCTGCGTGCTTGTGCTATGAACGGCGTGTTCATTTTATTTTATCAATTATAGACTAAAGTACCTACCTACTAATTCGATGCTTTTCAAATTTTGCAAATATGTATATCTAATACTCGCTTAGACTCCATTAGATTTTAAAGGATCTGAATAGTGCTTCTTATTTTTTTTAATATCAAGTATTTCAAAGTGACCCCAAATTCAGGAAACTTAATATATGAAATTTTTATTTACAAATAAGTAAAAAGGCTCATCCCATTCATAAAATGGCATTGAATAATAATCAAGTTTTCATAATAAAATATTTAAATAAAAAAATAATTGAAAAAACTCATTTCATGAAAATGCTGAAAATATTCCAAACAAAATTTGAATACTTTATTGAGTGACTTGTTAGTGAGGAGTTTAACGTTGGCTACAACTCACTCGTTTTTCATTGTTATAAGTACCTAATATTATAATATGGATGCACTTTTTATGTACGATTGATGTTGTCAGCGAGACAGTGAAACTTCGAGATGCATTGCCCCCGGCACAGGTATTTTGCCTAGTGGGGCATTGCAGATTTATTAACTATTTTAATGTCTATCAGTGTATATATAAATAATTAAATATATATGTTTTTATATTTATTTGGAAAACAAACCGGATACAATGTTATAACTGAAGAATATTCTTCGTTACAAATGTAGGTCCTTAGTGAATCGGATCGGATTTGCAGTGGAGAGTATGGCCGCAGGATACAATGTTATAAGTAGAGAATATTATTTGATAATATAACAAGAATGATCAGTTCATTTTATCTCAATAATATGTTTTCACATAAGAGTAACAAATTAAAATTTGACATAAAAATGACAAACAAAATACTAGGTATATGTTACATACATATATTATGTAAGTGTGTATGTGTTATATGGTATTATGTATGTGTTTTATTAATGTATATAATGCTAAATAGATTCTGAATGAATGTGACTATGGTATTATTTATTTATTTAGTTATTTATTTTATTTTACAAAGGACAGCACACAGTGAATGCATACAATTATTTAAAGTAAATAAATGAAAATACAAATATAACAATACATGTACCTCTTACGTACTATACCTAATATCAAAATAATACAACAAAAAAGTGTGAATTAGTGTGGGTGCACGCATGGTATGTACCTACTATTTATCGAATTGTTGTAATATGTATGTTTTGAAACCTGCTTGTGATTTATGTACCTATTATGTCGAAATATTTAAAGTATCTATGTATTGTAGTTGGAGCAACTCCGTCTGATGTAATTGTTTTGTGAGTAGTTTGTGTAAGGTAGGTCGACATAGAACAATAACTGAGATCTGAAATGCGCGATGGACAGTAAAAATTTAATTTAGAAAGTAAGTAAGGTGCTACACAGTTGTGAATAATTTTGTGAAGATACATCAAGTCTATAATTTTATTGTTCGTCTGTTTTCGAGGTTACAAATATTATTGTGTTTAGCAGATTTCCAATAATTGGATAATTATAATTTAACACGATAATCCAAATGTTTCCAAATCCAAGAATTTATTCCATACTCCTTCAAGTCTATTGATGAAATACACTGATGAAAATTCTAGTACAATCCACATTCATTCTGACATACGCATATATCATTTTATTTTTCCAATGCCTGAAACGTGCATCTTACACCCATTCGCAAAAGAATCACTCGTTTTACTCAGTCGTAACACATATTCACAGTAAACTTTCAACATAGACGAACCAGTCGCTTCTCGAAATCTTTTAATAACACAACTACCCGACTGTGGAACAATCGTCCAAAATCTGTGTTTCCACCTTCTTACAACCCGAATCTTCGGTATTTTCACGAATAGGATCCGAATTCATCTTTTCATCGGCAGATTGCAAACCCAAATTTATGGACATTTCACATTTTAATTAGGTCGGCCTCTTGTCAACTTCACGGAACAGGTGACGCTTTGCGTTTAAAGTTGAACGATAGCTGCAACTGAAATATCTCTTTGTTCAGAAACAATATTAAGCTTGTTCCAAACGACATTATTAATGACGCAAAATTTCTATCGCGCTGTGGGTAGATTCGTGTGTGGCTCGTCTCCACCAAGAGTACGATATACCACCTAATTGGAAGACGCACGTGTTGTCGTGGGTGATATGATGTCCCCTTAATTATTTCAGCGTTGACACGCCATTTTTGACAAATATCCCGACGGGGCTTAGCTCCTTTTATGCTACTAAGTATTTCTTTTTCGGAGTATGACGACGTTAACGATATATTCCGATCGATTTGTTCTTTTGTAATTTGAGGGGTTGAATTTTATTTTATATTATTCTTTAATTATGTTGGTAAAGATTTTTATACATAGATTCGTTCTTGTCATTGCGGCGTTAGGGGTGAGCAGAGAAAACCAAAACCCATAGCTTTCTCGCTCACAGTTTTATTCTAGTTTATAACCATCTACATAATCCTCGCGAGTTCCGTGTTTTATTTTTTATTTATGGAGCTTATCTTAAAAAATCCTTGATAATTTATAATAACATAGATTACGAGACATTATTTATAAAAATTGGTTGAAATAAAAGTAAACATTTATACATTCATAATATCATTTAATTTAATATAGCAAATTTATAATTCAAAAATGATTTATACATTCTTTTTTGCAAAATATTTAATTATTCTTCCGTTAAATGTTATTTTTTAAAATATACTATGTACCTTCCGTAGGTTTTAGGAGGTTATAGGTAGGAACTGGTTAATTTGTTATTTTAGATACCTAGGTCCTCATTATTTAGAATTATTTATATATTTGTATCAAGTCCATATACATCCTCATACATTCCCTAAAATATCCAGATTAATTCAAGCCTGTGACTGTGTAAAACTGGGTACTCTAACTGGGCAGTTGACCAAGGGCACTCTAGAATTTCAATTCGTTTATTCAGCAGATAGAAGGGCACTATAACCACGGCAATTTTGTAACTATATAATTATTATATAATCCATCTATATAACAAGTAAATAAATAAATAAATTTTCGATTAGCCGGCTCTTACGGGACACCAGATAATGATAATAGATTTTTTTTATCAAAATCGGTCCAGTCGTTTAGGAGTTCAGTGAAATACACACGTACTGAATAATTATAGCTGTATATGTACATAATGCTTTATTCGTTATAAAACATTAGAAAATGATTATTTTGCTAGGGAATATACAACATTTAGTTGCGGTGCCGTGAGTTTTGATAGTTAAAAGTCTTTTACATCATCTAACAAAATCGTTATTTTCTCCATTAATAAATTAGCAATACTAATTAATATTTGAAGAATCACCGCGACACATTGTAGTAGGTACATAATATATAATTTTACTTAGAATTATTCCAATATATCATAGATGAACTGTGTGTGTGTGTTGTAGGTATGTTCATAATTCTATGAATAATAATTATTAATTTTGTTACACATAAGACGATGTATAATATTAATAACAAACAAACCTTGTCATTAAAATTGTCTCGTCGCCGCTGAACGACCTTCCTAGAGAACGACATATCCTGGATGGTGCATTTTACCGTTAATGTGGAATTACGATTTAAACATACCTACCTACCGCATTATTCCCAATCACAAAGGTAGGTTCTTATTGAAAATTTCGAAATTGGAGTCGTATTCGAATTCAAAAGTAAGGCCGCTGGACTTGACTTAAGTTGGACTGTAAAATATGTTTATAAAGGAAGCATATTCAGAGCGTACTGAAATGATGGTGAATGAAGGGTTATACTTATGTAACTTTTTTTTTACTTCTTAACTTGTCTGCCTAATTTAGTTTTTTTACTTCGACTTATGTAACTTGTATAACTTATGTAACTTATTATTTTTTGTGCTTAACTTATGTAACTATTTTTTTTTACTTAACTTTTGTAACTAAATTTTCTCTTATTTATGTAACTTTTACTTCTATAACTTAAGTGTGTGATTAAATATGAGCTCATGTAATTTTGTAATGTTGTATGCATCCATAATTGGACGTCCAGCACTCATAACAATAACCAATATTGTTTTCTTTTTATGAAAATTGTAAGGTGGATGTCTGTCGATGTACCCTTTTATAAATAAATACGGCATATCTTCATTTTTATGTTTGTATGCCAGAGAAATGATCAACATCTTCCTCTGTCGATAGTTAAATCCAGTACGCCAGCATAGTCCAACGAATCACTACTTCACTACAAAGGTTGACGTTATTTAAACAGATCTGAGTCTTTAAATGACTTTTTCAAATTATTATCTCTCTTTAATTATGGTATTTTTTATTATTATTACACTTATGACCTTTCAAAGGGTCGTTCTAGTTTTGTCTATTCCTACTTTATCTGATGAAAATCGTGAATCGTCATACAGGAAGACTGTAGCTACGTACGTATGTAGTGTAGGTATATATCTATATCCATCATCCTTGTACGTAAGGATATTTCATTCTATGAATATTTCATATAATTATCAAATTCTGGGTATGTCGTAGCAACTGTATGTAGGAACTGTGTCCGCTTTGATATTAAACCTTCCTTCGAGTACTTTACTAGTTCATGGTATAACATCCCATTACTGACTACACCAGTAGGTACCTCGGTTAACGAACGTTACCTAATCCCTAATTATAGAACATTTTCAAAATCCTAGCAACTTATAAAAGCAGACATGGACTTTTCAATTAAACTGTACCTACTTCTTATTTCTCCATCATCCCACGTTCTTCTTATGTTGATTGATATCGGCCACTTGCAGAAGAATTAGGAAAACTTATTAGAAAATCTAGATCTCTTTGTATTATGTCAGGTCCCCCTGACTGATGATCACTCGGTAGAAACTCGTCTCGGACTTGGGCGGTGCAAAACAGCATTTCTACGTTCCTTAAAATCTATCCACCTAAGAACGTTTTGGAGCCACGAAAGCCACCTTTCTAGACCCCACTTCGCCTTCAATCCTCTCCTTGGTGACTATGATTCATGCATACCGTAGGTACTTATAACCTCTTAGAACATGGCCAAAATAAAACATGAAGATTTACGTAGGCGTCATACGTCAAACCTTAACGATCTGGATCTGTGATCATGTCTGTTCTAGATATTTCAGAATTCAAGTTGGCTTTTTTAATTTGAAGTTTGGATATGAGATTGTTTATTTTCGGCAGACGCAAATGTTTTCTTAGACTCTTAGCATTTGAATTATTCCAGATGGAGTTATCTTCCTGGTATCTAGAATTTTAACCTCGTTCTGGAAGTTAATCGGAATTTTGCTTATATTTAAAAAAAATAGTCTCATCTATAAGTTAGCCGACTTGGACCGATTGAGTTTTGCAATCGAAGTTCTATTGTACAGGAATTAGTATACCACTTCAAACAATCCCTTTCCTAAAGCCCATCAATTATCATTAGATTATATTAAACATTTCAAATCCTCTTGCTTTGTGGTTATTTATAGATTACCTATGTACTCGTGAAGCGTTATGTGGTGATGTGTGTTCTTTAAAATTTGTCTACGTTTGAGAAACGTTAAAGTTGTCATCGTAAAAGTACTATTTAAAATTGCTAGTATGACTTGTTCGAAAGAAGGATATCATGTAATTTATTATTTACTTACTTCACATTTATAAATTAAAAAAAAATAATAATGAGATTTTTTCACCTATTGAAACTTCCGACCTCGATAGAATCATTAAATTTTACAGTGTCATTTATAAATGTGGTTAAAAAATTAAATGGTTGAACCCAAATTTGAACACCTTTCTAATTGATAAACATGGATCAAGAGTTGAACCGTGATTCAACGGCGATAGAACACTGGTTCAACAAGACATTTCACATTTTTGAAGTAGTT
Source organism: Molanna angustata (assembly GCA_963576475.1). Taxonomy (NCBI): domain Eukaryota; kingdom Metazoa; phylum Arthropoda; class Insecta; order Trichoptera; family Molannidae; genus Molanna; species Molanna angustata. The sequence continues at coordinate 30,955,133 of OY754975.1, forward strand.
ATAATCCGTTTATAATTTCTATAGGCTTTTTTAGCATAAGATATGAGAAAAACGCGTATAAAGCGATTTAATCCATAATAATCATTGACTTTCGTTAAATTTAAACGAAAACATCGAATGTCAAAAAGTGCAATAGCTAGATTTTCACAGAACTATCACGTATTCCGTGCCGCGCATACTGTTCTGGGGTCATGACAATCAAATTAACAAAACTAAATTTGGTGCTGTCGTATGAAATAGAGCTCAAAATCGAGATCAACCGAATTAGGTTCTGAATATTTTTATAAATAAATTTTGAACCCAGTTCGATTGAACTGTGATTGAATCAAGATTCAAGGATTTTTTTTATAAATAACAATGTTAATGTGTATCGATAAATACCCTACCAGAAGTATTCCTGGATATAACTTTGAATACTTATTTTTTATATGATATACATAAAATGCTGAATATTATATATTATATTATATAAATTTTGAATGCTGAACGTACTATATTCTTCTTCTTCAATGGCGCTACAGCCCATATCGAGCCTTGGCCTCCGTCAGTCTTCGCCTCCAGCTTCTTCTATCTTCTTTTTAGCTATCCCAATTCACAATACTGAATTTTTCAGCTCTTCCTTTGAATTAGGTACGTTCAGCAAGACTCTCGAATAATCTGAGTCCTGATATAACTTCGTCAAACTCGCTTTCCATTTTCAAGAAAAGACTAAAGCAGGGATATCTCTCCGAAAATACCTGATCCCTCTCCTTTTTCTTCCTTTCCTTTGCTGTGTAATATTTACTAAAGAAGGAATATTTATCCCTAAACATCGGATCTCGATTTCCTATTCTTGTTCTTTCCCAATCCTTCTTTTTTTGCTATGATGTATATTTTCTTTGTTTTTTTTAGCTTTCATTTTAGTGATGTACATATGTAATTCTGTCATCCGATAATCTGGTTGGTTGGAAGAAATTGCCTATTGGCAATAAGCCCGCCAGTGTGTAATATATTTGTTAATATTATGTACAAAAAGTAAATAAATATATAATTATAATAGTTATTTAAAATAAAATATATATACGCGAAGAAGACTTTGAAAAGTGTCCTAAATTATTTGATTTATGTACTTGTTATAGTATAATATTGAGTAAAATATACCAGTTAATATTAAATGTATTTTTTTCTTTATTTCAGGTTTGAAATCCTCATTTGTTGAACGTGTTGTACCTACCCTTGTATATGACCTCTTACTTCGTAAGTATTTACAAAAACTGTCAATACAAATATAAGTTAGGTATATAATATTTTTGCTTCGATCTAATTAGCGTTATTCTTGCCCCGTGGTCGATAAATTTAATGTCAAAACTAGATTCGAACCTGGATGCGTATTTACGTTTCCGTGTTGATTAGGAGGCAAGTACTGCCTCGAGTTAGGCCTTGGTTTGTAGCGCTAATGCACTTAAAAAGTCGTGTTGAATTCGAGGCACGTGTCGTCCAAATGCACACGGTTAAGCGACGCAAACTGTTCCTGCTAATACGTGTTCAATTCGATGCAATTGATTATTGAATATATACCTTACATATATAGCCATGAAGTTCGCGCGCTATTTCATTGTTAAATAAATATAATTCGAAAAACTTTTAACTAATGTTTTAATCCTAAAAAAAACATTAGAAATACACATAAAAGAACTATTATGCAAAAAACTTAACAAACTTAGGTACGTTGTAAAAATAAGTACTTATTAGAAATACACTTACTAAATATTATTTTAAAAAACAAACAAACTTACGTTGTAAATTGTTGCAAATTATGTTTAAATAGTAGAAAAAAAATAAGATCAGTAAAGTTCCTAGGAGTCTTCTTAGTATTATAGCTCCATACAAATGTGACAGTGACAGACGAAATGCGAGCGAAATGAAGTAATATCATTTAATGATTCGGCGGATATTTTGTGGTAGTTAATATAAACCATATTTGAATTGTAAATTAGCAATAAACCACTTGTTTTTTGATTCACTTCGCGACATGTTTCGGAAGCGCTGTCCTTCCATCGACCGGCGTGTCGAGACTCGACACGCCGGTCGATGGAAGGACAGCGCTTCCGAAACATGTCGCGAAGTGACTCAAAAAACAAGTGGTTTATAGCTAATTTACAATTCAAAAATGAAATGAAGTAACTTCATGGCTAGATTATATGTTCCACATTCAATAATGTGTACCCGCTATTGTTAACATTATAATGTACATGAAGTTAAATAAATAAATAAATAATTGCCTCGAATTGAACACGTATTAGCAGGAACAGTTTGCGTCGCTAAACCGTGTTCATTTGGAGTACACGTGTCTTGAATTCAACACGAGTTTTTAAGTGCATTAGCGCTACAAACCAGTGCCTAATTCGACGCAGTACTTGCCTCCTAATCAACCTGGATAGTCTAGCGTATTTTACAATTAGGCACAGTTTTTTATATCAAAGGGAAACTTTTAAATGTCAGTTCGTCAAACATCAAGTTTATTAATAACTAAATATAGTTACTTTTGGTAGGTTCGTACTTACTAATTAAGTATTTTTTGATTTCTCAATTTACAAAATGGTTGAATGAATTTAATTTATCTTGTTGGTAAATTTCTTTCGAGTCTTCATTTTGACGTTAATAATAATAATCATATTTCAAATAATGAAGAAATGACAAATCCTTTTACGGTATTAAATGTCAAAATTTAATGAGATTTTCATTTTGATATTTGCTAAAACCAAACATTCTCAAACTTTGGTGGAGTTGTTTGAACTAAATATTGAGATGGGCTTCAAAGAGCGTATTCTAAATTTTGTATTTACGTTTTGTATTAAGGAATATTTTTTTCCCAATTGAAGGTGAACAAAATATAACCTATAAAATATCATCTCATACATAATTATTACATAACAATTTTATAACATCTCAAAAGAGACGAAATTGGGATATTATAGGAAAACCACTCAACTCAAGGCACCTACAGGGCTTACGATCTGTCATCGACTGGTTTACGTGATCACTTTTTGATCACGTTTTAATCAAGAAAATCTGTTTGTTTGAAAATAAGCTAAAAATACCATCGCCATCTATGAAGTAACGAAGAAAGCTTTTTGTAACGCCATCTATCGAGAAATTGGTCTGTAAACAATTTAAACAACAGTCCTTATACATGAGGTGACAATGATTTCGCACAGATGTCACCCCAGAACCGCGCCACAATTATAAGTACATTTGTGTCTTTTTTACTTTCTTGTACCAATGTGTATGTAAATCGAATATTTTTATATACCCAAACATTGGATTTTTTCCTAGTCGAGAGTCAATGTTATTCATCAATTATTAGTAGGTATTTATTTATTTATTGGACCACTTACAGCTAACAAGTAATTATACATCAATAGGTTCATAAAATAAGAAAAAGCTTAAATAAAACTGGTCAGCCAATTAATTACAAGTGGCCACATCCTGCATTAAAAATTGGCATACAAATCTATAATAAAATAAAAATATCTTCCATGGAATTTATATAAAAATGAACAGATAAAAGAAAAATAGTGAAAGATATTAACAAAAGAAAACAAAAAGATAAACATTGCTAAAAAGATACAATTAAGCACAAACAGATAAAAAAGAGAAACATTATAGCTAGAAAAAAATTAAAACAAAAAGCTAGTTTAATACTAATACGTTCATTTATAAGTGAGGAAGGTTTTCTTCTGAATGTCACCAGACTGTCACCAAAAATATATATAAGTATTGTAAAATCTACGCATGGGATTAAAAAAAATTGTGTTAATGTTGGAGAATTTTAATCTAAATAGTTCTGGGTTCCTTATACGAGAATTTCTGTGAAGTTTTATTTCAGATAGAAGATCGGTGTCAATTTGATTGTTGATAATTTTATACAAATAGACCAAGTCTGTGACTCGACGACGGGATGAGAGACTTTTGATTTTGAAGTGATTAAAAAGCGCATTATAGTTATTTAGTATATCAACTATCAACAATGATTGGCATCAATTATTAACTTACAATACTGGCGATTTTATAGTTGCTAGGTAATTTCGTACCAGCAAAAAACAAAAGGTTTTTTATTTTTTTGCTGGTACAAGGACTCGACATAGCTTCATTTGATTCATAGCAGACTTTAGATATCCAAATCATTAGCACTTTTAGCAGGTTTACCTTTTTCGATCGCCTTTTGAGTATAATATGATTTTACAATTTTGAAGGGTATCTTTTACATCAATTTCTTAACAAGTATCACGTAGAGAGTGAATTATACTTATAGTTTTCGTGGGGATGTTTTCTTGACGATCTTGTGCCAACTAATGAGTGATGTCTCAGCCGCAATTATCAGGCGACGAGAGCCTCACTCACGCGAGTCGTAATAATAACTACATGCAAACCAAAATAATCTACTCTTATTAAATTTTACGTGAGAATAGGTTGGTTTAAATATTATATCATGACCTAAAATTGGTTTTGGCTGGTACCATACACAATTGATTTACAATTTACTTATCACAATAAATGCATTTGGGTATTTTTAACCACGTATCTATCAGACTTCTGCATTTTTCGGCCTTCGTGGCTCAGTTGGTTGGGTATCTGACTGCTGATCCAAAGGACCCGGGTTCGATTCCCGGTGGAGACACAGTTTTTAATTGTGTTTTCAGTCTGGATCTGTGAGACGATTAATATCGTAAGTCTTCAGAATGTAGCAACTTATTATTGGGTGCGTGTTAAATTAATATTTGACATAGTACCTATTAGTTGCCCGAGTAGCAATATAAAATATAAATATAAAATATCCCTCTCACCTTAAACGAGCGACAGCAAACACTTCGGTCACCAACCACATCCATGATTGGCAAGTTAACTGAAATAAAAATAGTCAACACTACATCCTTCGGTGATCGTGCTTTTGCTGTGGCTGGACCAGCCTCGTGGAATAAACTACCACCTGAACTGAGGCGAATCGACAACTTGGCACTATTCAGGAAACACCTAAAAACTTACTTCTTCCGCGAGTCTTACAAAAACCTGTAATATATTCAAAGCGCCCTTGAGGTGAGGTTGTTACAAAAACGAAGCTATAAAATTCATCCCAATTTTTTATTATTATTTACTTATTGATTAAAAATATTAGGAACAGGCAACGTTATAGAAGTTTATTTTTTTAAGTTTATTTGACATTTCATAAAATTACTGTTCACTTTAAATGTGTGTAATTTAAGTTGCAATTGTCATTAGGATTCCAAATAAAAGTTATCATTTGTGCCCGCATCGTTCGTGTGTGAAAACGACATTATAGATTTTCAAAGCATTAACTAATCTATGTACATATTATATGCTTTAGTTCCTTGCAGTTGAGGGTGGTGGTGGAAGGGAGCGAGTTTCATGACCGCAGATGTGTCCATGTCGCACTGCAATAATCAATCAAGTGGATAAAAGTACCCATCTAATCTTATCGCATTGTTCAATACCCTCCATGGTCGCGTGGCGTACAAATTACTGCACAAAATGCACATGCGCCCGGCTAGAGCGTCATTTTTTATAACTATTATTGTCGACGCTGCTTTCTAAGTAGATTACTTGTCAACAGATATTAATGATTGATTGTGTTAGTTGAATTTGTTTTTTCTTATAATTTTATCGCTGTAGGAACTGACCACTAGGTACATATTAAAATGCAGCAGATTTACCCGAATCAAATATACGCTTGAGAAGTTGAATTTGCTGTCAATAAAACAGCAAATAATTTTAAATGTATTAATTTTCATATATTCATTCATTCATTCATTCATACCATCACGGCATATCCCACAATGTGGGGTAACCAGCGAAAGGTGTGCGGGTGTGCATTGCCTTATAAAAGGGAGCACAACACATATGTGTATACCCACACACCAGTCTCGTCTCACCTAAAAAGGCACTACATTCAGAATGGGTGGTGAACCTCATTGCTGAACAATGTCAGATATAAATTATTAATTTTCATATATAAATTAAAAAATCGCCTACCACCGATATTTGCTTAAAAATGTTCTGTATAAATTCGAAGTTCACACCTATCCGACGAGAAGTCGGCGGGACTGCCTCAGACTAACCTGGTAGGTACACAAAATAATGTTTATTACATAGGTTTTTAACTTTTTAATGATTTGCCAGAATGTGTGAAGGAAGCATCTGGTCTTGCCGCTTTTCGTCGTCTAAGTATTGAATACATATAGGAAAAGTTCTTTTAAGATATTGTGTGCTTCCTTTGTATTTTTGTGTAATATTTGAATATTTTCTTGTTTTTTGGAGTTTTTATTTATTTCATAATGTGAAAACTTTTTATTTTTCACTTGTTAATATGTTTATGGGTTACACTAGATGTAAGAAAATGCATTTATTTTTTACATCTAAATAAAATCTATTTATATTGGGCAGACTTTGTTTTGCCTCAGATCGCAATTATATAGATCTTATTTTACACATTGTTCTGTCATTGATCGCCTTCTATGTAAATCGCCAAATGAAATAGACCTTATTTATATATTTTACATATTTTTATATTTTTTGATGCACATACACAATTTTGTGATATTTTTTAACAGATTTTTTAATTATCTCAATATAGACGAAGTTGGAATATTTACTGTAGGAGAACCGGGAAAAGAATTTCAGTATTACAATATATAGAACTTTCAAAATTGAATTGATAGGGATCTCATTAAAAAGACATAATTGGTGAACGTTGCGCAAGCGCATAAAGTGATCACGTAAACCAGCCGATGACAGGTCGTAAGCCCTGTAGGTGCCTTGATTTCCCGGTTCTCCTACAGTAAATATTCCAACTTCGTCTCTATTGAGATAATTAAAAAATCTGTTAAAAAATATCTTTGACTCCCGACAGGAAAAAATCCAATGTTTGCGCATATGCAATAATAAAAAAAATATTCAATTTTGTGATACTTTGTAATCTGGTTCGTTAGAAAAAAATGCCTAATGGCAATGAGCTCGCCAGTGTGCAATATATTGGTTTATATTATGTAAATCTTCTTCTTCTTCTGGTGCCCTGTCAGGAATTTCCGACGTTGACGATCACTCTGGCGAATTCCTCTCGGTCCTGTGCTGCCCGGAATATCTGCTCCACAGTTCTGAAGCCCGTCCATTCCCTGATATTACACAGCCAGGACATCTGTCTCCTTCCAGTCCCTCGGCTACCGTCTATCATGCCCTCCAGTGTTAATTGGAGCAAGTGGTAATTTTCTCCGCTCATTATTTGGCCCAGATATGCAATCTTGCGGACCTTTATTGTTGACAGGAGTTGCCTGGTTGTCCTGGCTATGTATATATTAACAAATAAATAAATATTTTAATTAATAACAATAAAATAACTGTGTACTAACCACTTTTTTATTAGAACCAAGTTTACATGTTTCGAGAGCAATGCTCTCTTCCTCAGGACACATAGTGAACTAGTTAACAAATCTTAAAAATAATAAGCAGGTATATGTCTTTGTAAAAAAAAAATAATGTTAGCTTACAAATGGTCACCCTAACCTTCTTTACCCCTCTACTTCTCCTTTCCTCCCCTCTCACTGCTTTTACATATACTTATTATTTTTAAGATTTGTTAACTAGTTCACTAAGTGTCCTGAGGAAGAGAGCATTGCTCTCGAAACATGTAGACTTGGTTCTAATAAAAAAGTGGTTAGTACAAAGTTATTTTATTGTTATTAATTAATGATGGAGCCACAAAAGAATAATTTCGCATTTGATAAAAATATTTTTATTTATTTATTAATATAACGATAGTTAAGTTTTTTTATGTCCAACTAAGCCACAAAGACACACAATTTTTTGTCATGTTCCTAATTCAAAACAGAATGGCATGGACTAAAGACAAAAAAGATGTGTAATTTATTTTTAAATGGACGGCGGAAAAAATACGTTGTTTGCTGAAATCTCTCTTTATATAAATACACTGTGAGAAGTTTTCAAAGCATTCATTCATCTCAAAAGGTGATGTATTATTTTCTCATATAATAATCGTGTACAAGAAGAGCTCTATAATAATACATTTGTTGTAAAAAAATCTTTTTTCGTGTCAGAGCGAAGGGTTATTATTAAGGTAACGTTGTACGAAGGAAAAACTTGTCAAATGATGTCATGTTTTCTTTATTGGACACAAAAAGTCCATTGTATCGTCACAAATTGGAAGAATTTGGATCGTTTTGGAAGAAAATTTATTTTTTTCTAATAATAATAATATGCTTTTAGAAATTTTAGATTTAACAAAAAAAATAAAAGATAATAAATATGCGAAAATGTAGAATCATGAATACATGTAGAATCGTTAAATATTTTTTAATCGTATATAATCGGGAATCATTAGGGTTGATAAAAAGTATGGAGACCTCCTCAGAGCCTAATACTTTGAGCAATATTTGACAAAATTACACGTTTTTGTGTTTAAAATGTTAACACAATATCTAAAACAATCTGCCGAAGGAATCCACTGAATTACCAATACCTTTAATACATTTTCTGTCATTGAATCAAAAGATTATATATCCTCACAATGTTCATGCGAAATATGAGATAGAAATTCCTCACTATTGCTGGCCCATTTCCTTAATTTGAAACCAGCACCCCTTTATAGCCTTAAGCTTGACAGCCTCCTGAACCGTAGACATGTGACTGTGGAGAGCAGCAGACCACCGCGCATCTGTGCAGCTGCCCCTCAGTCAACTGCACCATGCACGATCTTATGATGGGCAATGATTGTGCTATTGTCGTTGCTATACACTGTCAGAAGTTTATTTAAATGCGTTGCTGACACGATAGAAGAAGAAGAATCCTTTGATATGTTTAGTATCTGGATGGATGAATTGTTACCAATTGAAAGCTTGATCGGCGCGTTTGTTGCATTTTATTTTGTTCTATTTAATAATTCACAATTAACTCAGGTGGATTCGGGCTGGACACATCCAGAGATTGAGCTCTTCGATGGCTGGACGGACTAGTAAAGGATGCAAACAAAATCGCCATCTATAACTGGCGTAATGCATCACAAGACCAACAGTCACGGAGACGGGCTCTGTAGGAGGCTAATTACCCGACCTAGGTTGTAGATCCACAGATGAACATATTGATAGACAGTAGATATTTTTTTCATTTGTAAAACAGACGGATGGAGTAAATAATGATAAAACCAAATACGATGTACTATGTATGTCAAGATAGAAGTAAGTCGCGTTCGGTTCTCTCTGCCTACCCCGTGAGGGACATGGCGTGATGGTATGTATGTATGTAAGTACTATATTTTGATCTATTCTTTTTTTAAATGATCGATATTTTTTTACTTTAAAAGGTATTGCTTACAAGCACATCTGTCGCCGATAACCCCACATTGCGTGATATACCGTGATGATATGAATGAATGAGCATATACAGACTTAAAAAAAACAATTAAAAACTGTCTCCAGCCGAAACCGAATACGGGAACCTCCGCTCAGAAATCAGATTTCAAACCAACTGATTTTTTGACAGCTAATGAATCGAAATAACCCGCTTGAATATTGGCATTGTATTTACTGATTTAAATTCATCGTACGTCGTGTATTATGAAAATAAACTATTATTTTCAAGGATGTAGTCCTTTGCACATACTGACACCGAGAGATAGATCCTTAGCGATAAAAGAGATATATATTACGTACCTACTGAATATGGTATGGTAAGGTAGTTACATAACAACATACAGATTAAATCATGAATCTCAAATATGGGATTTGCATATCGCGATCCTGTTTTTGCAATGTTTCAAAATATTTGCAGTGAATTACAAAATACTGTAGATTTCTTTCAAGAACCTGCTTCTGATTATTTTTGAAAAAAAAAACACAGCATATAATACGATTAAAATATATATTTTTTGATTTCAAATGAATAATTTGTTTCAGAAACATACTAAATTGTTTCAGAAACATTTTTTTTTCTTTTTAGAAACATGGTAATTTGTTTCTGAAACAAACCATAATGATTTTTTTCAAAAACACGTATATTTTTTACTTCTGGAACAGCTTTTCATAATAAACAATTGTTTTCCAGTTTCCTGTGGCTTTGTACCATCAAATAAATATTTGATATGCCATATTGCTCCAAAATTTTTGTATTCAATACTTGGATATTTATTTTTCTTATTAGACCGTTTATAGCTAGGTATAGACAATCTTATTAGATAAGAAGCTGTTGAGGAATGTATCAATTAGATAAGATGAATGCGTAAGAAAGAGAGAATGGAATCGTGTGGGAAGCAGATGAATTTATATGTATATAAATATGTATGTATTAAATGATAGTTCATCGTATTAATAATAATGAAAGTGTTGTGAAAATACGTCGAGGGAATAGTGATTGAGGACATCGTTAATATATTTACCCAAATTATTCTACAAAATTGATTTTTATAAGATAACGTTTGATATATCATATTGTCTATAGAATTATAATTAATTATTTTCTTTATTGGGTCTAGACATGGAATCTGGATTAATTAGATTTTATTTACTTAACTTGATGAACATTAAATAAAAGGACATTAATATAAACACATTTATCAAGAAGTAGGATTTTTTCTTGTTATTAGTTTTCTTCGTTGCTGACGATTGTGTTCACCTTTATCAGCTATCTTCTACTGGACAAAACTGTTTCAGATTTAATACAATTAAAATTTTAATATATTTTGTAATTTTGATGTGGTGTCGATATGCTCACCCTACAAGGAAACGTCATCCGTCGGATAGTCTCGCTTCTCTCGCAGATTTCCGAAGATGGCCGAAGGATATCGGTTCCTGAATCGAGCGCCCAGCACGAATCGCCATTCGTTCATCAACCGACTGCACGAACACAGTGCCCAGCTTTTAAATAAATATATTAAATTAATACCATCCTCAACATCGCGGAACATCTTATCGAGTGTAATATTTGTAATTATTTGAACTGAAAATATATGTAATACGAGTAAGTTATCTTTTATATAGTTTAAATACTCGGCGGATATTTTGTGGTTGTTCATATTAACCGTTTTGGCATGTGAATTTTGCCCTAAACCACTATATTTTGAGTCACTATGCGACATGTTTCGGCAGTGCTGTCCTGCCATCGACCGGCTAATTGAGACTGAGTGTTGATGTTTAGTTTTTGGATGAATCAGATGTCAGTCCACCACCAACCCCCTCTACTCACCTCCCCACACATCTGACACATCCAAAAACTAAACATCAACACTCACTCTCAACTAGCCGGTCGATGGCAGGACAGCACTGCCGAAACATGTTGCATAGTGACTCAAAATATAGTGGTTTAGGGCAAAATTCACATGCCAAAAAGTTATCTTTTTATTATGAAGCCCTTCATCACTCAATTATTTCTTATTAAATTAAATGAACTGATTATATTTATTTGCAATATCTAAAATAGTGGTGCAGATGATTTGAACACGTAATTAAACTCGCAACCTTTCTGATATTATAGTAAAATTCTTAATTAAATCAAATAAAGCGTGTTCAAAAGAAGTTTGTGAAACACCTCGACTACAGATCACACACTTACTCCCCAGAACTCTCATCTCGCTGTGTTAAGTATTCTCTACCCACCTTACAGAAGAGACGCACAATAAGAGACATGATGTTTTATACAATATATTGAATAATCGCGTCGATGCTCCTAAATTATTAGAAAAAAATAATCTCAGAGTTCCTGCACGTGCACGACAAGGAGTGTCCGTTTATTCAGTACCTATGCCTGTTGTTCGAACAAACTACTCAGGGAATGCATTTATCTATAGATCAAGTAGGTAATCAGTTTGATTCAAAGTTCGCGGATTTTGACATGTTTGGCCCACCGGCCATTTTTGGGAAGGTGTTGAGGCATTCGTAACGGTGATTTTCCTTTCCAATTTTTTCCCATTCCTATTCATAGTCCTGTCCTTATTTCCTAGCTTGTCCATTGTTTAATTAATTTTGTTTGATCTTATTTTAATTGTTTTTTTTATTTTTTTGTTTTTCTTTTTCGTAAGATCGTAATTTAGTAAGTTGTGTTACTATTTTGGTTTTTATGTTTAATAGTTAAATTTGAATTTATATGTATATTACAAAAACTGTCTGTAACATGCATAAACCTCTATATTGACATTATATTGTTTTCCTTTCACATGACAATCGTTTATGTAAGTAAGGCCCTCATCAGTAATAAGATCCTAATCAGGCAAAACAATCTACCTGTGAAGTCTGGTCAACGGGTGAAATCCAAACCATCCATATTTACGCATATCATGGATATTATTATCATATGTAGTTCTATAATGTCTGAAGATATTATAGAACTCCATATCATAATTATATCCATGATATGGTTAAACTTGGATGGTTTTGATTCCGCCGGTTGACTTGCTCCCCCCCCCAGAATTTTGCAAAAATCTTATGATTGAGTTGTATGTACACACAGTGCACCGGAAAAGAATAGTGCTTCCACTCTTTTCAATTATCATCGCTTTCGGGTGTCTCGTGAGAGCCGGATAATCGAATATACAACATAATACATTAACAGATTTTTAATTATCTCAATAGAGACGAAGTTGGAATATTTATTGTAGGAGAACCGGGAAATCAAGGCACCTACAGGGCTTACGACCTGTCATCGGCTGGTTTACGTGATCACTTTATGCGCTTGCGCAACGTTCACCAATTATGCCTTTTTAATGAACTTTCAAAATTGAATTGATAGGGATCTCATTAAAAAGGCATAGTTGGTGAACGTTGCGCAAGCGCATAAAGTGATCACGTAAACCAGCCGATGACAGGTCGTAAGCCCTGTAGGTGCCTTGATTTCCCGGTTCTCCTACAATAAATATTCCAACTTCGTCTCTATTGAGATAATTAAAAATCTGTTAAAAAATATCTTTGACTCCCGACAGGAAAAAAATCCAATGTTTGCGCATATGCAATAATAAAAATATTCGATAATACATTAGTTCAGCGATGAGGTTCACCACCCATTCTGAATGTAGTGGCATTATAGGTGAGACGAGACTGAAGTTTGGGATACACGCTCGTGTCGTGCATCCTTTCATGCGATAGTGCACACGGCACACCTATCGCTGGTTACCACACATTGTGGGATATAGCGTGATGGTATGAATGAATGTTTGTGTGTCTGATTGTTATCATTGTTTTCGACTAATCTTATAATTATTAATCGTTTATTTGATGAAATATCTTTTTTCTTTATATCACTGTCATTTAGGTAATATATTATTTTAGAAATTAAACACTTATTTTATACACTGACTAGTTTCGGTCACTTGCTGACCATCATCAGTGAGACTGAAAATTGATTGTTTTTATTTTTATTGTTTATATTCTATGAAATTTTATCTTAATTTTTTTTCTATGAAGTATTCGACCGTTGAGAAGTTAAATAGGGAGTTGTTTTATTTGTTTGTAAATATATACATTTTTTAAATATTATCACAATTTGCTGAAACTAGTTTGAAATACTGAATAGTTTATTTCATATAGCGATTTTAATAGATTCAGATAGTTAGTATTGTATCATTGGCGCTACAACCCTGTGTGGGCCCTGACCTCATCCAGAATCCTTCTTCAGATTGTTTACATGTGTGATGTTAATATAAGCCAAGATACCTCTAGATGATTATTTATTTTTTTTTTTTTTTATACTTAATTGCAAATGAGAATACAAAATAAATAGCCAATTATAAAGTTTCACATATTTAAATTATTATATATTATTGATGTTGGGTAGTCATTGTATGATGGTGAGTGTATGTGGGGGAAAGGGAAGGGTAATGGATATAGGAAAGCGTTGATAAGGAAGGGATGAATGTTTAAGGAAAGTAGGTTTGATTTTTAACCAGTAATATTACCAATAACTGCGCGTAATTGGCGTTTCATCGATGTCTGTGTGGAGTTAAATATATCAGGTTGGGGGTCAAGACTATTGTAATAATTTAAGCATCTGTTGACATAATTATTCTGTGCGTAATTTGTTCTGCAGTATGGTGTATAGAAAAGGTGATTTTGGCGTGTTGTTTTCATGGGGCAGTTGAAAGAAATTTTTTGGAGTAGGCTGTCTACAAAGCTATTAAGTATTTTATAAAGCAGATAGACATTGGATATCTTTCATCTTTTTTCAAGTGATATAAACCCATGTAATTTTAAAGATTGGTCATAATCATGGCGGTAAATTTTTTTTCTAAAATTGAGCGTTTTAAGAAACCTTCTCTGAATCCTCTCAATTCTGTCGATGTGAATATTGTAACTAGGGCTCCATACAGTTGATGCAATAATTATAATTTTTTATATCTATAAACATCATCTTAATATGAATTTCTGAAAATGTTTGTCAGTCAAATGATCTTTGATCCGAATGCCAATTAATTTTTTTACCATGTATATTTTTTCTTATTATTTACACACATAATATCTTTGAGAGTATAAAAAAATTCATTGCATATCAAATCAATTGAATGATTGGCTGTACATTTGATCACGGGAAATGAATGCTAATCAATATGTGAGTATGTAATTAAGGGGTTTTATTATTAGATGAGACATACAGGAAATCAAATGTATTATTTATTCCTTACTATATGATGTAATGTTTGATGAATCTGACGAAGTATAGTATACTATGCAAGAATATGAAAGTAATACAATTCAATACATCTTCCGGTTAAATTATAAACACGAAAAAAAATAGATTATCAATGTTTGAGATTGATATGGTCGTAAATCTTTGACGCCGATAGTTGTATTTTTATCATCATTTGTTGCATGTACATTTTAATGTACATACCTACATAATCATTGAGATGGGTCGGTGGCAGAGCGGTTAGCGCGCTGGGGTAGTAATCCAGTGGTCGCGAGTTCGAATCCTGCCTCGACCGATTTCGTTCACCTAAGCACAAGCATTCATTTGCTTATTTTAGGGAACGTAGGAAGATGTATATGTACATGTTTAACAAGGACATATTCATTTTTTATTAAAAAAACAAAAAATTGTATTTATAATTTTGACTTGTGTTGTTTGTCGTTATTTTTAAAGTATATTGCAGTGTATCAAATATTTATTTACTCAGATAATTTATAATTGCCACATTGGAGGCAGACGTTTAAAATTAAAAGCCTCCAACATATTGGAGGCTTTTAATTTTAAACGTCTTACAAACCGAGCATGAAATCATAACGTGAAATATATGAACTAGACATATAAGACCCGAGATAGACGGTTTTGATTTCTCTGTTTGACCAGACTTGCCCCCCTTGACTTTTTTTTTATTTATTTTTATAAATAGTCTAAAATTTTAAAATTTTATTTATTTTCATAAACATGAGCTAGTTTGTTCTAAAGTATATGAATAATATTTTTTTTTAACAATTTTTAAACTAACACTACTAGGGTAAACATCTTGTCGCAATAAATGTATTATTATAAAAAATATATAGAACTTAAAAAAATGGATTGATAGAGAACTCAATGCAAATACATAGTTAATTTGTGAACGTTGCGCAAGCGCATAAAGTGACGTAAGCCAGCCGATGCCAGGTCGTCAGTTCTGTAGGTACTTTGAGTTCCTGGTTCTCCTATAATATTCCAACTTCGTCTCTATTGAGATGTTAAAACTTGTCACAAATATCATCGACTCCCGACAGGATAAAAAATCCAATATTTGCATGTATGCAACTGTAAAAATATTCGATTTATGTATCTATTATTTTTTAAATAAAATTTAAAATTCGACAAAAATCAATTATGCATTAAACGCTTCTACCTTCGAATATTTTAAAATCTATCAATAATTAATTATGCATTAAACGCCTTTACCTTTGAATATTTTAAAATCAATAAATTATTAACTATGCATTAAACCTTGCTACCTTTGAATATTTCAGAATCTACCAATAATTAATTATGCATTTAACGCTTCTACCTTTGAATATTTTAAAATTTACCAAAAATTAATTATGCTTTAAATGCCTTTACCTATAAATATTTAAAATATATCAATAATTAACTATGCATTAAACGCTTCTACCTTTGAATATTTCAGAATCTATCAATAATTAATTATGCATTAAACGCTTCTACCTTTGAATATTTTAATATCTATCAAAAATTAATTATGCTTTAAACGCCTTTACCTATAAATATTTAAAATATATCAATAATTAACTATGCATTAAACGCTTCTACCTTTGAATATTTTAAAATCTACCAAAAATTAATTATGCTTTAAATGCCTTTACCTATAAATATTTAAAATTTGAAATATATCAATAATTAACTATGCATTAAACGCTTCTACCTTTGAATATTTCAGAATCTACCAATAATTAATTATGCATTAAACGCTTCTACCTTTGAATATTTTAATATCTATCAAAAATTAATTATGCTTTAAACGCCTTTGCCTATAAATATTTAAAATATATCAATAATTAACTATGCATTAAACGCTTCTACCTTTGAATATTTCAAAATAAACCAATAATTAATTATGCATTAAACGCCTCTACCTTTGAATATTTCAAAATAACCAATAATTAATTATGCATTAAACACCTCTCCCTTTGAATATTTCAAAATAAACCAATAATTAATAATGCATTAAATGCCTCTACCTTTGAATATTTCAAAATCTATCAAAAATTAATTATGCATTAAGATTTTACAATCTCGCTTTATGTATGTATGTATGCTGTGATTGAGGTGGCAGCTAGTAGTTGGTATGTATGATGGGGTGCATAAATATGTTGAGCACGGTGTGTTTTAATATTCATTACGAGATGTTATATTTCCGTCGGCTGACTCGTGGAATCCATTACGCAAAATGCGATTCCGTCTATTATTTCAAACGAGGATTCGAGTTATTTATAATCTCCACCTACCTTCAAAGGAAACGTCTTACCTATAGAGTTATTGAATCTCCTTCTGTCGCATAGAGGTGACAAAACTTAATCGAAATGTACATACATACATACCATCACGCCATGTCCCTCATGGGGTAAAAACTGAACACCACATTTTTCTATCTTGACATACACTAATATTTAATTTGAATAAGTCGTTTTTTATATGAAAGATTATTATTGTATACTATAGGTAAGCATTTCTTTAAAGAAAATGTCCTTGTAACAATTTCATATACATCCTCTTACATTCCCTAAATTAAGCATAAATGTTTGTGCTATAGGTAAACGAAATCGGTCGTGGCAGGATTCGAACTCGCGACCACTGGATTACAAACCCAGCGCGCTAACCGTTCTGCCACCACCCATCTATTGTTATTATAACTACCGTTTTACAAACAAATATCTTTATATATATTATGACATATTAAATACTTGCTAACATGTTGCCCTTTGACCAGGAACCAGGAACAAAATATGATCAAAAGTGTGCGTAGTTTAGCAAAATATAAATAAATGTATTGTATTGATTAATTAAAATAAATAAAATTTACATTAAAAACTAAAAAGAATAAAATCTAAAAAATATCTAAAAACATTGCTTTTAGATAAAATACAAACACGCATAAGAAGTATAGGAGAGGAAGAGGAGATAATATTGTAAATTGAGGTTTAGTTTATTGTTTTGTTAATTTTTGAATGTCTAACTACATACTTAATACCTTAAATGCGCTCTTGGAGTGATCATGTATCACCAACGGCGCATAATTAAAAAAAAATATTATTTCAGTGAATTTAGCGATAGGTACAACAATATCGTAAGTACCTAAGAATATTCCAGAGAGTGTCTTTCATTATTGAACTTACTTACTTACATCCGATGGTCATACAACTCCGGTAGAGCTTTAGCCTCCTGAACAGTAGCTTTCCAAGCCTTCCTGTTAGCTGCAGTGGACTCCCAGTAATTACAAGCATTCAGCACGTTCAG
Source organism: Molanna angustata (assembly GCA_963576475.1). Lineage (NCBI taxonomy): Eukaryota > Metazoa > Arthropoda > Insecta > Trichoptera > Molannidae > Molanna > Molanna angustata. The sequence continues at coordinate 30,973,115 of OY754975.1, forward strand.
ATCTCGGGTAACATTTTCCATCAATCTCTGCCTTGGTCTTCCCAGAGGTCTCTTGCCCACAGGGTTATTTTGCAGGATACGTTTTGTGGCTCTTTCTTCCCCTGATATGACAACATGTCCAATCCAAGCTAATCTTCTGGACCTGATTTCGCTGGTGATTAAAGGTTGTCCTGTCAATACACGAATTTCCTGTCTCCAGGTACCTGCCGCAATTCCTGGTCTTGGGCCTAATATTTTACGTAATATCCTGTTTTCAAACGTTAGCAGTCTTTGTTGGTCCTTGAATGTCATGCATCAGGACTCAGCACTATACAGGATTACTGGTTTAATCAGGCTATTAATAGACTTAGAGTTTCACTCTTCGCGATATGGACTTTGGAGACAGGAATGCACCCAGTGCCGCTGCTGCTCTTGTGCCACTTTGAATTTGGGACATTATCTCAACGCTCATTTCATTGGTGTTAGTAAGAATACTACCCAGATACGTGAAGATATCTACTTCTTCTATCCTATGCCCACTGACAACCACATCATTATAGGGTGGCTTCCTAAAGTAATTTAATTTGGATAGGTAGAGGTACTTTGTCTTCTGAGTGTTGATTTTAAGTCCCATTGTGCCTGATTCTTGATGGTGGAGTACATAAGTCATGGTGTTCATTATTGAACCCTCTTATATATTATATAAATAAATAAATAATTTTTAAACATATTTCTGTTTGCAAATCAATTTATTTCAAATATGTATGAATACATGTATGACTCAATGCACAGACTATGCCCTGTATATGTAGGTATATGTTATAAAGACCTTGTATGAATTAACGATCTAGTTAGCATTGGAAGGTATGTTGGTATATTCACAATAGTATTCAAGTGGAGTTGAAACCATGGGGTGGCAAAGCCACTTATTCTGCCGTCCAATGTCTCTTTTGAATTAAAATCAATGGAGGAAAGCCATAAATTTCAATTTGATCCCTCAGCCACTATTGAAAGGCTAATAGGTCCGACAATTGAAACCCGAAACCGAATTATTCCATTACTATACGAGACGTCTTTATAAAACAAAATTCACAAAAGTTTAATAATGAAGTGAGAACCGCATAGCTTTAATACTAAACATTTATTTTATTAAAGAATAATGTATAATATTCAATAAACTTTGTTTACACCACTCACATGAGCATAAACTTCTACCGGTTTCAAAAACAATGTTTTCTTCTTCAGGAAGACTTATGGACTTATTTAGTTTATTGAATATTATATATCATTTATAATGTCGCCACAAAGTTATCTTCCAAACATTAAATAACGATATAATAATGTTTTTTTGTAATATTTTTTGATAGAAATTTTTTTAAGTGCAATCAGCTAGACTATGGAATGGTAAAGAGGTCGCCTACTGCCAGCGTACCTATTTTTCAATTTGACATTGCATCATTATTACTAATCAAATCGTTTTGAGTATTCTTCTTCTTCTTCTTCCTCAGCCGTTTTCAATCCATCGTTGGATATAGGCCTCCCCCTTGCTCCTCCACATGTCTCTATTCCGGGCACATTGCATCCAATTTACTCCTACAGTCTTTCTGATGTCATCCGACCATCTAGCCTGTGGTCTTCCCACACTCCTTTTTCCCGTTCTAGGTTGCATTCTAGGAGTTTTTTTGTCCATCGTTGGTCAGTACATCTGGCAATATGACCTGCCCAGCTCCACTTCAGGGTAGCCATCCTTTCAGCTACGTCCACAACTTTAGTTTTCTCTCGTATCCATTTGTTTGTCTTCTGATCTCTCAAGTCTTGAGTATTAATTAAGTAAAATAATATAGAAAAATAATGCCATGCTCCGATTTTCAAGGTTTATCTTAAATTTTAAATAATAATCAGTTGTAGAGCAATATTTTTTTATATTTTTTAAGTATGTATAAAGAAACCTAAAAAAACATTTAAAACAAATCAAAAGTGGTGTAAGCAAACAAGTTATCATTTTAATTTATTAGTTAAAATGAGCCACAAAGTAATAATTGCAAAGTATCAAGATACTTTAAATAAACATTTATTTTCCATTCAACGCAATTGTGAAATAAAAGTTTTTGAAGTTTCTTTACTAAACCCGAAGCATTGATAAAAATGTCATGACAATCTTCCATATTTTTGTCTTCTTTAATTTAAAAATATAAAAATTGCTATACGCTTATATTAGAAATATTTGATAAATGTCAAAAATCGGTGTATGCTTATTATTTTTCTGCAAGAGTATACACAGAACATAATAAAAATATTTGTCTTTATTAATGTATAAGCTATCTTAGGATTTTTTTTTCAAAATGATTCGTTTTATAGTAATGATGCAATATCAAATTGAAAAAAATACTTACGCTGGCTGCAGGCGCCCCCTTAAGTGACGATGTATCTTCGTATCAATATTTAAAAAAGATGAAAAAAATATTTGTAAAAAATAGAAGAACGATTTACTCTCTGCTTTCTTCATTTCCCCACGTTCTTCATCGCTGTCATTTTAACTTTTTTTTTTAATATTCAAGATGGGTGGTGAACTTCATTATTGAATTCTATGAGAGTTCATTTTGCCTGTTATATTTATGATTATTCGACTCTTGGGGGACACCAGAAAACGATGTTAATTGAAGAGAATGGAAGAACTATTCTAAGCCGGTGACTCACAATTAGGTAAAAACTGTGTCCCCCCGGGTTCGATTCCCGGTGGGGACACAGTTTTTAATTATGTTTTCAGTTTGCATCTGTGAGCCAATTAATATCGTAAGTCTCCATAATGTGGCAACTTGTTATTGGGTGCGTGTTAAATAATTATTTAACATAGTACCTGTAAATAGCCCGAAAAGCTACATAAAATAAAATATTTAAATGTATACATATATTTTGTTAATAAAAAAAATATTTGTCAGTTCTAACCTTGTTTGTAGGTTACCTTCATTTTTATCAAAGCAATTGAGTGTCGAGATGAAAATACCTACATAGGAATGTATTAAATAAAATAAAGCTTCGAGGGTCGAGCTTCTGTAGGATCCCTGACAAATTTCTTTATCATTTTCTTTTCGTGAGTATAAGAACCCGAAGAAATATTGGCACCACGAACTCAAAACCATTTCCACCGGAGAGAGTGAGAGAAATAAAAGTGGATTGTGTCGAGTGCCGACTCAACTTGTTCTGCCATTTGCTACTTTGTATCAAGGTTGCCACTAGCGAAATAATAATATTACTCAATCGAATAATTTCATTATTGCATATGCGCAAACATTGGATTTTTTCCCTGTCGGGAGTCAAAGGTATTTTTTAACAGATTTTTAATTATCTCAATAGAGATGAAGTTGGAATATTTATTGTAGGAGAACCGGGAAATCAAGGCACCTACAGGGCTTACGACCTGTCATCGGCTGGTTTACGTGATCACTTTATGCGCTTGCGCAACGTTCACCAATTATGCCTTTTTAATGAGATCCCTATCAATTCAATTTTGTCCCTATCAATTTACAACGAGATGAAGGTCCTAAGGTCAATCACTGGTAAAACTCTCCGAGATCGTGTTCGAGAGTTTCAAATAAGGAAAACATGTGGAATAGAGGACATCGTTCGATGGAGTAAATCCAGAAGAAGGCATTGGAGGGACCACGTAGCCAGGATGGACAGTGATAGACTTGCAAATATAGCAGCAAATGAAATTCCTTCTGGCCGCCGCCTACCCGGTAGACCACCCAAGAGATGGAAGGATAGCTGGACTTCGTCATCCCAGAAGGCATAGTTTCTGAAGAACAGACCAACTAGGTCTACTAAACGAAGAAAAAGAAGAATTACCACCGTGTTAATGAAAAAACTTTGAAATTATAATTGTTTTTTTTTGCGATTATGTCAACCCTGAATCTTTAGTTATGTAAAAAAAACGGTGTTTGTAGATATGACCGCATCGTTCCAAGGGGTGGAGGACACGGGAAGGTTATGATTGATGAAGGAGGCAACCCTCGCTATCTCACCTACTACCAGACAGACACAGCCCTGACACCAGATAAGGACCTCTGAGGTTTAGGAACCTTCGTTTCTGTTCTTGAGGGCCCTTTCTTTTTAATAACCACTCTTTGCTGATTTATGCCCCTGTGTTGTTTTTGTAGTGATTCATAACTAAAGACTTGGATGTAACAACCGTTGTGATTACGGAATACAGCACATTTCATTTGCGGAACATTGATAATAATTTAATGAAAAAATCATAGAATAATAATAAAACTATAGAATACTCATTCCCATACAATACCTCACTGAAAAAGTGAAGCCGTTTTATTGGCCGGCTCGTGTCAATATATGTATGACTCTGCTGGTAGACATTGTTCGTATAGTACTACTCGTTATTTATTTATTTATTTTATTGGATACAACAGCTATAAAATAATTTACAATGAAAAAAAAATTACATAATATGATTTACAACGCCAATTACTGTATCCATCTATTAAACATAGGTAGGTATATAATTTCATAATAATAATTCAATGAAACAATATTACATCGTATCTTTATACAAAATCGCTGTCCTGAAAAGTTATGACTGCGTAAATAATTTTGCAAGCAGTTAAAAAATTCCCTATTTGGAGAACGTATCACGCAGACGGCCAACTGAATGCTCGTAGCAAAATGTTGACCAAATTAGTCAACATTAAGCAGTCGCGATTACTGCAGGCTAAAGAGTATTCTATACTCTTATTATTCTAGGGAAAAAAATATGACAAATCATTTCTTACCACCAACCCACGCAACGTGTAACCTAGAATCAAATTAGCTAGCTAATTGATTTTGTTGGCATAAACAAAAAATGAAGATATAAAAAGTTTAGATTTTTCAACCGTATTTACAGGAATGCAAATACGACAAACACATTTTATATTATAATACATATTTGAAATCAAACAATAATTTAGCGCCATTACACAAGACTATATAATTTACCCCGTTAAAAATCACTACCAAACCACAAGAACATTTAAATCACTTCTACTCCACCGTGGATTTAAATCACTTAAAAATTATTCAAACCTTGTAATTTTAATAAAGACCGACTCTATCGGCTTCGTACCAGGTAGGCGGTTATAGACACGATCAGCCCAAGTGCCAATTGGAAGAAAAAAAAAACAATTATCGACAGGAAGCTGGTTGTTCATGGGAAAGATATGCGAGCCTGACAAAGTCGCACGTACCTATTGAAACTGGTTTACATTTCTAATTAGATATAATATCAAGACTACCATAATACTTAGTGCCTACAATACCTGATATTATTTCGAGAAATTTAAAACATTTCCATTATAAGTGGCCTAAGATTATGCTATGTACCTCAATGTAAGTCAGCGGTGAACTTTTGAAATCTACAACATATTACTTAAGTACTTCATATAATATGTAAGTAGGTTTATTTATTTATTTATACAATGCTTTTTGTGCCTTGTGCCTTTTTGTCAATTTGAAAAATACAAATTTCAAATTATAAGAAATATTTGACAGTTAAAAAATTGAGAAGCACTGATCAGATATCCTTCGAAATCAAATGGGGTCTAGTGAGTATTAAATATACATATTCGCAAAATTTCAAAAGAATCGAACGAGTACTTTATGGTATAATAATAATAATAATAATAATGAACAATTCTTTGCACCTTGCGCAAGTGGCGAGTTTATTGCCGTATGGCAATTTCTTCCAACTAACCAGTGTTTCCAGCCCAGGGAAGCAATATTTGCGTGAAAAATAAATTTAAATGAATTTCTCCTCTGCTGGGAATCGAACCCAGGACGCCCGCACAAAAACCGAACAGCTACCAACTGTGCCACGGCGGTGGGCCAGTCAATAAAGTAGAATTAACACGCCATACATAGTACATAGCACACACACAAATAAATTGGGATGAAACTTTCATAAAAATATGCAATAGAAAAAATAACCTTAAAAATTGTGAATTCATAACTGCCCGTTATATCCCCTTGAGATACTGCAGAGGATTTAAATTGATAGCCGGCACAAAAAACTCCCAATCATTAAATGAGAATTGAATAAATAATGATTGTATGCTTTTTGTACTAATTATATAAACCCACAAATAATATAGTTTAGCTTGGGTCGTGATTCATTATTTGACGAGACCCGTACCAATATTATTGATATAAATGCTTGATAAATGTACCTATCTGATATATGACCCCTTGTTAATACATCCATAGGCTGACTCATACGTCTATGTAATAAATTCATAAATTGATTATTGATATTTAATGTTTGATTATGAAATCAAGTGCTGCAATTGTTCACTACAGCGCTGCAATTGTTCACTATTAAATCAAAACATTGATACGTCTTTATTTATCTGAATATCTTCATAAAATACTATATATTTTTTAAAATATTAAGTAATCAATAATTAATCATAATTTCAATTAATTAAACGGAATCTTGGTTTTCCTCATCTCTTACAAATTTCGGTCTATTGAACTTGTATGAAAATTGTCGCAAGACATTTTAATTTCTTTTTGGAATTCGAATCCAGGACACTGGCACAGGAGCTAATGAATTTATCACTATACCACTGTAATGGCGTGAGTTTTTTTTTTTTTTTCATTTCTATATTGTCGGCCTTAGTGGCTCAGTTGATTGGGTATCTGACTGCTGATCCAAAGGTACCGGGTTCGATTCCCGGTGGAGACTCAATTTTTAATTTGTTTTCAGCCTGTATCTTCGAGACGATTAATATCGTAAGTCTCCATAATGTGGCAACTTGTTATTGGATACGTGTAAAATTAATATTTGATATAGTACCTGTTAGTTGCCCGAGAAGTAATATAAAATAAATAAAATAATATAAAATAAAAAAAGGTCCCCTTTTATGTCATAACTATTGCATTACACTTTATTAACATTTACAAACACATACCATCAAATAAATTGTGTATTTTTCTGGTTTTTCATATTTATGTATTTACAATTTAAAGGAAAGGAAAGAAGATCGTAATTCAATTATGTATTTGAAGTTTTTCTTTTTTTGGCGTAGGTTTATTATTTTATTCTTTTCTGTGATTTTGTTTTCGATGTGTTTTTTATGTAAGTCTATTAAGGGTAATATATTCAGTTAATAAATAAAAAAATAAAAAAGCAATAAATAAATAAACTAATGAATAAATAAATAAACTAATGAATGAATGAATGAATGAATGAATGAATGAATGAATGAATGAATGAATGAATGAATGAATGAATGAATGAAAGGATGAATGAATTAAGAATGAATGAATGAATGAATTAAGAATGAATGAATGAATGAATGAATGAATGAATGAATGAATGAATGAATGAATGAATGAATGAATGAATGAATGAATGAATGAATGAATGAATGAATGAATGAATGAATGAACGAATGAACGAATGAACGAATGAACGAACGAATGAACGAACGAACGAACGAATGAACGAATGAACGAATGAACGAAAGAACGAAAGACCGAACGAACGAACGAACGAACGAATGAATGTTTGAATGAATGAATAAATGACTGAATGAATAAACAAATAAATTACAATAACAAAAAACAACCCATACAATTTAGCTTCCCGGTTCGAGTCCCGGTTTAAATTGTGTTTTCAGTGTGGATTTGCGATAAGATAAACATCATCTGTGTTCAGAATGTGGCAACTTGTTATTGGATGCGTGTTTAAATATCATTTGACATAGTACCTACCTGTTAGTTGTCTCTGAAGTAATACAACTCTTATAACATTATTGTTGTAAAGGATTATAGGACAGCATGGAGTCAGCTCTTGTGTCAGTACGACTCATATGGGATCATTGTAAAACGTTGGCTGAATTATCAAAACATGCGCTGCCCATCATAATAAATATGATATATGGGATATTTATTATAAATGATGGTCAGTGGTCAGGTATCCGCCATGGCGTGGCAGCTCACCTGTTAGGCGGCTTCGTCCGCCAGGTGCACGCAACCTTTTAAATATTCAACTTTTGTTTTTGTTTTTATCACTCATCATCACGTAAGAGCCGGGTAATCAAAAATACAAGAGGCAAAATGCCAACACCCATGAGCGTTGCCTCTTCATCTGTCGTACTTCCTTTTATAAGGCTGTTGGGAATTGAGGAGACAGCCCCTCTGGTCTGCCTATATGTCCCCACCAAACAATTCTCAGCTAATAACATCATGTAATCAGAACATGCATTATTATTTCACTACAATAAGTAAGTAGCCTCAATATGACCCAAATACCTAATGTGGTGACCCCGACGTGATAAACACGCGACCTTCCGATCTGGAGTCACACCAGCACACCTTTAGCTGGTTATCTCACATTTCAGGATATGCCGTGATGATACGAATGAATAAATCAATCACTGATCACCACTTTTTTCCCCTAGAGCATTATTTTTATTGATCAGGGTCAATATTTTATTACCATACCATCACTCCATTTCCCAATTAAGACTAAGCAGAAAGAACCGAAAGCCAGACTCCTCTCTCTTAAACAACATTTCTGGCTTCATTCACGTCCATGCATCGTCTCATACACGCTGTACTATTATTCTTACTTCTCACGTTTTTCTATCATACATCGTTTAACCACACATTCATTAATCTTAGTGACTTCATTTCAATCTTCTGCCATGTCTATGTTTCACTAGCATACATTAATCGTTACGACGGTATTTTTATGCATATTTATGTATTTATTTTGTCGACTATGACACTAAATTATTTACTCTCCATAATTTCATTTCTTTTTTTTTTCTTCTTCTTTTTTTCTATTAATGCTCTAAATGATTTATTTACCTTCTTTAATATTTTCATTCATTCATAATTGAATTTAGTTTTCGGTATTCCCTCTTATTATGACTAGAATTTAAAATAACAATTTGAATACTTTATTTATTTATTTTAATGTGTATTGTTTTTTTACATATTATACAAAAAATAATTACATGCGTTGATACTCTTTCGACAGAGAAAAGCTCGTTTTCGGAAAGAAGTATTGTTCCTACTTTCACATATTTATATGTACACATAAAAATGTTCATCTTACAGGATAGTGTATTGCCAAAAATATGACCTTCAAAGGTATTTAAAATTTATTTTGATTATTAATTCTCCAATGCAAGTGGGCAGGTCATTGAAAAATATAATTCCACTAATGACTTCAATAAATATGTAGTTACAAACTGAAAAGAAAATGTAAACTTCAAAATAACAGTGATTTCAAAGAACGAAAAAATAATTTAAGCGTATGCTGAATTAATATATGAAATAAAAGTAATAAAATAAACTTTATTGGTTAGATATCTGAATCTTGAACGAAAGGTCTCGGGTTCGATTCCCGGCGGAGACACACTTTTGAATTGTTTTTTTCACTCTGGATCCAGAATGTGGTAACTTACTAACTGGTTATGTATATGATACGTGATCAATTAATATTAATATGTCAGTTCAAAAAGTTGAAAATAAACAAATTCAATATTAAATTGTTTAGTACCGCTGTCGATAAGCTGGAATAATTCTCGATGCTTGAACTTTGAAGTCGAAGAAGAGAGATTATTTATATGTATAACTTTAAAACAGTTTAGGCCATTATTTATACGCTCATTGAATAAAATGGCGCAAAGTTAACCGCACTGATGAAGTATCCTTTTGAAGCGAAAGGTGTGTAGTTTTAAATTTATGTTCCGTTGTTTGTTTTTTTTTTTATTTGCCTAAATATTCCTTTGCGTGTGGATTTTCACACGATGATTTATTATGGGTCTTAGGTGAATTCCATTAAATATATCATTTTTTAAGTTTTTCAAGTCATGCTTGTAATGTTTAATTAAATTAAAAAATATTTTCATAACATAGGCTAGGCAATATATTTATGTTTATTAAAAATATTAGATATAAAACGGTCGGGTTGTTGGCCAACACTATACTCTCTAACAAGTAACACATTTATTTTTCTTTTTGGCAATCCTTTGATACATTATTATTAAGTAGGTTTTTATTGTATGGAAGTGCTGATTAAGATATTGAAAGAATAGTTATGGCTTCTGAGTCGCTTTCCTCATCACTGAGGGTCGTGATCCTCTCTTCTCTTTGCCATCATCACCTGGTGGACAGCACTCCTCCATCTCTCCCGACACTCCGCAGTTCGCAATGCACCTACTACTGTTAGGCCAGTAACCGCTTTGATCTGGTCAGTCCATCTAGTCGGGGATCTTCCTCTACCTCTACTCCCCTTCACACTTCCGATCACGACCAGCTTTTCCAAGCAGTCCTGACCACGTCTTGCGATGTGTCCAAAGAAACGGAGGATATGGCCAAGACAGACAGCCGACAATCTATCCTCAATCTCAAGTTCCTGTAGAATGGAGATATTTGTTCGATTTGCTGTCCAGGGGATCCGGAGCATGCGACGCCAATACCACATCTCAAAGGCATCAATTTTTTTGTCTATGGCAGACAACAGAATAAACGGAGTACTCAGACCAGTTATGTCCGATCCAAGCATCTCAAAGAAAGACAAAATTGCCATACCTATATATTGCAATTGTAGTGTCTACTTTGACGTATGCCAGTGAAACATGGACGTGGCGAAAGACTCATGAAAGTAGAATAAATGCTGTAGAAATGAGATCACTAAGCAGAGTGTGTAATAGAAAAGATAATATATGATACAAGGAAGCAAAGAGAGAATGCAAGATAAGTAAAATAAAAGTAAATGCTTTGAGAGTGTTTGGGCATATATAAAGAATGAACGATGAACGACTGACAAAAAAAATATATATGGGTGCAAGAGATGGAGTGAATAGCAGGGGCCGCCCCAGAAAGAGATGGCATGACCATATGAATGATATTTTGAAAGAATGAACGATCGACGAGCATGTATGTAAAGGAATCGATTCTCTCTTATTTCCCCGTAAGGGACATGGCGTGATGGTATTCATTTTATTTATAAATAAATAAATAAATTTATAATTTCTTGCAGCCAATTAGAAGCCACCGCTGATAGAAGAAGTCTCCGCTGATGGTATATGTGTATGTATGATTTTATTTTATACATTATAAGAACAAAATAAGAATAAGACTTTATTCCGGAACGTGAGAGCATTTTTATATTTTAACGGATGAAATCTTATAAATATTTGAAATATCTAAACGGAATGTCTTTGAAAAACTAATCGGCTCTGAGTGAATGCATTACAATTTATAGTCTATCGGACCTATGGATACTTATTTTTTTAAACATTATTTTTATTTTATTTTAGTCCTTTATTTAGTTCTCGGGCAACTAACAAGTAGGTACTATGTCCAATATTAATTTACCACGCACCCAATAACAAGTTGCCACATTCTGGAGATTTATGAGACGCTATTTATCGTGTCACAGATTCAGGCTGAAAACACAGTTATTTACCAGGAATCGAACACAGGACCTTTGCTTCAGGAGTCAAATATCTAACCAACTAAGCCACGAAGGCCGATACACTATGAAGAACCTCATAGTGTGCACTCTACACATGATACCTGTTGAGAAATCGATGTAAAATATGCATGGATATTGTGAAAGATACATGTTACATTTTGTTCAACATTATTTAAAATAAATTGCATTAAACGCCTCTACCTTTGAATATTTCAAAATATATAAATAATTAATTTTGCATTAAACGCCTCTACCTTTGAATATTTCAAAATATATAAATAATTAATTTTGCATTAAACGCCTCTACCTTTGAATATTTCAAAATATAGGCTGTGAGGCACCGGCTTAGAATAGTGCTTCCATTCTTTTAAATCATTGTTTTAGAGTGTCCCGTAAGAGCCGGGTAATCGAAAATACAACTGGCAACAATAACATCTTACATAGTTCAGCAATGAGGTTCACCACCCATTCTGAATGTAATGCCTTTTTTGGTGAAACGAGACTGGTGTGTGGGTATACATAGATGTGTTGTTCTCCCTTTTATAAGGCAATGCACACCCGCACACCTTTCGTTGGTTGCCCCACATTGTGGGATATGCCGTGATGGTATGTATGAATGAATGAATGAATATTTTATCTAAATTACATTTTTTGAAAATGACGCTTATTCTGTACCTATCCAAATTATCATTAAATTTATTGGGTTCGTTAAATACAAAACGACAAAAAAAGATGGTTTCCAAATAAATTTTCTAGAATATTCCAGTCTAAATTGTTTCGTTAATCTCTCCTCGCAAAGGTTAATTGCTAGAAATATGTATGAAAATGATATCAACAAAATTCAACAGATTTAAAAAATAAAACACACTTTTTCACCACCCATTCTGTATGAGACGACGAGACTACATAGTATGTGGGCATACACGCACGTGTCGTGTTTTCTTTTATAAGGTAATACACACCCGCAAACATGTCGCTGATTACCCTACATTGTGGAATATGCCGTGATGGTATAGGTACATATATTATGTCATCACATTCCTGTTTAAATGAAATAGTTTAAAAAAATTTTTCGTGGTACAATCGTTTCGCCTGTGAAAGGCTTTTACAATCGATAAAATTAAAAATAAAATATTTTATATTTTTTTTATACTCACGTATTTTTTATGCGCCGTAGTATTTTATCTATAGATGGGTGGTGGCAGAGCGGTCAACGCGCTCGATCAGAAATCCATGGGTCGCGAAGTCGAATCCTGCCACGACCGATTTCGTTCGCCTATAGCATAAGCATATTCATAATTTAGAGAATATGTCAGGATGTATATGTACTTCTTACAAGGACATACATATTAATTATATTAAAAATATGATTTAAAAAAATTGACTGGATCTCATAATTGTTTATTTATTTGCATACAAAATATTAAGATACGAATATTTTTTTTTTGATAAGGGAACTCAATTAGAAGGCATAATTGGTGAACGTTGCGCAAGCGCAAAAAGTGATCAAGTAAACCAGCCGATGACAGGTCGTAAGCCCTGTTGGTGCCTTGAGTTTCTGGTTCTTCTATTGTATCCCAACTGCGTCTATTAAGATATAAAAAAGTTTGTCAGTAAAAATATTAAGATACGATGGGAGTCATTGCTCCTAGAACATCCTATAAGCTCGACAAAAAAATTAAGCAAATGGAAAATAGTCAAGCTTTTAAAACTAAAGGAATGGCTCTTAGTATCAGGCAGACATTATGCAGAGGAGATTTTTCATCTATAGCTTTCGACCCCATACTTTATTTTGCTCTAAGTATATTAGTGCATTTTTTTATATTATGTTTTTTTTACTCCTCACTAACCCAAGGGGATATAGTGGGGGGTTATGATTTCGCAATTTTTAAGGGTATTTTTTTTTGCAGATTATCAACTAGTATCATGCTGAGATTGTATTCTGAAAGTTTCATCACAATATATCTGTGTGTGTGCTATGTGCTATGTACGGCGTGTTCATTTTACTTTATCGATTATAGACTAAAGTACTCATTTGATTCTATTCAAATTTTGCAAATATGTATATCTAATACTCGATTAGATCCCATTAGATTTTGAACGATATATGAATAGTGCTTCTCAATTTTTTTAACTGTCAAATATTTCAAAGTGACCCCAAGCTCAGGAAACTTAAAATTTGAAATTTTTATTTTCAAATTCGTAAAAAGGCACATAACTTTCATAAAATGGCATTGAAGAGTTATCAAGTTTTCATAATAAAATATTTAAACAAAAAATAATTTAACAAGCCCATTTCATGAAAATGTTGGAAATTTCCCATACAAAATTTGAATACTTTATAGAATGACTTGTTAGTGAGGAGTTTAGCGTTGGCCACAACCCACTCGTTTATTTTACTTCCATTGTTGTTTGTGATATTATCACTTTTTATATACGATTGATGTTGGCATCAACTAATACAGTTTCACTGTCCCGAGATGCATTGTTGTTGTGATATTATCACTTTTTATATACGATTGATGTTGGCATCAACTAATACAGTGTCACTGTCTCGAGATGCATTGTTGTTGTGATATTATCACTTTTTATATACGATTGATGTTGGCATCAACTAATACAGTGTCACTGTCTCGAGATGCATTGTTGTTGTGATATTATCACTTTTTATATACGATTGATGTTGGCATCAACTAATACAGTTTCACTGTCTCGAGATGCATTGTTGTTGTGATATTATCACTTTTTATATACGATTGATGTTGGCATCAACTAATACAGTTTCACTGTCTCGAGATGCATTGTTGTTGTGATATTATCACTTTTTATATACGATTGATGTTGGCATCAACTAATACAGTGTCACTGTCTCGAGATGCATTGTTGTTGTGATATTATCACTTTTTATATACGATTGATGTTGGCATCAACTAATACAGTGTCACTGTCTCGAGATGCATTGTTGTTGTGATATTATCACTTTTTATATACGATTGATGTTGGCATCAACTAATACAGTGTCACTGTCTCGAGATGCATTGACCCCGGCACATTTTTTTTTGCCTAGTGGGGCATTGCAGATTCAATAATTATTGAAATGTCATCAATGTTTGTATGAATAAATAAATAAATAAAATATCAGTAATTTGTGACGTCCTCTATGTCTACCCTGCGTGATATACCTACGGCATGATTGTAAGAATGAAAAGGCAATAAAATGAATATTGCAGATCTTAGTAGATATCGATATATTCGATAAATAAATTCGATATATGTTCCCCGCCCAGTTTTATAGAATAACACGTTTTAGTTAGCAGTATATCATTACAGTATGCCTTTTATCAATTTAACGCTAATACTTAGCACTGTTTGCTAACTAGTTATTAAATTATAGAAACAAAAAATAGAATACGGAGAGATTTTTATAAGAATTTGCACGAACGTGAAATATGTGAACGAAGCGTTGTACAAAATACAGACCACAACTGATATGTCAATGTTGTCATATCACGAAATCTTCGCAAAAATATCTGTATAAGACATTATTTTTTATAATATCCTTGGTTGGGGTGGTCGAACTATGAAGGTAAATGCTGTTTTTCAATTATAGGTATATTCACAATATAATATATGAGTACAATACAAAATACAGATATGTCGGCTATATACAAAATTACTAGGTAAGTCCTCGTGAACAAGATAACATCGAAAGACCACGCGCACACTACGCGCCTTCTATACACATAGACGATAAATAGCGTCTAATAAGGAATGGCTAGTATTAGGCAGACACTATGCAGAGGTGATTTTTCACCCATAGCTTTCGACCCCATACTTAATTATTGTAATGTCATCAATGTTTGTATGAATAAATAAATAAGTCTCCAAAATGTGGCAACTTGTTATTGGGTGCGTATTAAATTAATATTTGACATAGTACCTACCTGTTAGTTGCCCGAGAAGTAATCCAACTGTCGATTCGTTCATGAGAATTCAATTCTCTTAATGAATCGACATTATTAAGCCAAGATGCGTGTACGAAGGAAAATTTTGTATGGTGTAGTGGACTTTTTGCAAGCTAATAACACCAACTAGAGGCCTCGCAGCATATATGTTCCCATACATGGATTTACTCAGAATTCGGAGTAGAACATTTTAAGTGAGTTTGTGTGTGTGTGTGTGTGTGTATGTCTGTGTCTGTGTCCCCCCCCCCTTATAACTTTTGATCCGCTCAATTTACAGAGCCCCAAATTTTTAGAATATATAAACACTTATAGGCCTACAAAACTTTTTTATTCAGAATTGTGAATTTTTGTTTCAGTCAGGGGTTATCAACTTTTGAAATTTTGATTTATTTTTCCATATATCTCAGAAACCGTAAAAGCTAGAACGCTGAAAATTGGTATAAACATAGACAAATACAAAGTCTCAAATTAGTTTTTTTAAAAAAATTCCAGGGTTTCTCAAACATTTTTTTTTAAGAAAAATATTTTTTTATGATAAATTTATGAGTTTAACTTTATATTTTATATTTCCAATTTTTTTTTAAATATCGAAAAAAGCCGAAAGACCCCAACTAGAAAATTTAATTTTTTATAAAAAATATTAACATTGTATTAGCACATCTCAAATTTTTTTTAACAATTTTTATAAAAATTGAATTTAGTGACGACATTGCTTCATACAATTTGTATGGAAGTAGCCTACTCACAATATCTAAGAAGACTTAATAATTTGATACTAATCTTCAAACATACATTCATACCATCATGCTGTTTTCACATTCTGGGTAGGAACAAAGGACTGACCTCCATACTATCCTATCTTGACATACATACCTAGGTACATGTGTTGTATAGAAAACCAAATATCTTAAAATATTAAATAATTTGTATTTATGGGTTTATAGTTTGGTACTTATTCTTCAACTGTACATACTATCACAATCGACAGTTGGATCTCATGTGTTACATGCAACTAGTTAAAAAAAATATCCTGGAGACTTACTTATGTCTCTAACGGAATAGGCGAATAGAACTGAACGTCACGCTTATTGTTCAAAAGCACGGCCATCTCTTTCATACATTACTTCACAACGATTCAAATATCTTAAACAATTTCAATTTATCGTTTAACAATGGGAAGATTGTAAACAGGGATAATCAAACGTCATTTTATTTCGATTATATTACTTTTGGTTGTGTATGTTAGTTAGACGTGGCCACTTGACGCTGATGCCGACGCCCAGGGGTGATTAATGTGTAGGCCTAACGCACTGACCTCCACACTTTTAATTAATTACACCGTTCGTGAATACACACGTAAGTATCATCATTTGTTATTTCAGAGGTGGAATGTGCCTTCTAATATTGAAAATCTGCCAATATGGACGTCTGTTTGTCTTAAATTATTTCATTTTTTTTATTATATGAATTTTCATTCTTTGATTTTGATTACAAACACGTATTGGCGAATTTATTTAATTTTGCTTCTCATGCAACTATGTACCAGGTATCTACTATGTGAAATATTCATTTGACACGTACCCACAACAATCCTGTCACATTCTGGAGACTTACGATATTAATCTTCTCACAGATCCAGACTGAAAATACAATTAAAAATTGAGTCTCCACCGGGAATCGAACCCGGGAGTCTTGAATCAGCAGTCAGATATTTAAGCAACTGAGCTACGAAGGTCGAAGGTATAACATATTATAATATCTATATAATATTATAGAAATATCGACCTTGGGTCAATTATATGATGCAAATTTAGTACTTATCTCAATAGAAACGAAGCGTGAATATATATTTAACATATATAGAAATCAGGCACCTACAAGCCTTACGACCTGTCAGCGGCTGGTTTTCGAGATCACTTTAAGCGCTTTCGTGGCGTTCACCAATAAACTATGTATTTTAATCCAAATTTTGAATCTGTTGAATGGTAAATATATTATTTATGGTAGAATATGGAAGAATTAAAAAATGTGTCCTTCGATTCTCTTGCTTAGGTACCCCGTGAAGGACACGGCATGATGGTAAGTTAAAGAAACTTCTTTGATAAATTTATGACAATTTTTTTTTATATCTCAATAGAGACGAAGTTGGAATATTAAGGGAGAACCGCGAAATCAAGACACCTACAAGGTCAACGACTTGTCATCAGCTGTGGTTCACGTGATCACTTTATGCGCTTGCGCAACGTTCACCAATCATGCCTTTTTATTGCGAAACTTCTTTGGTCTGAACAGACCGTCAACTTGCGCGAGGCGTATGAAATTTTCAATAATGAATAAACTAAATATCGTGCACACACCATACATACACACACATACACACTATTCTTCTCCCTATTTCCTCGTTACACCATTTTTTCCCTTATTACTGTTGCAATAAAATAATATGATAATTTTCACAATATGACACTCAAAGGTGAGTCGAGATAGGTAGGTACTCGTTTTGGATATTTCATCATTAAATATATTATTGTTTTTTATGTTATGTAGTACGTGTATTCACCTTTTACAAAAATAAATAAAAAATAATGGTGTGCGGGTATACACAGATGTGTTGTGCTCCCTTTTATAGGCCAATGCACACCCGCACACCTTTCGCTGGTTACCCCACATTGTGGGATATTCCGTGATGGTTGAATAAATGAATGAATGAATAAAAAAAATAATAAAAAATTAGAAACCATGATGCCTGCACGGAAATCAAACGACTTATCATTACATTGTGGTTGATATAATCCACCGCAATAATCTATTGAACATTGACATTAAAATTAAATGTATTTTTTTCCCGTTCGAGGAACGGGTATTTTTAATATTTTTTTGTAATCAGATATGTGTTTGGTCTTAATGAGACATGATGTTAGTTAATGTTACGTTTTTAATTGCGTTTTTTATATTTGATCGCTAACAAACATACAGACAGCATTGCCATGATCGGTGTATATATTGTGATTGATTGCATCAAATGTTTTTATACGTATAGCGGTAATTTTGCCATAGTCGATGACAGGTATATATTTGAAGGTGTCAGTTTAAAATTCATATGGATTAGCTGTTCAAATATGTTTTTTACTTGTCATGCATTTTTTTATTCGAACAATGTTTTAAACATGCATTTCGTTTTTGTTTTTTAGACGATTTTCGTTGACTTACTTTTGTAATTATCAGATCGATGAGTAAATTTTAAATTATTTCTAAATATCAAAATTAAATGCCACGAAGGCATCGATCAAGATTGCAATTGGAAATGATTCAGCAAACCAGATATTTCAATAGTCTGCGCCCTTTAGGCGAGATATTCAAGAAAACGGCGTAAAATTATCATCATAATGTATCAAAGGATTAAGACCCGAGGGAGTCTCTATACTACACATCAACCCAATGGATTCCCGAATATAAATATTTAAGTGTAAAGGGATTCTACAATTTATTATTTGTAAAACCGGTTTATTAATTTATTTTTTTTCGATAAATCTTTTTCATAATTGCGAACAAAAGATTTTGAAATAATGCCAGTCTTGACATAATACAAGTATATTTGTCAAATTTAAAACCAAAGTCCTTTAATTTTGTTTACTAGCGGTGTTCTTTTTTCTGATTTTTAAATATTACTGGAATTTACAAAAGTACCTACCTACATTTGCCAAAAAACAGATTCGCAGTTTGGCTGGAAAATTGCTAAAATTATTTAAAAGTAAAAAAAAATATTGTATTGTTATTTATTAAATCGATCTTGTTATTTATTTATTTGCTAATGTTGAATTGATAGATCAATTAATTTTATTTTGTTGAAAAAATGGTAATAATATTGTTTTTAAAAATTACGAGGAAATGTTCATATTTCTAATAAGTAGGTATAGTTTTATGTTCAAAATTGTCATTAATTTTTAAAATAAAAAAAATTAAACGGACTATTTATTTATTTCAGCCAATATTTTTTCTCTTGTAAATTGTTGATTGTTTGCAAACTTTCTGTTTCAATAAATGTTTGATTATTTTTATTATTTGTTCAATTTATTTGATATTATGTTTTTATATATAATATATTAATATTTTCAATAAATCATACATTCATACCATCACGGCATATCCCACAGTGTGGGGTAACCAGCAACAGAAGTGCGGGTGGGCATTACCTTATTGAAGGGAGCCCAACACATGCGTGTATACCCACACACCAGTTTCATCTCACCTAAAAAGGCATCACATTCGGAATTGGTGGTGAACCTGATTACTGAACGATGTTAGGTGTTATTGTTGCCTGTTGTATGTTTAATAACCCGTCTCTTACGGGACGCTCTAAAACAATAATAGAAAAGAGTGGAAGCACCATTCCAAGCCGGTGCCTAAAATAAATCAAATGAATAATTAATATCCATTCTGCTACCTAACACGACGTATAATCATTTTCACTGTCCATCTTATTGATGACGCATGCTTTGTATGCTTTTTTTTATCTTATTTATGAATTTACTCTTTGGGCTAAATATAAAAGAAAAAATCTTTTATTTAGATTCGCTATTTAGATTTCAAAGCGACCGTGGCGCGTTAGGCATCAAAATGATTCGCGGGCACAAAAAAAAATGATAATAGCCCAACTGGTAATTACGGGCCTTTTCGTTGGCTGATGTGCGCGGCTCGCGGAATAGGGAAGGGCGGAATAAATCTTGGTCTAATAAAAAAGATGACCAATATATTAATAAGACCGTCGTGGCTCAAGTTAGTTAGAATTCAATCACCGAGCCTTGGCCGGTCCCGCGCTCGATACCCGTTTCCTGACACAGTTCCAGATTTGCAAAACGATGAATAACATGAGTTCAAAGAATGTACCTAGCAACAGGGTGCGAGTTTGATAGATTTTGTTACAACGAGTAGGCACCTGTTTATCGCTCGAGAAGAAATAATTTTTTTTTTAAATAAAATTCATGGTAATGAAGTCGGTTGGAATAAATAGTCATTTGCCAATAAACTCGTCACTTGCAAGAGAGTGAAATCCTGCCACGATTGATATAGTTCGCCAACAGGACATACATTTGCTATTTTTATATGTCCATAGTTTTTTGTGGTTATTGTGTATGTCATTTTGAACAGCGGTAATGTATTGGTCATAGCATTCTTTTTGAACCCTCTTTAGACGGGATCGAAGCAGTGTGAATTCGGCATAGTCAATTGTGTTTTTGTATATTTTCCATCTTTTATGTATTTTACGTTTTTCTTTGTATATTTTCTTCAGTGGACAATCAGCTTTTGCTGATTGTCTTATGTTTTATGTAAAACACAGGACCATCTGTAGAAATTAAAGGAATTTCCGTCTTGCGAACTCGTGTACCAATTTTTGAAAACTGAAAGTATTGTAGTCTGCGTATTTCTGGGATAATATGTTATCCCCGCAATTTCTAGCGATACAATTGTTAATTTTTATATATAAATTAAAAAATGGACTAATCCCGCGATATTTGCAAAAAAATGTTCTGTATAATAATTATTTCGAAGTTCACACCTATCTGACGAGAAGTCGGCGGGACTTTAGACTGCCTCAGACTAACCTGAGAGTTAGATTACAAATTACATTACATTACCAATATCGCTCGACTATTTTCAGAATTCATCGTAACAATAACCTAAAATTTAAACACAAACATTTTCTATAAATCCATAGAAACTTACCGTAAACAAATGAAGATGTTTGTCAACCCAAATTTTAAATGCCCGTTCACACTGAAACCGCGATTAGAGTAGGCCACCTTATTGACTCTGCCCAATTCTTTTAAATAATTGTTACTCTGTGATCCAGATGATCTCAATGTAAGCTATCTTCCTGGTTGAACGTTCTTTTGGCACAGTTCTTTAATGTAACATCCAAGCATAGGCCAGAAGATCAGGCAGACCGCTGACAACGTGACACAATACCATCAAAAGAGAGTAGCGGGAGGTAGACTTTCGCGAAGGAGAAGCATAGGAGCGAACGACTAGGCGAATGAGGACGAGGAAGGCCGACCCCACATAATGGGAATAAATGATATGGATTAAGAAGAAGATCACTTGAGAAAAATTATGTTCTTAATCTAAAATCAAAATTTGTTCAAAAGAGATTGCTTTAAAGTAACAAATTATATGATAAAGAAATTATTTATTGAGCAATGCCTAAGGTTTATTCACAAACACCCAGACTACTTTGAAGCAAACACTTATATTAGTAGGAGAGCAAGGAGGGCAAGAACGAGAGGATATTTTATAGTACCCATGCGGAGACATAGAATTGTACAGAGACATGCTTCATTCGTGGCACCAAGAACATTTAATACTCTACCAATGAATCTAAATATAGAAAGCAAACCTTATACCTTTAAGAAAGAGATGAAAAAATGGCTGCAAGGTGAGAACTTTCCGAATACATCTGATCTGCTGTTATAGAGGAAACTATTGCGTACCTATACTTAAGTGCATTTTACACGGACACTATTTTCAATGCGACCCGGTTTCAAACGCTTTAAATAGTATCCAAAATACAGGTTACTCCAAACATCGCTTTACACGCAACGCTTAAAACAGCATCCAAAATATATGTTACTCCGAGCATCGCTTTACAGTACTTTACACAGTTTACACAATTATATGTGCAAATTTTTAATATAATATAAATAAATGTATATCGAAAAATTATATAATAATTAATATAGTATATCGAAAGTTTCGACACTTCCAAATAAACAAAATACATCGCGAGCGAATGTCACACGTAAAAGTCAACGCAAACGGCAGCCATTTTGACTCGTCGGTAACGACGACAGCGAATAATTTTACAGATTTCTGTTTTACCAATAAGGATGAAAATCACGTTGAAAATAGAACACGTTCTATTTTTTTGCCCATCGCGTTGAAAATCCCGTCGAAAACCTGAAACCCGTTGAAAATAGTGTTCGTGTAAAGTGCACTTTATTGTAGCTATGTTGAATGTTGTTGATCTTTTGGGAATGGCTCATGATTTTCATGTTTCGTAAACACAATTCTTATTTTTTTATCCCTACCAAATACCACGGTGAATCTGAGTCTTGGTGACTGACGCAACTGCGTATGAAATAAAAAAAAAAACAAACAAAAAAAAAATTATAGGTGTATAAAGATTTTACTGTATCTATTTGAATATAATTCCCACATACAGGCTTAGTTTTAGTGGGATCCTTACGAATATTTTAAAATATTTACGTTATACCTATATGCTATGTACCTAACTATGTAAGGATTTGAAATAAATAAAATAAAAACAAACTCGTCATAATACACTTTGATATTAATTAACTTAATAACTCTAATGCCTAAGAAATAAATTGTGTAGTAGGTACATCACTTATAAATGTTAGACCAAGTTCAATACAAAAATTAATTGGTCTTGTCTTGCCCATCACTAGGGCTGGTTATCTCAGCTCGGTTAGCAATAAAATATATATTTTTTTGTTCGCGGACAAATATTCACATAAAACAATCGCCCCTATTTTTTTGTCCGTTTCAATTACAGGATTTTTTGCCCTTGGCTAATCCCGACATGGAACCGGATCGTCATAATCGATATATAAATTATATTTAGCTAGTTCATGTTGGACCAAGAATAACCGTACATTTAAACCCATCTACTACAAACATACACTTGATGCGAATTTTTATACAATAACGTCTCACATTGTTCAGCAATGAGATAATAAAACGCCATTATTGTGAATACAAAATTATACTTTGTACTTCATAATATGTTTTTTCAACATTCAAAGATTTATATATTTTGTAACTTTTATCTCTATATCAATCTCTAAGCATGTTTATTTTTTCTTTGTAACTTTTCTATGGGAAATCAACTTTATCAACTATGGTCAACATGCCAAAATCTATAGAATCTGTAATACATACAATAGGTATTTCCAAGTTCGACATATTCTTACTTAGCGCCCCAACATTTAAAAAAATATATCAGACTTAAAATTTCATTCTCATAATCTTACACACATTTATATATATACAATTTCACACATCATTCACACAATATCTCACCATAATATGTAACTATTCCTAACTTATCTTAATATACTACAATAACTCCAGTAATTGGCTTCAAAATTTACTTAAATCATCTTTATTTTATATAATTTATCCTCTAAATAAAGAATTATCAACTTTATGTATTTTTTTTTAATTTTATTTATTACAAATCAATACAAAGTTTACATAATATACATCACAATTTAAAAAGGTATACAATTATTTCCATCATATGATTCATAATAACCCTCTTTAATTGAGATAAAATCTCGTGTTAAAAGAGGGGAGTATCTATTTTGTATTGTTACATTCGCCAAAACATTGTACATCTACTAAAAAATATGAAGCTACACAAAAACAAGAATGAAATAACAAAATAAATAAATAAATCAGTACAATTTTTTTATTTTATTTTTACAATAATGTAGGTATATGTGTGATAAGTCATTGTTTTTTCTCTTAATAAATAAATTCCTAAATCACGCATTTTCGTACTTCATTTGATGGACTCAGAAGGTATAAGAAATATATTGTTAGATTTTTATTTGTAAGAAGGCTTCTCCAAACTAAATCATGTTATATAGTGAACAATCAAGACGCCTTGTTACTTTAATATAAGAAAAATCCATTCAGGTCTGCCTCTCGCTAATTCAATATTCGCACGCGAACATTTTTCTACTTCCATGTGTTATTTATTTTTCAGCCGTCAATTTAGAAAGTACTTATCTATCTCCAAGACGTGTTATATTGTATTACAAACACATAGAAATATTACATACTCGTTGCACCACAGGAAAGAAAATTGATTTCTATTTTGTATGTACCTACAAACCGGCACTCTGTTTCCATACGCCATTTTACTCATACATACATACATACCATCACGCTGTATCCCTACTTGGGGTAGGCAGAGAGGACCGAACGCCAGACACCTCTATCTTGACATACATTTTTTGCCTCATTTACATCCATGCATCGCGTCATACATGCTCTCCTATTATTCTGACTTCGTATATTACCATCTTTCAAAATCTCATTTATATGATCATGCCAACTCTTTCTCGGGCGGCCACGACCTCTCATTCCACTATTTTCAGCCTTGTATACTTTCTTTGTCAGGCGCTCATCATTCATTCTCTCCACATGTCCGAACAATCGTAGTGTATTTACTTTCATTCTACTCACAATATCTCTTTCAATCTTGCATTCTCGTCTGATGTCCACATTCCTTATCCTATCATAGATCGTTCTACCACACATTCGTCTTAGGGACCTCATTTCCACAGCGTTAATTTTACTTTCATGCGTCTTCTGCCATGTCCATGTCTCACTTGCATACATTAATGTTGGTACGACTATTGCATTGTGCACAGCGAGCTTTGCTGGCCTTGAGATAATTGGGTCGGCCATTATTGTTCTTAATTCACCGTTCACCCTATTTGCTGCCGTTACCTTTCTTTCTATATCCTTTTCCAGTCTTCCATCACGTTGAAACATATTAGATACAAATATTCATCCACTTGTTCTAGTTATTCATTATTCACTCGTATTTCACATTCTGTTCTTCTTTCGCATTTTTCAATTACCACTAATGATTTTACTCACCACTAAAGAATAGTATACAGTCATGATATCGCTTTTTTAGATCGATTTTTCAACGGGTTTGACGTTGTGATTCGTGACTTTGGTAGTATAACCCAAACTGTTACGCTTCGCGTAGTACACCGAATCCGTCGTCGCGACTAGACCTAGAAAACGCACTATTCATTTTACCAATGTCCGAAGAGCTGTCAAAGTTGATATTAAACGCGAAAATTTTCAACACAAATAATAATAAGTAGTATTAAAAATCGTTATTATGTCCTATTCTGATTCATTTCAGAGTAAGAAAACGTCTATAACCAACGGACGACTTGTGTAAAAGGATTTTATCCGCGCGGTGTGACGTAATGAGTCCCGTATAAATGCACTCATCTTTTTGACATTTCTAATGTACTAAAATTCAGACGGATAAATTTAGACGAATCTGAATAGGGCCTAGTAGGTATCATACAATTACTCAAATAATATGTTGAGAAAACTGATTTATTTGAAAAATGTGATCAAATGCGAATACATAATAACCTTTTTCCTAACCTCAAATGGCAAAGGTTTTGATAAAATTATTTCTGCAACCAATTTCCATCTAATTTATAAAGTAACCCGCTCACGTGAGTAGTTATTTTCATAGACTAACTAAACCTAACCAAAAAAATAATGGGAATGGAGATTTACGTTCAAACTGATCTAGATAGATTAACCTCTTACTGCAATAATAACCAATTACTTCTAAATCCCTCAAAATGCTTAGTGATTACTTTCACCAGAAATAAAACACCCATCAACTACAGATATTCAATTGACAATAGTGCCCTAAATAAAGTTACAGAAACAAGGGATCTTGGTATCATTCTATACGAAAAGATGTCTTTTACACCGCATATGGAAAAGACAATAGGAAAAGCATTTAAAATGTTAAATTAGAAACTCCACTTAAAACTCTGTATTACGCGTATGTCAGGAGTGTGCTGGAATATTCATCAGTAGTATGGAATCATTTTCTTATAACATATATAAATAGAATTGAAGGAGTACAGAATAAATTCCTTAAACATTTGGATTATCGTGATAAACTTAATTTCCCCAACTACCGCCAATCTGCCATACCTACATCATAATATTTGTAACTTAGAAAATAGACTTAGAAAATAGATAATATTTGTAACTTAGAAATATGTAAAATGAAAGTGAATGCTTTAAGGTGGTTTGGACATATAGAAAGAATGAACGATGAACGACTGACCAAAAAAATATACATGGGTGCAAGAGATGGAGTGAATAGCAGAGGTCGCCCCAGAAAGGGATGGCATGACCATGTGAATGATATTTTGAAAGAAGGAAACATAAAAAGTTTGAACAATCGACGAGCATGTATGAGACGATGCATGGATGTAAAGGAAGCCAGAAATGTGTGCAAAAATAGAGAAGTATGGCGCTCAATTCTCTCTGCTTACCCCGTAAGGGACATGGCGTGATGGTATGTATGTATGTATGTAGAAAATAGACGAACAATTATAGACATGATTTACTTGCATAAAATTATCCACAACCGTGTAGACTCACCTTACCTACTATCTAAATTAAATATTTATTGCCCATCACGCAATTTCAGATCTCAGTTTTTGTTCTATGTCGACCGTCGATTCACAAATTATTCACAAAACAATTATATTAGGCGGAGTTGCTCCAATTACAATACATACTTTAGACAATTCGATATAATACATAAATCACAAGCAGACTTCAAATCATACATTTTACAATTATTCAGTAAATAGTACCTATACCTAAATTTATTACCTACTTTCATCATAATTTGTCTCGCTTACACTTACACTTTCACCCTTTAATTTTAATTTATTATTATTTTTTCTGTAACAATTTATTATAATTTTTTTTCACCCTAAATTTTTTTACTATTTTATTCTGTAAAAATATGATTAAATATATATTACCTACTATATGTGAAAACATTTAATTGAGATGTAATGTATCATCCATATTTATTATAACTATTTTGTTTATTCTTTTACCATTGTATCTTGTTTGTTTTCCCGAAATAAATAAATAAAAATAAAAAAAATACTTTTAATAAGCAAGTTATATTTAAAAAATAAGTTATTTTGTTTTCGTCTAGATCTATGAGACTATAAATAACGCAAGTCTCCATAGTGTGGCAACTTATTATTAGGTGCGTGTTAAATGAAGAAATACAAAAATAAAATAATCTGGAAAAATCCATTTCAATTTTTCTATGGTTATTTTGATCGAAGATGATAGAAAAGTTAGTTACCTACTATTCTCTGTTGGGAAAATGTGACGATTAATTTTTACTCCAGTCACAAAAAAATGAAAGCATTAAAACTAATGTATTTTTAAAATGTGCATGACATTTCGGTATTAAAAACACAAATGACCGAAATCAAATATACGGATTAGTATAAATTGTAGGAATATTAGTTTAAATTGCTCAATATTCATTCGGAATATGATTTCAAAAATGTAGTATTAAAAAAATACCTAGCTGCTATTAATTCCTTTGTGAAAGTGTCTAAATTAACAACGGCCCTTGGGCCAGGAACGATTTTAGACCTAAATAAACACAGCCATAACGATCATAATGCAATATCAAATATTGCGTTGGAGGAATAAATACTTAACTCAGTCACGCAATACCTTGGAAATTATAGAATTGACTCCACCGGGGGTTATTTTCCTTATAAAAGTTGAGGATTGAATTTAATGTGCTGTTTGATCGATTGATAATATATTTTTATGTGGATTTTTATTATCTACATTGTGTTAAAGATTGTTTTCTTCCAAACAATTATTGCGGTTTGGAAATGTCTGCTAAATGGTTTAATGTAGGGTGGGTATATCACAGAAATAATAATAAATATGATTTCAATTCGTGTTCTTATGACATTTCTCGTCAGTAGCGGTGATAGCCCAGCGGTAAGGTCGTCGCCTCACATGCGTGAGGTCGACGGTTCGAATCCGGGCAGGGCACGCACCTCTGGATTTTAAAAAAAAATCTATGTGCGGATTTATATCACTAGCTATGTGTAGCCATGATCCAATTTGTCTGGTTCCCCTTTCTAAGGGTTACGAAGGTCAGATGGCAGTCGCTTCAATGTAATAACCAGACTCGCCAATTCCAGGATCATGGTTAAAGCGTCCCCCTATAGAAATGGGACAAAAAGCGCTAAGGGGAAAAATGACATTTCTCGTCAAATAAAGATAATCTGTGTACTTGTTTGGTGATAGGTGTTTAAAGTTTTAATGAGAAGAAGGGTAGGAAGACCAGGGCTGGTCGTATATATCTGGTCGTTCCTTCAGAGTTCTAGTAGAATATTTACGTTTTTATTTCACAAGATGGCATTTTGTCTACGACAATACGTCCGAACGCAACAACATCTTGCGTGTATCTAAAGTGCGGTTAAAATTAAGTGAGGTTGCGCTTTACTTTTTGTTTATCGAATTTAAAGACTAGTATAATTTTACCCAAACATCTTGAACGAACTTCCGGTTGCGCAGAGCGCAAATTAATTTGTGTCATTTGCTTCGTTGGTTTTTAGTGCAAATCGCCCACCTTCTCGACTAAAAGTTCAAGATATTTGACAACAACTTTATCATACCCATTATTTTTATATATCATTGCATAATTAGCTATTCTCAGTCCTCGTAAATTGCCGCATATTGGGTGGGTCGTGTATATATCCATTACTTTTGCTCGTTAAGTCAATAAATACACGATTTAAGAGTCTCGAGTCACGGTTTCATCTTCAAAACCTGGTGTATTTAAAATTCCAATCTCTGTTGATAATTGTTCGTTGTATACGAATTGTGAATCTTTTTTAACCTTTATTTATTACATGTCGGGTCATATCAAGTGGGCGTGTAAAAATATACAATTTGACGCAACGAAAATTGTACATTTCCAGTCAATTATATTCACATGAAATTTAACTCGTATAATTATCAATTTGATATGGAGTAAATCATAAATTAGAAAAGTTATTATGTAATATCACGCGTCTAGTTTTGAGTGGGTGTCACTAGGATAGGATGCTCGTCTTAAATGGTCTTCATGTAATGGATATCAAACGGTACATTTTCAAATTGGTTCTATAACGTCTGATCGATTTTTGAAACTTTGAAAGTCTTCAACAAAGTTCGATGGTTGATGGGATATAAATATTTGAAACAGTACCTACCTACACAGATGGCGTTACAAAAAAGGTTTCTTCTTTGCTTCATAGATGGCAATAGTAATAATGCATTATTTTAATATATAGAACTTTCAAATAGTTTTTATTCATTTATTTTATTTATTTATTTAAGATACACGGTTAATATACAATAGGTACACATTTACATAATATCAAAACAAAGAAACCGTCCACACAAAAATCCCACAAGGCAAAGTCTGTCTGTGGGTATACCAATTGAAATATAGACAATTTTTTATTTATTAAAATGAATATGTCCTTGTTAAACAAGTGCATATACATCTTCCTACGTTCCCTCAAACAAGCGTAAATGTTTGTGCTATAGGTTAACGAAATCAGTCGAAGCAGGATTTGAACTCGCGACCACTGGATTACTAACCCAATGCACTAACCGCTCTGCCATCGACCCATCTTTAACCCAATTATTTTGTTAATAACCTCAGATAACGAAATTGATAAGGGAACTCAATAAGAAGGCATATTTGATGAACGTTGCGCAAGCGCATTAAGTGATCACGTAAACCAGCCGATGACAAGTCGTAAGCCCTGTAGGTGCCTTGAGTTACTGGTTTTTCTATAATATCCCAACTTCGTCTCTATTGAGATATTAAAAATTTGTCAGTAAAAATATCATTTGACTCCCGATAGGGAACAAAATCCAATGTTTGCAATCAAAAAAATATTCGATTTACATATTTCAAACGATTTTGATGACCTGGTTAGGTTAGGTTAGGTTTTAGGATGAGCTGGTTAGGAAGAATGAAATTGCATTATCGCAAAACCCCATTTTTTTTATATATAATTACAGTGTTTATTGTAGACTTATTTTTAAATTGATTGTAACAATCTTCTGTTAGCCAATAAGACATTTTACATCATTTTTATGTGAGAAACAAGAAAGAAAACGTAATTTATCATTTTCGTCCAGAAATCATTTTATTCCTCATTTGTTTTTA
The DNA here is from genome assembly GCA_963576475.1 of Molanna angustata. Taxonomy (NCBI): domain Eukaryota; kingdom Metazoa; phylum Arthropoda; class Insecta; order Trichoptera; family Molannidae; genus Molanna; species Molanna angustata. The sequence goes on from OY754975.1 coordinate 31,003,419, forward strand.
TTTATGTGTTGTTGTTCGTTTCTGTAGTTGGCTATTCTGGATTTTTATTTATGTGCTGTTCATTTATTTCCCTCCCCTCGGGGATGTTTTTCTACTCTCATTATTACCTTCTGTATTCTTCGGTGATCTTTTTTCGGTTTCTTTGTTGTCTCGTCCGTAATTCCTTTCAATATGTTCGCCATGTCACAGGAATGAAAAAATCTGATTTGCATATGAATGGTGAGTGGAAAGGAACAACCAAGAATGAATGCTTCTCAAATATTTCTTGCCCCCGAAATATATCAATAAAAAAATTAGAAAAAATTCTACTTACTTGCTTCATCTATTTATATCTATTTCATTTTTCTGAGTCATTATCGAGACTCTGACCCAAATACATAGTTCTAGGTAACTAAATACTAACTCCTAACCTAACTGGAGTATTTAGTATTCATTAGTTAGCAATTGCGTTACAGAAACATCACTAATTATATACTTAATACTACGTCTAACTTAAGGTCGATGGCGTAGCTTTCTCATTATTGTGTACGAAGAAAAGAGATATATACATAGTTATCTATGGGTTTATAGTGACGTTGAAAATGTTTTTTTTTATCATAACGACAAAAACACATGTAACCAAGCTCACACTGACAGCTCTATGTTAATATAATTCTTAAGAAATTCCAGCGAATTTTCAGTATCTCGTGTAGATTGCTAAATAGTCTGCTATGAGGTTTGATTTGATAAATTATGAGGTTTGTATATGATAAATTACCAAATACACTGAGGTTTGATTATGAGGTTTGATATGAGGTTTGATTTGATAAATATGAAGTTTGATTTGATAAATTCAAACTAATATGAGGTTTGATTTGATAAATTCAAACAAATATGAGGTTTGATTTGATAAATTCAAACTAATATGAGGTTTGATTTGATAAATTACCAAATACACATGTGAAAAAGTCGCTAAAATCATCATTCTTGAAAAACATCTCGTATTTTAGTATTAAACCACTCGTAAGGTTCCTCGCGATCCAACTTACTTTTTTACAGTTCGCAAATGTTACTTTACGCGAAAGCGCTTGCGCTAAGTATTTAGACATGTCTCTGCAATGCAATTCTCATACAAAAACTTCGTAGCATCCTTAAGTTAGGAAGCTACCTGATTTCCTAACTTTAATCAGCGACTGTGCAGTGCAAACGTGGTTAGTATTTAGTATTTAAGTCGAACTCTGCATGCAGGCCTAACTCTTTTTTTCTACCATTTATAATCATACAATAAGTAAGAATTTAAACTATTTTTTTAATATTACATACATACATGACTTTATGGCATATCCTTCAATGTGAGTTTCCAGCGACCGGTGTGCATTTTATCTTATAAAAGGAAACAAGGCACATTCGCGTATTCCCACAAACCAGTCTCGAATCACATAAAATGGCACAAAATTAGCAAATAAATAAAACATATTGTTGAATATTTGCACTAGGTATTATTCGTCAATGAGAGGTTGTAAAAGTAACAACTATGAACCTTATTTCAATCACCCCAATTTATGGTAACCCGGGCTACATGTGTGGAACTACTGTCATTCGACTACCCCATCTATTGAAAGAATTTTATTGACCCCTTCTTTATGTGGGAGGACCATAAATGCACCATGGTATTTTTAATTAAACCCATGAATAAATCTCAAGCCATTGTTGGTTTGCCATATTATTAAATTTACATCCCACACCACACTACTGCATATGAATTACTGTTTTAGATCTCAATATAATATTGTAAATTCTACGTTCATCATCATCATCATCGGCTCCATATCCCGAGGCGGGACCTGGCCTTCAAAAGAAGTCTTCGTCATTCCGATCTCTCAGCAGCTCCACGTCTCCCACGCCCAAAGAGTCTATTATTTCCTAGATGCAGTCCATCCATCTCAGCTTGAGTCTCCCCCTATGCCTTACACCCTATGGTATATGGTGAAGAACTCATTATTTCCACGTGTCCAATCCATCTGAGTCTCCCAATCCTGATAAATTACTTGATGTAAAAATAAGTAAATTAAATTTTTAACAAAACACAGTTTAATTCCACAAATGTGTAATTTCAACTTCTGAAGATGCAAGCTACGTCTAGCGGAAGGCTTCCTACGTGTTTTGCAGAGGCATGCTATAGTATTAGACTCACGGAAAAATGATTACAGATTCTTGAGAAACATATTCATAGGAGTGACAAATACAGCAAAAATAGAACATGTATTTGAGAAACATATTCGAGGGAGTGACAAATGCAGCAAAATTAATACCTACAGAACTGTGAGAAACATATTCGTGGGAGTGAAAAATGCAACAAATTAGTACAGATTTTTGAGAAACATATTCGTGGGTGTGACAAATCCAACAAAATAAGTACAGATATTAGAGAAACATATTCGTGGGAGTGACGAATGCAGCAAAATTCGTTTTAAATACAAGACAAAATATGTACATACTATTAGCGTCCACTTATCAAACAATAATATTATCATAATAACCTACCCCATAAAACTGTCTGCATTCCGTTATACGTTTCTTAATCATTTGTACATTATAATTTTTCGGTGAACCTATGAACATTGCAAAAAACTGTATACTCGTTTGTGAAATGAAACTATTTTTTTTTATAACATTATTCATATAGCGGGTTCGATTTTTAATAAATTGTGTTTTCAGTCTGGATCTGTGAGAGGATAAATATAATAAGTCTTCAGAATGTAGCAACTTGTTAATGAGTATATGTTAAATTATTATTTGATAATTGTCCCAGAAGCAATTAGAAATAAAAAATATATATTTTATAAATTAAATTTAGTCACATTATTTTTGATTCATTTTACCCGAACGTGTAGTGGTGTGTTCATATATTATTATCATGTGTTCTTAGTAGGGAGATAGATATGTAGGTACTAAGAAGCTTCAGTAGAATAATTGAGATTTGATTCCAGTATTGCCTAAGGCTAGCTTCAAGCCTCACATTGAATCAGAATAAACCTACCCATATTAACATATTTACGTAATAAGGGTCTTACTCAGGGGTCGAACATGAGACTTATCTAACATATTTACAAAATATACAAACTAAAGTATGTTGATTATGTTGATTACCTACATTTATATAAATAAAAATAAAATACAGTTTGTTAGAGCGGCTGAACCGATTTGTTATTTTTTTATTTTAAATGGTCGTCACAGCCCGAATGAGTTATTACACATATATAATCACGCCATGTCCTTTACAGTTTGAACAGAGAGAACTGATCGCCATACCCCCTTTTTTGCACACATTCCTGACTTTCTTTACATCCATGCATCGTTTCATACATGCTCGTCGATTGTTCAAACTCCTTATATTTCCTTCTTTCAAAATATCATTCACATGGTCATGCCATCCCTTTCTGGGGTGACCCCTGCTATATTCACTCCATCTATTACACCCATGTTTATTTTTTTGGTCACCATATCATCGTTTATTTTTACAATAAGCCCAAACAATCTCACGACATTCACATTCATTTTACTTATTACCTTGTCTATCTTGTATTTTCTCTTTATGTTCTCATTTTTATTCTATCAAATACCTATCGTTCTATTACATACTCTTCTTAGTGATCTCATTTCTACAACATTTATTCTGCATTCATGCGTCTTTTGAAACATCCATGTTTCACTGGCATTCGTCATGAGAATATTAGGGAAAGTAAAAATAGAAAAAAGTCGGTAAAACTGAAAGCTATTTTTGTATAGGATATTTGCTACTACACAGGCAGCTTTACAGCAGATTTTAAAATAGCGTTTCAACCCAATATTTTACAATGTGACGAAAAATTGATTTATTTTTAATTTTCAGTTGAATTTTGAATCTTTTGTGAGTTCATTGCAACCATTTCATGAAATGAATTATGATTCGTCGTACATATTATATACAGATAAATCTGCGAAGTATGGCGGGTTTTGAATTTTCCAGCACAATATCTGACTGGCACACAAATTGTATGGGTCACTTGCTGAATTGTATTAATTTAAGGTATATCACTTTGTCCGTCGAGAAACTTAAGAAACTTTTAATGATAACCCCGGGTTAGCATAGCATATTCAGTGAAAATGTAGCACTGTCTTTGAAATCTGAATCTAACACAAAAAAAACTAAATCCAAATTGTTCCAAATGATGTTCAATTACGAACATCATGAATTTCGATGCAACTAGATTTTTTTCATTTAGACTAAGTTTATAAGCAATTAAAATAATTAAATGTAAAGTCATATCACCATCATCATCAGCAGTGTCGTATGCCTCATTTATTGAGGATTGTGACCATCCTCACTCCTTGTCATCATGATGTTGTATATTTTGGTCCTTCATTTCTCCCGACACATCGCCGTCCTCATTACTCCAACCACTGATCCACCAGTGGCAGCCCTAATCTGGTCCGTCCATCTTGTGAGGCATCTCCCTCTTCCCCTTCTACCTTCTACCTTCAACCCCACCCACGACAGCCAGATTCTCAAGGCTATTCTCATTGCGTCTGACGATGTGTTCAAAGAATTGAAGGACACGCTAAAGGCATATGGCGGATAATCTGTCCTCTATCTTTAGCTCCTTTATGATGGATATTTTTGTCCTTCTCGCCGCGCCGTCCAAAGAATTTGAAGCATATGTCTCCAGCACCACATTTCAATGTCGTCAATTGTCCATGATTCTCCAGCGTAGTCAAAAAAGGGCCAGATCAATGTACTAAATATCTGTCAACATATTTCGCTTACATGCTAACTGAAGCATGTAATATATATTTACAATATCCTCTTGAACTTCCGTCGACCCCAGTAAAATAGAACAAAGGATTTCATTTCTGATAATTTAATAAATAAGTTTTGCCTTTACCTGAAGCTGAAAAGATTAATGCTGCGATTCTGTTATGGGCTTCGTGTGTTTCTGTGGACCTACTCTGTGAGCTTTTGAATGAACCACCCTTGTCACTATTGTGTATACAGATAGGGGCTGATGGGTTAGTATCGAAACGAAACACAACCCCTGATTGTTATTTGAAATATTCGACTAATTAACAGCTTCTGAATATTTCTTGCGTAACATTTTTTTTTTTGTTCGCTATACAATAGTTGAAATTTCCCTTCCATTGTTTTAAGTAATTGTTATTCTTTTGTTATTTTTCGATCCGACGTTTCGTGAACTTTTTCATGAAGTCATCGAGTTTCAGCATTTTTATGGCATAAGATTCATAAGTTTTATTATTACTCTATTGTTTTTTTTTGTGTAGGCTTTATTATTTTTCGTGAATTTAAATCATTTTATGGTTATAAATGAAAGCATTAATTTGAATACTTGCGATATAATATGTCATAATCATCATTGGCGCTACAGTCCTCTGTGGATCCTGGTCTCCTCCAGAATCATTTTCCAGCCGTCCCTGTCCTCTGCCGCTATCCTTCAGTTTGCTATTCTGATCGCCCTTATGTTTTCTTCTGTGTCATCCATCCATCTTAGCTTGGTCCTGCCTCTACTTCATCTGCCCTGTGGATTGGTGTTAAGAATCTCTTTGGAGATATAATCATCATTCATCCGGCTGACATATCTCAACAACTGCAATCTACATACTTTTATAACTTGTATTATGTTAAATGAGATCTCTTCTGGTCGCTGTCTACCCAAGAGACGGAAGGATATTTGGACTTCGTCATCTCATGTGGCATAGTTTATGAATTACAAAGCAACAGGTCTTCTAAACGAAGAAGAAGAAGGGCAATGTTGGGTTCGGCATATAATGTCTGAAGTTCATGATTATATCGCATCGTTCAAAGTCCATTAGCGATATACACTGAATATTTTTTTAATAGTAACAAAATTTCATGTTAAAATTAACCGAACAACTAAAAAACAAAAAATTGACTAAAAAACATATGGTTTTATGCAACTAGACGTTTTGTGCACACAGCCAAACAGTACAGTCACAAATAGATAAACATCTTACAATATGGCATTATATTATGCTGGAGGAGCTTTTAAAACCACTTTAGTGTCTTTAGTGCCTTTAGAAATTCTTCAAAAAATCATTTTTTAAAATTATATTAAAAAGATATTTGATTATCCAACCATTAATGTATTTAAAGTTTCAACTGTTGAAAATATCTATAAAAAATCTCATTATTCCAAATTCATAAAGATATTCTTACAAATTCAAACCAATTGTCATTTTCTATAAGCAGCAGAATAAATTCACAAAGATGTATTACCATTCCTCTTTTACGTACAACTGCCTCACATTTATGTAAGTATAAAGGTACTTAGTGGTTTAATGAACTCCCTTTGAGTCTTACCCCCACTTTCACCAAGGTTCCTAAGCGCTAAAATCAATTTTTTGATGCACTAAGCGTAAAATTACGTTTCACCAAACAATCTTACTACCGTTAAGTGACGCCGGCGACTCAATTCTTAAGTGACGGTCTATTGTGGATCAAGTCATTCATCAACGTATTTTGTAACTAAAATTATTACATTTTAGCACTTGTTGTTATATTTTATATTATATTTGATTTCTATATTATCCAGTTATATTATTATCACGATTGACTGAGTTTGTGAAAAATTCATCGTGTCAAAACATTGCTTTTTGTATTCGTTAAATAAAATTAAATTTCATTTAAAACAGCATAATTGATGTCAACGAAAACAATAATGGCGGTATGCACAAAGACACAGGTATTAGCAAGGGTAGAATAGCAGGTATGCGATATGTTTGTAAACATGGTTTCAGGTATACAGCGCTCGCGGCCATTTACGACACTAATGCGAATATACCTACTGATGAGATCAAAGTAATACTTTTTTTCAAACAAATTCAGAAACTTGTAAAAATTGTGAACTACACACTGTCATAATATTTGATTGTTATTTTAATAAAGGAAACAAGATAAATTATGTGTTCTTGATTTTTAAATATTTCTATATAATTTAACTTGAGTTCGTATTCCTTTACACCGGAAATTTAAGGAGAGTTGAGCCTAGGGCTCAATTAAGAATGTTGGTTTTTAGTTGGTGAAATACAAATTCACTGAGTGATGCACTCAAGGATTTGAGCTCCGAGCAGGTAGTTAGTTGATGATCCATTTGATGTACCTTGGTGAACACGGCCATTAGACTCGAAAAAAATTATAATATGTATAAGAATAAAATCAAAAAATTGTACTGATTTAATTTTGTTTATTTCATTCTTGTTTTTGTATAGCTTCTTATTTGTTAATAGATGTACAATTTTTTGGCGAATGTAACAATACAAAATAGATACTCCCCTCTTTTAACACGAGATTTTAAGTCAATTAAAGTGGGTTATTATGAATCATATGATGGAACTTGTAAACAATTGTATTGATTTTTTTATGAATAAAAAAGTATTAATAAACAAATATGCGTCATATGCGCAAAAAATTAACAAGATCACTCAACTTTCCTAAGAAATCTTTCGAAATACCTGCCTTAGGACATTAGGGCCGTATTTATAAAATCTACAGAGTTTTGTCTTGCTAAGCATTGAGCAAATTAAGTTTTATGAAATTCGGCCATAGAGTGCTGCTATAAAAGGTGTTGGAATTAAAAAAAAAAGAACTTATCTCTCCCTTGGGACAAATAACGGGTGTATGCTGTTGAGGCGAGATATATCTCTGGGCCGCTCTTGAATCTTCGACATAAGACTTGACCGTGAAAAGGACAACGATCTGTTTTAGTTTGTTCGTCCACGGGATCTATCCAAGGGATGCATCCAAGGGAACCATTAACGATAGTATCCAATGGAAATCTCCACGTTCACCGGTCACGAACACCATTTGTAACCCGTTAACAAACAGCCACCCTATATATTCCTTACCCTATCCTATTCTATACCTATATAGCCAACAAAGGACAGAGGAAGTGGATAGTAATATAATAAATATGGAACAAGACGGAACATATGGAATTCATATTTTTGATCTTTCTGCTCGTCACTTTTGTCTTATTTTATACAAACGCACTTATGATATATCTGTTGTATTCTGAGCGTCTGAAGCTCTCTTATATTGAAAGAAGAGTAACATTAGAGCTCATATTTCTTTACAAAATACTAAATAGTATGGTCGATACCAATGCTATAGAGAAAATTAACATCAATGTCACGCTGAGAAAGCCGGAAGTATTTCGTTAAAGTCTTCATCCTCTCTGGTTTCAATCCTAGGATTGGTTTGCAGCAATTTCTACAATTCTATTCTTCCATTATTCCCTGTCTTGTGCGGCTCTTTTGAAATCAACATATGATGAGCAGCGCACATCTACCAGCAGGTCCTCGAGATACTCTCGGCATGGGCGTCCCCTAGAGCTTGTCCCCTCGGTCATACCCTCCATTATGGCGTTCAAGAGGCCCTCTTGTCGTATTACATAGCCGATCCATCTTGCACGCCTTTCGGACAATGTCATGGTGCCTTCTTCCTTCGATTATTTGGAGAACTTCTTCATTCGTTATTTGGTCTCTCCAGGAAATTCCTAATAGTCTTCTATAGAACCACATCTCGAAAGCCTCCAATCTCCTTTTATCTCTTTTGGATAGGCGCCCTGTCTCGCAGCCGTACATCAAGATACTCCATACATAGGTCTTGATGAGGAGTATTCTCAGTTTTAGGTCTATATTGTTCTACTCTATTATTTTTGATCTTTTATTAAGTAGATACTGCAAAATGTCCAACAATTTCAGCTCCTATAATTTGGCCCACGATTATTGACAAAGAACAAAAATTGAGACCTTTTTACATATTCTCAAACAGCCTCATTACCTTCAAGAGTTTGATAAAAACAAGTCAACAATCACTGTGAGATGTTTCCCCTTCTGCATGGTGGATTATTTCTTATTAATAGTTTTTCTGAAGCATGTTTTTGACAACACACTACACTGTGAATGCACTGTGAAAGTTACCTAATGTAATTTGTATTCATAAAGGCATATTTAATCAATTATGTTTAACTTATATACATACATACGTAGTAAACACCTGTTGTTGGAGCATTGGAACTACTATGCTGATTCTGTCTATATTTTTTATGCGTATTCCTATGTTCTGTTGGTGTTTCTTTTAATAGATAAAAATATCTCTTATTAGTTGATATGAAAATTTATCGTACTGCTGTGGTGTTATTTGACCCTAAGCGACAACTCCAGCAATTCAATTCATACGTCTTATTTATATACTTCCTCGAACAAGTAGCGAGATTATAACCAAATGGTAATTTCTTCCAGCCATGCAGCACAGCACAGAGATGCAACAATTTATTCAAGTTCTCAATACAGCTACAGGGTTTCTTTTATTAATACACAATTTTCTTAAAATGTTTTATTTCATAGTATTCCTAAAATGTATTATTTAATCGAATATTTTTACTATTGCATATGCGCAAACATTGGATTTTTTTCCCTGTCGGGAGTCAAAGATATTTTTTAACAGATTTTTAATTATCTCAATAGAGACGAAGTTGGAATATTTATTGTAGGAGAACCGGGAAATCAAGGCACCTACAGGGCTTACGACCTGTCATCGGCTGGTTTTACGTGATCACTTTATGCGCTTGCGCAACGTTCACCAATTATGCCTTTTTAATGAGATCCCTATCAATTCAATTTTGAAAGTTCTATATATTGTAATACTGAAATTCTTTTCGCTTGAAAATAAGGAATTTTTACTACAGCCATCTATGGGTGAAATTATGAACAACAATCTTATTATTTTTTATTTATTTTGTTGTAACGCCATCTATTGAGAGAATTGTTTTTTTGTAATGAAAGCTACAATTCTTATATCTGAGGTGACAATGCATTTTTCGCATAGAAGTCACCCCTGAATTGCGCCAGACTTATAAGGTCATTTTTGTCTAATTTACCTACTTGTACCAATGTGTAAGTAATCGAATATTTTTATTATTGCATATGCGCAAACATTGGATTTTTTTCCCTGTCGGGAGTCAAAGATATTTCATAGATATATAAAATATCTTTGACTCCCGACAGGGAAAAAAATCCAATGTTTGCGCATATGCAATAATAAAAATATTCGATTACTTACACATTGGTACAAGTAGGTAAATAAGACAAAAAAAAATGACCTTATAAGTCTGGCGCAATTCAGGGGTGACTTCTATGCGAAAAATGCATTGTCACCTCAGATATAAGAATTGTAGCTTTCATTATTTACAAAAAAACAATTCTCTCAATAGATGGCGTTACAACAAAATAAATAAAAAATAATAAGATTGTTGTTCATAATTTCACCCATAGATGGCTGTAGTAAAAATTCCTTATTTTCAAGCGAAAAGAATTTCAGTATTACAATATATAGAACTTTCAAAATTGAATTGATAGGGATCTCATTAAAAGGCATAATTGGTGAACGTTGCGCAAGCGCATAAAGTGATCACGTAAAACCAGCCGATGACAGGTCGTAAGCCCTGTAGGTGCCTTGATTTCCCGGTTCTCCTACAATAAATATTCCAACTTCATCTCTATTGAGATAATTAAAAATCTGTTAAAAAATGTATTATTTATTTTTTATCATACCATATTTACAATGACAAGAAGATTACTGCAACCCAACTAGGAAATCCTGTTCTAGGGAAGTTTTGTGTGCAAATACATAAGTATTAAAAAGTGGATTTACTATCATTAGGCAATATATTCCACCCTCAAAAAAATTTGGTACGATGTTCTTTTCAAAACATCATAGCATTAAGTTATTTTATCTTTTAATTATTCACTCCTAATTTCTATCCTATCAATTATTTCACCTCATATTTATAAAAAAATCATCATTGTTTTCGCCATTGCATTAGAATATAAAAACACAATGAGTTTTTCAACCTTCTGTCCATATACAATGTTTTTGAACTTCCTAAGCGTCAGGTTAAACCCGTGGTAACACGTTTCAGTGAGAATTGTATTAAGGACAAAGCTCTTTTATCTTATTACCACGATGTTAATAATTAAACAGACCCCCACGTAATATTATATAAGTCTTCGCTATTTCAGCTGGTATAAAATTCAACAGCGGTGAACCTACATTATATGTACGGTGTTTCACCATTGTATGAAAATCTTTCTACGTCGAATGTGAGTAAATTCAACATGAAAACTTTAATAGTGATGAGCAAATATACCAATATCAAGACTGCATGTGTCTTCTTAATGAAATATCAAATATTTCATCACACACAAACATATACGCACACATACTATCCTTTTTCTTGTTTCCTTTATCCCCCATTTCTTGCCAACATTCCCGTTTATTTCCTTCAATTTTGTTGCATTTTAAATAAGGCTATATTTTACATAATGATATTCAAAGGTAAGTCAAGATAGGTACTCGTTTTTGTAAAATAAAAAAACATTATTTCATTATTATGTAATACGTGAACTTACCCTTTTAAAAATAAATTAAAAAATAAAATATCAGGGGTGCAAGACCAAAACCAAGATTTGGCTTTAAAAACATTAATTTAAGAGTTTCGCGGACTTTTTTACGATGAAAGAAACAGTCGATGACAGGTATAAGTCGATGGCCGTATAAGTTCCTCGAGTTACAGTTTCTCCCTCAATATCCCAACTTTGTCTCTATAGAGATGTTAAAAAAATGTCATTAAATTATTAAAAGTAGAAGTACGAGTAATACAAAGTTTGTATTTTTTTTTTTAATTTGGTTATTTAGTGCTTCATTTTAAATACTGACCACATTTTTTTTATTTTAAAAATAAAACTTAAAAGGCTAAAACCAAAACATGATATCGAGTTTGCAAGACCAAAACCACACCTGTGGATGCAAGTCCGGTGGTACAAGACCAATGTCAGAATCAAGACTACCCTGGTATTGGTCCTAATCTTGCATTCGACCATCACTTGTCATGAAAACCTCTCAACGTGACTCTTCAAACAGAGGACAAATGTGGAGTTTTCGTTGGTATTTGGTCTTGGTCATATATCCGGAACAATCTTTATTATTGTCGACATCTTGTGTATACGTTTGAAGGTAGGTAGGGACCTACATACAAAGCCAAATTACCTACATTTCATTGCTTAGATTCGTTGTTAGTAATTTATCACATGCGAGGTTTAATGACTATGAGAGACATATTTCCCTTTAAATACGTTAAGGGTTGAATACTAATTAAATCATTTGCCTTCATTTCTCCCATAGTACCTACTAGATTTTTTACGTCCAAATGCTGATTTCGTGATAAATAAAAATAAACCTAATGTCGCATTAATACTTATCTGTATTTTGTACCATTGGTACACAATGGTATCGTCGCACCGACTCTAATGTATGCTAGTGAGACATGGACATGGCAGAAGACGCATGAAAGTAGAATTAACGCGGTTGAAATGAGGTCACTAAGACGAATGTGTGGTAAAACGATGTATGATAGAATAAGAAATGAGGATATTAGACGAGAATGTATGATTGAAAGAAATATCGTAAGTAAGATGAAAATAAATGCCCTAAGGTGGTTCGGCCACATAGAAAGAATGTGTGATGACCGTCTGACAAAAAAAGTATACAAGGCTGATAAAAGAGGAACGAAAAGTAGAGGTCGGCCAAGAAAAAGTTGGCACGATCACATAAATGGGATTTTGAAAGATGGTGATGTTAGAAGTAAGAATAATAGAAGAGCGTGTATGAGACGATGTATGGACGTGAATGAAGCGAGGAATGTATGTCAAGAGAGAGGAGTCTGGCGTTCGGTTCTCTCTGCCTACCCCAAATAGGGAAATGGCGTGATGGTATGTGTGTATTTTGTAGCTATAGGTTAATTTAAAGATTTGTTTTACCATCGTGTCTCTCCATGTTGCTCACTGGGCAAACAGAAATTATTTATTTATTTATTTAATATTTCTTCTCGGGCAGGTACCTATGTACTATGTCAAGTATTAATTTAACATATTCGTAACGCAAGCGTATAAAGTGATAACGTTAACCAGGAGATGCCTTGGTGCCTTGAGTTCCTGGTTTTTCTATAATATTCCAACTTCGTCTCTATTGAGGTGTTGAAAAATTTACGAAATTTTTTATCGATAATTGTTACTATGAATTAAATAAATAACAACAATACATCTAGTATTCGAATATTTTTATTATTGCATATGCGCAAACATTGGATTTTTTTCCCTGTCGGGAGTCAAAGATATTTTTTGACAGAATTTTAATTATCTCAATAGAGACGAAGTTGGAATATTTACTGTAGGAGAACCGGGAAATCAAGGACAGGGCTTACGACCTGTCGTCGGCTGGTTTACGTGATCACTTTATGCGCTTGCGCAACGTTCACCAATTATGCCTTTTAATGAGATCCCTATCAATTCAATTTTGAAAGTTCTATATATTGTAATACTGAAATTCTTTTCGCTTGAAAAATTCCTTATTTTCATCTCAGGGATCTCATTAAAAGGCATAATTGGTGAACGTTGCGCAAGCGCATAAAGTGATCACGTAAACCGGCCGATGACAGGTCGTAAGCCCTGTAGGTGCCTTGATTTCCCGGTTCTCCTACAGTAAATATTCCAACTTCGTCTCTATTGAGATAATTAAAAATCTGTTAAAAAATACAGAAATAGGTTAATTAATTATTATATGAAACATATACCTTATATATGTTTGGCTATAATATATATTTATTCATTCATAACATCACGGCAAATCTCACAATGTGGGGTAACCAGCGAATGGTGTGCGGGTGTGCATTGCCTTATAAAAGGGAGCAAAACACATCTGTGTATACCCACACACCTCTTCTCACCTAAAAAGGCACTACATTCAGAATGGGTGGTGAACCTCATTGCTGAACTATGTGAGATGTTATTGTTGCCTGTTGTATTTTCGATTACCCGGCTCTTACGGGACACTCGAAAACAATAATAGAAAAGAGTGGAAGCACTATTCTAAGCCGGTGCCTCATAGCTTGTCATAAAAAAATTGCTTCGTTACATAACAAAGGGGAGAGTATTTTTTTAACTAAATATTTCAATACCAGATGCAAAATGAATTAAATTAACTTAATTTTGAATCTTGCATCTTTTCTTTTTTTGTTCTTGAATATTTGTTTGATTTTTTTTTGTATACTTTTTATGTACCTATGTTTTTTTGCTAATATTCGTTTTATAATGACCTAATACCCTTATAATTTCAACATGTTTAATCTTTTCCTGATGAGTTAATGCAAAAATATTATTATAGTAAATATCATATATCTTGTAAATTTATATTACACTTTGGGTTACACAGAAAAAAATGTTAAATATGTAAATATATAAAACATTTTTTAATTTTTATTTTGCTGTAAAGTTCAGCAGTTTCCACAACCTACTCATTTTTATTTATTCGGACCCATATCGTATTTAAGAGTATCGTTTTTTTTTCTCATATATAAAAATAGAGGTTTAATGAAACGTATCCACCACATTTTATGAAGGTGTAGGGTACACTTTGTGGACAGGAAGTGGATGCAGAACGTTTTTTTTAAAAGAGTAGAAATTTTCAATTTGCCTAAGTGCACTTCCGGTTGGCGGCCAGTTGCCCAAGGCTCTCACTCTCTCTCTCTCCCACAAATACAATTTATTTAAAACCGGACATCTCAAATGTGCTCTCGCCATTTTATAGTGACTTAAAATGATTGAATCTATGCGTTTGAAAAAGAAAAAAAAACATGGAATAATTTAACTATAACGCTGTCTGTCTTTTTTTATATTTTTAATACTGAAGAGATTTGCATACATACATACATACATACATACCATCACGCCATGTCCCTTGCGGGGTAGGCAGAGAGAACCGAACGCCACATCTTTCTATCCTGGCATGCATCTCTCGCCTCGTCCACATTCATGCATCGTCTCATACATGTTCGTCTATTGCTCACACTTCTAACATTTCCGTCTTTCAAAATTTCGTTCACATGGTCGTGCCATCCCTTTCTTGGGCGTCCCCGACCTCTCATTCCATTCCTTTCCGCTCTGTATATTTTCTTCGTCAGGCGCTCCTCATTCATTCTCCCCATGTGACCAAACCATCTCAATGTGTTCACTTTCATTCTAGTAATGACATCTTTCTTCATCTTACATTCTTTCCTTATGTCCTCATTTCTTACCCGGTCATACATCGTTCTATTACAAATCCTTCTTAACGATCTCATTTCAACTGCATTTATTCTACTTTCATGCGTCTTCTGCCAAGTCCAGGTTTCACTTGCATACGTCAAGGTTGGCACTACGATGGCGTTATGAATGGCAACTTTGGCATCCTTTGATATGTTGCGATCATTCATAATTGGTCTTAGTGCTCCATTCACTCTGTTTCCTGCCATAACTCTTCTTTCGATCTCTTTATCGAGTCGTCCGTTCCGTTGAAATATGCTTCCCAAGTATACATATTCATCGACTTGCTCGAGCCATTCGTTCTCTACTCTTATTTTACACGCTGTTCTGCTTTCACTCTTTTCAAAGACCATTGTCTTTGATTTGCTGGCATTCATCCTAAGTCCGTTCTCTATACATCCTTCATATACCATACTTACAAGATACTGTAACTCTTCCATACTTTCTGCTAATAGAACTTTATCGTCTGCATACATCAAATCTCGCACCATTACGGTACTCAATTTCAGACCCTTGCTTTCATCCTTAAGGGCTCTTATGCAGAAGAGATTTCCTTCGTATAAACAGACTCCTCAATTTCATTAATGTTCAATAATTTTTCATTTGTGTATGTAAAGTATTGAATATTTACTGATTGATTAAAATGAAATACAACCTAAATGAAAAGTGATATCTGTAGATTATATGGCTAAACATACATACATAGGTACATACCATCACGCCATGTCCCTTACGGGGTAAGCAGAGAGAACTGAGCGCCATACTTCTCTATTTTTACACATATTTCTGGCTTCCTTTACATCCATGCATCGTCTCATACATGCTCGTCGATTGTTCAAACTTTTTATGTTTCCTTCTTTCAAAATATCATTCACATGGTCATGCCATCCCTTTCTGGGGCAACCTCTGCTATTCACTCCATCTCTTGCACCCATGTATATTTTTTTGGTCAGTCGTTCATCGTTCATTCTTTCAATATGTCCAAACCATCTCAAGGCATTCACTTTCATTTTACATATAATATCTTCTTTATCTTGCATTCTCTCCTTATGTCCTCAATTTTTATCATATATCGTTCTATTACTTCTCACTATCCCAATTTAGGTTATTTTTTCTATATCAGATTATCAAATTGTATCATGCTGAGATTGTATTCTGAAAGTTTCATCATATTGTATCTGTGTGTGTGTGCGCTATGTACGGCGTATTTATTATACTTTATCGATTATATACTAAAGAACTTATTCGATTATTTTCAATTTCGCAAATTGGTATATCTAATACTCGCATAGACCCCATTAGATTTTGAAGGATAGCTGATCAGTGCTCAATATTTTTAGCTTTGACCACAACCCACTCGTGCTGTTTAAATTTTCGTTTTTCTCATTTTTCATTAAATACTTTTGATGAAAATCCTAATAATTCTAACATTTCTGTCTTGACAAAGAAGAAAATCATTTAAAATGAACAAATACTTAAATTATAAAAAAAAATATTTTTCCACATATTTGATTTATGACCGAACTTTTTCGCTGAGGTGACCCGGCATAATCAAAGTCCAAATGAAACTAAATTTGACCACTACATAAATATTACCAAATTTGTCAGATGTGTATGTAACTCGTCTTGTCTTACCCACACATCTGGCAACTTTAGGTAGTGGTCAAATTTACTTTCATTTGGATCTTGATAATACCGAGTCACCTTGGCAAAAACGTTTGTTTGTAATACACCAAAATGTAGAAAAATGTTTTATTCAATTTTTTTGTTAATTTTATTTTCACAAATTTTCTATTCGTATGCCTCAAAATACTAAGGAAGACTGTTTTTGATTGTGTTTCGGTCAGGATCTGTGAGACGATATGTACAAAAGATATAAAAATTAAATTCGTACAGGATTCTTTTTACAATTACTTCTTTATTTATTATCTCTCGGAAAGCTACAGCTATAATTTATTTATTTTACCTTACATTTATTGTATAAACGTTGAGCCAAAAGTTCTTTCTTCAATTTAAATTATTGATTATACAGTTGAAAAGATCATAAGAAAATACAAGATAAAAGAAAATTTAAAAAGATAGAAAAAAATAAATAGTAAAAATATGCACAAATACAGTAAACGAGTATGATTCAGGATGAGGAGGAGGGATCTTTAGTGAATGTGGAGGGGATTGTTAGATTGCGAATTAGAGTTTAAGAACATCTTTATCTGTTTTTGGTAATGTTGTAAAGTGTCATGAAAAATATCTGTATTTTTGAAATGTGTAGGTATTATAATCTCGCTGAATTCTAAACATGGGTGAAAAGTTTCTATAATTAGTTATCGATGAAGTTTTTATTTGGTAGAATTCCATTATAAGTTATATCTATAATAAAAAATTAAGACTTTTTTGATTCTACATTAATTTAATTGAGCGCGATAGGCCTATTTCGCCTTGTTAGGGCATTAATAAGCTAGTTAATGCCCTAACAAGGCGAAATAGGCCTATCGCGCTCAATTAAATTAATGTAGAATCAAAAAAGTCTTTACTTTTTATTATAGATATAATCTATAATTAGTGTGGCATAATGGTATGTGGAATAAATTTTGTGAGCTGGTATATCTATTTGGTATATGGAGTGATACAGTTTTGAGTATATCAGGGGAATCGATCAAGTTATTGCAAATTTTGTATAGTAATATTTGGTCAAAGTAAAGTCTCCTGTCCTGCAATCTATTCATGTTGAAAATTTGGGTTTGAACTATTGTCATTACTGTGTTCAACATAAAGGCGTCTCTGTAAGTGTTTCAAGAAGGTTTTTTGAATGTTCTCTATTTGGTTAATGTATATTTTGTATTATGGGTTCCATATCGGTGTACAGAATTCCAGGTGAGGACGAATATATGTAATGTATAATATTTTTAATGTAGGTATTTATGTTTTTAAAGTGTTTAGAGCTGCGAGTAACGAAACCGACCATTTGATATGCTTTATTTGTAATAGTTTGTGTGTGTTGTTTGTAGGTTAATTTGGCATCTATTAATGTGATAACATAATTTTCTTTTTAATATGTTGTTATACGAGTCCTTGTTTTATTACCAAACGTTTCAAGCAGTGGCGTAACAGAAAATTTTTCCTTGTGGTACTGTTAACCCATTATCAAAATTTGTTTTTTTTCTCGTTTCAGGTAATCCATCACTGTCATCTATAAACGAAAAAACGTGCCACATTGAATTTGGTGAGATTTTGTCAATTTAAATAATAAATTTGTTTTTTATATTTTGTGTGTTGACGACTTATTGAAAGATATATCTAATGATGTGAATTTTAAATTTGTTGAAAGTAAAATTTTTGGGTACATTTTTGATAATGCGATTTATTAAATTCGAATATAAAAGTTTTTCTGGACGCTCCATAAAATAAATAAATAAATGAACATTTATTGAGACGAAAACAAATTTACATACAAATACATACACATATAAAAACAAATATAAAGAAAAACAACCTTTCTGACTCAAAAGGACCATGCTCAGCTATGTTGCAGGAAGACAAGACCCCCAGCAGCTGATTTTCAGCATGATCCTATTGCTTATGTATTATAATACAGGTCTACTTTATTTATATGCAGATAAATATAAATACAAAAAAAAATACACAATTATAAATATACACAAGTACATAAATATACATACACGCACATACATATAAACACACATTTATTTATACACACACATAAAATCTTACATACTTCACACTATGATTGCGAGGCCAGAATAATATTATAAAAAATAATATTATAAATATTAGTATAATATTATAAAAAATTCTGTATATAATAGGTACCTAATAATAATAAAAAGAATTTTTTAGGCCCCGTTTAATGATCCAAGATCAATTCAAGGGCGCTAATAGTTCATTTTTTTGATGCTCTACGAAATAACACTGTTTTCAGTCCTTTAGTGAAAGTGCTCTTGCTTTGAGCAATGCGGACATCTGATGGCAGTGCATTCCACAAAATAAACATACACATTGGCGAGTTTATTGCCTAATTGTAATAAACTTATTTGAAATCATTCAAATTGTAATTACGTGTTTATAATGCTGTTTGCGAATAAATAAATTAAAACAAAAAAAAGATTTGTTTGCGAATTAGTCTATGAATAAATAAATTATATGTACACTGATTTTGTTTGCTAGTACAGTGATTATTGATAAATCTAGTTTAACTACATACATACATACCATCACGCCATGTCCCTCACGGGGTAGGCAGAGAGAACCGAACGCTACATTTTTCTATCTTGACACACATTCATTACCTCATCAACATTCATACATCGTCTTATACACGTTCATCTGTTGTTCACTCTTCTTACATTTCCATCTTTCAGAATATCGTTTACATGGTCGTGCCATCCTTTTCTTGGGCGCCCCCGACCTCTTACTCCATTCCTGTCAGCTTTGTATATTTTCTTCGTCAGGCGTTCTTCATTCATTCTCCCCAAGTGGCCAAACCATCTCAATGTGTTAACTTTCATTCTGTTAATTACATCTTTCTTCATCTTATATTCTTTCCTTGTATCTTCATTTCGAACTCTGTCATACATCGTTCTGTTACAAATTCTTCTAAGCGATCTCATTTCAACTGCATTTATTCTGCTTTCGTGCGACTTCTGCCATGTCCAGGTCTCACTTGCATACGTCAGGGTTGGCACTACGATTGCGTTATGAATGGCAACTTTAACATCTTTTAATATGTTGCGATCATTCATAACATATTTATATTTATAACATTATAACATTTATAAATATGTACTATCCCAACTTATAACATTATTTATAAATACTATCCCAACCTCACTAGGACTACGCCTGTTTCGAGGTTGGAGATTTACAATATTATATTGATACATTACATCTACACCCATGCACCCACCACACAAAAATACAATATTTACTATAGGCAATTTTTATACATATATTATACTGTTAATATATGTACTTATATTGAAGAAGACAAAGTTATCTTTCATCTCTAATACCCCCATTTAAGGATTTTATAATAACTTATGTTATTTTATAGTATTTTTCCGTGAAATATCAATTTCACTGTTTACCAAAATAAAGCATGTATGTTTTTTTTCTATATAAAAACAACAGGGTAACAGGTGTGCCTTATGTACAACTAGTGTAATGTAATTTCATATTCTTGGATTTTCAATAGGTATAATTAAAAATTTACACTATGTAATGTGAAGTTCAGTGTTGGTCACAACTCACTCATTTTATTTCACGATAAAAAACAATTTTCCAACCGTGAAATAATGCGGAATATAATATACTAGATTTGTGTAAGACGACGAAATTTCGAGTCGAAAAAAAAACATATTTTCGACTCTTTCTCTCGAAAAGTCTGAAAATAAATAATTTCGCGTTTCAAACTGTTCCCGAGAGGTTTGTCCCCCGTGAACGAATGAATAAGGAATTCATCACGTATTCATGAAAACGGATCGGTTGTGGCTGACGATATACTTTGACACAGCATAAAATGTTGGTAAGATAAAATTTTTATTTTATGCATATCAGGAAGGCAAGTCTGGACCGACCGGCGAAATCAAAACCCTAGTGATTACCCATATCATGGATATAATTATCATATGGAGTTCTATGAGTTCTAAGGATATTATAGAACTCCATATAATAATTATATCCATGATATGGGTAATCACGAGGATTTTGATTTCGCCGTTCGGACCAGACTTGCCCTCCCTGAACTCTTGATTGTTGAGTTCCATCAAATTTTTCCACCATTCTCTGGGAGTCCCTGTACAACTTTTTTCTCGCGACTATCGTTAGCCCGTCTTTTTTGAGGTCGACCTGCTCTTCTTTTTGTCTGAGCCATCAAAGTTCAAATGAAATGAAGATTTCATTTCATTTCATTTCATTTCATTTCATTTCATTTCATTTCATTTCATTTCATTTCATTTCATTTTATTAACCGCAGCTGCAATATGTACAATAACCTTAATCATAAGCCAGTTATTTTTAACAATAGCCTACAATCATTAAAAAAACAACTATCATCAATATTATAATGAATACTTTATGTACCAAATTGTATAATTTTTGGTATGTCCAATACTATATTAATATGACAACTAACCCTTTCCTCCTCTCCTACCTTTCTTCATATCCCACCCTCGCTTCATAAAATACACACACACACACACACACACACACACACACACATACACACACATCACAATTGTACACTTACACCACACTTTTGTCTTTGACTTTGTAATGAATTGTCTTTATTATGTATATTAATCTGTGGAACAATGTAATTGGCTTACTTTCCTGATTATTTTTTTTTATTAATGTAACAGCTGTTTTGTTTCCCAAAATAAAATAAATAAATAAATTTCATTTCATTTCATTTCAATTCATTTCATTTCATTTCATTTTGGGACACTTACAGATATTGGCAATCGCATACAAGAAAGTAAACCTTAAAATTTTTATATAATGTCAATATCCAATTGAAAGTGAACACAACATGCGAATTTCATAAATATTTCGCACAAACATATTAAATCATCCGTCTTGTTTCATTTTATAAGATAATGCACACCCGCACATCAGACGCTGGTTACCCGATATTGTATGATATGCCATGATGGTTTGTATGTGTGGTTGAATATATCTTTACAAGGCTAAACGATTGTCCTGTTTAGACAATACAACCATTCGTATATTTCGACATATTTCAATAAATTAGGGTGTTGTCAATACGAATATTTTAAAACATTATATAATCTCGTATACTAAATATAACGATGCAGTTGAAGAAATCGGGAAGTTAAAAATTCCCGAATGCTTGCAGTATTGTAAAATTTATTTACTTATTGCAAACGTGCACAGTTTCGAAACAAAAATGCATTCACTCAATTTTTCAAAAATGCTAGAGCATCTGGAAAAGATGCAATCATCGAGATTAAATGAAGCGATGTCGAACTTGTATGATGAAAAGTTACTAAACTATACGAAAATAATAAATATTATATTATTATATACTCGTCTATTGAGACCATTACCTTAAAAGTTTAACCTGAACTCTAAATTTCAGATACTCTTATACACTGCATAGGTTTATTTTATCACACAATTGGTTCCCACTCGTTTGATTCCCAGTGAGATAGAAATTAACTTCAAAATATTTGTCTTTTCGAGGCTAGAGACACTGGATATTTAGAAGATATTGCTATTTGGCAACGGACTGTCACATGCGCAGGGTACAAGGATGTCTTTATAAATAAACATAATCTAACCACTAACTATGCTCAACATGCAACAATCTACAGAATCTGTAATACATACAATAGGCATTTTCAAGAGTTCGACATATTATTACTAAGCGCCCCCACATTTAAAAAATATATCAGACTTTAAAATTCATCCTCATAATCTTACTCGACACTTAATTTACTGCACACATTTATACATATATACAATTTCACACATCATTCTCACACTATCTCACCATAATATTATGTAATTATTCCTTTTATTCATTCATTCATACCATCACGGCATATCCCACAATGTGGGGTAACCAGCGAAAGGTGTGCGGGTGTGCATTGCCTTATAAAAGGGAGAATAACACATCTATGTATACCCACACACCAGTCTCGTTTCACAAAAAAAGGCACTACATTCAGAATGGGTGGTGAACCTCATTGCTGAACTATGTAAGGTGTTATTGTTGCCTGTTGTATTTTCGATTACCCGGCTCTTACGGGACACTCGAAAACAATGATTTAAAAGAATGGAAGCACTATTCTAAGCCGGTGCCTCACAGCCTATATTTTGAAATATTCAAAGGTAGAGACGTTTAATGCTATTTATTTTAAATAATGTTGAACAAAATGTAACATGTATCTTTCACAATATCCAGGCATATTTAACATTGATTTCTCAACAGGTATCATGTGTAGAGTGCACACTATGAGGTTCTTTATAGTGTATCGGTCTTCGTGGCTTAGTTGGTTAGATATGTGATTCCTGAAGCAAAGGTCCTGTGTTCGATTCCCGGTAAATAACTGTGTTTTAATTTGTAATTATTCCTAACTTATCTTAATATTCTACAATAACTCCAGTGACAACCTGTAATTGGCTTTAATATTACTCAAAATAATCTTTATTTTATATCATTTATTATACGCTTTATGTTGTCATCTACATAAATAATAAAATGCTCTCACTTTCTGCAAAATCGAGTATATTAAATTTTATTATTAAAATAGGAATGTTGATGTTAGGTCGAGGAACAAATAATGAGTTTCAAATATTTAGGAGTAGAAATCAACAGCCATAATGGCCTATAAACTGAAGTCCGCGAACAAGTCAATAAAGCATCTATCATATCTGGATGTCTTTAAATTATGGTATGGAAAAATAAACGCATGAGTATTGACAGCTAAGTCAGAATATATGAGACATGCATGCGACCGATCTTGACGTATGCTATGGAAACGCGAGCAAAAACTGTACGAACCAAGGGGCTCCTGAGGACAACGGAAATGAAGGTTATAAGGTCAATCGCTGGAAAACCTCTCCGCAATGTTGAAATAAGATTAAAATGTGGAATAGAGGACACGTTCGGTTGAGTAGATCCAGAAGAAGACATTGGAGGGACCACGTTACCAGAATAGACTTGCGTATATAGCAGCAAATGAAATCCCTTCTAGTCGCCGTCTACCCGGAAGACCATCCAATAGATGATAGGATAGTTGGACTTCGTCATCTCAGGAGGCATAGTTTTTAAATGAAAGACCAACAGGCCTACTAAACGAAGTAGAACAATGAAATTGAGACGGGCTTCATAGAAACTCAATAACAAAATCCTCAATCTTTGAAATGAGTTGAAATGGGTTGAAACGGTTGAAGAGTTTAGTATTGTCCACAACCCACTCATGTTCTGTTAAAGGCAAAGTGTCTGTTATAATATCAGTTCGCCACATGTGGATCTAAATTGGTGAAAAGAGTTTCAGGGAAAAAGTTTATCCAAAGAAAATTACACACGAGGAAAAGTCTCAATGGATTTATTAAAAGTTTTTTGCTCACTGAGTGTTAGTTATTTTTGCTTTTGATTTCGATTATAACTTTATAATTAAATGTTGCTATACACATACAAATAAATTACAATTATCTTGCATCTCCATAATATGTTTCATTCGTGAAGATCAAAGATGGGCCTCGTTTGCGCGATCGACGCAATCGCATGCTGCATGATAGCAGCAGCATGTCCAATTCTATAACTTTTTCAACTAAAATAGTAACTTTATTATCGACGAAGTTTTTATTTGGTAGAATTCCATTATAAGTTTTATCTATAATTAAAAGTGAAGACTTTTTGATTCTACATTAATTTTTCATTCTGCGCGATAGGCCTATTTCGCCTTGTTAGGGCAGTTAATGCTGTACACTCTTCGGTTCTGGGCCGCCTCCGATTTCTGTATTTTTCATCCATGTTTGGTCTTCCCCTATTTGTTGGTCGGGGGATTTCTACGGCCAAAACCTGGTTCAAAATGTGATCCTCGGGTTTTCTTAACATATGACCATACCATCTCAATTGTCTTTCTTCTAATTTGTTGTGATGCTTGTCACTCCTAAGCTTCCGCGAATGTATGAACTTGTGTCATAAAGAGTAATATTCTTTATTATATCTAATTTATGTTTTGAGATTTTGATGCACGCATGTGTCATGGTTTCTTTTATAATGTAAGGCACACCCGCACACCTAACACTGGTTATCCCCACATTGAGGGATATGTCGTGTCGGTGTGTGGTTATTTTTATGTTTGCTGAACCAGCTAATAGCAAACAAGCAAACTTTCAGAAAGGACAAAGTTTGTCGGGTCCACTCGTATGTATTCTTATAGATTGAAAAAACTTTCTCATTTCACGTAGGTCACTTATATAGGTCTTACTGGTCATACTTTGAAATTATTTAAAATTTTAAACTACAGTAGAATGAATAGAAATAGCTAAAGCAGTTTTACAATGACGAATTAAAATTTGAAAGAAAATTTAATTCAAGAACAAAAATGTATTCACCAGAACTGTCACTTGAAACTATAGCCATTTATAAAACATACATTAATTATGATCTTTTGTCTGTATTCAGTCTTAAGAATAGCAAAAATGAATAAAATTGACATTCCATTGAAATTTTAGTGTGTTTTCAGAATCGAACTCATTGTCGAATTAAAATTTGAAAATAGAACCGAAAAAGAGTAGGCATTTTTGAATAATTTCTATCGAACATTCGCTAGCGTTTGACAAAGGTTAGCAGCTAGCAGAGGTGAATAATTCGTCGGAATTCGTTACGAAATGTTATTTGCGCTCGCTGTAGCGTGTCAACGAAGCCAGTCGGAAAATGCGTTTATGCAACACGCAGATGTTTTATGCAGTGTTCGTTTTTGACGGATCACATACTCGAAAGTACGAATTTGAAACTGACCGATTTTCGTTTCACGGGAATCGAACATCGTTGTTATTTCCCATCCGTACCATTTGTCAACTTTTAACGCGACATAACGAATTGTTTATTTTTTCGATGCTATTTTAACAAGCTATCGGATATTTCTTCCAACCATTTAAAAATGTGTCATACAAAATACAATTGTTTTGGAACTCCAAAATACGTTTTAAAACGTTTTGTCGTTGTTAGTGACCGTATTTTTTTATATGTATGATTAAAAATGTTTTTATTGTACGAAAAAATAAAAAACAAACGAAAATAAGTAGGCATTGAGAATCTTAACTTTGTTTAAGGATTTTTTTTCGTTATTTTTTTACTACACCATTTACATTATGCGTCATTAAAAATAGATATCTGCTGCCAAACTAGGTATACCTGCTCTAAGGCTAGCAGTGTATATATTATTGTATGTAATATATCACAGGTGAAAGAGACATATAATGTAGGTTATATTTACATTTAAACAAATAACTAAACTATTTTATACAGATTAGAAAGGGGAATGTATCTTGGAATTTTGATTTATTAACTGCACAAATCAGAATAAAAATATCTATTGGGAATAGACAGTGTGCATTATTTTATTGATTACAGTAAATATCGTATCTTTATATTGATCTCAAATGTTTTAAGTGTTACAACCTAATAATTACACAATGGATAATTTTGGTAATGGAGTTTTAAAAAGTTTGCTTTCAGAATATTTACGAAATAAAATGGGTACCCACGTTTGTAACTGTCATTTTTCGATAGAACTTTTAATTTTGAAAAGAATAGGCGTGATGACAGTAAGAAAAAATCATAATTATGATTTTATAAAATAAAATATGTTATAAAGATTTGAAAAAATATATTTATTTTCATATTAAAAGAGCGAATAATATTAATATTATTAAAATAAAAATACAAAATATGTTTGTCCGCCATTTTATGTGAAACACCAATCAGAGCGCATGACGTCACCATATTGTTACTGTCAATTGTGTTTGTTACTGTCAACTGTAGTGTTGTTCGAAATGGCTATTTTTTTCATAACAAGCTATATGGAATATGCTGCTTATTTTTAACATGCTATTTTTATTTATTGATTTATTTGGTTTATTTGGGACAATAAACCAAATAATATCGCTATCCGCTCTATTGAATCGTTGACGCATTTGTTATAACACGCACCGAGTATTTTAACGTGGTGGAGAATATTTAACGTTTCAGAAATAAATAACTTGGTGGCTTTCATTGCTTGATTATAAAATAAAATGATGTTATTATATTGTTTGTGGGAGTTAAACAGTGTTACATGAGGTTGAAATGGAAATACACAATGTATTATGATGAATCTAATATACATATGGGATAATTGTTATGATTCATATACATATTATGATTAATATATTAAAAAAAATAGAATGTTATGTAATAGGTGTGATGACTGTAAGAAAAAAATCATTGAAATTATGATTTTAAAAAATAAAGTAGGTTATAAAGATTTAAAAAATGTACTTATTTTCATTTTAAAGGAGTGAATAATAATAATATTATAAATATAAAAATACTAAATGTGTTAGTCCGCCATTTTATGAGAAAAAACAATCAGAGCGCACGACGTCATAGTATGGTCGTATTCTTCTGATAGTCTTCAATACAATATACGCATTAATTGTCGGTCCGGAAAATGTTTATTTTAAATAATAATATTTTAATTAGGTACTTAAAACTAAAACAAAACAATAAAATAGCAATGGAACAAGGATTCATCAAAGCAAATAGTTTCAATTTACCTAG
The DNA here is from genome assembly GCA_963576475.1 of Molanna angustata. Taxonomy (NCBI): domain Eukaryota; kingdom Metazoa; phylum Arthropoda; class Insecta; order Trichoptera; family Molannidae; genus Molanna; species Molanna angustata. The sequence goes on from OY754975.1 coordinate 31,030,924, forward strand.
ATACTCGCCTACCTATCGGGGGACACCATGGGCCGGTATTACAGTGTCAGTTTAAGAGCTAAACTCAAGTTTACAAAAATATAGCGTATTACAGTGTCCGTTTAGGCCTAATCTTCCCTCAAATATGTCACTAAAACGACAAATATTTAACTCAACGTTTCTGGCAGATTAAGTACTTAAGTGTGAGTCAACTGTCATTAATTTGCTAGGCAACTCGTGTAGTTTCAGTTTCTATCACTAGAGGCGTTAGGCAACGTGTGTAATTTCAGTGTTGTATCACTAAAGGCGTTAGTTGTATCGACGGTGGCGCCACACAACAAAACAAACTGACAGCCGTATTGAACATGGGCATTTAAAAGCATTATTTTGGTGAAAAAATTAAATTTACCATGTTGGATGATAAAACAATGGTATTTAAAGTCGTAGCGTCCCGTATTGTATTTCGTATTATTTGAGGTTATTTAAATTTGACAGATAATAACCACAGAAAAAGTGAAATATGTCTATAATTGAAGATTTAGTAACTGACATGTCATATTGCACTGTAATACGGAAATGGATTCAATCTCCCCTTAACATTAATCTTGAGTTAAACAAACTCAATGAGTTGAGGGCCGACTGTAATATCGGGCCTAAGTTTATTGTATTTTGTATGTAACTTAGTTCTTATTGAATAAATAAATAAATAATGAACGCTCGCAACGTATGGTAAACTAATTTAGTTTTAGTATTCTACAATTTTGTCACGCGATGGTGAGCTGACGAACGTTCGACACGTTATGATGCTGGTCACTGCCAAACTAAACTACCAAGCTATATTTTTTTCATGCAATGAAGCGATTCGCGAAACGACGGCGATTACGCGAAGCATGCGTTTTAAAATATCGTTACAATTTTAGCAGCAAACGAATTATTACATAGCGCTCGTTATTTGTATTGTGTTCATAACAAGCTATATTTATCTGCTATCGTTATTTTTAGCAACAGCAGCTATAGTAGTCATTTCTTCTGCCTGTCTAACCTAGAATGGAACTTTTGATGGTCGGATATTTCTTTGCGTCGAACAAAGACTTTTCTCATCAGAATTTCGAAACGTAAAAACTTAATAATAAGTACATATAAGTACTTTATTTATCTGTAATTTAAATACAACTTACATCTCGAAAATCGATAAAATATGCTCCTTCTTCTCTCTTCATTATGTGTTCATAAGCTAAATACATACGCGGGAAACGTATGATGGCCTTTGACGTTTGGACATTAATGAAGTTCTTTATATGCTTATTGCCTAAATAATGGTAAATATTATATTACTGAGAGCTAAACGTGGGGGAACAAATACTGTACTTCATTGTAAACGCGTACTTAATAAAATTCACTTGTGTCTCGCCGTGCGAAATTTAATCACTTATTTCTATTTTTTTCGCGTGGGACGAAAACAAATACCTCAGTAGGTGTTTTTTTCGTCGTGTTTGTACATTTAGGGACCGCACAACACTTATGCACTTTTGAATTGATTATAAATACACAAATCGTCTTAGAATACATATAGTACATATAGTAGTGATATGTAGTTTACGAGATCGTGACGTCACCGTCAGGGTCGGCAGCCGCCATGATACTACAAGCGTTTTTTGGCGTAAATGTCAAATTTGATTTTAAAATGGCGATTTTTGCTACTAAACCTTTATTTTATGTAGAAATGTATATATATTTGAAAACAGTGAATGCGTAAAAACATCGTGAGATAGTTTTTCAAAATTAGTCATCATGCCCATTGTGCTTATAGTATTATATTCAAGTTACATTTTTAATTATCTCACTACTACCATTCATCAGTATCGCTCTTTTACGGGCATCATCCAAATTCTATTTTTCAAAAGTTATATTTTTCTTTGATAACAAATTGATTTAATTTTCATTTTCATCTGTCGTTTAGTTAAGTATCTTTGCGAGTAATTGAAATTTGTGCTTGTATCATTCAAATACTTTGTTGAACCGAATCTCCTGCTTTTGTGTCGAGTTGAATGTAATTTTCTTGCTGATTTTCTGCAATTTACGCGAAAGCCGGAACTATTTTCAATTTGTCCTACGGATAAGTAAAAATACATACAATGTAGATACATAAATGCGGAGTTGGAGTTCTCGACTAGCGAATTTCTTCAACCTGAATGGATTTAAATTGCATCCAATCTGAAGCTACAAATGATTGCATCCAATCAATTTAATGTACTCTACGTAAATTTAATAGAATCGAAAAAAAGTGGTTCTTGCTCCGCTTACGAAAATATTCAATGCATAAAGTGTTGGGAAATTTTACAAAATGATTGAATAGGACCTAATTCTTTGTTGGTATTTATTTTTTCTTTTTCTTTTTTATCAGCCTTCTTCCCTCCACTGCTGGAGATAGGCCTCTTCCATTTCCTCTCACGTTTGTCTGTTTGATGGCATCTGCTTCCATTTTCTCCCCGCCGTCCTGATAATATCATCGGTCCATCTTTTTTGGGGTCTATCGATGCCTCTTCTTTTTTACCATGGTCTCCATTTAATGATTTTTGGGGCCCACCGCTCACCAACTTGTCTTGCGACATTCCCTGCCCACTGCCATTTGAGCTTCGCTATGCGATCCATGACGTCCGCTTATTTCTTCATTTCGGATTCTGTCTCTAAGACTCACTTCGAGCATGGACCTTTCCATGGGTCGCTGCATGCATTTCAATCTTTCAGCGCTTCTTTTGATGAAAGTAATTGCTCTAATCCATATGTCATCACCGACATTTCAAAAGTTTTCCTTTTTAGGCATATTGGAACTTCATTCTCAGACATGTTTTGTTTTATTGTAAGCCGCCCAACTCATTCTTATTCATCTGGGTATTACTACTGTCTGGTTCTCTTTTCTCACCTTAATTTGATGCCCCATACATACCTATATACTTATGTAAATATTTATTCATCATAAAATTTATCAATCGCGTGATCTACCTTCAAATGTTAGAACTAAATCTGCTATGCAAATTAAAAGCATTTTAAAATATGAGGTATTTGTGGGTCCCCATATTACCTTTTAATTAAATTGATATTTTTTTGTTCCCCCGGATTCGTTCATTATTCTTCTTTTTGTGCCATGTAAGGTACTTTAGACGGCTACATCTATGTCTTTCGCTAACGCGAACAGCTCTTCCACTCTGTGGGCTCCGGTCCATTCTCTGATATTTCTTAGCTAAGTCATTTCTACCCACATCGCAACTTCTCTTATTTTTGTCATTCATGATTAAGGAAGTTAAAAATTTATCGAATATTCTGCATCACCTTTACCTATTATACCACATTATACCTATTAAGTATTGTCTATTGTGTTGTTAATTCCCAGAAAATTTTATTGATCGCCATTAAATCGGTCGTATTTTTAGCAGATTACTTGTTAATGGACCGCTTTATTGTTGAAATTAATTAGTGGATTAATTAGTTCTAGTGGCTTTTATGAGCCAATCGGATATTTGGTGTAATAGTCCTCTTCCTGAGTAATGTTTACTGACCATAGTTTCGACAGTCGAAGAATCAAATTATCACTGAACTTTTAAACTCGATTTGATTTTTATAGGTTCTAGGATAACATTAAGATTTTTTTATACCAATAAGATATCTTTTGAATTAAATAAAAACTTGAGAGATAGGCTGGACATAAACAGAGAGTTCCAGACACATGCGTCATTAAAAAAGTTATTGGAAAACCTGGTGAAAGAAAAAAAGTAGACTAACCAAAGGTAAGATGAGACAAAAAAGAACTGGAATAGCGACCTAGAATGGGCAGAATAAGTGAAGACCTCAAACAAGCTAGTCTGACGAGTGATTATAAACAAGGTGGTTGTATGTGTTTTTCCCAGGATGGAGAGCTGTGTAGGTCACAGGGGGAGGCCTATGTCTATTATTGGACGAAAAAAAGCTGATGAAGATGGGAAACCGAAATAAAAAAAGTATTCGTTATAACATCTCCATTGCAAGTAACGAGTTTGGAGAGGGCGGTTGAGAATAGTCGGGAAATAAGCCGAAAGTCGCAAGTGCCATAGAGAGAATGAGCGGGTGGTACTTAAAGAAACAAAATATTTTGTTAAACATTGATCTTCTTAAACTACAATACCGCACCTCCATAACTTTTGGAAGGTTAAGTGTTCACAATCCATTTGTTTTTATATTGTTTAAGTTTACGATAATTCCATTCAGATAACATGTAATTTAATTGGCTTCGGATATTTTTCCATTAAAAATCTGACTCCTTATCGTGTCTGGGTCCATTAGATAACTGTGTATTGGAATTAATGGATCGAATTTGAGTCGTGCCTAAGCATTATTGACTACAGAAATATGATTGAGGCTAAAGGAATGCATGACAGATTATCAACCCGCTGTTTTAAAACTATACCAACCGTTTGTTTGATACAATACATCGAGAGTGGGTGTAACCTTGATTAGCGGCGAGCACTTCCAAACTGTTAATATTTACATCAAATCTGCCAATATCTCTTCAATCTTAAGTGTATCAGTTAGGTACATAAAAAATTAACCTGTTCAAGAATTCGCAGTTGGTGCTGACCATTTTTTTTTTGCATGCCTATTTTTTGGGTTAAAACCTCTTCTCAGTTGTGGCTGCTCAGTTTTTCCCTCCGTTATATTAGGTAAGGTTCGTGTTCATTTTGCAAAATTCAAACTCTTCGTTGAGAATAGGTTCACAATTATATTTGTAAATTATTTTCTATCTCCTTCTACGCGTTCCAATTCTCTTATATTAAAACCTCTATTGATGTATTGTATTTTCTAAATGTCTTGATCCTATTTAGGAATAGATTTTATGCGTCGCGTGCGATTTTAACTGTTGGTTGGGAAACACTCTGAAAAGAGTAACACTCGAGTAACTTGTATATTTTCGAGTTTTTTTTAAATGAACTAACCACTAGACCATCGGCCCACATAATGTAAGTGGTGTTTTTGTTTAATTTCTTTGTAATCGTTGTAGGATGTGAGACCGTCTTCAATATTTTACACCTTACCCATTAAACAACACTTTAAGTCGTGGGTTCGATTCACGGTAATGGCCGATAAGATCACATTTCTCGTATATAATAGTGTTTAATACGGGCACGACCTTTTTTCACTCCTTAGGTGTGATAATAATAATAATAATAATGCAAGCGCCCGATATGATGGAGAGATCCCAAGGTTCAAAGTTCGAAAAACCTTATAATATATCCGAACACTTTATAATATCTTTTTTCTGTCCACTTCGTAGATAATTTTTTTTTTTACATTATTTGCAAAATTTTCAGACACGCGAAAGTTAAATTTTGCGGAATGTCTGATATATGTATTAGAAGATTTACAAAATTCAATCAATTATCGCAATCATTATAAGCTAAACAGTCACATTGTATGAAATGGCACATTCCCACTGTCGCGATTCCATGAGCTGACGCAATCCAATAAACTGTAACAATTCCATACATTGTCGAATTTCTATGAACTGTCGCAATTCTACAGTCTGTTCTAATCCAATAACCTTTTGTTACGGTTAAAATAATCGCAATCCTATCTTCTTCTTTCTTAGTTTTCTCTCCACTACTTGATGTAGGCATCTTATTGTGACTTCTAATTTTCTTCGTCAAGACACTTTCTTTTCCTATATACTCGTATCACATCCACGAATATGTCGCAATCCTATAAACTGTCGCAATTCCATGAAATGTAGGATTTATATAAACTATCGCAATCCTGTAAAATTGTCATTTCACAATAATTGTTATTATTTCATCGTTATTATTTCATCGTTTTTTTCAATTCGTTTGAATTGGCGCGCGCGATCCTCTTTGATCGAAAAGTTTAACGTCAACAAAAAGCATCATACTACGTTGTTTCGTACCGGTCTAACACATCGACACCAATTAAAATAGAGTGAGATAGATACAGCAATCCACGGCGTGCACGGGCCGATACTCATTTCGAGAGCAAACAAGGTTTACGTGTGTGTATTTTTCAGGAGCCGCGCTGAAATAGCAAAGTTTAATTAGTTTTCAGCGGCGGCGTGGCGTGTGTTTGCCCAACGTAATGGTTCGACAGTTCGTGTTTTAGTTTTACAATTTACTTTGGTGGAACCCCGCCTCGCCTCGAACCTGCACTGCACTTTTGACGTTTTTTGATAGATCGTTTCATTACAACAAGTATCGCTTTTATTAGTTTACAGCAACGTACGTGATCTATATTTTTTAATAATAATAATCAACACAATATATAAAACAATTATGAGTTTGTTGGAGAAAGAGAGTTGCTGATCAGAGGGGCAAAGCGGCATATTTTGGCCACATATTCCATGGTGATAAATATGCCATTCATTGCGAAGGGAAATATAAAAGGAAGACTGGGTATGGGACGTAAAAGAATATCGTGGAGCATATCTAACCAGGTACCCTTACTAGCACGTAATTTCGTATTGTATTAGACGGTAATATTAGACGGATTGTAAAGTATGAACAGTAACGGGCCAAGCACGCAACCCTGAGGAACTCCTATCGACACCTTTGTAGATATTTTTTTGTATTTATTATTATGCGTGATATTGGGAGTAAATATATGCTATTTAATAAATGGAGTGGCGTCTGACACAGGGAAGTAGAAATTTGGGATGTCCACAAACACATTGGTCAGATTGTATATAATGAGTGGTAGGTAGTGGTAGAGAGGCTTATTTTCAACTCTAGACGCAGACAGGCTGATGATGATAGAATGCTGATTGTTTCAGTTTATATCCCTATTGGGTAGGCAGACAGTGTAATTTAAAATTAACTCACATTAAACAGTTGAGATTTGACCCGTGTTTGTTTTCGTTGTTTGGATGTAGGTCTATTTTTTTAACTGTTAAAAGTTGGACAATTTATCGGGCTATTATCTTGGGTCTGAAGTCGTGGTGTATGAACAGGGATTGCAATCAGGCATCAAATTCAATCCGGTTGGATCCGGCTGGATTTCCATTTGGATTTCTCATTTCGGATTGATTACACCCAAACTATTTTTTCCCTTCATTCCAAAATCAACTGAAAAAAATATGAAAAAGTTAGTGTATTTTAATGTTTGTAATTTTTTTTTATTTGTAATGAAATCAACTATATTTTCAACGTTATATAAATCAACATTTACGTATGAATCAACAATAACACTTGCGTACAGTGGAGCTAGTTAGGTATAATGTAATTATCCAGGAAACAAATAAATAATAAAATATATAAAATATTTCGTGCCGGATTCCGTAGACATCTAATGATGCCGGATACGCTGGATTACCGGATCCGATTTTTCGGATCGCAATCCCTAAGTAGGAACAGAAGGATGAGAGTTGTTGTAGTAGTTATTCTTTGTTTTAAGGACACTAGCACCTACAGGTCGGGTCGTTTCGAAAAACAAAGTTCAAATAATAACGTTCGTTTCAATTTGCGAAAATGTTCATTCCGATGGAGTTACCTGGGATGTAATTTGTTCCGCTTTTCTGACTGAAAACTTGGCGAAAACAAGTTTATATTATTACAGCATCGATGATAATTCCCCAGCCGTTAGCTCCGTGCTAATTATCCGCACTTCCCTCCGCCATTTTGGATAATTGTAGGGATGTACTTTGACAATTATATTTTACAGACGCCATCAAAAGATGATTGAGGCAATCACGGGGAGCACTCATTACTTGTTGACACGGTATTTGCAAATTTGTTTCAAAAGTATATTTATATACATACACTCAATATTTTACTGCTGTGTAGTGATTCGAACATACATTTTACTGCCGTGTAGTGATTTGAGCATACATTATGATGTATTGAACGTACGAATGAAAATAAAAGCTTCGATGTTAGTAATATACATTGTAAGATAGCGGAAAGACAATTAATATGGTACGGGGACATTGAACGCAGACCGTCAGATCACATGTGATCCGAGCAATCTCCATGGTTCATCCTCCACTTACATCCAGAGGAAGATCAATGAATTCCTGGATCGTGCAAAGATGAAACCAACTGCAGAGATATGGCCTAGGTGACATAATTCAGGACAGAAGGGTCATCTTACCATTCCCATTTTTCTACGTAGTATCAGTTAGACTTTGGATTAACTAAAGTCAGGAGATATTTTGACAAATTTAAACATCTCAATAGAGACGAATTTTGGAATATTATAGAAGAACCACGAACTCAAGACACCTACAAGGCTGGTTTACGTGATCACTTTATGCGCTTCCGCAACGTTCACCAATCATGGCTTCGTATCGAGTTGTCAATCCAATGTTTTGCCTTTATTCACATACACATTGGTACAAGCAAGTAAATAAGGCAAAAATATTGTGAGATGTTATTGTTACCTGTTGTATTTTCGATTATCCGACTCTTACGGAACACCCGAAGTATTATTGCAGTAATTATATAAATGTTACGCGATAACTTATATTATATATACACTTATTTTATTTATTTATTTATTTATTTTTTATATTTATTTTTTTTTTTTTTTAATTAATTAATTAATTAATTAATTAATTTATTTATTTATTTATTTATTTATTTATTTATTTATTTATTTATTTATTTATTTATTTATTTATTTATTTATTTATTTATTTATTTATTTATTTATTTATTTATTTATTTATTAATTTATTTATTTATTTATTTATTTATTTATTCATTTATTAAATATCCTTTTTTACAAGTATAATTATATCAGAATAGGTAAAATATAACTTTATACAGTAGAAAAGAAAATGTTATAAGTTATACTATAATTAAGTTAATATTCAAAGTTTAAGTCATAAGTGTAGGTATACATATTTATATTTTAATTTGTGGATTAGGCTACTCTACTAGGCTATGCCTGTCCCAGAGTAGCGTTATATAAATCAGCCCTAATATTTTTATTCGTCATAGTGTTAGTTAATTTATATAAGGTTTAGTGGTAGGTTGAAGTAATATAGAGGTGCAAGTTTATATTATGTTTAAGTGTAGTATGAAAATATTGCTTGATGTGAATAGGGCTAATGCTAATACAATTTTGGTTTTTTTATAAGTCAATTAAGTAGTAAATTAAAACTATGAAAAAATTATATTTAATTTTACGTTCTACTTAAATTTTTTTTCGCAAACGCGACTCCCATTCACCGGTATCGCTCTATGATGAGCATCGTCAGAATGGTGAAATTTAAATTAAATATAATTAAATATAATTTTTTCATAGTTTTAATTGATTATGGAGTTCTACCATGAAGTGACAGTGTCTAATATTGAAAAAAATTAAGTAGTAAATATTAAATAATTTTTCTGTGTCTTTTCGTCCTTTGGTAATTAACCAGTTGTTTGCTATAGCTTTCAATTTGATATGTGAGTGATATGTGACTTCTTATTAGTGTGAGTTATATGTGAGTTCTTATTAGTTTCAATTTGATATGTGAGTGATATGTGAGTTCTTATTAGTGATATGTGAGTTCTTATTAGTGGAAAGTCAGTTTTAAAGAGGTTAAATATTTTAGGACCTATGTACGCGTATTTTTTTGACCATGTGTTGTCTTATTTATTGGTATTTCGTCAAGGTTTAGTAGTGCTTGTCTAGTATTGTGTGAATGTGATTTGACTTAGTTAAACTACATATATTTAATAATCACTGTACTAGCAAACAAAATCTTTGTAGAATTTATTTATAGACTAATTCGCAAACAACACTTTTTGTGTTTTAATTTGTTTATTCGCAAACAGCATTATAAACACGTAATTACAATTTGAATGGTTTCAAATAAGCAAATATTATATTATCCCTTTGAAATTGGTTGACCATCACTGACGAACCAATTACATGTTATTTACAGTGTGGCCCAAATTAACAGTTTCACACAATACCAAATTATTATTTAATAATAAATTATGATTTCGGCATTAATAACTATCCGCAAGGCCTATTAACAAAGTTATAAGAGTAATGGAGGTTAACTTAGGTATCTATATATTATAATTATTATTACTCGAATGTTAATCGCTTCTGCGGATACGGAAGCAATTACTGTCCTCGTGTCAAAGAGTTTAGATATATCTATTAAAATAGTTTATGGCTTTACATTTCAACCCCTGTGTAAGTTTAAACGTTTTAATACAGTGTTACTGTTAATGGCAAGCCCTTTAGTAATATTATCTTCAGAGATTTACATCCTTTACAGTTTTCTCATGACTTGTGTGCGAATGTTTACTCACTTGCATATTTATGCCCAAAATGGAATCTACAAATTGCATATTCTTGCCAGTAAAATTGGCTACACTTATTTTAGAAATCATAAATCGAGGAAACCCGTGAGTGCGCTATAGCACCAAAAAATAAATTGGAGGTTTTCGGTAAGGACATGTTAATAGACGACCACTGAAATATATTAATAATAATGGGGTATTTTATATAGCGCTGTTTAATTATTCAAGATCATTCCAAGGGCGCTGATAGTTTAGCTATGTGCTGCTCTACGAGATAACTCCCAGAGAGGTATTTTCTCTTGACACAGCTCTTGAATGTATTGCGGTACCAGATTGTTTTATAGCATTAAACACCTTCAAACAAATATTGTAATCAACCTGCTCTGGACACATTAACCAGTGTAATTCGTTCAGTAGTGGAGTTATGTGAAATCTTTTTCTGCACAGTAAATAAGCCTTGCCACTGCATTTAACACCATATTATGTAATAATATATCGAGTTGATACTTCGGCAATCCAGCATAAATGCCATTGCAGTAATCAAGCCGAGAAACGACGAATGCATTTATAAGTGTTTATGTCTCATTCTTGGATTAACTTTGATTAATATTATAGGGAACATAGCCCTAAATTTAATGTGCCACGCAGATCTTGACTTGAAACTTTGTCGATCTGTTTAGAGAAATAAAATCACTTGAATAAATCGGCAGTTACTGAGAAAACTCTAAGCTGGTATTTTTTTTTACTTCAAAGTTGAAAAAACACGAAAAATGTAGTCCTGGCCATACAAAATTGCCCGGACAGTTGGAAAATATAGAATCAACATGAATTCTCGTTTTGACTGTGTATGTATGTACTTAAAAAAATAATGACTAGTGAAAAATGAATCATTGCAATCGGAAATTTGTACTTGTGTGACAGAACTTAAATCTTCCAAATGCCAACTGTAGCACCTACATTAACGTCGATAAATTATATCTTTTCGTGGTATTAATCTTACAAGTTGGTAACTATCCACCCACATGCACGAAGTCCGCAATGCACGCGGACAAAAGGCCGCTCGGTCGTAAAAAGAAAATCATGGACTTTTAGACAGTAAAACCATAAGATTAATTTTATTTTGTTGCTCTCCTTAGACAGTCGGGAGCAGCACTTGTGTGTTATGTATGTAGACAATGAATAGTAGGTGTGGTTATATTATGGCGCAAATCCAGATCAATAAATTAATCCCGATTATTGTTGCATCGGACCATTTGTAAGGTGCACCCTGTATTATCAGGAGTATATATTTTTTACAGAGATTGTCAAAGAGTTAATATTATTTTTTTATTTATTTGTTTTTCCTATATGCTAAGTGTTGAGATTACACACATATTTCGTGTTTACTTTTAAGAGGTGATACACACCCGCACATCTGTCGAAGGGGCTGAGAGGGGGGGGGGATATCGTTAATAATGTTAATGTTGGGTTTTTTAAAGCACCAAAGGTTAAGTACTGGTAACACTAAAATAGCAATTTCGTTGCATTTAAAGTCTAATTATTAATAACGCTCAATAATTATTAAGCCGATAATATTTTAATTCAAGATTTTTCTTCGGGTGCTTTTCAGCAATAATTGGAATTATAAATCCTCGTATGAATCTTGTCATAGCTCACTTTCATTCAATTCACCATCCAATTACGTGAAATCTGTTTGGATTTTTAGTCATTCATCAAATTCACGAGCACAAAATAAAGAAGCTTTAGAATTTTCAAGTGACATGGGATGTAAAGAAGTCATTCGTGATAGAAGCAATTAGAAGTTGTGGAAGGTTTCTTTTTCTCTAAATATAAGTGTAAGCATCTGATTAATTAATGTGTAGGTACTCAGTTTTCTCAATTGAAAAATTCTTTAAGTGTCTTTCTTCAGGCGTAATACTACATACCATAATTTTTTCATACCCATATTTTTTTAACCTCTAATGTGCCGTATTGAAGAGATTAGCATGTGTCAATTAACCCGCCATTGTTGACTTTGCTGTTGATAGATTACGCGGGAGGTGAATAGACAGAGGTTATACAATATGCTCAATTGTTTACAAGACAAGTGGGTTGTTGCCGACGCTTAACCCTTCAGTAACAAGTCACTCCACAAAGTATTCAAATTCTGTATGGAAAATATTCAGCATTTTCATGAAATGAGTTTGTTAAATTATTTTTGATTTCAATATTTCATTACGAAACTCGATAATTCTTCAATGCCATTTTATAAAAGTGATGTGGCTTTTAACCAATTTGAAAATAAAAATAACAAATTTCATTTTTCCTGACCTTGGGTCACGTTGAAATATTTAAGAATTAAAAAAATTAAGAAGCAATGATCAGATATCTTTCCAAATCTAATGGGGTATAAGCGAGTATTCGATATAGTAACTTGCAAAATTTAGAATAAAGTAGAATAAACATGCCGTATCTAGTAGGTACACAGCACACACGCATAGACATATTGTGATGAGACTTTCAGAATACAATCTTACCATGTTACTATTTGATAATCTTCAAAACAAAAGAAGAGAAGCCACTATTCAGATACCTATCCTTCAAAATCTAATGTGATACAAATATGCAAAATTTGGAAAAATTCGAATGAGTATTTTAGTCTACAATATATAAAGTAGAATAAACGCGCCATACATAGCACACAGCACACGCACACATATAAATTGTGATGAATCTTTCAGAATACAATCTCGGCATGATACTGGTTGATATATATATATATATATATATATATATATATATATATATATATATATATATATATATATATATATATATATATATATATATATATATATATATATATATATATATATATATATATATATATATATATATATATATATATATATATATATATATATATATATATATATATATATATATATATATATATATATATATATATATATATATATATATATATATATATATATATATATATATATATATATATATATATATATATATATATATATATATATATATATATATATATATATATATGGTTGGATAATTTATATAGCGCCGTTTTCGTGAAAACTCACCTCAAGGGTGCTTTGTAGCTATTAGTTTTTCATGTTAGTAAAAGCTTAAAATCTAGGTTATTGATCTTAAATTAAATTAAAAATAAACATAAAAACGATGTATACAATACTTTTTTTTTTTTTTTTTTATTTATTTATTTTTTTTTTCCAACATAATTTCATTTATAAAAGATCCCACTAACCATATGTGGTTATCAGTGGGTTTCTATATCATACAATATATGTGCTAACTTAAACTAACCAACAATGACAAAAAGAAATGAAATTGGTTTGACAAGATAAAAATGTTTTGATAGATCCAAAACAACACTAGAATAAAAAACAACAACAAAAAAAAACATATAGAAGAAAACCCGAAAAACACAATAGAGTAAGAACAAAAACAAAAGGAAAAGTAACAAAATAATAAAATAAAATAATAAAAATAAAAGGAAGGAAGAGACCATTATTCGTTAAAAATGATTTTTTTACAGGATCTTTTGATTTTATAAAATGAATTTAATCCAACTTAGTATATTCTATTTAATTGAATCTAATGCCATGAAACGTTGAGAAGTGTCACGGAGCAGTTAGTTACAGTGTTATTAAGTTGGTTTCATTACATTATATTCAAATTCAAATAAAGGTGGTGTTATTGTGTGAAATATTAAACAGGTGTGTCTTAAGTTGTTTTTTAAACGTGTTTATATTGTCTATTTGTCTGAGTCGGTATGGAAGTTTATTCCATGAGGATGGACCAGCAACAGCGAACGCACGATCACCAAAGTTTGATTTGTGCACTCGGTTAACTTCGTTTAGTTTACCGATTGCTGAGCTTTGAGCTGAACGGAGGGATTTCTGTCTGTTGTTTGAGGTGAGCGGAGTGCACATTTCGGATAGGTATTGCGGGGCCAGACCGTGTATTGCCTTGAATGTTGTTAGGCATATCTTGTACTCTATCCTTTCAGGGCACTTGAGCCAGTGAAGATTTTTTAAGTGGCAAATAAAAAATAGTCTTCAAAATTTCGAATTCATAAATCCCCAATAAATTCCATTGGGTAAGTGGGGAATAAAAAAGTGTTTTATTAAACACCCCATCAAACAACACCATCACTTTCGTAGGTAATTCTATAGTATTGATGAATACCCTCAAAAAAGAATCTTAAACGTTCAGTAGACAGAATGAGAACGAAATGAATATTCCAAGTGTCTGTTCCTTATTTATCGTTTTACGTATAAAAACTCCGTCTGTCTGAGTGTTCTTGGTGTTTTCCACAACACCACCAAACTAATCACACTTCATTATGTGTGATTTGAATGAAACGACCTTCTTTTGTTCGCTTGCAGTCGTGTTCAGTTCCACTATTGTGCTAATTCCCCGGGATTCGAGGCCATTGTGTATGAAGGGGCATTGCGCAGCTTTTGAAAAATTTCACTAATTAATTATCCCGAATGCAGCCACTATCGCAGCACTAACGATTCACATTATCACAAATGTTTGGTATTATCATAGTGATATGTAACTGCTTATTTAAGTTTTGTGAAATATTACTCAAATGTGATAATCGTAAACTTATTAAATGTATCTTGTAGGTTCCTTGTATCTCGTAGTTTGTTAAAAGTAATTTGTATACCCACATACAGGCTATGCCTTGTGGGATTTTGTGTGCGCAATTGACTTAATGTTTATTCTGTTTATACTAATTGTATAAACTACTTACCAAAATTAAAATAAAATAAATAATAGGTATCAGGCCATTCAAAATATTATCAGGCCATTATTTATGACTGTGAAAACATGAAAAATCTCTTACTATATAGTCATAACACTATTTTGCGTGGCCATAGCTTAAAACTTGTGAAAAGTAGGTTCTCGACAAATCCTCGAAAGCATTTTCTTTCAAATAGAGTGGTGAATACTTGGAATAAACTGCCCCAATATGTTTTGGATGTTGAAAATCTCAATATTTTCAAGAATAGACTGGACTTTTTTTTGGACACAGCAAAATAATTACAACCAAATAATAAATTTCGACAGTGGATATAGGCACATCGGCCTTGGCTGCCGGCCTATAAATAAATAATAATAATAAATAGAAATATTCTGGCGCCTTTATTTTTTTCATTGAGAAATTTTTGTAGGTACTTAACCCGCACAGGCACCGAGATTTTTTAACGAGTTGTACCCCACCTCTCGTACTGAAGTAGAGCGATGGGGTTGTTCCTGCTATACATTTTGTACGATTTGACTAGCGCGTATCACGGACGACGAAAGCATCAATATGAATTATAGTATTTTTTTAAATCAAGACACATTTTAAAAATCTACAACATTCATAAAAAAGTTTTTACATTATATTAAACAATATTTTTTGTTTTGCAAAATACTATCGTTTAAAATCTAACAAATTTCAGTGGTTCTTCAATTATTTCATATCCAGGGAATTTTCAAATATCATGATTCTGGAACTGTCGAGCTTTAGAAAATACTATATATCTTTTGTTGTCTTGAGTTTTAAGACGATAATGTCAGTATTTCCTGAGTTAATGAGGAAACGCAAATGCAACTAATTTGAGTGCCTGTGCGGCCTTAAAACGGTGATGTTAGGTTTGATGAGATAGGTAGTTGGGTTTGAATTGGGAAGGTTTTTTTCAATTTGGGGTTAGCAATGTTTATTTTTAGTTCGAACAAATGTTCATTTCATTCATACCATCACGGCATATCCCACAATGTGGGGTAACCAGCGAAAGGTGTGCGGGTGTGCATTGCCTTATAAAAGGGAGCAGACACAGCGTATTTATTGGATTTTATGTGTAATAATCTGCATTATATTTAAACTTAATTATTTTTTATGTATTGTTACAACCATTTAATTTAGAGTTATACTCGACTAGTTTCAGGAAACTGTACTCCCATCGACAGGTGATTTACATCTCAAGTCAGTTTTATGTAATATTGTTTTTTTTAATTGATTTGTTTATTAATTTATTTATTTATTAATCTTTTTATTTATTTACTTACTATTTATTAATAATATTTAATAACTTAATTTATTTATTTATTAACTTTTTCATTCATTTTATTTATTTATTTGCTCTTTAGGAGCAAAACCTGCTTTATTAGGATTTCAAACATCCTCAATAATTACTTTCTAATGATCACAGGCATCAAAAAAACAAATTTCCAGGAAAAAACGTGAGTAATGATGATGATTCATATCATCAATTAGTGAGGTATCAATATGTTCCTTACAACTCATTATGAGACAATTTAGAAAGGATTTACTAATTTTGTAAAAAAAAAGTAAAAATAATTAAGAAAATATTTATTGTTTCTTGGGAAATAAACAAAAGAACATATTTGTCACTAAAAAACAATTAGAATGCAATAAAATTTCATTCATTTTATTTATTTATTTATTTATTTATTATTTATTTATTTATTTATTTATTTATTTATTTTATTTACTTATTTATTTATTTATTTATTTTTTTATTTATTTTTTTATTTATTTATTTATTTATTTATTTGTTTATTTATTTATTTATTTATTTATTTATTTATTTATTTATTTATTTATTTATTTATTTATTTATTTATTTATTTATTTATTTATTATTTATTTATTTATTTTATTTACTTATTTATTTATTCATTTATTTATTTATTTTATTTTTTTAATTAATTTATTTATTTATTTTTGAAAACGGCACCTACATCATTTATGTGTTGTCATTATGATGATTCTGAATTATGTATTTCGACTATGCAAGCCTTAGGTTCATTTTGTTTGTTAGATGCGAAATTCATATGTCAACAAAGCCCATATGAATTTTGAATGCCCGAGTGTAAGCTTTTATTGGGGGGTAATATTATTAAGTAACTGTATTATATATTGTAACAACTGTATTATGTATCACTTTTATTCTTTATCAAATAAATAAATAAATAAATAAAATAAATATTGTCGGTAGGTAGGTATATACGGTCGCGATTCTCAGTGCCGAATGAGTACAATCCCCGGTGGTCTTGTACGTTAAATGTGCTCAAATTAACACTCAGTTGTTAAATATTCCCTTTATATTATACATACATACATACATACATACATACATTATATACCATGCCGCTTTTATTGCCACATCAATTTTACATACATAATGTAGGTATACCACCTACATACCTAGTATTGCTGGTTCCGTATTTGCAAATTTTGTTTTTCCTCAATGACCTTAGAATTGATTTGTACAAAATTATTCCAAATATAATAGGTATGTGATTTTTTATCGTATCGCAATTTTCTTTTTTCTCATAATATATTCTTTTACATTGTTTAATCTGTATTTTTGATTACTCGACTCTTACGGGGCACCCTCAAAACTATGATAATAGAAAAAAGTGGCAGCACTATTCTAACCCAGAACCTTAAAGCAATGATGTCCACCACCCATTCTGAATGTTATCCCTTTTTAGGTGAAACAATACTGGTGAGTAGGTATGCACACACGTGTCGCGCTTCCTTTTGTAAGGTAATGCACACCTATCGTTGGTTACCCCACACTGTGGTATAGTAAGAATAAACACTTCATTGCACCCTGCGCAAGTGGCGAGTTTATTGCCATATGGCAATTCCTTCCATCTAACCAGTGTTTCCAGTGGGACATGCCGTGATGGTATGAATGATTAATCAATAGCGTAAAACCTTTTTTTTTTATTTTATCGGTATTTTTTAAGGTGATATTTTTAAATTTCATAATAAATTTGATAGGTATTGCGTCATAACCAAATTTTACTATTTTTTTTTAATTTTACATTTTCAAATTATCCATGCAGTTTTATTACAAATAATGAATATGTCCTTGAAACAAGTATATATATAAACGTCCTCATATTGATTGGTATTCCCTAAATTAGGCAATTTATTCGTGTAATTATAGTAATCTTATTACCTATGGAGATCTTGGATTGCATTGGGTTCTCTCTGCCTTACCTAACAGGAACATGGCGTGATGGTGTTTAACATTATATGTATGTACCACTAAATTTTTTAAATTATATTATTGCTTAGTCGTTTCCACCACACGCTCCATTTAAGGGGATCGTAATCTGAACCCTCGCAAAATCTTAACAAGGGCATAAATTATTTAATTCACTGATTTCTCCAGTATATAAAAAAAACAAAAAAACAAGCACCCACATTAAAAAAACAAAAGACTCCGCCGTCTGCTCCCGGCTCTGATGTACCTACCACAATAATAATAATAATAATAATAATATCCCGACAGGTCCGAAGTTAGCGGCAAACGTTTGCAAAAGAACAAAAAATCTTAACTTTACCTACCACGCTATCGAACAAAAACATTTGTGCATCAGATGCATTCGACCCGCGAATGTGTTAACCAATTTTAAAAAACGAACGCTATATATAATCGTTTTTTTTAAATCGAAAAATGCGTTCCATTTGTTTTGTTTTAATTTTGTCCTTGCTTCGTTCTTTATTCAAACTTTATTCCTACAGCGGTTTTTTTCGTACTTCTTAGCATTCTATTATTTTTACTCATAGATTTTTATTATAATATACTAGTGCTTTTTATTCATAGATTTTTATTATAATATACTAGTGATTTTTTCATTCATTCATTCATACGATCACGGCATATCCCACAATGTAGGGTAACCAGCGAAAGGTGTGCGGGTGTGCATTGCCTTATAAAAGGGAGCACAACATATCTGTGTATACCCACACACCAGTCTCGTCTCGTCTTCTGGTGAACCTCATTGCTGAACTATGTGAGATGTTATTGTTGCCTGTTGTATTTTCGATTACCCGGCTCTTACGGGACACTCGAAAACAATAATAGAAAAGAGTGGAAGCACTATTCTAAGCCGGTGCCTCACAGCTAACTAGTGATTTTTATTATAATATACTTTGATTATAATATATATTGGTCCTATTAAATGGAATTCACTGCCTCTAGATGTCCGCAGTGCTCAAAGCAAGAGCACTTTCGCTAAAAGACTAAAAACAGCTTTGTTTCAGAGTGCAACACAACATTAAACTATCAGCTCCCTTGGTATGATCTCGAATCATTAAACGGTGCTATACAAATAACTTTTTATTATTATTATTAGATGTAGTACCTACTCCGTGCGAAAAGTGAATCATGGAATATCGCGCGTTTGACGATTTGGTTGGCAACATATTTCAGTTTTCCTTGCATTTCAACACATCCTAGATAACTGTTCTCTAAACCTTAATAATTAAAATGCTTTTTAGACAAATATATCCGAGAACAATTCACATGAGTCGTTATTCTCTATAGAAAAACGATGTGGTCTGGAATCAAAACGTCAAAAATCCCCAGGAAAAATGACTCACTTCGATTCATACAAAATTTGCTAACTACGACATCTAGTATATTATAATAAAAATCTTTGTTTTACTCTGCATTTCTATGGAGTAGATTGTTTATTTTGGAGTACCTACTTATGATTTTGCATTTATTACATTAATTTCTCAAAGCGGACCATGTAGGAAGTGGACGCTAAAATTCTTCTGTACAGCCCAAACCTCAAGTTCGATCGACTTCATATTGATATCATAAGTGCTTCGTACATTATCTAATGGTTTGTTATTTTTCTGATTGCATTCGTCCATTTTTTTCCTATGATTTCATCTGTCAAATGGCTCTCACGTTATAGAAATTTTTATTTTTGGTTCTACAATTAGGGATTGTCAACCTTTCAAAAAGAAAAAACGTGAACATGAACATTTTATAAAGTGGACAGTTCAGTGTTGGCCACAATCGACTATTATTTTAAATCGTAATACGCATTGCGTTTTGTTTTAATTTTAATCCTGTGTCTCTCTTTTTTCAAACTTTATTCCTACAGCGGTTTTTTTTTTCGAACTTCTTTGCGTTCTATTCTTTTTTTCAAATTCAATTCCGTTGCTCTCGCCGTTTGTATTATTCAATTTTTTA
The DNA here is from genome assembly GCA_963576475.1 of Molanna angustata. NCBI lineage: Eukaryota > Metazoa > Arthropoda > Insecta > Trichoptera > Molannidae > Molanna > Molanna angustata. The sequence goes on from OY754975.1 coordinate 31,051,229, forward strand.
AAACGTCTTTTCTTTGTTGTATAATTTATGAATGATGCTTTAATTATTGCTAAGTGTTTTCTTTGAAGGAATTTAAAAAGAATATGTTGTAAAGAAAATATTGAATAATGAGTGGGGTATCTTTGATGTGGTAATTGCTATATTATACTTAGGTGGTTGTTAAACCATTATATAAATCTTTGTGATATAAACCAAGTGGTATTAAACCATTTAAACAAATGGGATGTGTATTATTTTATGTTAAGAAATTATAATTAGTTTCCATTTATAGAAATGAATGAATTACATCCGATTGAGCTAGTATAAAAAAGTACCCTGAAGGCAAAAAAAAATACCCCGAAGGAGAAAAGTACACTGAAGGCAAGAAACCCTGAATTAAAAAAAGTAAGTACCCTGAATGCAAAAACGTTCTCTGAAGACAAAAAAGTACTTACCCTGAATGCAAAAAAGGACCCAAAAGGCAAAAAGGTACTCTGAATGCAAAAAAGGACCCAGAAGGCATAAAAGGTACCCTGAAGGAAAACAGAACCCTGAATTCAAAAAAGGACCCAGATGTCATAAAAATAACTACTCTGAAGGAAAAAAATACCCTGAAGGCAAAAAAGGACCCAGAAGACAAAAAAGTACCCTGAATTCAAAAATAGACCCTGAACGCAAAAAAGTACCCTGTATGCAAAAAAGGACCCAGAAGGCAAAAAAGTACTCTGAATGCAAAAAATAACCCAGAAGGTAAAACATTACCCTGAAGACCAAAATTACCCGGAAGGTAAAAAAGGCTTATTAGTATTTCGTCCTGGGTCCTGGGGTACTCAGGGTCCTGGGTTCGATTTCCAGCAGAAAAAAATATTTAAAATGAATTACTTCACTGATCTTTCATCTCTTGGTTGGAATCACGGGTTACTTTTACAAGTTGGTAGCAAAAAAAATCTTTAGACCTCGGTCCCTTCTGTGATGATGAACTTTCGTAGTAAGTCTATGAATGTATAAGCATGTAGATCTTTTGAATTAATCTATGAATTGTGCTATTGCACAATAGTATCGGGATTTCAAATCTCATCGGCTAGATTAGCTTTTTCGTGTCGCAATATGACGTGTTTCAGTAATGCTCGGGTTACACTACGACACTAGACACTCGAGTGGATACATCAAGTGTCGCGACACCATGTTGTCGATATGAACGATGAACAGTCTCCAATACTAGGTGGACGCTACCTTCTCTAGACATTTTTGTCAACGTCAGTGTCGTGTATCCCGAGAATTATTATCGATCCGTGTGGAATTCGGGTCTCTCTGCCTAGTCTATTTTAAATACGGCATTTTGACATGGCGGGTATTTAGATTTCAAACAAATATACTAAAATAGTATTGTTCGTTTTCTGGGAAGTTGAATACATATATATTTCATCGATTGCTGCTATGTCTTGTGACACGTATCCATTACAAATCGTTTGATCTTGGCTTAGGGCTCACTCCAACTGCATATTCCCGGCGTGTCGCTAACCCCCCCATAAATATTTGAGACTTCTCTCAGTCGACAGACATTAAGACACATTAGCCAGCGATCGTGCAGTAGGCGAGTTCACATGGAAGCGGAATGCAATTCGGAAATATTCCAAATTCAAACTATTCGTCAAATGCTTAGCGTCACGAAAATGGAACACAATTTATAATTGTGTTCGATATTCGAACATCTATCTGCTTAAATTCAAAATATTTTAAATTTAAAATATTTTTCAAATATTTAGCGTCACGAAAATGGAACACAATTTTTATTTGTGTTCGATATTCCAATAATATTTGCTAAAATTCGTTATGATGAAAACGAATAGATATTTTAAATATCCATCCATACCATCACGGCATATCCCACAAAGTGGGATAACCAGCGAAAGGTGTGCAGGTGTGATTGCCTTATAAAAGGGAGCACAATACATCTGTGTATGCCCACACACCAGTCTCGTCTCACCTAAAAGGCACTACATTCAGAATGGGTGATGAACCTCATTAATAATAATAATAATTAGAATTTATAAAGCGCCGTTTAGTGATACAAGATCACTCCAAGGGCGCTGTGGCTTATTTGTTGGCTCTACTAAACAAAGCAGTCTTAAGTAATTTACTGAAGGTGTCAACGCTCTGAGCTCCACGTATATCAGGGGGCAATTTATTCCATTTTAAAGGCCCGTTTACACTGAAACTCCGATCATAGTAAGCCGCTTTATTGACTCTGTCCAACTCATTGCTGAACTATGTGAGATGTTATTGTTGCCTGTTGTATTTTCTATTACCCGGCTCTTACGGGACACTCGAAAACAATAATAGAAAAGAGTGGAAGCACTATTCTAAGCCGGTGCCTCACAGCTATTTTATTAAATATTTTAAATATTCCAAATTCAATATATTCGTCAAATGCGAAATGCGTCACGAGAATGGAATACAATTTATAATTGTGTTCGATATTCGAACATCTATCTGCTTAAATTCGTCATATTGAAAACATATATTATGTAGTTATTAAAATATTCCAAATTCAAACAAAGTATTTTTCAAATGTTTTGCGTCACGAAAATGGAACACAATTTTTATTTGTGTTCGATATTCCAATAATATCTGCTAAAATTCGTTATAATGAAAACGAATAGATATTTTAAATATTTCAAATTCAATATATTCGTCATATGCGAAATGCGTCACGAGAATGGAATACAATTTGAATTTGTGTTCGAACGTGTTCAAAATTATCACATTTGACTGTTTTAATTCACAAAATCGTAACGGAATTGTCGAAAATTGTCGAAGTATTGTTTACAATTCCACTTACATACGTGGTAATAAAACTTCCAGTTAAGTCGTTAAAAGTATTACTCTTTAAAAATATTTTTATTGATGTCACTTAAAAACTCTATTAAAATTGTGAAGGAAACAAAAATTACACTAATATCGATAACATACCATGATATATTAAAAAGACCAAACCAACCGTAAAATTTTATAGTTTCACTCGTAAAATTGATATTCATACCTTCAAACAATCAACGAATCATACACGTCGAGAAACATACCAATATTCATTTTTATTGAAAAGACTAAATTCAATCATTTGAAATATGGACTTTTGGACAAAATTATTATACTTTGCTGGGTGCAAGAATATATAACTCCTTACCTAGTGCTTGTAAAACCATGAGTATACCTGTACTAAATGAAATATATAAAAACTGGGTTGTACACATTGGACTTAAACAAACGGAACTAAACTTAACGTATATGTATATTATATATGTTTAAAAACGTTTCTTAGACTTTACTATGTATGTATGTCTTGATATGTTTTCTATGTTAAAAAGTGTTTTTCCATGTACCATTTCTTGGAGTTGCATTCGAATAGACATGAATTTTCATCAACCTTCCCAATTTTTACGTATTTATGTTAATAAAATACCCATAGATATAAATAAAAGAAACGTCGACTGTCTGAATTTGTGAATAGACCTTTATTTGGACTGAATATGTCACTATTTCCAAACTATCGAAAATCGTACCGTAACATAAAATTAACGAACCATGAATATATTAATCCGAAAGTCATTTCTTTTTACTGGCAACACTGCTGCTGCTGCTGCATACATTATCTTTAACATCTATTTATGGTTTATTTTTATATCCGTGGGTCTTTTTACTTGGATGAGAATGCCCTACCATTATTACGAACACTAATAAAATGGCATTCGTTTGAAAACCGACGCGTAACAAACGGGTATCCAGAAAAAAAGATGTGTTTAAAAATTGGGGAACAATTCATGACAATAGTTTTTCCATTGTTGATACCATATCTCAATAGATGCCACTTGCATAGAATGCTTAAAGGGTTGTTATTTTATTTTGTACGAATATTTATATACATAAGTGCGCTTTCAAAAGATCCATACCCAACCAACATTGACATGTACTGATCACAGGAATACGGACAGGAAGAACGAATGAATTTAGAGAATACGGAAGGAATTTTGTTGAAGTATAAATTACTTAATACAATTTCATTGTTTTTCATAGTCCAAGGTACTGATGAATGATGAACAACAATCTTGTTAATACAGAACGTCCAATTCAGTAACTCTTTGAACTTAAAAAAGGAACATTCTAAAATTTGAGACTTAAGATCATTTGTAATTAATTTCGTATTATGTAACTGACGTTGTTCATATTTGAATCTCCGGATAGAATCTGGACGTCTGGGTGCCTTCGAAATGTGGTGCTACAGGCGCATGGCCAGGATCCATTGGTCTGACAATATTCCAAACGACGTGGTACTAAGCTAAGTCGAAGAAACGAGACAACTCTTAAAGAGGGTTCCCAATAACTATCCAAATGGATAGGCCATGACATCGGGCGTCCGGGTCTGCTTGTTACTATCGCCTCAATAATGAAATAGGACAGAATGTATATGTAGATGTCGCTCTAAAGCCAGTAATATGGACCAGCAGATCGGTAATGTGCGGTGTGGTAGCTAGCAAGAGATGTAGAGGCTGGCGGACAACAAAGAAATGTGGAGATATGGAGTTCTTGGTGCAAACCAACCCCAGGATTGTGGCCATGAAGAAGAAGAATAATAATAATATATATTATAAGATCATAAATGCATGTGTCAATGCAAGCTCAAGGCCAGGATTGCAAGACCAAGAGTCTTAAATATTAAATCAACGAATATGTGGCAGTCTGGCGTTTTGGGCCACGACCATCCCTACGATGAGCCGGTGACGCGGCGAGCGGTATATAAACGCGCACGGGCGAGGCGCGGGTACCACTCTGTTCCCGATCGTCACGTTACCGGTCTCATACCGTTATTACAATTTTAGCTCTGCGAATTCATTGCAACATTGTTGTTTCGTTAATTAGTCGTAAATCTTTATTTAAGTGTTTTAATTATTAATTTCGTTTGTGCTTCAATAAATGTAAGTTCCAAGACCTGGCGTATTTATTTTCCTTACTATATTGAATTTCGTAATTATAATATTGATTCTTGTGTGTTTGCTCTCAGCAGCACGTAGGTAAAAGGGAGAGGTTTGGCCATCCAGGACATACGAATACTCTCTCGAACAACGGGTTCGATCCCTGGTGTCCGAGAGTTTTATTCAAGATCCTAATACTTTCATATAGATTCCATTGGTAAACCTTCATACTTTCATTGGTAACCTCTATCCCCTCAAATAGTTTCAGTTCAGCTATACAAAGAAACAGGGTGTGGTTAAGCTAAGTAATACAGGGTATCTCAAAATAAAGTTTATATATAGTGGATCGATAAAAAAAAATAAGCCGTGTATCGATAAAATGTTTATTTATTATTAAAGTATACAATTTGGGAATTTATTTCTTAAAAATAATATCGTCCAAATGTAGACCCTCGCGTTCGCAGCATTCATTTAATCGAACAGTAAAATTACTTATGACGGTTCGGCAGGTGGACACAGTGATGGCTACCATTTCGTGACGGATATTTTTTTCAAATGCGCCAGAGAAGTCGTTTTATTGGTGTAAACTTTAGATTTAAGATTACCCCATAGGAAAAAGTCCATAGGCCAATTTATGTCACCTCTCCAGGAGTTCAATTTGCCTGGGAAAATTTCACGAACTCGTGGCAGAGATGTATTGGACGTGTGTGACGTTGCTCCGTCATGCTGGAACCATGTTCTTTGGTTATAGCCAGGTAAGTTTAGCAGTTCAGGCACCAAGAAATCGTCTAACATCTCCACACAACGTTCTGAATACTAATATAAGCTTTCTTTTGAGACAGCTTGTATATTGTTCTTGTTGTATGTATCTAGTGATTTTAGTCAGCGTTTAATGAATTAATTCGACAGCCCTACGATACGTGATAGCTTATATTTATTTCCTCTGAAGGAATCCATAAAAATTGACATTTTATACAAAATGGCTATTAAGTCTTTAGTATAGTGTATTTTAATAACGCGGTCAATATTCTATTACTTATACTGTATTGTTTATTCTCTGACGTCAACGCACTCTGAAACTTACTTAAACTGAATCCGTGCAAGTGCCAATGGTATTTAATATGAGGGGTTAAATAATACTGTATGTACATACATCATGTCAGACCTCAACAATATACCATGTTGATGAATCGCATCGAGAATTTAGGAGCAGACTGTTTTTTATTCCTATTTTTATTGTAGATAAAAAATTAGTATCACGTTGAGATTGTATTCTGAAAGTTTCATCACAATGTGTCTGTGTGTGTGTGTGTGTGCTGTATACTATGTGTTATGGACTAAGTACGGTGTGTCTATTCTATTTTATCGATTATAAACTAAAGTACTCATTCGATTCTTTTCAAATTTTTATATCTAATACTCGCTTAGACCCCATTAGATTTTGAAGGATACCTAATTTTGCTTCTCAATTTTTGAACTGTCAAATATCTTTAAGTGACTCAGGAAAAACATGCTCAGGAAAAATAAAATTTGAAATTCATAAAAGGACGTGGTTTCAAAACATGGAACCATTGTTAAAATATAATCATTAAATTTTATAAAGTAAGAATGAAAATTTATAAAATGGAACAAAAAAATATTTGAAATATTACTGAGGTGAGTGTACATTTTATGTGTATAAACCAAAAACGAAATTATCCTCCAGCAATCAAAAGTTCAGATTTATTTCCTGTTCGGACAAAATTTTAATTACATTATACGTATTATTATTTTTTCTTTTAATTCGGTCTATTAGCGGCCTCCGGGTCATAGATTTCAATGCCCTGGGTTGAAGATTATTAACTGTATTATAAATCTATCCTATTGAAGCATTAACTAATCGCCATTGCAGCATTGTATGTATTTTGATTTACTTTCATTCTCATTGTTTTAATATATTCCGCTAGCTTATTTATAAAATTTATAATATTAGATGGGTGGTGGCAGAGTGGTTAACGCGCTGGATTAGTAATCCAGTGGTCGCGAGCTCGAGTCCTGCCACGACCGATTTACATATTTCATGCAAGGTAGGTATATTTATACAAGTAGACATTCTTTTAAAAAAAAATTATTCAAATTTCCAACACATTCTTTAACATTTTTAATATTTTTGTAGATTTGTTATATAAGAGTCGTGTAGGTATATTGATTAATTAACAAATCATCTTTTCTGTTGGTTTAAGCTACTCTTTTAGCTGAAAATTAAATTTGTTTGTATTTATAGCGTTAGTAAGTTATAAAATATTATTATAAGAAGAAATCTGTATATGTATATGTATATATGAAATTTGTGACGTGATAAGTCTTCGGAGGTACTCGGCGAATTTCGAAGCCAATCGTACAGAAGACTTCGTCCCACACGAAATCTCTCCCGGTCGCACATGCCCAAGCAGAATATGTGCGAGCGAGACGCAGCCAGTTTTGAATGCTTCTGTTTTTGTTTCGTGTTCGAAAGACATCATTTTATGTTACACTAGCTTTTATGTCCCGCCGTTGGCCAAGAATGGAAAAATTGTGAAAGAAAAAGCAATCGTTTTTATAATATTGTCACCCAATTATTTTGCAATATCAGACTATGAAAAGTGGTTTGAAATTTGATTGAGTTTAAGTATTGTAAAATGTTCAAGTGATGGCCACAGCCCATTCTTTTTTATATATTGCTATAAAGTGTGAATGAAGTATAATATTTATACAATTTCTGCTCGCATGGACTATGCGTAATGGTTTTAAATATGACTGTTTATCAACGTTGTAAAGAGATTGGTTTGGCCACAACCCCCATTTTTAAATATTATCATCGAAAACAAATTGTAATGTGTACCTATTGAAAATTTAGTAATTTTCGATGTTGGGATGTGGTTAAAATTTGATTAAACAAACGTAGGTACTGAAAAGATCTAGTATTGGTCACATCCCATTCGTTTTTATATTTTTTCATCAAGTGTGCATTATATTTTTGCTCAATTTGACTGAAAGTCTTCATTAACGAAGAAGAAGAAGACTTGAACTATAGTAAATAGTTTTTAATTTGAATATAAATGTTGTGAAGAGTTCAGTAATGGCCACAACCCCCATTCTTTAAATATTAGGTGTTGAAAATTATTCAAAATAGGATGATATAAATGGTTTAAATTTAATTAAACAAAAGTATTGAAAAGATTCTAGTGCAGGTTATATCGTCACATCCCATATCCCATTCATTTCATATGTATTTTCATCAAGTGTGCATATCGTTAATAATATTTCTGCACAATAGACTATTAGACTTAAAACTAACCCAAAAGACTAAATAAAAAAGAGAAAAATAAGTATAAGACTATAAGAAATAGTTTGTATAAAAAACTATTCCAATGGTCTACATAAAATAAGTAAAAATACATATACCTAATAGAAGAATTAGACATTTGGAAAAAGATTGTATAAAAGCTCACCCAAAGGTCTACAAAAAAGAAGAAGAAGAATATTTAGACTATTGGAAATAGTTTGTATAAATACTGTCCAAAAGGTCTACATAAAAGAAAATGAATAAGACTATTGGAAATAGTTTGTATTAAAACTCTCCCAAAAGTCTACGTACTTAAATGAAGAAGAATAATAATTAGACTAAAGGAAATAATTTTTATAAAAAAATGACCCAAATGTATACATAAAAGAAGAAGAAGATGAATTAGACAATAGGAAATAGTTTGTATAAAAACTGCCCTAAAGGTCTACATAAAATTAAGAAGAAAAAGAATTAGACTCCAGGACCCGCCGCTTCAGGCCCTTCAGTACCTCCCGTCCCTTTAATCCCTCATTACGTCCCTTCCCATCAGGCCCTTCAGTACCTTCCGTCCCTTCAGGCAGTTTTATACCTCCCGTCCCTTCAGGCCCTTTAGTGCCTCCCTTCCCTTCATTACATCCCGTCCCATCAGTCGGTTAAGAAAAGTTTAAATCCAGAAACCATCCTGGAAGAACCGCGAAGAGATGAAAGAACCTTCTTTTCCCAGGATGCTCTACTTAATAGGTAAAATGACTAAATACACGAAGAAGAAGAAAAAAGTTTAAACCCAGATACCTGCGAAGAGATGGAAGGACAGTTGGACCTTCTTCTCCCAGGATTCTCCAACTTCATAGGTAAAATGACCAAAAATACACGATGAAGAAGAAGAAGAAGAAATAAGTTTAAATCCAGATACCTGCGAAGAGATGGAATGAAAATTGGACATTCTTCTCCCAGGTTAGTCCACCTTCAAAGGTAAAATGACCAAATAGACGATGAAGAAGAAGAAGAAAAAAGTTTAAATCCAGAAACCTGCGAAGAGATGGAAGGAAAATTGGACCTTCATCTCCCAGGATAGTTCATCTTCATAGGTAAGATGACCAAGTACACGTTGAAGAAAAAGAAGAAAAAAGTTTATATGCAGAACCCGTCCTGGAAGACCTGTGAAGAGATGGAGGGACAGTCGGACCTTCTTTTCCCAGGATACTCCCCCTTCATAGGTAAAACGACCAAATACACGAAGAAGAAGAAGAATAAGAAAAAAGTTTAAATCCAAAAACCATCCTGGGCATACGCTCGACAATTCACCAAAGTTTCATTATAATCGGACAAACGGTTGATAAATAAATAAATAAAATAATTTTCCTATAGGAAATCAGTATAGGTATATTATTGTTGATTTGTAAGTAAATAGTATTAGGTAGGTACCTACCTACAACAACCTTCTAAATAAATTCGATTCCTAACAAATTTTATTTGAATATTACATTCTTTCTGTAGCCATGGAAACGATTCGAACACGTAAGTAATATCGAATGGTTCGGATACATTTTTTGAATATGTAGGTACCTACATTGGTTTGTTCGATGCCATAAAAATGAAAATTGTCAGAAAAATCAAATATTATTTACAAATTATGCAATTTTATTATGCCTATATCTTTACTAATAAATAACACATTTTTACAATATATGTCTTAAAACTTGCCGTAATGTCTTGTGTTTCATTTTATTATTTCATAATTACATTTATTTCAAAGGTTTATTATTTTCAAGAACATATTCATTCGGTGGGAAAATGAAATATTGTATGAAAAGATATTAAAATGGCGGCGTTTATGTACAAAAGGCTTACTTTAAAAATAAGTTAAACATTATAATTATACCAAATATTCACCATGTTTTTCACTTAAACGCTAAGTTATACTTCAAAATATATTTTTTTTGTGTAAATACCTACTTCTAACTTTTAAACTAACAGATATTTGCGTGCAAAATGTACACTTTTTTGACAGATATGACTTGGAAAATTTTGTATGAAAAAAATAATTATTTAAATATTTTTAAAATTCAGCATTTTTATCGCATTCTTTTTAGCGTGACACTGCATCAGGTATACTGGTACATGTTCGCACTTAAATTAGATTTTTAGATGCTCTTGGTTTTTCAGAAGGCGTGAGACAAACACACACACACACACATACACACACACACACACACACACACATACACTAACATTTTGATTGCTTTATTACTTTAGATTTAGTATGTTTAGAATTAAGAAAACTGTTAATTCAAATAAATATTTTATAAAACTATTTGATTACACCCACATCACATGAATAAAGTAATTCATTTCTTATTTTATTATCAACGATAGAATGAAAAGTACATGATTTCTGTTTGTTTTATGTGATAACTGTCGTAAAATAAAAAAGCGTCTTCCTACGGTGAAATGGAGTAAATTTCCATACGTTAGGCTCGTGTATGTGTCTATAATGTGATCATTTTCCCATGAAATCTGTTAACTTTTATGAGTTTTAAACGGTTAATAAATACGATATGATCTTGCTCACGTTTCCTGAAAGTAATGGCGGACGATTTTTCCGAGTCGAATGTTGCCCTAACGACCGCTGAAAAAACAACAATATTATCCTATCATGTTTTAAATGTACATACATAGTTTAATGTTTTCCAGTCGCTACAATTTTTTGTTTAACATTTTTAACTTTCATTCATTTATACCATCACGGCATATGTATCTTACAATTCCGGTAATCAGTGAAAGGTGTAGCGTATTTACCATTCCGTGTTGATTAGGAGGCAAGTACTACCTCGAATTAGGCACTACTTTGTTGCGCTAATGCACTTAAAAACTCGTGTTGAATTCAAGGCACGTGTCCTCCAAATGCACATGGTTTAGCAAAGCAAAATGTTCCTGCTAATACGTGTTCAATTCAAGGCAATTAATTATTGAATATGGAACATAATATATAGCCATGAAGTACGCGCGCTATTTCATTTCGCTCGCATTTCGTCTGTCTTAAAGTAGGTAAAATGGAACTTACAATTATTTTGGAAAAGTTTAAAATTGTAAATTACGAAGGACACTAGGATAATTACCAATGTAAAATTCGATGCTCTTTATCTTGTGAATGTAATTATGACGCAAAGTGTGATTATTTCATTGAAAAAATCATGAGTAGGTAGCAATCTCATACAAAAAAAATGTCTTAACAAATTTTTATGATATAATGTAGGTTTATGAAGATTAATCGATTAAAAAAAAAAAAAAAACAAAAACAATCATACACAAAAAAATGTCTCTAACACAGCCTTGTAACGCTCAATCAATACGTATGGTAAAATTTATAAACCTGTGTACGATTGAAAGACGCGTGCCTTGAATTGAACACGTATTAGGAGGAATAGTTTGCGTCGCTAAACCGTGTTCATTTGGAGGACACATGCCTTGAATTCAACAAGAGTTTTTAATCGCATTAGAACAAAAAAATTGTGCCTAATTCGAGGCAGTACTTGCCTCCTAATCAACACGGAAATGTAAATACGCGTGTGGGTATGCTTTACCTTATAAATAGGGGCGCGACACATGCGTGTACATACCCAAATACAAGTCAGGGGGGCAGGTCTGGTCAACCGTCTAAATCAAAACCATCCATGTTTACCCATATCATGGATATTATTATCACATGGAGTTCTATAATATGATAGGATTTTATAGAACTCCATATGATAATTATATCCATGATATGGGTAATCATGAGGGTTTTGATTTCTGTGGTTGACCACATTTGCCCCCCAGGTCTCAGGAGATGTTATTTTGTCTGTAGTATTTTCGAATACCCGGCATTTTCGTACACCCGAAAATGATGATAATAGAGAAGGGTGGAAGCACTATTCTTATCCGGTGCCTCACAGCAGTTGGATTGACCTACTTAACATTACTACTTAAATAATAATAAATCATTCCAATTATGTATGGAAAATTTTCAGCATTAAAAAATATTTTTGCTATATATATTCACTAATATTATTTAAGATTAAAATAAGTAAGAGAATGAGGCGAGACAGGCGTGTGGGGATAGATTCAAACATATGTCGTGCTTTTTTTTATAAAATAATTCACACCGACACACCTGTCGCTAGATACCCCACAATAGAGATTGATGAGATAACAAATGTATACAAAATACAAAAAAAAAAATAGTTTTTGTTTTTTTTTGTGTAAAAAGTTGATTCTCATATACATAGTAATATTTGTCTACTCCTAGTTAAATTACCATATCAATGACATTGTTTATATTTAAATGGTTAGTTTTATACTCTTCCCTGGAGTACGTTTCATATATTTTTATTTAGGTTCTTCATACTTTTCATCGTGTTTTCTTTACACAGTGGCGCATTTTCAGATTGTGTCGTATAATTCGTGCTTCGGGTTATAAATTCTTCGAAAGTCAGTTTTATTATTGCATTCTAAAAAAACTTATATCCTGATAAATAGTTTATTGAATTTAAATATTGACTTGAATTTTATTATTGAGTTATTAATCTACTACAGAATCATTAAAATTTATTACTGCATTTTCGTATCAACATATACTTATAATTTCGATTCAAATCTCAACTGATGTTTAGTAAAATCAGAATTTCATATCATAATAATTATTAGTTTTGTGATGTTTATTATTGTTTTCGATACTCGATTGTTTTTATTTTGATTTTTAAATATAAAAGTATTCATTCATACCATCACTTCAAATCCCACAATGTGGGGTATAAAAAAAGGATGATAAATTAAAAGGATGTACGACACATTCGTGTAAGCCCGTATACCAGTCTTGTCTCACCTAAAAAGGAAATATTAAGAAAAGTTGGTGAACCTTGTCTGCCTTCGTGGCTCAGTTGGTTGCGTATCTGACTATTGATCCGAAGGTCCCGGGTTCGATTCCCGGTGGAGACACAGTTTTTAATTGTGTTTTCAGACTGGATCTGTGAGACGACTTATATCGTATGTCTCCAGTATGTGGCAACTTGTTATTGGGTGCATGTTAAATTAATATTTGATATAGTACCTGTTAGTTGCCCGAGAAGTTATATTAAATAAATAAATAAATAAACCTCATTGCGTAACTTTGTGACACATCATTATGCCTGTTATATTTGAGAGTATATACAAGAGCTAAAACTCTAATTGACAGCAAAGCGCAAGAGAGTATCAATGGTCTGGATGTGTATGTGTAGGTACCTTTCCATTATCTCTGTCTTAATTTTTTTTTATTATCTATTTATTTATTAAAAATAACAAAGAAAAATACACAATACAACAATATATACAATTTTTAAAAAGATACATTATATTTTTGTTTTTTTTTATGACTCAACTTCAAAAAGAGTTTTCTCGTGCTTTGAAGTGAGTCACATTTCACAAACCTACAAACTATCTAATCTATTTATATACATACATCTTAATCTAGATATATATAATATTTTAATATTTTTTTATATGCCTTTATTATTGTTGTCAAACATCTTTATGTAGAAGGTCATGTTTATTATTATGTTTTTTTTAAGAGTGTTGATATTTTTAGACATACTAAAATAAAATATAAAAATGCCATCTCTGAGACCCTAAGAGGTTTACGGTAGCTGATTCGTGCTTTGTCCTTTTTGACTGCGAGTGCCACAACCTTCCTTTCTCTCTTTTTGTCCTTTTTATTCTGAATTTTGAGTACCTACCTACTAAATTCTAAATAGACATTTTTTTACACTATGCAGCTTAAAAAGATAATGTAATATCCGCAAACAAAATTGGTCTATGATATATTGTTAAAATTTGAATTTGTTGTAATATTTGTTTGTATGACTGTATGTTTGTTAAGTTTAAATAAAAAATATATATATATATATATATATATATATATATATAAATTTCGATTACCCGGCTCAAAATAATATCAATGGTCTTATCAATAAATCTAATATACTATAAATAAATAAATAAATAATAATATAGAACTATTAAAAAGATCATTTTTTTGTGTATTTTTAGTATAAGTAAATATATTTGATTTATACGCATCATTGTGCCCGATGCAAATCGTTAGAATACTCTTTAATCTTGAACAAGATGTGTATCTATACATTTTTCATAATCACCAATTAATCTCTGAATGTACTTGAAACTTAGACAACACATCACAAGGTGTTTTATGTATCGAAATATGAAATTGTAAACGATCTCATTTTCGTGAGCACAAAGTGATTTACAATAATTGAAATAAGCAATTTCAACACTGAAAGTCCGTTTGAATCTTTTAGATTCGATGTCCCGCGCAAATTATTGCCCCTGCGATACAACACGCCCCTGTGCTGAAACAATTTCAAAAGAATCATGGTGAAAAACTTTGTGTTTTTATTACTTGAATACGCGATATTATGGGCCTCGTGCGTTGGTGGAAATATTCCAAAATAACTTTGACGTTTCAGAACATTGCGGGAACTCCCACAGTTCTTGCATAATTCAAGAGCCAATTGACAAGCCTCAACGTTTGAAGATTGACAGACTTAGGTACCTAACCCATTCACGTGTGTGTTTGTTTATTTCGTCGTCGGGGTTTTGGAATAAGGAGACTTTAATGTAAGCGTTTGATTTACTTCCCGAAATCTTTCACGAGTCGTAAATTTGAAATATGTACCAGTGAATACGTGACTGCGCCAAATTCTCAACCATAGAGAGAATATAGAATAGGTATAGAAATCCATGTTTTTGAAGAGCACGCTTTCAATAAGCTTTTGACGATTTTTGTAGCAGATCTTCGTCTTGTTCCACTCATCTCTATTCTGTCCCTCCCGTATCCAGATTTAACTTACCACTTTGACAATATCGTCAGACCATCTTTTATGGGGTTTTTCAACACTTATTTGTCCAAGATCACCCCTGTGGTTTTCTTAGTGTCCATCTAGTATCTTCTTGTCTGATGAAATGTCCAGCACATTGCCACTAATCCAACAACACTTCTTGTTCTTCTTATATTAGATCGTAGATCTGTTTTACGAGAAAGCTAGTCCTGTGAAGCTGAGGACCAGCTATCCCTCCACTTCTTCGGTGGTCTTCCGAGAAGGCGATGCCCTAGTGGGATTTCATTTGTCGCTATGGATGGGATTCGAGATGCGTCCATCCTGTTGACATGGTCCCTCCAAAATCTTCTTCTAGCTCTACTCCATCGTATGATGTCCTCGGTCTCACAGTTCCGCCTAATGTCGTCATTGCGAGTTCTGTCCCTAAGCGTCTTTCCTGTGATAGCCCTTAAAACCTCCATTTCCCATCCAACAACATGATCTATTTTATTTTTTTATTGCGTATATGCAATTGAAAATATATTCGATTTACGATCTATTTTATCGGCAACCTTAGTACGGCACCAAATCTCTTCATTTCGTATTTTGTCGCGAATCTGCCTTCATCTGTCAGAACCATTTGCATTTCCATGGATCGCTTCGCTGTTTTCTCATTAGCTGCAGCTATTTCTTTAGAGTACATTTTGGAGTGTCTTAGTGTCTTCAACAATAATGAGAGGAGAGAAATACTAAATCTTTCAGTCAATAATGAAGGGACATATAGAAGGGCAGTAAGCCCATATCCTGACTCCGAAACATTCGAGAGCGGACCAGCAGGCGTAAGAAAGACCTGCTCTGCACCATATGAGACCAGGCAGAGTTTATCACAAGCGATCGTCCAGCGATTAGTGGCAATCATACCAAATTATTATAAAACTTAGATCTTGATTTCTAGAATCAATTGATTACTTTATAATAGTTATTATTTACTCTTCGTTGCACCTGTGCACGTGGCGATTTGTTGACAAATGACGAGGCTTTCTTGATACTCAATACCCATAGTTAGTCATTATACATATGTAATTTGTAATGAACCCCTCGTTCAAAGTAATTTAATGAGTTCTTAATGGTTCACATTCCATCGAAGTGTGTTTTAATCAATGACACTCTTATGTTCCCCGGCCCTATAATATGAATTAATCATGTCAATATAATTGTTGCAAGTGCATTTCACTTAGCAGTCACAAGTAATTAAAATTAATAACTAATCGTATTGTATTATAAATCATGTGTCAGTTGGTTGTCTGATGTAAAAATAATTACTTATAATCGGTTGAAATTAATAGTCCAACGAAACCCCACAAGGAAAATATACAAAGTCATGCTTTGACGGCTCACACAAGTGGCGCCCAACAAAGGGCCCGCTGTCGAAAGCCGATCCAATGGATTTATTATTAACTGCTATCGACACTCAAAGGATTAAAAAAAATCAAAATGTCTCTTCAAGTTGGTAGACTTCAAAATGAAACAATTGTTTCAACAATAATAATTTAACTAATGTCTTTCTCAGGCATATTGGATTTTTGGTGGTTATTTTTACTGTGATTTTTTTTATCATTATTTTTCGAGTTATTTTTTTATGTTTAATATGTATGTGTAATTATGTTGTATTATAAATTATAAACTGTAATTAGTATCCATATTTTCCAGGAAATTTCTTCGGAACAGATTCTGTCTAGTGAATTAGTTATCACTAATATGTTCCACTTGTAATATTTTTATCTCAATAAATAAAAATTTACTTATATATTTTTTTTAATAATATAATATAAACATAATACTATAATAACATATGTAAACCATATAATATATTTTCCAAAATTAGGTAAGAGGCGCATGATATCTTTGTATTCCTGTTTGTCGATTGTTGTATTTTTTTATACACGTACTGTAAGATGTCCTTATATTTTTTTTTGTATACACAAATGCCAATTTCATAAATACTCGATACGAAAATCTATTTTTTGATGCACTTAACGCAAATTTTCATATGACCAAACAATCTTACGTTTTTTCATATTATATCTGTCGTCAATGTTAATATGTTCATCTATAAATAAAAACTATCTTTCTATGTTTATTTATTTATTCAATACAGACAAATTAACAATTATATAAAAATAAAAGATGTACAAAAATTAGACAAATAACATACTTATTACAAGTCAAGTATGTTGTTGGTCTTATTTTTGTCATATTTTAAACTAAAAAAATAATATCAAAAAGTAACTAATTTTTTTTTCAAAAAATATTAACGGAATGTGGATGGGTGAGGAGTATTGAGGTTAATATATTTTTTAATTATCATTATATATGTAAATTTTTAATCAACTGATTTCATGTATACAGATTCGGCACAATCAATCCGCCTGCAAAGTTATTGTTGTAACTATTGCAAGCCCGCACAATAAATGAATTATGTCCTGTAGAAGTACGCGTCCTACACCTATACCATATATCTTTCTGTGTCTATCAGATCAGGACCTCAAGCCGAAAAAATCGCCCTGATAAACGAAACAAATCAGAGTTTTGATCTAATAAAACCCCAATAAAATGTTCATTTAAAGTTTATTTGAATATATTGATGATAAATGCATACATGCCATTACTCCACATCCCGTTATGGAGATAGACATTGAGAACTAACCACTATACATTTCTGTTTTGCATAAACCCATCAAATTCTCGTACAAAACGACCATCCTGTCAAACTGTTATTTCAGCCCGCGGTACGTTTCTGTTTAAAACCGCTGTTTCGGGCGCACAATTATTTGTTCTTTAACGTTTGTTCGTTGCGGGTTATTGTATGTTTGTACACGTAATGTGATGCACATGTGTCACTGCCATAAATGGGGTGTCAAAAGTTTTACTGCAGTGATCGAGCTATGGCGGCTTGGCCCCGTTCGAAGCAACAGCACGCCCCGGTACTTAAAACGAGCTCATAATATATCTCAGAGTCAGAGAAACGTTACTACACTTGTGCTGGGTCATGACTCATGACTCCAAAATCGTGACACGGGGTAAAACACACAAAGTTTCTTCGTTATCTGAAAGAATGAAATACCTATTTAAATGTACTTACATTTTAACTTCAATGTGAGGATTTTTCACTCGAGATTGTGCATTGTCGGCTGTTTTATATTTTCCTGATACATACAGTATATCCCTAAGACGAATGTGTGGTAAAACAATTTATGATAGGATAAGGAATCAAGATATCAGAAGAGAATGTAAGATTGAAAGGGATATTTTGAGTAGAATGAAGGTAAATGCTTTTGCTTTGGACATGTAGAGAGAATGAACGATGAACGACTGACAAAGAAAGTATACAAGGCTGAAAAGAGTGGAATGAGATGTAAGGGTCGACCGAGAAAGAGCTGGCATGATCATATAAATGAGATTTTGAAAGAGGGGAACATACGAAGTCAGAACAATAGGAGAGCATGTATGACGCGATGTATGAATGTAAATGAGGCAAAACAGGTATATCAAGATAGAAGAGTCTGGCGTTCGGTTCTCTCTGCCTACCCCAAATAGGGAAACGGCGTGATGGTATGTATGTATGTATGTATGTATGTATGTATGTACAGTATGTCGGAACAAACTATTTGTCATTTATACATATTAAGTTTCTTATGATGAAGAGCCATCCTTCAAACAGCAACTTAAATATTTTCAAGTCATTATTAACATTTTATGTAAAATTATACTTATTTTTTTTACAAATTAAATTTAAAAATATAACTTTGTATTAACCACGTTTTTTGGTTGAAACGATGCGACCGGTTTCGGAACTAACCGTTCCCTCATCAGGCTAACTTTCAACTGAAACAGAATGTGACAACGTGCTTACAAGAAATCTATGGGGGCGGAGGAAGAGGTAGGGTGGGGGTACTTAGGGTTGGGTCTTGTGCAGGGTGGGTCCGATTGGCTGAAGGATTAGAAGTAAAAGGAAACATATTTAATAATGGACTGAAAGATAAATTTAACTGATTGTTTATTATGTTCTGTTTTGAATTAATACACTTTTAAATTTCTAGCGACTCTAAATTATCAAGACGGAGACCTACTTTGTTGACGTGTAAAATTTTTGCACGTCGCACGTTGTAAGCACGCACGTTGTAAGCACGTCGTCACATTCTGTTTCAGTTGAAAGTTAGCCTGATGAGGGAACGGTTAGTTCCGAAACCGGTCGCATCGTTTTAACCAAAAAACGTGGTTAATACAAAGTTATATTTTTAAATTTAATTTGTTAAATATGAACCACAAAGTTAACATTCAAACATTTGAAAATATTATTTTTTTTATTTTATTAGTGTATACATGGAACCAACAGTTTAAAATATTATTAACAAAGGAATATTAAATAAGAAATTATGTTATAAACCTATTTAAGGCTCTTTTTATTAGATACCATTAGTTAGGTAAAATATTAAGAAGCAATTTCTGGAAGGAGAAAAAAATGTTGAAAAAAAGAGAAACCAAAAAAATAACAAGTTCATTATTTTAAGCTATTCGTATCCGCACGCCAACTACAACAATATCCAGTCGCATTTTTTTGTAATAAAATCATAAAACAGTTTCAATCATTTTTTTAAACGGTAAGTAAGAGTAGGTATCTTCACAACATTCAGTTTGAACAGCTCAAGCCTATATGGCCTATACTTATCTACAATCCATTAAAAATTCAATCAATCTGTTTATTAAATCAATCTCTCTCAGTATTACATAAAATGAAATTTTGTTATAATAAAAACACTTAATATTTTTTTAATTGTACCTATATTAAATGAATGACAAATTTAAAATCTACGTCAATATATTTTCATTAAATATCCATCAAATTATGAAAATTTTCCAATCTTGTTTGATATCTATATTCTCAATTTTGAAAATATGACACAATTATGTTTTAAATATAATTAATGTCATAAAAACATGTTCATATTATATTCTAATATTATGTCTCATAAAATAAGCAAAACTTTTACTGAATCAATGGAAACAGAAAAGCAAATATTGTGACATATGTGTTACTATTTTAATTTATACATTGACAACTGTATTTTGTATTCAATTAGGGGCAGTAAAAGTACCCCTAGATGTTTGTATTATCATAAAAATATTTTATTATAAAATACCTACATACTAATATATTCGTTTTCTTATTGTTACAGGTATATTACCAGAATTGGAAAAAAAATCTCTCTACATAGACAAGTGTCAGAAAATCTATTAAAATGTAAGTTTGTAAAAGTACTTCAAGATCTTTTTTGATCAAATGTTTATTTTCACTTTATATTTATGGTGTTTTTATTACGCTGTCTCGAGTATAAATGAAATTAGAAAAAATAAAATTTATTTATTACTACGAGTCTTCTAGCTTTAGATTATCCCATGAAAAATATTTGGACTAAATTATAAAATAATGACACAAGGTGGGTATAATTTATCCACTTTGTCATACGGATGTAATGTTATTACCAGGAACATACCAGGGTATCATAAATATATGAATGTGAACGATAACCTTTAATGATTTTGTCGACGTTTACGACTTATAAAGTTACAATGTTTATTTGTTCATACGTCCGATACGTGAAATTAGTTCGAAATGTTTACCTTACCGTGTCAAGAGACGATTACACCTTGATTGGATATACATTTACCACATGCATTTTCTGACGCCCGGATACTTTTTTATTTTAATTTATTTATTTTTAATAATTCGGATTATGGCCATAAAAAAAAGTCAAAGCAATAAATAGGCTAACAATGAAAATAAATTAGTGCAATGCATGAATGGGAGTGAGGCGAACATGTAGACAAGAATATTATTATATACTTAAATGTCAATTTCAAAAATCTGGCTAACACTTAACTCTCCCCTTCAAATGTCAGAGTACTTATATATTGATTGTTCACAATCAGTAAACAAAAATTGAAAAATATTTTTCCAGAACGTGAGACCATTTTGTTCATAGACAAGAGTTCAAAGTACCTACACTATTCGTCATACACGATACACATAATAACATCAAGTAAATATTATGTAGTAATAAGCACACGATACCCGTTGAGAAATTCATATAACATTCTACGTGTCCCAGACACCAGTGCAGTACATTCAGAATAATTTATCATGATATTCTCTTATAAATCAATATAAATTAGAAGGTAAACTCAGCGCGTAGACATTACAAATTTATAAATTACGTGTTTAAAAAATATTTTATATAAAAAAATTAATTAGCTATATTTTTATAAACTATGTTGAGTTTGTTATCTAGGCGCTATTGTGACTCATGAAAATAATTGCAGCACCGATATTAAGACAAGACTGGCTGCTGGCAATAGGTGCTATTATGGTCTAATAAAGCATATTAGGTCCAAAATATTAACAAGGAAAACAAAAATCCTAATTTATAAAACTCTTCTCAGACCTGTCGTAGTGTATGGAGCTGAATGCTGGGTATTAACAAAAAGAGACGAAAACAGCCTCTTGATATTTGAAAGGAAAATCCTGAGAAAGCTTTTTGGCCCAGTAAATGATAATGGACTTTGGAGGATGCGATATAATCACGAACTACAGGCATTATATGACGAACCAAACATTGTACAAGTCATAAAAGTACGAAGACTGCAGTGGTTGGGACATGTCAGCCGGATGAATGATGATCGTGTCCCATAAAAGGTTCTTAATACCAATCCAGAGGGCAGAAGAAGTAGAGGCAGGCCCAATCTAAGATGGCTGGACGATACAGAAGACGACATAAGAGCGATGGGAATAGCAAACTGGATGAGAGCGGTGGAGGACAGGGACGGCTGGAGAAGGATTCTGGAGGAGGCCAGGGCCCACACAGGGCTGTAGCGCCAATGATGATGATGATGTTGAGTTTGTAAGAAAAACAATTATATTACGAGTAATTACCACATTGTTGCTTTTAAAAAGTAGAAAATAGATTCAAGATTATTATTTTATAATAAATGTTTACAACTGCAATGTATTTTGTATTTATGTTAAAGTAAATTGAGGTTTTGACGTAATTAATTATACAGTATTTTTTTTTCTCGAGAGACAAAATTAGCTGCACTTAATTTGAAAACGACCCTATAACCTGTAAAGTTACGAGCTCGATCTCACCAAAGAATCAACTCAAGCTTTGTTTAGTTTAAAGGTTAAGGGGGGGGGACTGCTGCCAACGTACCTATTTTTCAATTTGATATACCATCAATATTTCTTACCAAATCGTTTTGAAAAAAATAATTTAGATAGTTTGGATATTAATAAACAAAAATATACCTTAACTTTTTGATAATGTTCTGTATAAATTCTTGTAGAAAAATAATGGCGTACCCCGATTTTCAAAGTTTATCATATATTTTTAATAAACTATAAGGCGTAGAGTAATGTATATTTTGTTAATTTAAAGAAGACAAAAATATCTAGAAAAATATGATGTGACGTTGCAGTAATGCTTCAGGTTTAGTAAATAAACCTAAAAAACATTTATTTTCCATTCAGCGCCATTGCGTAATAAAAGTATTTTTGGTTTATTTACTTAACCTGATGCGTTAATGCAACGTCACATCATATTTTTCCAAGTATTTTGTTCTTCTTTAAGTTATAAAAAAAATATGCTCTATACCTTATATTTTTTTAAGAAATTTAAGATAAATGTCTAAAATCGGGGTATGCTTATTATTTTCCTACAAGAATATATGCAGAACATAATCAAAAAGTTAAGGTATATTTCTCTTCATTAATATCCAAACTAACTAGGTTATTTTTTTCAAAATGATTCGTTTAGTAATAATGGCAGCAGTCACCCTCTTAAACACGATATATAAATTTTGATACACATTATTATTATTAATACAATCAGAGTTTCGGTGTTACCTAAAACGTATGAGACATTTTTAATGTGTTGTTAAATTTACGACTTTCGGAGCTCCACGGGGTAATAAAAATATTAAACAATATTATATTGTACCAAAGAATAATAATTCCGTTGTGAATCCAGCTGTTCTTTATAGTACCATGTGGTTGTTTTGATCAACACGTTGTGGCTAACGACAACCCATATCTGAATGTGTTTAATATTTTATTGCTGTATCGTAAAACTCGGAAATATTTACTCTGTTTAATCGAAAATCTGTTAAAGATGACAGATTGTATTAAATAAATCTTATTATTATACTCGACATAACGAAAATTGCTTTGAATGATCTAAAGAAAAAAGAATAAAGAAATCATATTTCTTAACACCACCGATCTCGGTTAGTACCTACATCTCCCTCCGTTTGGTCTCAAGTCTCAGTTTGTAAATGAATACTAGACGAAGGAGAGGTTCTCTCCGAAACCGGTATAGGTATTGACGGAGTTTTTAATGTATCAGTTTTTTTTATGGCACACTAAGAAAGCTTTCGTAATAAGTACAGAACATTAAATTCATATAACTAAAAAGTACCTATTCGTATTGATTAATTTATGTCAAAATAAAAACTTATTTCAAACAAAAATCGAGTTGATTTTTGTGCCAACTTATTTATTTAATTATTTATTTTATACATCTCTTTTGTTCACTGGCGGGCTTATTGACAAACGGCAATTTCATTCAACCAACTAGATAACCATTCATTGATAGTCATTGTTACAAGTACTTTATATTATGTAGGTGAACAAAATCGGTCGTAACATGATTCGTACCCGCGACCACTGGATTACCTACCCCGCGCGCTATCCTCTCTGTCACCACCCATCTAAACCCCATCACTCATATAATTATATAATTTATACAATATAGTGTGTACTATGGTAATAAGGTTTTTATTTTATGGCCAAAGAAAAAAATATATAGATTTCAGAATAAAAAGTAAATAAGGATTGAATATAAGAACAGTTCGTTGCAATGATAGGAAAACAAAAGGAGAAGAAGATGAGAATGTAGGCATGTGGGTATACACGCACGCGTCGTGCTTTCTTTTATAAAGTAATACGCACCCGCATACCGATCGGTGATTACCCCAGATTGTGGAATATGACGTGGTGGTATGAATGAATGAATGAGAGGAAGAAGATATCAGGAATTATCAGATAGATATTTTTGCTTTAATCCTTTTTTGAATGTGTTTAGAGAGATAGATATAGGCCCGGTATTACAGTCGGCCCTCAACTCATTGAGTTTGTTAAACTCAAGATAAATGTTATGGGGAGGTTGAATCCATTTCCGTATTACAGTGCAATATGACATGTCAGTTTCTAAATCTTCAATTATAGACATATTTTACTTTTTCTGTGGTTATTATCTGTCAAATAACAAAACGGGACGCTACGACATGAAATACTGTTTTTTTACTATCCAACATGGTATATTTATTTTTTTTCACCAAAATAATGCTTTTAAATGTTCGTGTTCGTTTCAATATGGCATTCAGTTTGTTTTGTTGTGTGGCGCCACCGTCGGTACAAATAACGCCTCTAGTGATAGAACACTAAACTACACGCGTTGCCTAGCAAATGACAGTTGACTCACCGTTAAGTACTTAATCCCACAGAAACGTTGAGTTAAATATTTGTCGTTTTAGTGACGTATTTGAGGGAAGATTACAGGAAACGGACACGTAATACGCTATATTTTTGTAAAACTTGAGTTTAGTTCTTAAACTGAGACTGTAATACCGGCCCTGACGACTTAATATCAGGACTATAATCTTATCCACGCCTATTTATCCATGGTAAAAAGTTTTTCACTCTTTGCTCCTTACCCAAACATTTTATCTAATATGTTTGTTATTCCTTATCATAAACAGAACCATGTTTGATTATACAAGTGTCGAATCTCCGAATCACTTTACTTGGAGAGACAACCCTGGTTATTTCAGTGATACCGCTCCGTGGGAATATTCAGTAGAGTGAAATGAAGTGTTGACATCTTAACGCGACAAAAATCGTCGCTGTACCATTCTGTCGGAGATTCGGAGAAAATCATTTGACACCGTGCAGTGGATATATGTGAGACAATTCAGCTTCTCCGTGGATTTGTTGACGCGTAGTTTGTTCCACAAACAAAGAAATCGATACAAGAAGAAAAATAGAGGAAATTTTTATTCGGTCCATAAAAAAAATGAAATGTAGGATCCCTTATTTATTTTAAACTAAAATTGTCACATAGGTATTCTATCAATGTATGTTTTTCCAAGTTGAAATGTATTTGCAAGATTTTCTACTTAATTTATTTATTTATTTATTTGGGAAAGAAAACAGCGGCAGTAAAATGATATATTTCTACTTCTTCATCTTCGTCCAGTAATGGACATATGCCTCCCCCTAAGACATCTACGGCTCCCTATCTTGGGCAGACCGCATCCCTCCGGTTCCAGCCACTCGTCCAATATCGTCAGACCGCATTGAGGTCTTCCAACTCTTCTTATGTCCATTCTTGGTCGCCATTCCAGCGCTTAATTTAAAAAATTAAAATTTAACATACGCCAAAACTACAATTCACAAATTATGACAGTATATAAACAGCAAAGTTTTTTTCGTTACGCCGCATAATTTTTAGAGCTGATTAATTTTTCGGAGATACGTTTCCAGTTACACTAAGTATTCATCTGTCAAAACTTTCAAAATGCATTCGCGTATCTACTGGATTTTACGAATAAGGCGCAATTTATAATTGTGTTTCAGCCTGGATCTGTGAAACGATTAATATTGTAAGTTTCCAGAATGTGGCAACTTGTTATTTGGTGTGTGGTAAATTGATATTGGACATAGTAACTGTTAGAATAAATGTACTAATTTAAAATGCATTTATGGATTATCTACCTTTCGAGAAGAGAAAATGTATATGTACTTACTATGTAGTGGAGAGTTTAGTGTTAGCCACAACTCATTCGGTTTATGAATATTTTATTTATTTCATTAAATAAAAAATGACTGAATATGTATGATAGTATATTTCCTATTCGCAACAGTTTTTTTAATAAATTTTAATTCAATATTTTCTTTAATGAATTAAATAAAATCTTCAGATACATGTAAGAGGTTTGTAATCTGTGTTTCTCAATCTTTCTCACCAAGAAACACTCGTAGAACAGTATTATATAATTACGGTCAGTCAAAACTATTCATTATCTTAGATAATTATTTCATGTAAAGTTTTGATGTTGATTTGACAGGCGGCAATTGAAATGGGATGTTGTTTGCGTCCAAACGGACCCAAAATGGACGCCAAATTATTGTAATCATCTCGTCTCTGACCGTTCATTATCATTTTTTTCGAGATATTTTGAAAATCAACCGACTGACTACTCGGTATTTATGCTGTCAAAAGAAATTATTCTTGTTGGAACATAAGACCCACCGTATGAATTCGTGATGACCAGGCATTAGCATATTTGTTTAGCAATAATTTGAATTTTTTTTTTACAAATTTTTAACATCTCAATAGAGACGAAGTTGGAACAGTATAGGAGAACCGGGAATGCAACTATCAAAATGTTCAATACAAGTAAGTTAGCCAAAAATTAACTTATAATTCTGGCGTGGTTCAGGGGTGACATCTGTGCGAAAGCATTATCACCTCATGTATAACGACTATTGCTTTCAATACTTACAAACCAATTTCTCGATAGATGGCGTAACAAGAAATTTTCTTCGTTGCTCTATAAATGGCGATTGTGTTTTTCTGCTTATTTTCAAGTGAAAGGTTTTTGATGAATGAGATGTATAGAACTTTCAAAAAATGTATTGATGCAAGCGCATGAAGTGATTACGTAAACCAACCGATGACAGGTTATTAGCCCTGTAGGTGACTTGAGTTCCTGATTTTCCCATAATATTCAAACTTCGTCTCTATTGAGATGTTAAAATTTTGCCATTATATATTTGCCTCTGTCTATGACGTTTTATGAAATAAAACTACATGTTGTATTATTCTCAGAAATGGTTTTCCCGTGTTTTTGAAATTGATTATTTTTCCTGGTAGACATTAGTTTTGAAATGTAATATTTTGTTCTATATAGAAAGGTATTTGTAATATTATTTTTGATGTCCTATTGTATCCTATTGAAATAGAGTTTTCTAGAATTCGACCGAATCCGCCTTGATTGTGTTTAACCGAAAACGAGCCGAATTGTTCTTCAATTTTAGTATTATGTAACTTCCGCTGGATTAAAAAAATAAGTATCGATCAAAAGCGTGATCAATCAATCAATCAATCGTCCTTTTCCTCATGACTGAGGATAGCGGCTGTAGTCTGTCGCCACACGTATGGCCCGCCTCCATGCCAATCTGTTTTGGGCTGAACGCAGAGCACCAGTCACCGAATACCCCATTGTGGACTTAACCAAATCGCTCCATCTGGTCGGTGAGCGACCACGAGATCTCCGTCCCTCCACGCTGCCCATCACAACAAGCTTCTCGAGGCAGTCTGGTTTTCTTCTGGCAATGTGTCCAAAGAATTGAAGGATACGAGCGTGATCAGAGGAGTTTTATTTTTAATGTTTCATAGTGGATAATCAATATGAAATATTTTGCAATGAGACACTGACATAAAATAATGGGTACATCCACTATTTTCTACTGTTATTGTTTTAGTGTGTCCCGTAAGAACCTGTCAATCAAAAACACAACAGGCAAAATAGCATCTAACATAGTTCAACAATGAGATTCACCACCTTTTCTGAATGTTGCTTTTTTAGGTGAAAAGATGCTGGTGTGTGAGGAGAACACACCCGCATGTATGTCGCTGGTTACTCCGCATTTTGGGACTATGCCGTGATATTCGTTTTAGGAAATATTTTCGAATACGTCAATTCAATTTTTTTCTTCTTCTTTTATGTAGAAACTCGGGTCTGTTTTTAAGAGGCCAGTCGACTCCCTGTTATCGCTCTATTTTTTGGCGACCCACCGCTAGGTCAGGTTCCGTGAGACTTATGTGCAGTACGATAATAGGAATTCTGGTGCTGTTCATCCTTTGGACGTGACCATACCAGTCCTTCCTCCGCTGCCTACTCCATCTGATGTTATCATCAACCTCACATATTTTCCTTATGCTGGTCTCTCAAGGAATTGTCTGCTATCATTCTCAGTGTTCTAATTTCTGAAGTCTTCGACAATTTTTATACTTTTCCCTTATTGTTTCCCCAAACTGTATTTCACCTACTGAAGCCGAAACGGATACCGAATGTTCGGCCAATGTTTAACATGCTCGATTTGAATTGTTATTAGCTACCTCCCTGTGTTGGTTAATGAAGCCTTTGTCAATGGGTCATTGAATTATTTCATATATCTCTCATAATATTGATCAATGTTTCATGAATAGAATTATCCCGACGTTCGCATCAAACTATACATTTATCAAATTGCATTGAAGTTTGAATATAAACATCCCAACACACTAAAAATTAATTTGAAAACCTACTCGCAGGTAAAAATAATTTACGATACTTTATAATTTATCGCTCTTCTAATTTATCCTCCTTACTTCTAGCATCTACACCTCACACCTTTTCGAACTAAAATTGTTTTTTACTCCTCACTAACACAAGGTGATATAGTGGGGAGTTATGATTTCGCAATTTTTAAGGGTATTTTTTTTTTTGCAGATTATCAACTAGTATCATGCTGAGATTGTATTCTGAAAGTTTCATCACAATGTATCTGTGTGTGTGTGCAGTGTGCTATGTGCTATGTACGGCGTGTTCATTTTACTTTATCGATTATAGACTAAAGTACTCATTCGATTCTATTCAAATTTTGCAAATTTGTATATCTAATGCTCACTTAGATCCCATTAGATTTTGAACGATATATGAATAGTGCTTCTCAATTTTTTTAACTGTCAAATATTTCAAAGTGACCCCAAGCTCAGGAAACTTAAAATTTGAAATTTTTATTTTCAAATAGGTAAAAAGGCTCATCACTTTCATAAAATGGCATTCAAGAAATATCAACTTTTCATAATAAAATAAAAAAATAATCAAACAAACTCATTTCATAAAATCGCTGAAAATTTTCCATACAAAATTTGAGTACGGAACATCTTTGACTAGGTATATACCAAAGACCTTATAATAATATATACTGACTAAAGGTAATATATTAACATTATTATTGTGAAATTTGCTCTGTTTATGTTAAATTATTATTTAATTTTACTCTTTTACATCATTTTTCATAATATCTTATATGAATATTAGGAAAATGTTTATTTTAGCAGTTTTTTTTAGAAACCGAACGTCATGATAGTTTATTTTCTAGGAATATACTAGTTACAAATAAATATTTTGTGTTTTTTTACATACATACTATCATGCCTTGTTCATATTGAGGTAGGCAGAGAGAACTGAGCGCCATACTTTCCTTTCCTGATATACTTTTCTCGCTTCACTTAATCCAAACATTGCCTCATGCACACTCTCCTACTATCTACACATCAGATTCCATTCATGTGATTTAAATGAGTCTTTCTCGACCGACCTCTATCTCTTATTCCGCATCTTTTAGCCATGTATAATTTTTTTGTCAACTGTTCTTCATCTGTTCTTTCTATGTGGCCGAACCACTTAAGGACATATATTATATTTTTATTTTGCATGTGGTGTCCTTTTCCAACATACATTCTGTTCTTGTGCTTACTTTTTTTATTCAATCACACATCGTCTTATTACACATTTGTCTGAGAGACCTCATTTCAACGGCAGTTATTCTACTTGGGAAACTTGATGTTTTACTATGTTGTTTTGAAAAATATATAAAAAGAACATTATTTACATTGAATTACATTCATGTATTCTCAATGTAACATAAAGAAATTAAGTTTATAAAAAATAACAAAACAAATAATATTCATCAACTACTAATTTCCCATGTAAAGTTTGAATTTAGAACAACTTGTATAGACTTAATATTGATTTTTGAAATCATAATATTGTATATGTTCATCATGAGTAACAAACAACTATATTTTTCCAGACCAGCCATAACATGTCATGCATAGAAAGCTTTCATATTACTATATATAATTTATATTTCACAAAGTATGCTTTTGAAAAATTTCTTTTAGAATTTTTGGTTTATTGTCTTAAAATTATGCACAAAAGCTAAATAAATATTTCATGGTATTAGTTAAAGCAGCACTTCAGAGATCAAGTGAATTTTTTTTCCTATATTATGTTTAGTATTATATATTAAAAGTGTTCTTTGATTGACCAGACTCTATTGAGCAGTCTCTCTCGCACCCACACATTTACAGATCTATGTCACTGTGCACTACGAGCTCAGGAGATTAGTCTGTGTATAATAAATCGTTAAATTTTAGTGACTTTATATATATATATATATATATATATATATATATATATATATATATATATATATATATATATATATATATATATATATATATATATATATATATATATATATATATATATATATATATATATATATATATATATATATATATATATATATATATATATATATATATATATATATATATATATATATATATATATATATATATATATATATATATATATATATATATATATATATATATATATATATATATATATATATATATATATATATATATATATATATATATATATATATATATGTTACTAGAAAGGTTTTCACGGGTATTTGAAAATATGAAATTATTATTATCTTTGGGGTTATCCCGCGTCAAAATCAGATCCTTGGAAGGATCTTTCGTCAACCGACGTTTCGCCTGGATCACACCAGGCATCTTCAGGGCCTTGTTGATAGATTCTCGCTTCGTGTGTCAGTGCAAGCACGTCCGTTCGAGCCGAGAACCTAGCACCAAGTGAAGATTGGAAAGTTAAAGTTTAAACTGTTGGGGTAGATGGGTTTTCCCCGCTTTTGTTCGCCTTAATGGCTTTAGACTGGCTTCTGGTGATTCGCCTCACGCTTAATGATGTATCTATTGTATTAATTTTATTTGTTTGGCGTTTAACATTTAATGGGTTTGCTGTAATGGGATTTTTATTGCTGTCAATTTCTGAGGTATTTATTGAATGTTTTATAATGTTATTTTTATTTTTATTGTCGATTCTATTTTTATGTAAGATATTTTTCCAGGCCAGCGGGAGACGCACACCATCGTCTCGATTATTCACGACATTCTTCCTTTTGTAAATTTCGATTGCCTCTCTATAAATTCTTACTGTTTCTGTGTTAATACTTGCAACTACGCGTGCATTATCGAAATCGATTTGATGTCCTTCGTTCAGAGTATGTTGGACTAGTGAAGACGTTAATTTTCTATTGTTTGAATCCACTCTATGCTCCGCGACCCTGGCTGATATTTTTCTGTTACTTTTTCCCACGTATGTCTTGTCGCATGATTTACATGGTATTTCGTATATGCCATGAGACTCTAGAGGGATTTTGTCTTTTACATTTCGCAGAAGGGTTGATATTTTATTTTCTGTTCTAAAGACTGTTCTAATATTATGTTGATTTAGAAGGCGACTGATTTTATCTGTGGTTCCTTTTATGTATGGTAAAAAAGCTGTAGCTAACGGTTTTTCAGAAATAGTTTTATCAATTTTTATGACGTTTTTATTAGTTTGACGTTTGACTGCTTTATTTATAACAAAATTGGAGAAGCCATTACATTGCAGGGTTTTTTTGAGGTTATTTAATTCATTTTGTTGGTGGTCGGAGTCTGTTATTTTTATAGCTCTGGAGACTAATGTATATATATATATATATATATATATATATTTGTAAAATAGAAATATATATATATTTGTAAAATAGAAATATATATATATATATATATATATATTTGTAAAATAGAAATAGAATAATGTTTATAAAGAAATGCTTTTACTCATAAGCAAAATTTGAATGAAAAACAGCTTTTGTTATACTGAATGAGGGCAATATAGAAATATTATTTTCAATATTTGTCTTGTTTGTAGTAAATCATTTGTCTAATTTAATTATTATATTTATAAAATTTCTCATACCTAATGTATGTGATTCATATACATACCATAATGCCATGATCCTCACATGGTAGACAGAGAAAACTGAATGCCATATATCTTGACACACAATCATCGCCTCGTCAACATTCATACACCTTCTTATACATGTTTATCTGTTCTTCACGCTTCTAACCTTTTCGTCTTTCAAAATACCATTCACATGGTCATGCCATCCCTTTCTTGGGCGGCATTGATTTCTCATTTCATTCCTATGCGCATTGTATATTTTCTTCGTCAGGCATTCCTCATTCATTCTCCCCATGTGGCCAATTAATGAATGAAATGAATTCATCATTTTCATTCTATTAATGACATCTATCTTCATCTTTAATTCTATTACAGATTCATCTTAGTGATCTCATTTAAACTGCATTTATTCTGCTTTCATGTGACTTCTGCCATGTCCAGGTTTCACTTGCATACATCAAGGTTGGCACTTTTAAGATAGCGTTATCAATGGCATCTTTAGCATCCTTTGATATGTTGCGGTCATTCATAACTGGTCTAAGTGCTCCATTCTCTCTGTTTCTTGCCATAACTCTTCTTTCGATCTCTTTATCAATCCGTCCATTCCGGTGTTCCGTTGCTTCCCAAATAGACATATTCGTCTACTTGCTTGAGCCATTTGTTCTCTAATTTTATTTGGTACGCTGTTCTGCTATCACTCTTTTGAAACACCATTTGAACTTCGATTTGCTGGCATCCATTCTCAGTACGTTCTCTTTACATCCTTCATATACTATACTTACTGAATTGTAAACGTTTTGACATTTCTCATATACCTACTAAAATTCAGACAGATAAATTTAGACGAATCGGAATGGGACATATTATGAATATTTCGATTTGTGTGATAGATTTTGTATTTTAATGAATTATTGTGTTGTTTTTCTTTTTAATTGTTGTGTTGTTTAATACGAGTTTTATGTTTTATTTTTACCATATTTTTATAATGGCTAAGAGGCCGTGTATGTGAATATAAATAAATAAATTTCAGACCCTTGCTATCCTCCATAAAAGTTCTGATGCAACATTCAACGTATAGATTGAAGAGCCATGGAGATAGCATGCACCCCATTATTTATAGAGAACTATGTTGTTACTGTGTCGGTGACACAAACACGTGATATTCAGTAGTGGCCAAAAGAATGGAAACTTTTTATTTTGACTACATTTTTCAACTTACTAGGTGATTCATTTTACTTTTTCATTGAAATTTTATTGCAATCTTATTGTTTTTAATGACAAATATTTTCTTTTGTTTATTTCGCAAGAAACAATAAATATTTTCTTAATTATTTTAACTTTTTTTTACAAAATTAGTTAATCCTTTCTAATTTGTCTCATAATGAGTTGTAAGGAACATATACCTTACTATTTGATGATATGAATCATCATTATTACTCACATTTTTTTCTGGAAATTTGTTTTTTTGATGTCTGTGATCATTAGAAAGTAATTATTGAGGATATTTGAAATCCTATCTAAGCAAGAGCTATTAGTCTGTCGTTCGTCCTGTACTGTGTCATTTGTAAGTGGTTGGAGTGTTTTTTCAAGTTCTGAGATTATTTTATTCTGAAACTTCTTCTGAAACATGCTTGGAGGCTACTGGTCACCTACAAAATGTAGTAGAGCAGTTACCCTGCGAGAAGAGGGATATACATATAAACAAATTGCTGAAAAGTTGGGACACAGAGCGTCCAAGTCTGGAGTTCAAAGGTCTGCGAGAGGTTCAAAGTCTCCAAAAGTTTACACAATGCTGTAAAATCTGGCAGAAACCAGAAGACGTTATTGATAGACGACAGAAGGATAACGAAATTAGCTCTTCAAGACCGTAGATCCACTTCGAGTGATATCCAACACATCCTTGCTGAGAGTGGTATAATTGTAAGCGATAGGACGATTCGACGACGCCTAGTCAACAATGGATTAAGGGCCAGAAGGCCAAGAAAAAAGCTTACTTGAATAGTAAACAAAGGGAAAAAAGACTCATAGTTTTTTCAAGTCAAGTTTGTTCAAAATGCAGAAAAATATCAATAAACATTAGGTTTCCGTTGATTTAATTCACGTATAAAACTTTTTTAACGCACGTGATATTTATCTTAACTAACATGTAACTTCATCATGTATTAGGATGTTTTAATAAATCATATTATATTCAATTACTAGATTCAGCGTTTTATGTTCTCTTAATTTCTCCCAAATGTAAAACAAAATGTTTAATTTTGTTTTATAAAAGTCTGTACTTAACATCTATAAAACATATTGTCATATAAAAGGAATATAACAGGTTCATCGACAACTACATATTATGTTTTATAAAAGTTTTTGTTTTTCATTTATAAAACCAACTGTTGAATAATAGGTATATAAACGTCACACTAATAATTTTATGTCCTATTGAAGTCATCCATAATACCACTATACAATCGTCTATTAAAGTTTTTTCTAAAACGTTTATAGGCCAATAAGTTGTTTAGATGTTATAATAATACCCTTTTTATGACGATATTGTCTTTTTAAAAATCTTTATACAACTGAAATCTTTTTATGACATACAGCTTTGTTAAGTTAACATTTCGATTAAGACCATTATGTGATCCTTGTATAATTACGTTGCAAAAACGTTTATGGGACGTTGCAATTAGACTATTTAGTTAGACGACTTAACCGTCAGATGTACAACGTCTATACGACTAACAGAGTTAGTTAATAACCACTATAAAACTCCTATACGACTAAAAGTCATAGGTATAACTCTTATTTATACGACTTGTTTGCTAGTTGGATTGTCTCTGGGGGAAACATAAAATTAAAATAGTCGCATCATTTCTATCTTCGGCCTTCGTGGCTCAGTTGGTTAGGTATCTGACTACTGATCCAAGGGTCCCAGATTCGATTCCCGGTGGAGACACAGTTTTTAATTGTGTTTTAAGTCTGGCTCTGTGAGACGATTAATACCATAAGCAGATCGTAAGTCTCCAGAATGTGGCAGCTTGTTATTGGTGCATGTTAAATAATTATTTGACATTGTACCTGTTAGTTGCCCGTGAAGCTACATAAAACAAAAAGTTATAATATAATATTATGCTGATTAATTATTTAAATGTTTTATCAAATGACAGAACGAACGCGTATAATATCTGTCAAATGACAAATGTCAACCACGGTGGACGGTGCTGCCAGGACTTAAATTTTTAGATATTATTGGAGAGTTGCACGAAAAAAATATGAATCCTTATGAAGAAGGGGTTGAACTTAACATTGTTTTTACTCCTCACTACCCCAAGGGGATTTATGAATTCGTAATTTTTAAGGTAATTTTTTATTGCAGATTATCAACTAGTATCATGCTGGGATTGCATTCTGAAAGTTTTATCACAATGTATCTGTGTGTGTGTGTGTGCTGTGTACTATAATATGCTACGTACGGCGTGTTTATTCTAGATTATCGATTATAGACTAAAGTGCTCATTCGATTATTTTCAAATTTTGCAAATTTGTATATCAAAAACTCGCATAGACCTCATTAGATTTTGAAGGATATCTGAATAGTGCTTCTCATTTTTTTTAACTGTCAAATATTTCAAAGTGACTCCCATGCTCAGGAAACTCGAAATTTGTTATTTTTATTTTCAAATTGCTAAAAGGGCACTTACATATCACTTACATAAAATGTCATTAATAAATATCAATTTTTCATAATAATATATTTAAATAATAAAAGAATTAAACTCACTCATTTCATAAAATTGCCGAAAACTTTCTATAGAAACTTTGAATACTCTATAGTGACTTGTTAGTGAGGAGTTTAGCGTTGGCCACAACCCACTCGTTTTTAATAAGGCACAGCCACCACTAGAGGCGGATTTGTGCTGTACAATTTAGATCATAATGTATTTACTGTTGAAAAGAAGAGTAAAAACAGAATTCCATTAGATATCAGAAAAATAGGGGTTTATATTAAATGATTGTAAGTTAAGAACGAATTTATTCGACGAATTTGTACTTACTATAATACTTTCCTAAATCATTTAGATGTATATATTTTTTATTTTTTTTATATAAAAATGAATAGGTCCTTGATAAACAAGTACATATACATTTTCCTACGTTCCCTAAAATAAGCAAATAAATGCTTGTGCTTAGGTGAACGAAATCGGTCGAGGCAGGATTCGAACTCGCGACCACTGGATTACTATCCCAGCGCGCTAACCGCTCTGCCACCGACCCATCTAAAATTTCACCTTTTTTTCAATCAAAAATGTAAGGATATTTGTATATTTATTCACGTGAGCATTTTTTCTGTCAAAAAAAAACATCTCCCTACTTCATCCTTTCCTCAAACCCTTAGTCCATCTCCCATCCACATTTTTTTTCTGTTACATAATTGTGTTTATATGCTTATATATATTTATAAATGTATTACATCTTAAGAGGCTATAGTAGGCTCTATTATATTTTGAAAATAATTTCCCCAGTACCCTCAAAAAATGCGTCTTTAATAAGGAACAGTTTGTATGTACATCTTTATTCTATTGCATGAGTTACATCCTTTTGAACCAACTTTAAAAATTATATATCCTTGTTTAATAAAAGTTTCTACCTAATTACGTCCCAGAGGGTTTTCTCGTCATTACAACATGTTGTTCCTTCAGTACATTTACAGATTCTCCCCTTAAACCGTCAATATTTACTTTTCTTATTCAATATCTACCCCCTTACAATATTTTTTCTCCTCCGTTGCGGTCCCAACGTTTCTACATTGTGTGTGTAATTTTCGTTTTTCAGGACTTACCGCGTGCTTAAACTTCCAAAGCATCCATCGCCTTATTTTTATTAAATATTTTCAACTTGTTTACTAAAGTTATCTCGACGGATGACAGGGTACAGTATTCCCTTTAAATGGAAGTCTTGTTGCTTTAGTCGCATATTTTACAGCAAGGGCGATCTTTAATTTGCTTAAATCGTTCATTTTTCGTTACACTCTTGGCCATGCTAAAGGATAGAATTTTAATTTTTGACAAAAAATATAACCTTAAAATTTAGGATATTAGGCTTAGAATGGAGAGCTTGTTGCAAACCAATCCACCAAAACAAACCATTGTACCCACGAAGAAAGAATCATTGTGTGGCATTTTCGAAGGTCAGATGGCAGTGGCTTCAATGTAATAACCAGACTCGCCAGGATCATGGTCAAAGCGTATATACCCCGATATAAACGGAACAAAAGCGCTAACAGGAAAGATAAGAAGATTGTATCAGTATTTTGTTTATCCTTGCATGTTTCGTAGGTTTACATGTTCTTATTTTCTTCATATTGTGCGTTTTTATTTACTTTCGAGCTTCTTCTGTCATTTGCAGGCTCACCGGATACTTCAAAGACATCTTGTACGAAATTATTATCAAGATAAATATATATAAAAAAAACTCATATTCATACGTCATATTCACAAATGAATTCACAAACACGTAAATTTAAATAAAGATCGTATCATTTAGGAGTGAACCTATTTAAAATAAATTGAATTAATTCATTCAATTATTAATCTGATCAAGTAACATTCAGATACTTTAAATAAAAAGATTCCATAGATTGAAATAAATATGTAAATATAGGTAACTGACATTTTTGCAGATTCTCTAGCTATGTACAAGCAATTATTGTCAGACAATCATTTTTGTGATTACTAATTATAGGTATTGTTACTTAAGAATGTTTTATCCGAAATAATGTGTTTTTATTGTTTGTTTGGTTTAATTATCATTATTACATAATTTGTAACCTAATTGTTATTTGTGTTAGTATTAAATTGTCTATCTATGTACTTACTAAAAATTTATTTAGGAGTTGTTGTTTTTGTTGTAATTTTTAAGTGTTTTTATAAGTGAATACAGTAATTAGATATTTATAAGATAGAAGTACAATAATAGTTATACAAATGAACCACAACGCGAGAGCACTATAAACGATAAATCCATGATCAATCCAGGCCTGGCCTTACCCCAGACACTCGTTTATATGGGTCTTCCAACCACCGAAGAATGCCGAATTCCTGATTCGTGCTAACTCGTATACTGCCTATCAGCTAATAACTATTACTCTGTGGCTATAACGATTGAATGTTGTAAGGCGCATCATCAATATATTACAGTATATATGAATTGTATATTCTTTGTACGTGTACCTTAATAAAATAAAAAATAAATAACACACCATTTTTTGGCTCTAATTTATTATGATACTCGCAGCAGATATCACATACTTGTACTTGTGTTGTTTCACAACGTGATTTGAATATATACATATTTGTGCACTATGTCGTGTATGTACCTATATTCTGTGTGCACTATGTCGTGTACGTATATATTAAATTTCTTCACCGTGTCGTGTTAATACAAGTAGATATCTGTCGCGCTACTTCCCATCAACCCTCCTCTTGGTGTGGACTGTGAATGTCGTTATCCGATTTGGATGTTAAACCTTGCACTAATTGGCTCCTCGCTTACGAAACAACACAGTATGCCCATTTGGAATATTCATTCATTAGGTGAATAATTATTCAGAAATACATTTAAATTAATAGATATTTTTTTCGGAATAATTAGACCATTATTTATTATATTTATTTCATCTCAAAAATAATATTTTGAAAATTAATACACAGATGTATTTTAACCTCACTAGGAAAAAAACCTGTATCGAGGTTAAATATAATCTCATTTTTGTGAGCGACATAAATACAGAGTTTACTGAGTCTAACATTTTACAACAATAATAGATATCAACAGTATGTACATATTATATAGGTATATATCTATACAAAACAAATGTATTCAACCTCACTAGGAAAAAACCTGTATCGAGGTTAAATATAATCACATTTTTGTGAGCGACATAAATACAGAGTTTACTTAGTCTAACATTTTACAACAATAATAGATATCAACAGTATGTACATATTATATAGGTATATATCTATACAAAACAAATGTATTCAACCTCACCAGGAAAAAACCTGTATCGAGGTTAAATATAATCACATTTTTGTGAGCGACATAAATTCAGAGTTTACTTAGTCTAACATTTTACAACAATAATAGATATCAACAGTATGTACATATTATATAGGTATATATCTATACAAAACAAATGTATTCAACCTCACTAGGAAAAAACCTGTATCGAGGTTAAATATAATCACATTTTTGTGAGCGACATAAATACAAAGTTTACTTAGTCTAACATTTTACAACAATAATAGATATCAACAGTATGTACATATTATATAGGTATATATCTATACAAAACAAATGTATTCAACCTCACCAGGAAAAAACCTGTATCGAGGTTAAATATAATCACATTTTTGTGAGCGACATAAATTCAGAGTTTACTTAGTCTAACATTTTACAACAATAATAGATATCAACAGTATGTACATATTATATAGGTATATATCTATACAAAACAAATGTATTCAACCTCATTAGGAAAAAACCTGTATCGAGGTTAAATATAATCACATTTTTGTGAGCGACATAAATTCAGAGTTTACTTAGTCTAACATTTTACAACAATAATAGATATCAACAGTATGTACATATTATATAGGTATATATCTATACAAAACAAATGTATTCAACCTCACTAGGAAAAAACCTGTATCGAGGTTAAATATAATCACATTTTTGTGAGCGACATAAATACAGAGTTTACTTAGTCTAACATTTTACAACAATAATAGATATCAACAGTATGTACATATTATATAGGTATATATCTATACAAAACAAATGTATTCAACCTCACCAGGAAAAAACCTGTATCGAGGTTAAATATATCACATTTTTGTGAGCGACATAAATTCAGAGTTTACTTAGTCTAACATTTTACAACAATAATAGATATCAACAGTATGTTCATATTATATAGGTATATATCTATACAAAACAAATGTATTCAATCTCACTAGGAAAAAACCTGTATCGAGGTTAAATATAATCACATTTTTGTGAGCGACATAAATACAGAGTTTACTTAGTCTAACATTTTACAACAATAATAGATATCAACAGTTTGTACATATTATATAGGTATATATCTATACAAAACAAATGTATTCAACCTCACTAGGAAAAAACCTGTATCGAGGTTAAATATAATCACATTTTTGTGAGCGACATAAATACAGAGTTTACTGAGTCTAACATTTTACAACAATAATAAATATCAACAGTACATATTATATCGGTATATATCGATACAAAACAAAATGTATTAAATGTATAGGACGACCATAATTAATGTAGATGAAGAAAAAAATATAAAATAATAAAAATAATAAAAGTTAAAAATAAAAATATCAGTTCAATCAAAGAATGTCAAATGAATTAGACCATTATAAGTAAAAAAATGCAACGTTATATAAGTATCAAAATATTATTGGTTACAAACATACCATTAGCCCATGTTCCTTACTGGATAAGCAGAGAGTATCGAGTGCCATATTAACCAACGCAAGCATCGTAAAAAAAACAAATAAATTCGGCAAAGTAGTATTTATTTATTTATTTAGCGTTTGGCTGCATACATCACAATTATAAAATTGAGTTAAAATATAAAATTTGCTATTCTTAAAGTAAATTAAGGTAGTACCTATAATATATGGATAAACCTGGAAGAAGCCTATACCCAGAAGTGGAGAGATGGCTGAAGATAAGAAGAAGTATAGGTACCCTATTTGGGGTAGGCAAAAAGAACCGAACGCTTGACTCTCGTGTCTTGAAATACATATTTTGCCTCATATATATTCATGCATCGCGTCAGACTTGCTCTCCGATTATTCTGACTTCGTATATAACCATATTTCAAAATCTCATTTATATGATCATGCCAACTCTTTCTCGGCCGTCCCCTACTTCTCATTCCACTTTTTGTATATTGCCTTGTACACTTTCTTTGTCGTTCATCCTCCGTATATGTCCGAACCATCGCAGAGCATTTATCTTCATCCTACTCACAATATCTTTTTCAATCTTGCATTCTCGTCTGGCCCCCTAGATAACGTGTCATTTATCTCAAGAAAAGAAACAAGTAAAGATAACTCAATGTATGGGAATGACAGTTGTCACATGACTGGCAACTGTTACTTCCATACATTGAGTTATCTTTTCATGTTTCTTTTCTTGAGCTAAATTACACGTTGTCTAGGGGGGCTACTATCCACAAGAAATAAATTAGCTTGTATTACACATTGAATTCAATTTATTGTAAAACTATTTATTTCATTCTATGATTTTGAGATTGTATTTTACGCGATCAAATGTTTTGTTTTTGTTCTCGATATTTAATTTTCTTTAATTTCGTTTTCCTTTCAACAGACACAAGTTGGTACCAGTTTATTGAAAATATATATTATGAAGTTTAAATTTTCGATGTCTTGCTTGTTTATTTAATAATACAAAAGCTGAGAGTGACGTTTAATTTAAATATATCTACCTTTTTGCAGTTCCTTTAATCTTTTTTTTATATTTTATCCCAAATTCATTGTCTGAATCGTTTTCTGGTAAACTGGCATTGTATTTATATCACATTTATCTGCAAGTGAAACAAAAAATATGTAATATAAAATACTTCGAATTATCAGAAAGTAGGTATATAGATACCCTTAATAGCTATAGTACATAAAGAGCGATGTATGACAGGGTTAGAAATGAGGAAATAAGGAAATAATTTAACATGAAGAAAGATGTTCAAAATGACTAACCTTTGTGCTATACATACAGTGAATTGCAATAAGTAGATAACTTATTTTGTTCCCGAACAAATACACAAATTAATATATTCCTAAGTGTATGGATAAAATGTACTTATAAAAAAGGAAATAAAACTTTTACCCCTGAACTCTGCTGCACAATTTAATACTAAAATTATGCAGTTCTCATCTCTTCGTCCATTTCTTGGCATTAAACTGTATTTTTTGCGAAGGATAGGGGGGGTTTTTATTGGCCAGTTAAAGACTCGTCCCCTTGTCTTTGTTCTGTCCTCCTAATTGTGTAACAGAATGGACTCTGCGTGGTCTGAAAGTCTGATGAAGCAGCCCTGATTGCATTGTCAATTTCGCCCCTAAGAACTTCTGTCGTCAAGAAAGGGGGAGGTATTCTGGACGTGCAGTTCCCCTATTACGACATCACGGCGCAAATTTGTCTCTCAACTGAATGCATACAAAACTCAGTTTTGAGAGTTTCATCAGACATTTCCCTCAGTTAAGAAAGATAATTCTCGACGACTTAAAATTTACATAATATGAAACATTTTTTTGCTTCGTGTCAAGTTTTAAGTGAAGGTCGTTAAGTAATGAAAAAAACACTAATATAAGACAGCTGATTGAATCAAATTACTAGAAAATATAGAAAAGATAGGAGGAGACAGCTCTCTTAACTGCACTGAGAGAGCTCGCAGAGATGTCGAGCGTATTAAAGAAATGTATAGTAATTATATAGTTGTACTTTTTGTAAGTACCTTAATCTACTTAATTATGTACATATTATATTTATTTAGTTCATGTTGTAATCAGTTTGATAAACAATTTGATAAATTAATATAAAACAGAAAATAGAAGCAGAACTAGTAATGGATTTCTCTAATGCATTTATACAATTATACATTGATTTTACTGTCCTTATATATTATAATTTTATACACCATGTAAACAGAAACGGTCGGTATAGTTCTCTATTGCATTTATACAATTATACATTGATTGTACTGTCCTTATATAATTTATACAACTATATAACATATAAACAGAAACAGTAGGTATAGTTCTCTAATACACTTATAAAAATATACATTGATTGTACTGTCCTTATATAATTGTATAACATATAAACAGAAACAGTAGGTATAGTTCTCAATTGCATTTATACAATCATATATCGATTGTACTGTCTATTGTATAAATGAAATAGTTCTCTATAAATGAAATAGTTCTATATTTCATTTATACAATTATACATTGATTGTACTGTCCTTATATATTATAATTTTATACACCATGTAAACAGAAACGGTCGGTATAGTTCTCTATTGCATTTATACAATTATACATTGATTGTACTGTCCTTATATAATTTATACAACTATATAACATATAAACAGAAACAGTAGGTATAGTTCTCTAATACACTTATAAAAATATACATTGATTGTACTGTCCTTATATAATTGTATAACATATAAACAGAAACAATAGGTATAGTTCTCAATTGCATTTATACAATCATATATCGATTGTACTGTCTATTGTATAAATGAAATAGTTCTCTATAAATGAAATAGTTCTATATTTCATTTATACAATTATACATTGATTGTACTGTCCTTATATATTATAATTTTATACACCATGTAAACAGAAACGGTCGGTATAGTTCTCTATTGCATTTATACAATTATACATTGATTGTACTGTCCTTTTAAATTTATCTCTCACACAAATATTGCTTCTCTGGGCGGAAAATCTGTTTATTGGGAAAAAAATTCCATATGGAAATAAAATTGCCTCTTGCGCAGGGTACTAGGGAGTGTTTATTATTGATTTATTATATATTTTCATGTAGCTGGAAACATCAAATAAAAATCTTATTTTTACATAAAATACAACTGTAATGAACAAATTCTATTTAAGTTGGTATTATTCATATACCTATCGGTTGCTTGAAATTAACTTTTAAGCTTTTCAAAACAAAGCGAGCTTATTCTACTAACAAGAGCTTTCGTTGTTGTTTCACGTTGTTCTTGGTGATATCCAATCTACATACCACCAGACAATATAATATCATTCTACAATAAGTAGGTATATACATATCATTCTACATGTTATGAAACGAGACTGCTTAGTTATGTTCCTGTTTATTTCGTTATAACCGCTTTGTGAAATGTAAATATATTAATATTTCTCACATCAACACAGTACATAAGAATGAAAAGCGTATTTTGTATTACTATTGTGATTTCATTATTGGCTAAAAGATGTTACTATGGGCTGCTCAAACATCTTAAGTCAAGATTAATCTCGCGAAACACTAAGGTCCTTATATACAAAAATCTTCTCCGACCAGTCCTAACATATGGAAAGGAATGTTGGGCACTGACTTAAAAGTCCGAAAATATGGTATTGCAGTTTGAAAGGAAGATATTAAGGAAAATCTTTGGCCCAACTAACGATCGAGGGGCCTGGAGAATACGGTATAATCATGAGCTAGAGGCAATGTACAATGAAACAAATTTAGTCCAATTTATTAAAATTCAGCGCCTACGTTGGCTTGGACATGTTTGCCGGATGGATGATGGATGACCTTACTCCAAAAAAGATGAATAAAACACATGTCCCGAAGGGGGAAGTAGAGGCAGACCTAGTTTGATATGGCTGGACGACGTGCTGTGTGACATTAGTGAAATGGACCTTATAAATTGGAGAAGACTGGCGGTCGATCGAGAGGGATGG
The DNA here is from genome assembly GCA_963576475.1 of Molanna angustata. Classification (NCBI taxonomy): domain Eukaryota; kingdom Metazoa; phylum Arthropoda; class Insecta; order Trichoptera; family Molannidae; genus Molanna; species Molanna angustata. The sequence goes on from OY754975.1 coordinate 31,095,939, forward strand.
AGATGATTTCTGGAGGAGGCCACGGTCCGTAGCGGACTCTAATGCCTGTGATGATGATAATTAATCAATTCATCCTGTAATTTTTGATCTAAAATAAAGAATGATTTCATCTGTGAGCGCTCGTAATGATATATCGTTTTTTAAACGCAGTTGAATTGAAATCGCTGAAAAGAATATGTAATAGTAAAGTAAAATAAAGGTAGATTTCATCAATAGAATAAAATAATTATATTGAACACATTGAGAAGTTATGGCTACATGTAGAAAATTAGGAATGAGTTACTCCTGATGAAGGAGATGTACAAAGAGGACAGGAACGGAATGAAAGGTCAGGGTCGTCAAAGAAAAGAATGACTCGATCACGTACGTGAACGACATTCTAAAAGATGGATATGTAAGAAGCTTGAACAACAGACGAATACGTACGAATAGGTGTTGAAATGTATAAACTGATTGTAGTGAGTTCAATATTGACTGGTCGGTCAGTATTGAGGTTACCTGCTAGTTTTTGGTGCGGATGCGGATGGCTAATTTGATGATATACTCTTCTTAACTTTTTATTTCGAATGTTTTAAAGTACCTACTTCTTATGTTTAAAAAAAAATGCGATTGTTAAATATATTACTTAGTTTAAATTAAATTATTTAAGGGGGGGACTGCTGCCAACGTACCTATTTTTCAATTTGATATACCATCATTATTTATCATCAAATCATTTTGAAAAAAATAATTTAGATAGTTTGGATATTAATAAACAAAAATATACCTTAATTTTTTGATAATATTCTGTATAAATTCTTGTAGAAAAATAATGGCATACCCCGATTTTCAACGTCTATCTTATATTTTTAATAAAATACATATAAGGCGTAGAGCAATATATTATTTTTTAAATTAAAGAAGACAAAAATATCTAGAAAAATATGATGTGACGTTGCATTAATGCTTCAGGTTTAGTAAATAAACCTAAAAAACATTTATTTTCCATTCAGCGCAATTGCGTAATAAAAGTTTTTTTGGTTTATTTACTTAACCTGATGCGTTAATGCAACGTCATATCATATTTTTCCAGGTATTTTGTTCTTCTTTAATTTATAAAAAAAAAATATTGCTCTATACCTTATATTTTTTTAGAAATTTAAGATAAATATCTAAAATCGGGGTATGCTTATTATTTTCCTACAAGAATATATACAGAACATAATCAAAAAGTTAAGATATATTTCTCTTTATTATTATTCAAACTAACTAGGTTATTTTTTTCAAAATGATTCGTTTAGTAATAATGATGGTATATCAAATTGAAAAAGTAGGTACGTTGGCAGCAGTCACCCTCTTAAAGGAACTTTTAAAAGGTTTATAACTTGATTCATATAATATAGCTAATGTAAATTTGTAATGTAAACTGTTGGTTTTGTAAATCAATAAAATAAAATAAATTAATAAATGTTGATGAGGCAATGGATGCATGCAAAGTTAGAGAATATTGGCGTTAGGTTCTCTCTACTTACTTCATTAGGGTCTTGCCGTGATGATGGTATGTATTATCAAAGCTATTTCATTTTATGACTGGTTATTTGATAAACCGATCCTGATAATTATTGAAAGGCAATTGAAAATAAAACGGGCATAATAACATCTCACAGAGTTCAGTAATGAGGTTCACCACCCATTCTGAATGTATCTAGTGCCCTTTTGGGTGAGACGAGATTGATGTGTGATGATTCACCCGCACACTCGTGCTGGTTACTCAACATTGTATGATGTATGGTGGTGAGGCGATGGATGCTTGCCAGAGTAGAAAAACGTGACGGTTTTTTCTCCCTAATATGTACATTGTACATGTTAATATCTATGTTCATATTATTATGTAGAAATGTTTTCTCATTTCGTGTGGCTGAAGATCACATTTCAAAAGTAATTGTATCTCTCAGGGACCAATCATACAGGTGTCCTCTTTTTCCAATTATTGGCTTTTCTGTCACTTATTTTTCTTTATTTTATTATTCTGTACCTTCTCTTGTTTTTGGTGTCAGTTTTTATTTATTTATTACAACAATACAAAATTCACAATATTACAATATTTACAGATTACACAAGGATTGATTCGTATGAATGAATGACCCAACTTCAAAAATTGATTGTTGTATTGATCTAATATCTTTCTTTTTGTTTTTTATTGCCCTGACTACCTTCCAAAACGAAATAACCCTAACTCGATCACAAAGACTGTGCAGAAGCACCAATGTCGGAGACTGTCACAAAGATGGGCAGAAATGTTGGATCAAAGACTATAATAATGTAATATCTGTAGTAAGTTTTATTTGAAAAAAAAAATATGGTTTGTGTAGCTTTCAACAAAATCTTATTATCATTATTATTATTAATAATACTATAATAACATTATCTACGAATTATCTTTCGAGGCTTCGTGCTCGGGTTAGTTGGAAGAGTTTTCCTCACGGCAATAAACCCGCCCTTTGTGCACTTGCGAAGTTAATTTAACCTTTTTCCTCCACAACATTTCTAAAAATATTCGGTAATAACTTAATTTTTTTTAAATCTATTTTGATTATGTTACCCACCTACAGGCTTCGCCTTAAAAGGATCCTTACATAATATTTTATATTATGTCACATAAAAATAAAGGCAATTTTAGCCGACCGCCGTGGCACAGTTGGTAAGCCGTTCGCTTCCTGTGCGGGCGTCCTGGTTTCGATTCCCAGCAGAGGAGAAATTTATTTAAATTCATTTCTCACGCAAATATTGCTTCTCAGGGCTGGAAACACTGGTTAGTGGGAAGAAATTGCTATACTGAAATAAACGTGCCACTTGCGCAGGGTGCAAGGAAGTGTTCATTATTATTATTTTATTTTTTAAAGATAAAAACCTGCTCTACACTAAGACAAATAAATAAGTAAATTATGTAGACATTGACATGGTAGAATAAAGAGTGTAGTATGGCCTATCAGCGGAGACTTCTTATTAGCTGTTAAATAATTATATTAGTTATAACATTTCATAATTATTTAACAGCTGTAAGTCTTTCAAAAATTTATTAATAAATAAAATAGAAATAAATAGAAAAGAGTATTATCCTGAGAAAAATTACAAACTATTTCCGATATAAATACCTTCGGACAATATACATATGTATGTATGTAATTATAAAATATTTGAATGCCTCTCCATTAGAAATGGAAAAAACGAATTCAATTGCAAATATAACGAACTTGAGAAAATTAACTGAAAAGTACATAACTCTTTGCGTACTAAAATTTATTAATAATTCAAATACAAATTCATGAGCGTTATTGGAATCCAAACACTCGAAAACCCTTCGTTTTGGGGAGAATCCTTCATAATGTTAATATTATTTCCAAAGGTTTTGAAAGCAGATAATTGAGACATTTTGATAGCAATACATACAATAATATCTAAATTGAAATATAAAAAAAAACAAATGAACGGCCATGGCAACAGACTTAATCAAATTTTTGTTATCTGTTTATCCAACTGTCGATTCGTTCATGAGAATTCAATTCTCTGAATGAATCGACATTTATTAAGCCAAGATGCATGTACGAAGGAAAATTTTGTATGGCGTAGTGGACTTTTTGCATGCTAATAACACAAACTAGAGGCCTCGCAGCATATATGTTCCCATACATGGATTTACTCAGAATTTGGAGTAGAACATTTTATGTGAGTTTTGTGTGTGTGTGTGTCTGTGTGTGTGTCTGTGTGTGTGTGTGTGTCTGTGTGTGTGTGGGTGTGTGGGTGTCTGTGTGTGAGTGTGTGTCTGTGTGTGTGTGTCTGTGTGTGTGTCTGTGTGTGTGTGTGTGTGAGTGTGTGTCTGTGTGTCTGTGTGTGTGTGTGTGTGTGTGTGTGTGTGTGTGTGTCTGTGTGTGTGTGTGGGTGTGTGTGTCTGTGTGTGAGTGTGTGTCTGTGTGTGTGTGTCTGTGTGTGTGTCTGTGTGTGTGTGTGTGTGTGTGTGTGTGTGTGTGTGTGTGTGTGTGTGTGTGTGTGTGTGTGTGTGTATCTGTGTGTGTGTGTCTGTGTGTGTGTGTGAGTGTGAGTGTGTGTGTGCGTGTGTGTGTGTGTGTGAGTCTGTGTGTGTGTCTATGTGTGTGTTTGTGTGTCCGTCTCCCCCTTATAACTTTTGATCTCCTCAATTAACAGAGACCAAATTTTCAGAATATACAGACAGTTATAGGACTACAAAACTTTTATACTCAGAATTTTGAATTTTTGTTTCAGTCAGGGGTTATCAACTTTTGAATTTTTACTTTATTTTTCCATATATCTCAGAAACCGTAAAAGCTAGAACGCTGAAAATTGGTATAAACATAAACAAATACAAAATCTCAAAACGATTTTTTTTTTAAATTCCAGGGTTTCTCAAACATTTTTTATTAAGAAAAATATTTTTTTATAATAAATTTATGAGTTTAACTTCCTATATTTCCATTTTTTTTTTAAATATCGAAAAAAGCTTTAACACCCCAACTAGATAATTTAATTTTCTATAAAAAAATATTAACATTGTATTAGCACATCTCAAATATTTTTTAACAATTTTTATAAAAATTGAATTTAGTGACGACAATGCTTCATACTATTTGTCTGGCAGTCGCCTACACACAATATCTAAGAATTGATACTAATTTTCAAACAAACATACATACATACCATCATGCTGTTTTCATATTCTGGATAGGATCAAAGGACTGACCTCCATACTATCCTATCTTGACATACATACCTAGGTACATGGTTGTATAGAAAATAAAATATCTTAAAATATTAAATAATATGTATTTATGGGTTTATATGTAGTTTGGTACTTATTCTTCGACTATACGTACTATCGCTATCGACAGTTGGATCTCATGTGTTACATGCAACTAGTGTTATTTAAAAGTTTGTATAAATACATCATGTCAGTTACTGTTCGCCCGTTTTCCAAAGTCATAATCTTGTGGTGTTGTGTTTTTGTTAGTAAATAAAAAATCCTATACGCGGTGTTTTGTTTTACGTATTCACCGTGTAAAGGAGAATCTGTTTTACAAGGATACGACTTATATTTCTTCATTCCATACAACCGTCTGTCAATGTCACACTAGAATGAGAAGAAGAGGATGAGGCTGGAGAAGGGAACGCGACAGGAAAAGTTGAAGTATAAGTAGTACAGGCGAGGAAAAGGGATTGCGCACATCCTCCTAAACTGTTTCCAAGTTAACGGATCTCCCATCCTTCGGAGGGCTTATTCAAAGGCAATGATCCGTTTTTGCCCCCGACAAAATAATTACTCTTCTGCATAACCGACCAACATTCTATCTGGATAATCTGTCTTCCTTACGAACGTGGTGTACTTCGTTTTAATCCCCGTGTTGTGGTCTAGGACTTGCACAGAATAGTTTAGAGTTTAGATCAACAAGCAGACTGACTTTGGAAAGACAAAATTCGATTTGACGAATGTGAATTCTCAACGCATTTATTGCGAAACACATCATGAGAATAATGCTCTATATTCTATAAGGCTGAAACTAGAGGTTATAATTAAATTATTTATAAAAATTTTGATTTTATGTCATTTATATATTTATTTATTTATTTTTATTCTTTACACGTTTTTTTTGTTTTTTATGTGCGACTGACGCATTTATTGCAAAACACATAATCAGAACAATGCTCAAAAAGGTTTAAGCTAGAATATTTCTTTGATTTACTTTGATTAAGGACGCATTTAATTGCATATATATATATATATATATATATATATATATATATATATATATATATATATATATATATATATATATATATATATATATATATATATATATATATATATATATATATATATATATATATATATATATATATATATATATATATATATATATATATATATATATATATATATATATATATATATATATATATATATATATATATATATATATATATATATATATATATATATATATATATATATATATATATATATATATATATATATATATATATATATATATATATATATATATATATATATATATATATATATATATATATATATATATATACATATATACATATATATATATATATATATATATATATATATATATATATATATATATATATATATATATATATATATATATATATATATATATATATATATATATATATATATATATATATATATATATATATATATATATATATATATATATATATATATATATATATATATATATATATATATATATATATATATATATAGATCCCACTACATTTTTTGCGTCCGCCAAATATCCGACAGATCGGCGTCCACCACTTCTACTTATTATTTTAGGTTTATGTCAGTGAATTTAGAGCTATTTGTTGCTCACAATCATTGTAGCCATAAGGTTTTTCTTGTAAATTGAAAAATATAAATATTCAGTTTTATCCTATTTTGGTACGTTTGACACGTCATTTTCATACTTGCGTCCATGTGTATATTTTTTGTATATTTTACAAATATCTTCCTATAGTTTTCACGTCCATTTTTTTATCTTTATTACTGCGTCCGGTGTATATTTTTTGTATATTTTATATATTTCTTCATATAGTTTTCACGTCCATTTTTCTATCTTTATTACTACTTCCGGTGTATATTAAAAACTTTCCTATGCATAATTGACATCATACTTGCGTCCATGTGTATATTTTTCGATATTTTATATATTTCGTATATTTTATATAGTTTTCACGTCCATTTGTTCTAGCTTTATTACTACGCCTTCTGTACACAGGCGATTTCTTAGTGTGTACATAAGTGCACTACACTGCCTTCTAAAATTAATAAATATATATTATATCCAAAAAACTTATTCAAAACACTTGCCAAAATACGTTATAATGGTACCTAGTAACTTTGTTAGTAGATGCGTGTTTGTATATAGCGCCAAAATTCGTATATTATAGGATTGTGTAAATAATTTATATGAACGTAATTTTTCTACATATTATCTCATAGTAATACGAAATTTTGCCGATCCGTGATTGTGAGCGACACAGATAGCGCTTCATTGGTATGTGTTAGAAAAGGACAGAACACTGTCCCGGTCCGTGCTTTGCTCCAGACATGCGTATTGAAGACATAAATACTGTCCATAATGAGTTAACATCAACATGCGTACTAACAACATTTTACTTATTATTTGTAAGGATTATTTTACATTAACTTACGTACAATGTTATGACAAACATCTGTGGTGTGATGGTGAAGTTTGTCCGAATGTTCATTGGTGTCAGAGTAAAATTAAAAACATCTTTTGTAATATCAATAAGGATATTAAAAAAAATATATCAATTAAATTGCTCGTTCTATATTATAGGGATGTTTATTTCAATGTCGATGGACTGATATTATCAATTTAACAACTATGTTTTTTTAAATACCTACGATGTTTAGAAACATATTGTGAATTATTGTTCAATTTATTGACAGCTTACTGTTGAGTCCGACGGTGTTTTTATACGCAGTTTTGAAGAAAACTACATTATTATAACATAAGACCATCTCAATATTTTTTCAACGATGTTACACCAACAAACATTTGATCTCCTCTATCGTAGAGTTTTATACAATCGTGTAATCGAAAGGCATGCACAAATTTAAGAGCGTTGAACTTTTTTTTAAATTTTCATATAGATATCAACCGGGAGTATAACATCTAGGATTTTATGAATCTTTTATATATTTTGAAGTACTCGTATATTATACAAATAACAAAAGTTTTTATTTGATTTTTTTGTTGTGATATATTTAGTCAAAAGATAATTTTGTGTTAAAAAATGTTGGGGAAATTCATTATTTAAATATTATATAAAACACACTACATAGGTACCTACTTTGTTTAATGTCACTATTTATTAGATGAAGTACTTACGTACTAGGTACATCATATAAATTTAATATGTACCCAAACATTATTTCTTTCAAAATAAATTATAAAATAAAACAAAATTCAAAGGCTCGCCATTGAAAAAATATATATAAAATTTAAAAATAATAATAAATACTTCCTTGCACCCTGTGCATGTGGCCATTTCATTGCTATTCGACAATTTCATCTAATTTATTTACCTAGTGTTTCCAGCCCCGATAAGCAAGAGTTACGTGAGAAATAATTTTAAATAAATTTATAAACATGAATGTAGATACCTACATAATATATTATAATATTGTGTATAGGCGACTGCCATAGAAATCGTATGAAGCAATGTCGTCACTAAATTCAATTTATGTAAATTTGAGATGTACTACTACAATGTTACTATGTTTTATAGAAAATTAAATTATCTATTTGGATTGTTTCAGTTTTTTTCGATATTATTAAAAACTAAGGAAATATAGGCAGTTAAACACATAAATTTAAAAAAATGTTTTTCTTAATAAAAAATGTTTGAGAAATTCTGGAATTTTTTTGAAAAAACTCGTTTGAGATTTTGTATTTGTCTATGTTCGTACCAATTTTCAGCGTTCAAGCTTTTATGGTTTCTGAGATATATGGAAAAATAAAGTAAAAATTCAAAAGTTGATAACCCCTGACTGAAACAAAAATTCAAAATTCTGAGTATAAAAGTTTTGTAGGCCTATAACTATTTATGTATTCTGAAGTTTTGGGCTCTGTAAATTGAGCAGATCAAAAGTTATAAGGGGAGACGGACACACACACACACACACACACCCTCACACACACACACACATGCACGCACGCACGCACGCACGCATGCACGCACGCACGCACGCACGCATGCACGCACGCACGCACGCACGCATGCACGCACGCACGCACGCACGCATGCACGCACGCACGCACGCACGCATGCACGCACGCACGCACGCACAAGCACACGCATACGCACACAAAACTCACACGAAATATTTTACTCCGAATTCTGAGTAAATCCGTGTATGGAACATATATGCTGTGAAGCCACTATGTTGGTGTTTTATGACTTTGAAAAGCCGTGAAAAAAGTAGACCCTGCATACAATTCTCGCGTATCCTGGCTTGAAACATTGTCGATATGTTAAGAGAACAAAGGTCTCTTAAACAAATCGACAGTTGAAATATGTAATTAAGATAAACGCAAAAAAACAATAAGAAACTAGTTGCATGTAATACATGAGATCCAACTATCGATAACGATAGTATGTTAGTTGAAGAATAAGTACCAAACTATAAACCCATAAATCCAAATTATTGAATATTTTAAGATATTTTGTTTTCTATACAACAGATGTAGGTATGTATGTCAAGATAGGACAGTATGGAGGTCAGTCCTTTTTTCTAACCAGAATATGAAAACAGCATGATGGTATGATGGACGACATTATATAGAATATGATATTTGCTGCGAAGCCTCTAAGTTTGTGTTTTTTGCATGCAATAAGTCCACTATGGTAGGTATACAAAATGTTCCTAATACGCGCATCTTGGCTTAGTACTGTCGATATGTTTAGATAAATAAATTTTCTTAAACAAATCGACAGTTGGATTACATAAACATCAACCATTATACACAGTTAGTACAACATCTGCCGGGTTTGTAATATTTTTAAATTTTGTTGAAAGTATCATTAACAGATTTTTAATTATCTCAATAGAGACGAAGTTGGAATATTTATTGTAGGAGAACCGGGAAATCAAGGCACCTACAGGGCTTAAATATCATTGACTCCCGACAGAAAAAAATCCAATGTTTGCGCATATGCAATAATACAATTATTCGAAAGTATCATTATTATTTATTTTCTTCGCAAATACACGATACTGTGGTGAGTTCGAAAGAGAATGTGTAACAAGAGTTAAGTAATACGATCGCTAATCAATGTGTTATCTGATCTGCGTGACAAACGGGAAGTCTATAATACAAGCCTAAATCCCTTTTACGGAAATGTAGAAATTATGTTTACCACTAACGAATTTCTATTTAAGCCGGGACGCGGCCAATCTATGGTTTGAAAAAAGGTAAAGTAATTATACTCACTCCTCAAAAATTCACTGAAAACCAATGATTTAAATAATATACGGAGTAAATGAAATGACCCTTAATAAACATTTAGTGACATCGAAAATAAACAGTCACCAAGCTTTAAAATATTCTCATATCATTTATATTAATTTAATGGATGGATGGGTCGATGGCAGAGCGGCTAGCGCGCTGGGCTGGTAATCCAGTGGTCGCGAGTTCGAATCCTGTCTCGACCGATTTCGTTTACCTATAGCACATGCATTTATTTGATTTTTTTAGGGAACGTAGGAAGATGTATATGTACTTGTTTAACAAGGACATATTCATTTTTTATATTTAAAAAAATATATATATTAATAAAGATGCCGGTGTGTCGACAAAAATGCGCATGGCATGCTTTTTTATAGGATAATGCACACCCGTTCACCTGCCGATGGTTACCCCACATTGTGTGGAACGCAGTGAGGATCGATCCATGAAAGTGTACAGTATGATACCAATGATTAACAATAAAATGAATGAATTTGTTAATTTTTTATTTATTTACATAAGGTACTAAAAATACAATAATTAAACAATAATAGTAGGTATTCAACAATCATTTCGAAATGAATGTTGTGTACTATTCAATATCATATTCTAAATAATGATAGACGACAATTTATTTATTAAATAACTGTAACACTGAAAGATAATTAATATCAATATGTTAAGTTAATTTTTTAATCAACAGATATACATATTTAGAAAATAAAACACTGAACGAAAACCAATATTAACATACGATTGAAACCTCGACTATTTTGAAACCTTGAACAACTTAGGAACTCAAACACTGAACGAAAATGAATATCAACATTCGATTGAAAACTCGTCTATTATAAAATAAGATGATTTTTTAACCAACAGATTTTTAAAATTAGTTGCATGTAACACATGAGATCCAACTGTCGATAGCGATAGTATGTATAGTTGAAGAATAAGTATCAAACTATAAACCCATAAATATAAATTGTTTAATATTTAAAGAAATTTGGTTTTCTATACAACACATTACCTAGGTATTTATTTATTTATTTAGGGACAAATACAGTCTTAAAATACTAAAATAGTATAATACACTATAAAATAAAAATAAACAGACCAATTACATATGTCCACAGATATTAAATATGAAACATTTTAAACATCATTAATTTAAATATAACTAAGATGTATGTTTGCCTGTGACGGGAAAGGAAGGGAAGAGAAAAAAAAGGATGGGAAAAGGATTGTGACAGTTAAATTATGTATGTATGTCAAGATAGGATAGTATGGATGTCAGTCCTTTGATCCTACCCAGAATATGAAAACAGCATGATGGTATGTATGTATGTTTGGAGATTAGTATCAAACAATTAAGTCTTCTTAGATATTGTGTGTAGGCGACTGCCATACAAATTGTATGAAGGAATGTCGTCACTAAATTCAATTTTTATAAAAATTGTTAAAAAGAATTTGAGATGTGCTAATACAATGGTTATATTTTTTATAGAAAATAAAATTATCTAGTTGGGGTGTTTCGGTTTGTTCAATGTTTTTAAAAAAATTTGGAAATATAGGCAGTTAAACTCATAAATTTTTCATAAAAAAATATTTTCCTTATTAAAAAATGTTTGAGAAACCCTGGATTTTTTTTTTAATACTCATTTGATATTTTGTGTTTGTCTATATTTATACCAATTTTCAGCGTTCTAGCTTTTATGGTTTCTGAGATATATGGAAAAATATACCAAAATTTCAAAAGTTTATAACCCCTGACTGAAACAAAAATTCAAAATTCTAAGTATAAAAGTTTTGTAGGCCTATAACTTTTTATATATTCTGAAATTTTGGGCTCTGTAAATTGAGCGGATCAAAAGTTATAAGAGGGGACGGACACACAGACACACAAAACTCACATAAAATGTTCTACTCCGTATTCTGAGTAAATCCATGTAATGGAACATATATGCTGCGAGGCCTCTAGTTGATGTTATTAGCATGCAAAAAGTCCACTACGCCATAAAAAATGTTCTTTCGTACACGCATCTTGGCTTAATAAGGACGATTCATTCAGAGAATTGAATTCTCATAAACGAATCGACAGTTGGAAAATTAAATTATCTAGTTGGGGTTTTTCGGTTTTTTTCGATATTAAAAAAAAAAGGAAACATAGGCAGTTAACCTCATAAATTTATCATAAAAAAATATTTTTCTTTACAAATAATGTTTGAGAAACCCTGGAATTTTTTTGAAAAAACTCATTTTAGATTTTGTATATGTCTATGTTGATTCCAATTTTCAGTGTTCTAGCTTTTATGGTTTCTGAGATATATGGAAATTTTCTATAAAAAATATTAACATTGCAATAGTAAGTAAGTAGGTACGCGCATCAGAGTAACAATAAACGAATTGATAGTTTTATGAACTATGTAAAAATAAAAGTAAGTAGGTCCGCGCATGAGAAAGTAACAATAATCAAATCAACATATACCTAGTATGAACTTTGTAAAACTGAAAGTAAGTAGGTACGCGCACGAGAGAGAGTAGGTATCAATACATATATCGACAGTTGTATGAAGTCGTAAAAATAAAAGTAAGTAGGTACGCGCTTTTTCAAGGCAATATTTAAAATGCGTTGAATTGTATTCATTTTATTGCGAAGGTCACAGAGACATGGTTGAAGAGTATTGAGCGCGGACGCAAGACGATCGGAGCCATATATATAAATCACCTTCAAAATATACTCCGAACAAATCTCCGTGCGGCCAAGGTCAACATGTAATATTTTGCCGCGGATGCAAAACGATCGGTGGCTTAGTAAAAATATACACCTTCAAAATATACACTGAATAAATCTCCGTGCGGCCAATGGTTGAACTAATAATATTCATTTCAAGATATTTTGATATTTTTTTTGCTTCCATGTAAATTTTTGCCAGTTGATTCTCTATGGTATAAGCAACAGAATGGTAGTTTTTGGCGTGAAAATTATCTTGCGTCCGTATACCGGACGCGAAAAGTTGGTGGACGCAACAACCCTATACGAATTTCACATAGGTGACGCAACAAGTATTGCGGGATATATATATATATATATATATATATATATATATATATATATATATATATATATATATATATATATATATATATATATATATATATATATATATATATATATATATATATATATATATATATATATATATATATATATATATATATATATATATATATATATATATATATATATATATATATATATATATATATATATATATATATATATATATATATATATATATATATATATATATATATATATATATATATCATCAGAATGATGCTGCACAACGCTGAAATTAGAGGTAATATTCAATTTTCAATCTTAAAACCCATATTATGTGCTTAACTTATCAAATATTTAAATTTGTATAATTTCCAACTAAAGCTAGGTCGTTGTGTGTGATAAACTTTATTTTGAAAATGCCTAAAAATTCAACGATTTTTTTTAGATAGGCCGTTCGTTTCACCTGCTTCCCTAGACAACGTGTCATTTAGCTCAAGAAATGATGACTCAATGTGTGAAAGTGACAACTGTCACGTGACTGGCAACTGTCAGTTCCATACATTGAGTTATATTTTCTTGTTTCTTTTCTTGAGCTAAATGACACGTTATCTAGAGGGGATGGTTAATGCCATTTCGCATATATCAACAAATATAGAAAGCATTTCAATATTACATAAGTTATAGAAGTTACTAGTATTATTGTTGGATACAGTGAGAAGGGAATATTATTGCACCTACCTGGTGGCGAATTTCTTCCTTCTTCTGGAATCTTCACGGAAGGCAATCACTGTTCTCTGTTATCACAACACACTATATTGATGGTGAATGACTCCACTTCCAATAACGGATAGGGTATTTGAGGAAGGCGCACGGCGCGTAATTTTTAGTTGATACGAAATGACACAAAATATGTATATTTCGATCGTATGTATCGCAACTAATTTTACTTTAACGGTGTGTGACGTGCACGACGACGAGTTGAGACGATGTATACACTGCTGTATCGTACAGCTGACTGGGATGTAGGTAGCAATATTTTAGGAGAGGAAAAGGTCTGGAGTGTTGCCACATTTACCGAACAAGTATAAAAGTGGATGTCTAATATGTAGGCGCCGCCGCCAGCTTTTTCTTAATCTATGAAATCAAAAGTTATGAATGATTTATAATTTATGCAATTAAACTGCCTATTTTTTTGAATTGTATAAGTAAGAAACAAGCCACCACTGATTTCTCTTTCAAATTTGACCAAATGCGTGTATATTATAAATGTTTTGGTCTTGCAATAGCACATCACTGACCCGAAGAGACTTGCACTTTGTAACAAACAGATCACAGATAATATGGAAGTAAACTTTCAGTATACTTCAGATGTGTCACTCAATACATAGAAGCTGTAACCGGATAATCATAAGGTTTCTCGCATCTCCGCTATAGGGGCAATGAATACGCGACCGGTCTATGGCAAATTTTAATTTCCATTTTTAATGTTTCCAGCTTTAAGGAATGGATTCAAGGATAACTTCAATAAAAAATAACCATTTTTCAATCATTATTTATTAAAAAAAAAACACTTATGATGGATTTTATTTGCAATCTTTCAAAAATCATGCCAAATAATTCATGAAATACATTGTTCTAAATAAAATGTGCATTGTAGATTATTAGATTTTTAAATTTATTTTCCACAAAGAAAGATTTAATACTGATTTTCGGGAAACTATATAACTTCACTTCGCCGTATTTCACTTGACAATTTATTCAAAACACAACAAAACTTGTCAGCCATCTTGCGAAGATAATCGAAAAACACAAAAAGCTGGCAATAGATTAACACCATCACCATCACATGGCGTGATAGTGTGTATGTAGATGAACACCGAAAACAACAAGAATTTTACAAAATCACACGTGTTATATTTATTATCTGGTTTACTTCAAGATTTTAAAGGATCAAAATGTTTCGCGTCACAACAAACAACAAAACACAACTGAAGTATGCTGAAGGTCTGAAAATTTTACATTGCATTTTCAAAAATACCAACATAAAAAAAAAAAAAAATAGCGCCACCTTTGGAGATGTAAGCGTAAAGTAAAACCAGTGCTACCAATAGAGTGCCACCGGCGTGAAACAGATCCTGTCAGATAGAATCCTCTCCTGACATTAATAATTTCACCACTGACCACTCTGTGGTGAAATTATTAATGAAATAAAGTTTTGTTGAACTATCGACTTTGTCAATAGAACTAATTCAGCAAATACAATCTTCAGGGTCTGAGTAATGAGGAGACTGTCTCCAAAACCATGAACAATCTCATGTAAAACTGAGCTATCTATTATTTCCGTTTGTATCAATTGGTTTGTATCAGATTTTTCTTGTTTAAGTGTTTTCAATTAAAATTAATATAGATAATAGTTACACAATCGTCAATTTGCTTTTTTTATATTATGATGTTTATACTAGATGTAAGAATTTATAGTACCTATCTATTTATTACACACATACATACCATCACGCCAAATCCCTTGCGTGGTAAGCAGAAAGAACTGAGCGCCATACTCCACTATTTTTTGCACACGTTCCTAGCATCCTTTAAATCCATGCATCGTCTTATACATGCTCGTCGATTTTTCAAGCTTCATATATTTCCTTTTTTCAAAATATCATTCACATGGTCATGTCATCCCTTTCTGGGGCGGCCCCTGCTATTTACTCCATCTCTTACACCCATGTATATTATTTTGGTCAGTCGTTCATAATAATAATTATAGTAATAATTTGTATAGCGCCGTTTAATGATTCAAGATCATTTCAAGGGCGCTGATATAATGTTGCTCTACGAAACAAAGCTGTTTTCAGTCCTCTTCCTAAATGAAATATTGCCTATTAAAATAAAATAATATTGTGAAGTTTTTTTTTAATTAGAGATATTAGAGAGAACTTATTTAATAACGCGCTCATTCATTAGGTACCTTCTGATCTATGTATCAATATATTTAAATAAACCTAATTAAACATGCTCCGCCAAAATGGTGACCCCGATGTGCATATCTCCTAGAGATGTGCAACCGCTACAGTTCCAAGATTTGACAAAAATAATAATAATAAACACTTCCTTGCACCCTGCGCAAGTGGCGAGTTTATTGCCATATGATAATTTCTTCTAACTAAGCTGTCTAGAATTTAAAATTGCATTTCATATACTATCCTCTCCCTTGAGAATAACTCATTGCAAAATTATATATGATAAAGTTGCTCTTAATTACCTATCTACGTGCTTTGTGCGAGATCGTTCAAAAACCCATATAAAAGTATTTACGTATGTAGCAGTATTTTCAAGGAAATATTTTCGGTTATCCGAATGCGTATCGGGGTTTTACTTTTTTTTTAATAACTTTTTTTCGTCTATCGCACCCTGTTCGGCTTATCTTGTACAAAAATCACATTACCGCTACTGCTGATACTTGTGCGTGACTTTGAGAAAAAAACCGTCCAGTACGAGAAATTTTTCGTACCGATAATATTCATTCACACCATCACGCATTTCCCACAATGAAGGTAACCAACGAAGGTAAAATTCTATACCTGCGGAACATGGTGTGCGCGTGTGCATGCAGTGATTTTTTTTTTTTGTTGATAGTAACAAAATTTCATGTTAAAATTAACCGAACTATATTGACTACAAAACATACAATTTATGACTTGCAATGTTCCCCAAACAGACACTAACACGATTACAATTGATGGGCAGCAAGTCACAAGATGTGATAAATACAAGTATTTCGGGAACATGATACATGAGTCAGGAAGCCTGGAAACTAACATTCAGCACCGTATTGCCGCAGCCTGGCTTAAATGGAGAGAAGAGACTGGAGTAGTCTGTGACAAGCGAATGCCAGTGAAGATGAAAGGCCATGTATACAAGACAATGATCAGACCGGTGTTAACATATGGTAGCGAGACCTGAACCGTCACTCGAAGACAAATTCAGTCATTGCAAACAGCCTAGATGGATTAGGTGGATGTGCGGCGTCACTAGAAGAGATAAAATACGAAATGAATATATAAGAGAGAGCCTGGGTGTACGCGATGTATCCGATAAGCTGATGGAGAATAGGCTGAGATGGTTCGGGCATATCCTTAGAAAACCGCCAGAATATATAGGAAACACTGCACTGGACCATCGAGTGTCTGGCAAAAGATCCAGAGGGCTTCCCAAAAAACGATGAAAAGGCCTGGTGGCTGAGGACATGCAGGAATGTGATGTCTCTGAGGACGATGCTCAGGATAGGGCGAAGTGGAGAAGCGCATTGAGGAGAGCGGACCCCACCACCATGTGGGAATTATTTATTTATTTATTTTCTTTGGGAAGCTACAGCTCATTTACAGTTTAATAATACAAAATTATTTTTACATTGTTAGAGCCAAAAAAAGCATTCCATCAACATAATATAAAAAACAAATAACAGTTTACAAGCCAAAAATAATTCATGTACACACATTCATACACACCCTCACACACACACCCTTATACACACCGTCACACACACACACACATACATATATAAGTACACATATATACACACATATACAACAACTAGGGAAGGGAAGAGAAATGAGAGAAGAGAGACTAGGAGGACAGGACAGAGGGATATTGGTTGCGCATCACCTTCAGAACATCATGTCTAAATCTGTAATATCTCGCGCTGAATATGTCTATCTCAGCTGAGAATGTATTGTTATATTGGCTGCATATGCGTGTAATTGTTGAATTTTTCCTGATATTCGTTCTACTTGTAGGAATATGAAGTAATAGAGGTCTACGAACCATTCTACCTGGAACATGGATACCTACTAGGTTGACAAGTTCAGGCGAGTCTATGGCATTGTTCAAAATTTTATGCAGCAGCGATTGGTCGTGTAAGACTCTCCTACATTCAAGCGTATCAAAACTATGATATTTAAGTGACTGTTGATAACTATTGAAGTTAAGGTGAAATTTATGATTTATATAGTTTATGAATTTTTGCTGAACTTTCTCGATTCTTGTGATGTGTACTGCGTAGAAAGGAGACCAAATTTGAGTACAGAATTCTAGCTGAGGGCGTATGTATGTAGTGTATAAAGTGTATAAGGTTTTAATGTTACTGAATGGCCGGCATGTGCGAATAATAAATTCTAACATCTTATTTGCTTTACTTATGATATTATCAATATTATTTATGTAATTTAATTTAGAGTAAAATTTATTTCAAGCTAAGCAGAAGAGAGAGATTACAAAACAATTGGTTTTGTGCAACCAAATGTTTTTTGCATACAGCCAAACAGTGCAGTCATAAATAGATAAACCTTTATTACTGATAACAAAGGTTTGGCTAAAACGCAGGTATCCAGATCGATTGTCATAGTATTTTTTTCAATGTAACCTAAGATAGAAAAAAGCACGACATGTGTGTGTAAAACGAATTGTGCCCAAAACTCTTTTGTCAGACTCAGTTGCAAATTGTTTAATTCTATCGATAAGTCTGCGATCGATATTCTAAACAACAATCTTTTTAACGAAAAGTTTCTTAATAACAAAACACTAGTGATAACTTCCTTTTATTATAGGTAACAAGTGTTTTGTTATTAAATTACTTTTTATTTTATTTTTATTTATTTTATAAATACATAATTGATTACAAGTAACATGCCATGGCCATCTAACTAGGAATTCTTGTTTTAAGATGGCCAATATTTACCTTACAGTAGTTTTTTTTTATATAACAAAAAAAACAATATTAATAACACACAGAATAAACTACATAAAACGAAAAAAAAAATAACATACAAATATTATATACCCTAGCATGCTCAAATTAAAATTTGAGTGACTATTCACGGCCAACAGATATTGTTATTGTTATTTATGGTAACTTTCCTGGTATATCAGATTTTTTTTTGTACTAATACAATGTATTTATACAACTGTATGATTCCCTAATAAATAAAATAAATGAATTCCTTTTTAAAAGGTAATCCGCATACTTGTCGCTGGCTACCCCACATTGTGGAATATGTCGTGATGTTATGAATTAATTAATTTTGTAAATATTATTGTTTTATTTTATGTAGTGGTGTCAAAAACTAAACATTTTTATAAAATCGAGTTACGATAAATGTTGAAAGCGTTGTTTTTTCTACTTTGCATGCTTTACTAATAGTCATTTTGCATGCATAAAAATCAAACAATAAATTTAAATGTATGCGCAGTAAGTTTAGCGATTACCATCAACTACACTAGTCACCTACCTACATTATGGAAAATAATATAATATTTCAAAACCCTTTCATGTTTCGTGGTAGATGATCATTATCATTATTCACTTGCAGTTTATTTCTCTTTGCAACAATAATAAAACATTCATTATTTGAAAGCTTATTTTAATCATTAACTCACGCGTAGTCCTTGAATAAGTTTGAAAACAAAATATATCACGGCATATCCCAAAATAAGGGGTAGCCAGCTAAGGGTGTATGGGTATGCATTACTTTATAAAAGGATACAAGACGCATGTGAGTATCACCACACACCAGTCTTGCCACGCCTAAAAAGGCAATCTTCTTCTCCTTCTTTGTGCCGTATCAGGTCCCCCTGATCACTGCTGAGAAGGCATCTCTATCTCCGCTGCACGGAACAATTCGCCGACGTCTCTGATGCCGGTCCATTCAGGAATGTTGCGGAGCCATGACATCTGACGTCTTCGTATTCCTCGGCGTCCATCTATTGCAGCCCTTTATAATCACTTGGCGCAGCCTGTACTTTTTACCTTGCATAATTTATTTACTTATTTACCGTAAAAAAGTCCAAAAACAAAAATACATCATCTTAAGTTAAAAATATAAAAAGAAAAAAAATATACATACAAAAGTTAAAATGAAAATAAAAATAGTTTTTCCTTTTATAGAAATTAAAATTCTTAGTCAAATACAAATTATATAAAAGATCAAAAAAAAAAACAAAAAAGTAACAAAAATACAAATACATAAGTATAAAAATTAAGAGATTAATAAGAGATATAAAGAATATAAGAAAAATAGATATTAGAAATTAAAAAGGAAAAATAATAAGAAACAATTCAGAAGTGGAGGAATAATATAAAAAACACAATTGAAAATGTAACGAAAACAATACTGATCTCAGTAGGATTTTAAAGTTTTATAAAGTAACATTGAAAATGTCAGTAACAAAGGCATACTCATTTCCCAAACTATGGATTCTGGGAAACGGAAATGTGACCCAAATATTATATATTTCGTAGCTCAATTGTGTCAACTAACTCGCGCTCGCTTTATCGACCCAGGAATTAACCTTTATGGTCCAGGTTTCAACTCCATATAAAAGTATGGACCATTGTACTATCAATTCAAACATGTTCGACTATAATTGGTTTTATTTTAATGTTAAATGTTATTTTGTAAAATTGATCATAGCTGTGAACAAATTATTAAATAAAATTAAAAAAATATGCAGCACTTTACCAGGCGCTGCCCTTGTTTTAAGGTTTAAGGTATTATAAAATTTCTCATCGCATTGAATCGCGTTCAATCGAGGTATTTCAATATTCGTTTTAAAAAAGTAACTTCGTCCATAACTCACTACTTGTACGTACATTCATTTAAAGGCAGTTAATGTAAATAAATCCGCATTCAACATGCTGGTACAATAAAACGCAGACTTTACTCCCAAGAGTTCCACGGACACAACTTCAAACAGGATGAGGTATTCAAACGTCACTCAATTGCCACGCGTTTTTCTCTTTCGTTGGTACCATTTCATATACATACATTGTTGGTACATTTGTATGCATCCCGTGGACTTGTCCGGTCATGCAGACAGGTACTGCTGCATTGGATCCTGGGGGAACGTTCGTCTCTGCCAACAGAATGCATTGCCAGATGTTGGCTGACCTGTCATTTACCAGCTGAGGTCATCAATGCCAACACACCGGACCAGAGATTCTCCATTTGCACGTCTCATTATTTAGATATATTATGTACCTACATAGTTGCTGTTGAAACGAACGGTCCAAACCGAAGAACTTTAACTATCTTTCTTATAAACGTAATAATACAACCAAATGTAAATATAAATAATAATAATAATAAACCGTTTATTTGTTGTCATTATTGTTACATCAAACAAAAAAAAAAAAAAAAAAATATATACAAAATTTTGAACTACAATTGACAACAAAAAGGCTATTGCTCAGCTGCGCACTACCAGGTATCCCTGGAGTGCTGCTGGTTTTCAGCAAAGCCTTGGGACAACACAAAACATTGAGGACAGACCACATGTCATGACCTATAAAGATTTAATAGTAATTAAAAACAAAATAAAAATAAAATGTATTTCAAAAATAAAATGTATTTCTTCCTTCTCTTTTTTCACTGCTGGAACCCTTGTTGGTTCAATAACCATATCTTGCAGTGTTTCTTAAAACTCTGCAAAGAGTTCATCGCACGTATGTTCTGCGGCAACTCATTCCAGTACTTTGAGGAAGCATACCTAAAACTAAATATCATAAATTAATAAATAATTAAAAAAAATATATCAAATTAGTCATATTTTTGTTGTTACTGAGAATGGACTAGTACGATTCGAAAACAAAAACTAAGATGGGTGGTGACAGAGCGAGTAGCATGCTGGGTTAATAATCCAGTGGTCATGAGTTCGAATCCCGCCACGACCGATTTAAGTGCACAAGAATATGCTTAATTTAGGGAATGTATGAGGATGTCTTTGTACTTATTTTAAGGATATTCTTTAATAAAAAAAAACGTTTTAACCATTAGAAATGTGAACTCGAATAAAAAAAGCATTTGTTCAAATAACTGAAAGGTCACTGTATGTTTTTGTGTTTAAATTTCTGTTTATGTTAAGTTATTTGTTAATTCTTTTGCATTCAATAACATGAAACCTTAGACCAAATTGAATTTTTTTTCTAAAATCTGATAAGATTTCGAATATTTTTATTATATATATTAAATAATAAAAATATTCGATTACTTACACATTGGTACAAGTAGGTAAATAAGACAAAAATGACCTTATAAGTCTGGCGCAATTCAGGGGTGACTTCTATGCGAAAAATGCATTGTCACCTCAGATATAAGAATTGTAGCTTTCATTATTTACAAAAAACCAATTCTCTCAATAGATGGCGTTCCAACAAAATAAATAAAAAATAATAAGATTGTTGTTCATAATTTCACCCATAGATGGCTGTAGTAAAAATTCCTTATTTTCAAGCGAAAAGAATTTCAGTATTACAATATATAGAACTTTCAAAATTGAATTGATAGGGATCTCATTAAAAGGCATAATTGGTGAACGTTGCGCAAGCGCATAAAGTGATCACGTAAACCAGCCGATGACAGGTCGTAAGCCCTGTAGGTGCCTTGATTTCCCGGTTCTCCTACAATAAATATTCCAACTTCGTCTCTATTGAGATAATTAAAAATCTGTTAAAAAAAACTGATAAGATTTGATCGAAACTCGTCTAGAGATGCAGTGAATTTCCAGATAGGAACAATTGTACATAGTATGTTAAGTTTATGTATAATTTTAATAAAGTAACTTTTTTGCCATCGTTATATGTAAAATATATCACCTAATTGTGTTTCATTTCGTTGTACCAATATTTTTCTTTATCGATAAGTTTATTAATATTTAGTTATTTAGTTTTGTTTAGTCTATATCTTAGAACTACATCTTTGAGTTTTACAAAACCTTCTTGTTTATTTCGCTTTCGAACAATTCTGTCATTGAAACGTAACCTTATTTCCTTATCATCAGAAGATTACCACTGATTTGTTTGACTCCAGAGATCTTGGTCACTTCTCTGATGCCCTATATATGTACATATTGTACATGGATCTGAAGTCGTCGACAGTCGCAATTGCACACAATCTCGATTTGCATTTGTCGATTGTTCTTATGTACCATACATACATACATACCATCACGTCATGTCCCTCGCGGAGTAGGCAGAGAGAACCGAACGCCAATTTTTACTCTCCTGGCACGCACCATCGCCTCATCAACATTCATACATCGTCTTATAAATGGTAGTCTGTTGTTCAGTATATCTTTCCCATGGTCGTGCCATCCTTTTTTTTGGTCGGACCCGACCTCTCATTCCATTCCTGTCCTCACTATATTTTTTCTTCTCCCCGTGTGTACCTACCGTCGTGCCAAGATTGCTTACCTAGAGTGCTCCATAAGCTACTAATAATACTATTTATTATTTTTGTGTTGTTCATTCTAGCGAAAATAAGCGTGCATACACTGAACAGGTTGCACAGAACCAAATGTTTTGGTGTCACTATAACTCGGTTAATTATAACATGAAATTTTGTTACTTCATGTTTAACAACAACAAATAATCAGTGTATACGCACAATCGATAACATGCGCACAAGTGTTTGAATAAGACAAAAAAAAACTTTGAAATATAAATTTTTCTGCATGTTCAAATATCAAGCGTCCGATATAAATTGCATTCTTAAATTTGAAATTCGAATTCGGAGGGGAAATTTGAAAATTTCCGACACTTACGCGGGAGATCTCAGTTCTCAAGAGCGGAATAAACTCGGATTCTGTTCGAGTCGGATCGAACTTTCAAGTTTAAATTTGTTCGTACCTAACAACCGATCCGAATTTTCTCGAACATCATTTCGTAGCTAATCAGATAGACGGGCGGGAGTTGCTTATTGGCTGACAACACCTGTCACAGAACGTGACTTCCCGCCAAACAGACGAAGTCCGCCATTTTGCTTTTTTTTCAGATTGCGTTCTCATTATGAAATGTTTGGTTTTCTTTTATATAGTAAACACGTCATTATATCCAAAGATTTCCATATACCTAATATCCGTGCAACATATTCCAGTTTTCCATACATTGTAACGCTTCCTAGATAACTATTCTCTAAACCTTATTGAACAAAGTGTTTTTTTCGACAAATAAATCCGAAAACAATTCACATTAGTCGTTATTCTCTATAGAAAAACGATGACATGTACCATTTTGTCTCATAACTGTCACAGATGGTTGTCTGGAAGAAATTTCCATTAGGCAATAAGTCCGCCATTTGTACTAGCTATTAAGTAATGTACAATAAAGTGTTTAAATAAATAAATAAATAAATAAATGAGGTCGCCCCACCTTATTGTCAAAAGTCCCGCGGAAAAAATCTTCACTTCGATTCATACAAAATTTGCTAACTGCGACATTTAGTATATTATATGAAAATCTATGATTATATCTTTGTTGTATACGATTATACTGAATAGGACAAAATTTATCGAATATAATATTATGTAGATTTCCATTGCAATTTCATTAAAGTACGTTCATATTTAAAATGAAAATTGTGGTATATTTTTGAGTAAAGTAGAAAGTATTTCATATAGGTGATTTAAACAAAAAATCGTAAGCCTTCGTGGCATAGTTAGTTGGGTATCTGACTGCTGATCGATGGGTCCCGAGTTCGGTTCCCGGTGGAGATACAGTTTTTAATTGTGTTTTCAGACTGGATCTGTGAGACGATTAATATCATAAGCCTCCAGAATGTGGCAACTTGTTATTTAGTGCGTGTTAAATTAATATTTGACATTGTTCCTGTTACTTGCCCGAGAAGCAATATTAAATAAATAAATAAATAATTATGGAACTTATTCCACATATTACATTTTAACCAACCCTTAAAATTCGTTCAATGTGAAGAAATCAGTGTTTTTACCTTTTTACCATTTTGAAAATAAAAATATCAAATTTCAAGTTTCTTGAACTTGGGGTCATTTTGAAATATTTGACAGTTAAAAAAAAATAAGAAGAATTATTCAGATATCCTTCAAAATCTAATGGGGTTTAAACAAATATTACCTACATATTATACAAATTTGCGAAATTTGAAAATAATCGATTTTGTCTATAATAGATAAAGCAGAATAAACACGCAATACATAGCACATATTACACAGCACAAACACACAGATGAATTGTGATGAAACTTTCAGAATACAATCTCAACATATAATTTGCAATAATAAAATAAACTTAAAAATTGCGAATTCATCACTCCCCACTATATACCCTTAGGGTAGTAAGGAGTAAAAAGAGAAATACTCGATGCTTCAATTGATCGCAAGGGGAAGATTGAGGACCGTATAGAAGCCGGCAGGAAGCGTGAGGCGTGTGGAAGACCTGTTCCGCACCGAACGGAACGGAGAAAGTTTCTCCCGAGTGATCTTCAACGTAGGAATGATCCGACAGGACACATAAAGAAGAAGACGTTGGCGATTTCTGATTGTCGCCAACCATTTAAAAAAAAAACTATATTTATGATGTGGTTTTCAGTGGGGATAGGATAGAAGAGGTGGATAAGTTCACCAATCTGGGTAGCATTCTTACTAACATCAATGAGATGAGCATTAAGATAATGTCCCGAAGTGGCACAAGAGCAGCAGCGGCACTGGGAGCATTCCTGTATCCAAAGTCCATATCGCGAAGAGTGAAACTCCAAGTCTATAATAGCCTAATTAAACCAGAAATCCTGTATGGTGCCGAGTCCTGGTGCATGACACTCAAGGACCAACAAAGACTGTTAACATTTGAAAACAGGATATTGCGTAAAATATTAGGCCCAAGACCAGGAATTGCGACAGGTACCTGGAGACCACGAAGCAATGAGGAAATTCGTGCATTGACAGGACAACCTTTAATCTTCAGCGAAATCAGGTCCAGAAGATGAGCTTGGATTGGACAAGTTGTCAGATCAGGGGAAGAAAGAACCACAAGAGCAACGTATCCTGCAAAATAACCCTGTGGGCAAGAGACCCCTGAGAAGACCAAGGCAGAGATTGATGGACAATGTTACCCGAGATCTGAACGTGCTGAATGCTTGTGATGACTGGGAGTCCACTGCAACTGACAGGAAGGCTTGGTAAACTATTGTTCAGGAGGCTAAAGCTCTACCGGAGTTGTATGGCCATCGGAAGTAAGTAAGTAAGTATATTTTCGAAATATATTTTTTTTATACTGATCATAAAAATAGCCTACAATAGAAAACATAAAATCATTCTTATGCGCCTTATTCACTTTATTGAGGTATATTTTTTCTTAATATCATCTAAACCTTACAATGTAAAATTCAATGAGGGTTTTTTGAAACATCCTTCTCTCTGGTTGAATATTCTTTAATAAGTAAAGGATTTATATATTTGAAAATAAAATAATATTGTCGATTGGAAAGAGGATTTTCAATAAAGGCGGAAGGATATGTACGTGATTTCAACAATAAAAATGTCGTCCTCGTGTCACCTTTTCAATCTACAATCGATCCTTGTCGGTCCTTTGACCCTCCACAAGACAAATGTAATTTTATTTATTTAAAATTTAATATATAATTGAAAAAACTGTCTCAATATAACTAAAAATTATCAAAAAAATATATCCACTTTGACTATGGCGAAGTGTTATATTTTCAGAATTTATATACATACTACGTCCACCTCCACCCGCTCCGCATATGGGGACTGAAAACGGCGCTTTCGCAGAACGCTAGTCAGAATGACAACGAATGCATGGCACGAAGAGTAGCTCTAGAAGCTCCTCTAGACTCGAGGTCTCGGCACAATAGTGCAAAAAATGTCGGTGAAAATAATATTCACAGACATGGATTAACGCGAGAGTCCTTCAAACCTGTGACTGTAAAACTGGGCATCAGAGAGTTGACCAAGGACACTCTGGAATTTCATTTTTTTTATTCAGCAGATAGAAGGGCACCACAGCCATGGCAAAACAATTTGAAGGCTGTAATGTTCTTCTTAGAGACCATGAAATCCGCATGCCCAATGGGACCTTGAAGAGATACCTACATACACAATATACCTACATATGCTTGATGATATGCATATGTAGGTATATTGTGTATGTAGGTATCTTGTCATTTTTACTGCCCAAATAATCTGAAATAGTATCTCTTGGGAATACTGAACTGACAGAGCATACATGAGATCCATGATTATTAAATATGTAATATGATTTTCTAAATAACTCCCCCAAAAAATATAGTCATTATTTTGTACTTAGTTTCAATTCAAAAATATCGATTTTACAGTAAATAAACAGTCTCTACGATGTAATAAATTTAGTTCAAAACTACTCAGACTTAATGTCATAGGAAATATTTCAGTTTTCGTTTAATACTTTAAAACTTTGCAAAGCAAATCAAACAAATTTCTCAATGTAGTTTGTCAATATTTTTAAATTATTTGTTACAATCGACCTGAAAATTGTGTAGGTACATCTTTTTTCTCTGTCCCGATTTACAAAAACGAATGTTAGTGTTGAGCAAAGTCTTGGTCTTGCGACATTTGAGAAAAGTTTATATTTAATTTAACACTTTAATTACCATATAAAATAATGTATATGAGACTATTCGCCTTGTGGTCCTATGAGGATCTTGTATTGTAATTGCTTATTCGTTTTAGTTCTAGGTTCGATTCCCATTCTATATAACGATTTCGTTATATATTATATCGATTTTTTAATTAAACAGCCTTATTCAATTATGGAACAATGGCAATTAATATTTCTATCACACACGTATAAGACGGATTTTATGGTGAAAATATGTGTTGAAATTTTTGACAAAAATTTTCAATAGAAAAATCATGGTCATGTTAATACGTTTTTAAAAAATATTAATTGTTTATTTTTTATACACTGAAATTATTTAAAAAAAATTAAATTAAATTAAAGTCCATAAACAACCATTATATATTTTTCGGTGTACAATATTCTCCTGTCGCAATTTCAAAATATTCAGCCAATGATCATAATTAGTCAGTGTCAAAAAATTTAATTAAAATGTTTTAACAATGATTAATATGAACACATATAATTCCACAATTTATTTTATTTTTCTCCCGACGACCGTTTCGGCTTATAAGGCCATTATCAACTGGTTGATTATGGCCTTATAAGCCGAAACGGTCGTCGGGAGAAAAATAAAATAAATTGTGGAATTATATGTGTTCATATTAATCATTGTCATAATGGAATTCTACAAATTAGAAGCCGTCACAATCGAAAGATTGAAAAGTGCGTTTAATTGTTTTATTTGCCAAAAACATTGTATTATTTATTTTCTACGGAGAAAGAATTATTTTATCATAAAGTTGAGTAACATTTTTTTTAATTTATATTACTTCTCGGGCAACTAACAGGTACTATGTCAAATATTTATTTATCACGCACCCAATAACATATTGCCACATTCTGGATACAAAAGACATTAATAATCTCACAGATTCAGACTGGAAACAGCATTAAAAATGTGTATGTGAACCAGGACCTTTGACTCGGCAGTCATAATATGCCTAACCAACTGAGCCACGAAGGCCGAAAATATACTTTTATCAGCTTAATTCTCTGAAGCTTTATTTTTTCAAGATAAAACTTAAACTTTAACATAAAAGTATAGCGACGTCGCTTTAAACCGACTAAGGAAGGAGAATTTGAACCTTAATTAGTTGTTATGTGCAGATTACTTTAATCGTTGGCAAATCACGGGGGATTACCCTTTTTTCGCAAAATTCAAAACAAATTTAACATTGGTATATTTTTAACGAATTCGCTAGAGCATATTTTATGTTTTATACATTTCGTGGCCATAATTAATATGTACACATAAGGGTCTAATCTACATAATATTATATGTTGCTGATTCCTCTTATTTTAAAACACATTTATTTCCAAGAAGGCTGGTATTACAAAATATTTATTATAATAACACATTCACATTCGTTGATGAATGAATGTGAATACGAGGCGATGAATATATGCGAACATTTACGAGGCGATGAATGTATGCCAAGATAGAAGTAAGTGGCGTTCGGTTCTCTCTGCCTACCCCTTGAGGGACATGGCGTGATGTAATGTATGTATGTATGTACATTCTTTGATTGTTATTTTTACACTATGGTTCAGAGATTTAATCTTAAGGGCTTCATGAACTTCTCTTCGTGGTATGTACTTTCTGTGACGCTCACTTAACGATCTGTTAAAGGGTCAATTTCAGTCCCCATATGCAGAGCTGGTGGTGTTGAGAGTAGAGAATAACTAATAAATTATCAAAAATAAAAAATAAATCACGGCTTTAGGTCTCAAAATTAAACGACTTTGGCATTGTAGTCAATGAAAAATATGTCAACCACTGTCATTAATCGAAAATCATTTAGTCGCAATTAAAAAAAATAGATTTATCTAAAAAAAATGTTAATTTAAATTAATGAACAAATATGCCAAAGTATTTTTCCACAAAATTCGATTACACAGACTGAACTTTTTCACCGAGGTGACTCGGCATTATGAAGATATTAAATGAAATTCACCAATTTAAACAAAGATCATCCTACACTAAAACATTTGCCACCTGTGTGGGTGGAATTAGTGATTTGAATTGTTGTGATATTTTTAAATTATAATGCCGAGTTATCGGTTAGGTTGATACGTAGCATTGAAACCCCCTCAAAGTTTTATCTTTTGATAATTTTTTTATTTATTTAAATAATTTACAAATGACGCGTTAATGCGCTAATTAAAAAATAGCCATTTCAATCGCTCAAACAAAAATCTTTAATTATATTAATCTTCATTATTATGTACATGTGTACATATGTATGTTTCAACATACTATCTGGTGCTGAGACACATTCTCAATTGTCGCAAACATCATATACTCCCGCATGGTTCGTGTCAAACACTTTCATTAAATGTCATCTCTGATTAATGTCACATGTCCATAATATTTTGTATATTATTCTACTTTATGTATGTAGAAATCTTACTTGCTGTGCTTCTAAATGAAATAAAATTATGATTAACGATATGGGTATTCTCGTTAGCTTATAATACCAGTCTGCTCTTTCCATATATAGGCGCTTTGAAAAATCTCCGTGGATTAGTAATTTTGAAAGAACTGGAATATTTTTGGAAGTGGACTGCGCCCACACTACGTTGAACGATTACTATTCACAATTTACTTTATAATTATTTCAACACTCATTTCATTTGCTCGTTATTCTTCTTCTTATTGTTGCTGAGATCATGCTGAAACTAGCGTCCACAATCCGCATTCGTCTGTTTCCGGTTTAGTATGTCAAAGTTTCCGGTTGGCTCTCTGATTGGTTGAGATCTCGTAGTATAAAGTCAAATGAGCTGTAAAATTTTATATTAAATGCGAAAATAGAAAAATATATTAATTAGATTTATAATCCAATTTATAAAGCAACTCGCTCAAGCGAGTCGCTATTTTTATTATAAAGCATGGTCTATTTGAGATGTAACATTTTTTTATGTTTGTCAATATATTATATCCTCTTGATTTCTTGTTGTATGTTTGTTAACTATTTTTCGTCACAATAAATCTTCTGTCCCTCACCAATATTGTCTCACATGATGGTAAGATCTGTTTTCTGTGTCTTATGATTCCACGTGTCAATAAATGAATGTATTTATTATTTAATTTAGGTTTATACATATATAATAATTAAACAATATTTTTACTTTAAACAATATACATATTACAAAATTACAATGAAATTTTTGACATTTTTTCAACATCTCAATAGAGACGAAGTTGAAATATTATAGAACCAGGAACTCAAGGTACGTACAGGGCTTACGGCCTGTCATCGGCTGGTTTACATGATCACTTAACTTGATCACAAGCCAAGTCTTGGTAGGACGTTCTAATAGGACGATAAAGCTATCGGTGTAACAATTTGAAAATATACTTAAAAAAAACATAGTGTTTATTTATTTATTTATTTATTTATTTTATTTATTTATTAAACAAATTTTCGGTACATAGCATAATATAAATAGATACAAAAAAAAAAAACATACACACATATTAGACAGATCATATTACACATTACACCAAAAATCCCACAAGGCTTGGCCTGTATGTGGGTATACCTAAATAAAATTTACAAAGGAAGATGTTGTTGTGTTTAATCTTAAATTTAAGTAATTCGTGTTTATATTTTTAATCGTGTATTTTCAGCCTATAATCTTTTAAACCATTTGCTCTTCCTTTGAACTAGGGTTCTTATTTCTTTTTTTTTTATTTCTTCAACTTTCTAATCCATTCTTATCTTCAGTGCTCCATCTGTAAAAACTTCTCCCATAAACCAGACTATTGTTTCATCTACCACACTGCAATATTTCTAAGTACTAAACTTTCAAACAGATAACACCCTTACTTTTATATATTATTATTGTTCACATTAAATTATATCTCGGCAAGCATTTATCTTTTTTTTGAAACGTTTGAAATGGTTGTACGATTTATTTGCCAATTCTATACTCTATTTCGACATAAGTCCATTTCTCTATTTAGCATAGGCAGAGAGAACTGACATACGTTTCTTACTTTTTCATCCTTTTGAGCTCGAAATGAAAGGTTATTTAATACTTATTTTAAAACAATTCCAGCTAATTACGATAAAAGCATTCTTTGTATACTTTTGATGAAAATGTACTAAGCATTTGTATTTTTAATGTATTATTCACCATGACAGTCAGTTTTTTCCTTGTAGATTTCAAGGATATTCAGTTATTTATTTAGTATGTTTGTATGAAATGTATGTAGCTCATTCGGTGAATTTCAGAGTGTAATTACTTAAAAGCTTGTTATGTGTATATCGATATATGTGTGTATTATGTAACCATTATCATTCAGGGAGGTGCCTCCCAAGTATATTTTTGTCAGGGTAACAGGAAACTCTATACGCTTCCCTTTATACAGGATTATCACATGTGAACCCGAGAATGTTTTCACGTGGCAGTACAATAAACAACTTCAAATAGAAAAAAACAAATAAATTTAATAAAAATGAGGAGATATGAGGACGTCGATCTCATAACGATATAAATAACGCTTGAATTAGCAAATCAATTATAAATAATTAACAAATCATCATCCTCATCATTGGCGTCTTGGCGTCACAGCCTTGTGAGGGCCCTCTGGATTAGTAGGTATTATGAATCTTTTAACAATTAACAAATAAGGTATTGTTTATTTATTTATTTTTTTCCATACTATAATACAATGTAACAAAATTTTAATTTTTATAATGGAATTTATTACAATTTACAATTTACAATTTACAATTTCCAATTTCCAATTTACAATTTACAATTTACAATTTACAATTTACAATTTACAATTTACAATTTACAATTTACAATTTACAATTTACAATTTACAATTTACAATTTACAATTTACAATTTACAATTTACAATTTACAATTTACAATTTACAATTTACAATTTACAATTTACAATTTACAATTTACAATTTACAATTTACAATCAGAAATAAAAAATTATTCAATTTTATCGAAATATCATATTTAACGTGCATTGTCATCGGGAATACACAATTTCTGAAAGTTTCATAGCTATATCTGGTCGGAAAAATAATTAAAAAAATCGATTGTGTAATTCCTATACAGATAGAAAAGTGGAGTTAAAGAAAAGGGTGATCAAAAATGAAAGAAAGGATGTTTAAGTAAAGGGGATCAAAAAAAAAAAGATTGAGAAAGGACAAGGAGAGGAGATCGGTATCAGGTGTTTAGGGATAAATATTCCTTCTTTAGTTTTTTTCTTGAAAATACAACGTGAGTTGGACGATGCAATATCCGGACTTGTTAACAATGAAAGGATGGATAGTGTTGATGAAATTAAAATATAAGCATGATATATAAATACAAGGTAATCATTCTATACTAGATATATCCACCTTCCAATTCATCGCACCAATTACGCACAAAACATGACTATTCATAGAATGTGCGATACATACAATAACAGATTTCAAGAGTTTGACATCTTCCACCTCAGCTCCACAACATTCAAATACTCTATACAAAAGAAGATCAATAACCGCTTATTATAGGAAACCTTGACGGCATTAATTCTCTTTTTTCCTTTTAGTTCAATATTATGTTTTAAATCATTGTTAACTTGAAATGTTGCTCTTATCTACATACATACCAACCTATGATCATATTTTTTTTGATTTTTTACAAACTTGTATTATTTTATATCAATCATAACGACAATAACGAAATGTAATAGGCCTTAATATTTGATGTTACTATTGTATTGTACTATGTCTTAACGCTGTTTTTTGTCCAACTTTAACCTAAATAAAAATAAAATAAATAAAAATATATTATTTAGTTACTACTCAACTAGTTTAGCTTACTTATTTTAAAAATTAAAAATATTTATATCTTAAAAATATGTTTATAAGAAGTCTTAATTGAGGTTAGGCACCATAATTGAAAACCATATTTTCTTATTGCTAAAAGCATTATTACCCTTCAGGATACCACTCTTTGAATATTCAAATTCTGTATACTTATACATTTCCATTAGTTCGACTACCGCAGTACTATTAAGCACATCCCAGTTTATACAATTCTTGATCATTGACAATTAAATTGCCATCAACTAATACTCCAAGCGTGAAGACATCAAAATTAATTAAAACTAAGGACGGGCGGTTTGTGGACAAAGAAATTATTGCATCTAGGAGAAGTAACTACTTACAAAAAGTTTCCCAATGAATGATTGTAAGATTATTATTATTCACAATCATTTTTATGCTCATTATTTTGACTTTTCACTAGACGCTACTTCGCATGTAATTGTTATTTTACTCTTCAACGCGACATCGCCAGAAGAATAGCGAATCTTCCATAAAACAGATTACTTGCGGGTCACCTTAAAAAAATTGTTGAATTTCGTGTTTTGAGAAAAATCATGATAATTTTGACCGCCGTCGTATGTTCAATTGAACCCTTTGCGGGCGTCTCTGGTACGATTCCCGGCGTCGGAAATTTATTAAAAATTGTGTCTTACTTAAATCATCTACCTTCTCTGGACTGGAAACACTGATGAATTGAAAGAAATTGCCATTCGACAATATACTCGGAATTTGTACATGACTCAATGAAGAGTCAAATTAATTAAATAAACGTGTTTTTATTACACGCTTACAACGGGTACTAATTTTGTGAATATTGTGACGTTTAGGATTATTTTGTGCATGTAGCTAAGACTTAAATAATTTACATATTATTATACGCAGTATAATACTTTCAATATAAAATAATCCATTTCCATACACATTGAATTGCCTTCTTTGCCTTCTGACGTACGTGGACCGCAGAGTCTTGGGACCTTCAGTAAATTACTTAAGACTTCTTTGTTTCGCAGAGCCAACAACTAAGTGAGAGCGCCCTTGGAATGGTCTTGATATCATAAAACGGCGCTATATAAATTTGATTATTATTATTATTGAAAAAAATAGGTAAACAAGCCAAAAATTAACTAATAATTATGGCGTGATTCAGGGGTGACTTCTATGCGAAAGCATTATCACCTCGTGTATAAAGACTGTTGTTTACATTGTTTACAAATCAATTTCTCAATAGATGCCGTTGCAAAAAAGTTTCAGCTTATTTTGAAGTGAAAGATATTTGATGAATTTATAAATTTAAATGATTTTTATAAATTGTATAAATAGGGAACTCAATAATAAGGCATAATTGGTGAACGTTGTCCAAACGCATTAAGTGATCACGTAAACCAGCCGATGAATGGTAATAATAATTCTCGGGCAACTAACAGGTGCTATGTCAAATATTAATTTAACACGCACCCAATAACAAGTTGCCACATTCTGGAGACTTACGAATTTAATCGCCTCACAGAGCCAGACTGAAAACACAATTAAAAACTGTGTCTCCACCGGGAATCGAACCCGGAACCTTTGGATCAGAAGGCAGACACCCAACGAACTGAGCCACGAAGGCCAACAATAATAATAATGAATACTACCTTGCACCCTACGCAAGTGGCGAGTTTATTCCTGTATGGCATTTTTTTTTCAACTAACCAGTGTTTCCAGCCCAGGGAAGCAATATTCGCGTGAGAAATAAATTTAAATAAATTTCTCCTCTGCTGGGAATCGAACCCAGGACGCCTGCACAGAAACCGAACGGCTTACCAACTGTGCCACGGCGGTCGGCTAAAGGTCGTAAGCCCTGTAGGTGCCTTGATTTCCTAGTTTTCCTGTAATAATCCAACTTCGTCTCTATAGAGATATTAAAAATAAGTCATAGAATTACAATAGTTTAAAAATATATATACCTAATCACGACAAAAAACATAGAGTCAAGCTTTGTCGTCATTAGGAATTGATCTTGGGACCAATTTATTTATGTGTATTTATGTTTTTTTATATGTATAAGTTATTTTCTTTTTATTTTTTGTACTTATATGTCTTCCACTTTGTTATATTTTCATTTTATATCATTATCTGATGTTGTTAACAAAATAATTTTGTCTATATTTTAATAGGTAGGTATACCCACAGAGAGGCTTTGCTTTGTGGGATTTTTGTGAGCACGGTTTCTTTGTTTTGATATTATGTAAATGTGTATCGTATATTAACCAAATCTTAAATAAATAAATGTTATATAATATGTAATGTGCAAATATAAACCGTTTTCTTCTTCGTGAGCCCTTTTTTTCGTCCAGTAATGGACATGGCCACGCCATGACCGACAAATATATAAATATATAAAATCAAGAGCTGTAAATTTTGTTTTTTTCTAATAATGAAAACTGATGTTCTTTTTTAGAGGAATAAGAAATATTGCTGACCCAATCCTACTACGCACTGTGTACTATGCTTTTTGTCACTCAATCATATGTAGCATATGTCATACTGGGATGGGGAGGGGCGGCAAAAACTCTGATGGAACCGGTTAAAAGAGCCCAAAAGGCTGTAATTAGAATAATTAATAAACGTCCAAGAAGATACCCATCTGATCAACTTTTTAAGGAATATTTTGTAGTGGACGTCAGGCAAATTT
This sequence comes from Molanna angustata, assembly GCA_963576475.1. NCBI lineage: Eukaryota > Metazoa > Arthropoda > Insecta > Trichoptera > Molannidae > Molanna > Molanna angustata. The sequence continues at coordinate 31,132,079 of OY754975.1, forward strand.
ACATGTTAAAATTAGGTACATATTTCTTTTCACACAGGACAATTCATAATCATGCAACACATACACATAACACACGAACAAATCTAAATCTTATAGTTCCAATAGTTAAAACCACTTTTAGTCAAAGATTCTACACTTTCCTTGGACCAAGACTATTCAATAAACTTACAAACTACATGAAAGAAAAAAAAATAGAACCCAATAACACACACCAATTGCGGACGATACTTACCAAATGGCTAATCCATTTGGGTAGGAAGGAATCCGAGGACCTTCTATGTAGTGTGTTAGAATAGAATGACATTATGAGTACTATGCTGCACGACATACATAAGAATCAGCTGTATTGCAAAGAAACGGAAAGCTGGGTGATTCGACACAGTCAATGGACTAGTGAATCATCCAGGTGTCATCAATAAGAAAAACATACCAGTTACTGCTATTATTTTTAAGATTTTACCTTGATTATATTCTAGAAACTTTTGTACTATTTTTGTTTTTGTTTTTGATTATATTGTTATTTTTTGTTTATATTTTTATTTTTTATTTATATTTTTTGTTTATTCATTTTCTCATTACTTTTTGTTTTCTTTACTTTTTGTTATTACTTTTTGTTATTACTTTTTGTTATTACTTTTATTATTTTTGCCTCTTTTGTCATGGTTACTTTTTTTGATATTGTTCATATTTTTTATCTATCTTGTTTATTTTTCTTCTTCATATGTATGTATAAAAATGTAGTAGTAAACCAGTTAATAAATGATTATTATTATTATTATATTGTTGTACCTGAATATTAGATACATTAATATTAAAAATGTATTACGAAAACGTTGCAATTACCCAAAGCGATCATTATGTCTTATTACACATTTCAAGAGCGGCTAGACGATTTCATTTTATTACGTTTCATAATATAATTATATAATATAAGGTCTACATAAAAGAAGAAGAAGAAGAAGAATTATTTAGTATGAAATGAGGATAATCTGTCATTTAGTTTTACCTGACATGCCCCCTAATTATCTCTGTGAGCACCACCGTCCTCATAGCCGTGCTGTAACGACTCATTAGACGCAAGATAGACATGAAAAATTATATATTTTTATACGGGGCCTAGCGCCGTTAATTGTATTTTGAAGAAAAAAATACATTATTATCGTTCACTCGTTACATTTCGCCACTGGTCTCCAAACTGTTTTTTTTTTTTTATAACAAACTTTATACATCAAAAGTGACGCAGTTGTAATATATGAGTAACACATAAAAATATTTTACTTGATTTGGGAACCATGTGATTCATATTAATTACACCAACATAGTTAACTAGGCTCTTTCTTTGGCTCTGAAATCTTTCAATTGCGTCAGAGATTGGATTTATGACAGGTATTATGGCGGACATTGGGATCTGGTTGATCTGGTTGATCTGTTTTGTGTGAGCCTATATGTTTGTTGAGGTAATGATTGTGATTGCAGAAAGTTGAGATTGTGTACATATTTAGTGTGGAACGGGAACAATCGCCTGGTTCATAATTGCATATAATTGTCAATAAAAATTGTAAACTGCTAGCCCTAGAACAGGATTTCCTAGTTGGGCAGTAGTAATCTACTTAATGTTGTCATTATAAATATGGTGTGATAAAAGGTAAATAATAATAATATACTTTGGTTTTCAATCAATAGAAAAAAGTCACTTACGATCTGTCATCGGCTGATTTACGTTCACCAATTATTCATTTTTATTGAGTTTCGTTAGAATAAAGATATTCAATTACTAGTTTATGGTATTATCGCGCTAAAAATTCCATTTACTTATTTCTTACGGCGTAGTAGAAATTACTGTAGACCATACAACCATCATTTCTCTAGCAGTTTTAGTGGGTTACTCAGTATCCCTAAATACATACTGTGTTAAATTGTTTTTTTAGAATAATTCCTAATTTGAAACTTAATTCAAAAGTTACAACTCCTCGAATTTTAAGTAAGTTGAAAATACAAGTTGAATAACTTAATTTGCTAATACCTTATCAACTTTGTTAATTTCAGATTTCAAGAAGTATACAATATAACTGAATATTTATCTTAAATTTTAAAATAAAAAAAATATTTCGTGTACATATTTTGGTAATATGTATTATAATGTTTTTGTAAATTTATATGTACCTACCTTAAAGTTGATGATAAAATAATTCTCACAGTTAACAAGTTAACTGTGAGGATTATTTTTAAGTCAAAATAATTTGTGTAAATTTTTTATTTATAAACTATTTTTTTTTAATTAATTGTTATAGTTTAATTTTTTTTATACAAAAAGAATGAATATATCCTTGAAACAAGTACATATATATCCTCATACATTCCCTAAACTAATCATTAATTGTTGTACAATATCAGTGAACGAAATCGGTCGTGGCACGATTCGAACTCGCGACCACTGGATTACTAACCCAGCGCGCTTACCGCTCTTCCACCACCCGTCTGAATATCAAGACCAATATTTTTATTTATTTTTTATTTTATTTATTAATCTTCTTGTATACTGTGCTAAAGGGCAACCAACCAGAGTTGATGTTAAGGTATAATGACAAAAATAAAAAAATATGTATATTAAAGATAACAAGACGCAAAAAAAATTATTAAATAGGAACAGTTGTTTTTCTCTACTAATTTGGAATAACTTAGTTATGTGCGCGTTTTTAATACATAAATACATTTATATTTTATTTAAAAATTTTAAGGTAACATACCTATGTAGCATAAAACTATTTTTCTTATACACAAATTAGAAAATATGAGCCAGAAGAGATTTCAAATTTTTTAACAGATTTTTAATTATCTCAATAGAGACGAAGTTGGAATATTTATTGTAGGAGAACCTAGAAATCAAGGCACCTACAGGGCTTACGACCTGTCATCGGCTGATTTACGTGATCACTTTATGCGCTTGCGCAACGTTCACCAATTATGCCTTTTTAATGAGATCCCTATCAATTCAATTTTGAAAGTTCTATATATTGTAATACTGAAATTCTTTTCGCTTGAAAATAAGGAATTTTTACTACAGCCATCTATGGGGCACCCACAGATTTCAAATTATTACAATGGTCTTGTATACCTACCTACACAATTAACATTAGAAAATTATAGGAAAATCGTTTTAAAAAGTTTATTGCTTAGTTGATGTGAAAATGGAAATGTGGACCTAAGGAAAAAATAAATTAAAAAATGGGGGGTGGGGGACGCAAGCTTATCAATGACACTCGAAGTAAAATTAGCTCTCGGGAAACGATATTAATCGTCTCACAGATCCACAGACTAAAAACACAATAAACACAATTAAAAACTGTGTCTCCACCGGGAATAGAACCCGGGACCTTTGGGTCAGCAATCTAATATCTTACCAACTGAACCATGAAGGCCGAACAAGCAATTTATGTCACAAAAATCCTACGTCAAAATGTACCTGATTTAAATAATAAATATTTTAGAACCACCGTTTGGGAAAGTATGTAGGTACTATCGCATATTACGACCGTATGTTAGGTCTAAAGTAGATACTTGACCGGCTGCAAATGATCGGTCATAGACATTCTGTGCTGTCAAATACAGTAATAGCGGCTCCAAACATTTCTCATGTAGCAAGCCGCACTTGTGTTAACACTGAGAGAGTCCTTAAAAACTCTTGTTTTTTATACTCTATATAGTCTATGTGTATATTTCCATACATCTGTCAAACATATTTTGACGCGATGATATCAGGTCATCCAGTTTCCGAAGAAAATTTCTGGATTGAGATTATAAGGTCGAGTTTAGTTTCTGCGATTGTCGTAGCAAATGAATTCGAAATAAATTCACTATGGAAAAAAATATTTTTATATGATTCTTCGTTTATGTTGTCGTCTGCTTATACTCGTAATTAGTTTATCATTCGTGATTCAATAAAAATGAAATTATTTCTAAACGTGCCTTACATATACAGTGTCTGTTTGCATAAAACACATGTTTTTAAAGGTCAAGCAAGATGGTGTAATATGTGCAGCGCTGATAAATTTTATAAACTAACAATAAAAGAGAATACCTAGTTAAAACTGAGTCCGAAATAAAATTTTCTATGACCTTTTGTACTCTATTAAGTTATCAATGTAATGTTTTCTTCTTGTTTCAGCTAGCATCGTAAGATGCGCAATGGAACAGCGGTGTGGACGCCGCGTAATGTCGCCTGTAGATGAAGCCGAAGCAATCTATTGTGGAAGATATCCTCCCTCAACTCAAGTCTCTCAGCAGCCTTGCCGCCCGCATCTGCACTTCCCGCCTCCGCCGCACCATCCGCCTCCGCATCTCAGGCACAACAACAACTTGCCAGAAGACGACCGGATAGACCCCAGAGAGTACGACCTCCAAGAATGCCTTCGGGAAGACGCCTTCAACCATCACCAAAACTGTCCAGAACTAGAAGAAGAATTTCAAAGCTTCAACCACAAGAATTACCTAGATCTCAACTGCGATAGGAGAATCTTTGAAAGAAACCATTCGGCGACGAGCTCGCGGCACGGTCCGTCGCATTCAAAATGCTACTCTGACGATGTGCAAAAGTCCAAAACGTTCGGCCATCACAGGCACCACCACATGCATTCCCTTTCAGAACCTGTCCAAGACGGCAGAATGTGCCAGTCTTACTTGCCCGATGAGCATATCCTCACCACCGTAGAAGTACACAATTATCCACCCAAGGATGGATCACCTAAAGAGTGCAATCACAAAATCTACAATTCCAAAAAACACTTAGGAAAAAATTCTCTCAAATACGGCGCTGACGACGATAGCATATTATCGCTGGACGAGAGGTGTGCCAAAGATTTGGATGAAATCTTACCAGCGAGGTTCGCAGCTCTATCAGCATCTCAAAGAGAAGCTCCTGTCCAATGGAATAGAGATAATATCGCAGCAACCATGGAGAGATTTGAACCGAGTGATTATTCGTATGCATACTACGAACCCGGTGCAAACGCACGAAGACTGAGTTCTTCGGCTCCTGGGTCATCGCGGACGAGTAATTGCTGTCAAAAAACTCCTACCAACATACCAAAAAGCCTAATACCAAAAGAAAGAACTTTAAGACATACGTACTTGACGAGGTACGGGACGGAAGAAAATATTTATGAAGAAATTACGGATGGGTCTAGGAATTCTTGTCAAAAACACAGAACTACACACCAACAATCAATGTTATCTCTAAGTCAGAGTATAGTAGAGGAAGAGGTGAGAAGGGTAGAGAATAGGCATAAGAGAATTTTAGGAGAGTTAAATTTATCGGTGGAAGCAATGCTGATGCCGGAGTCGGAGTCACCAGATTCAGAGAAAGCGGAAGGTGGAGACAACCTCGAGGAACTCTTAAGAGTCGGACCGACTGACGAACTATTGTCTCCTGCGAGCTGTCATCCGCCGGATCTGGACAGCGGTTTCAGCGGCAGCAGTAGTGGTGCTAGTTACGTAGGGAGCCTTAGATATAAACCTAGGGGTTCGTTAAGTTTGCCCAGAGCCTCGCCACCGGCCGTCATATATGGTTCCGGTCGAGGTGTCAAGATAGTGGATCCCAGGGATCACAAAGAACTTCGTCCAAACAATGACTGTAACAATACGTGTTCAAGAAAATCTGATGACAATATCCTATCCAACAAAAATTCTAACTGTATCAACAACGATTCCAATAACTCTTCACAAAAGTCTGGTGGTTTCTGGAGCAAAAAGGCGTGGAAGAAGATTCCGGGATTTTCGAGTTCAAACAGTATTCACAAAGCTGGGCTTTCTGGTAAGTCTTAATTTTTATTCCCATCGAGATTATTACATAGTTTAGCTATTTAGTCTGCAATCTTTTTTTTTACCGTTCACAAGTAATATGTGTGTAGTTTGTACTTTATATGAGTAATTTTGTAGATATTTTTGAACAAATTTGACCGCTACAATGATCTTGCCTAAATGTTATAGATATTATTCAATTATCTTCTTTGTCATTTGTTTTACCGTGAAGTATTTCATTGTATTGTTGTATGATATTAGCAATCGATTTGGTTCTGCGTTAGACAATTATTTCGTGTAATTTATTCGGGAACTCAACAAAGCATATCGTTATTAAAACAAAATTAGTTGTCCTATGAATATTTCTACAATTACCTCGAGTAAATGTGTAATCAATATTATGTCATGGATGCAATTATACCCGGGGTATCTACGGAATTATGATTATTATGATTACATGATCGGATCTCTAAACATTTTGAGATAATTAAATAACACCAACCACCTTTATGAAATGCGATTTTGAGGAACAATAAAATAACTTAGACGTAGCAAATATATATACAAGGTTGAAAGAACGTAGTTGTAAGCATTGAGTTGTCATGTTTATGTTGAGATATACCTCTTTAATAGTGTTTTGAACATGAGAAGTCAGAATCATTAGAGAACGAGTGATTGAAAGTAAAAATGAAAATAAGAATGTAGTTTAGTGATTTTTAGTTAGCTGGATTGTTTCCCGATTATGTAAATTACGTGTTTATGTTTTTTTTTTTATTAATTCTGTAAAATATACATAACTCATGTAAGATATAAATCATTTTACTGTCGTTTTGAAAACACCATGGTGTTACCGAAAATTAACGACCATCCCAGAAGTGGTCAGTGCTTCTTTCTCTTAAATCACTGCAATTAATGGGACTAGACTTAGAAAGCATCGGGCTTTAGTTTGCTTTTATTCTCAAGAGTGCACTTTCTTTCTTGTGGTAGGTTTAATACCCACTCCAAAATAAAGCGAAGTGAATGCAAAAGAAATGAGTCCTTTCCTCAGATGAAAAAGAAACGAAGAGAATATAATCATTTTTATGAAAATTCTCCGTTCATAAGATTGTATTCAATTCAATTTAATAGGTTTTATACCATATTTGTTGAAAAATGTAGGAAAATAGAATTAACTGATAATATTGAAATTCAATCCAAAGACTTTTGCGAACGTTTATTTTTGTTTACGCAACAATTTTATCTATAACGCGACGTTACCATCTTTCACACTTCAAAATAATAACCAGGTCGATTCCTAGATTGTAAATTTTCTTGTCACAAAGATGATATCAAACGCTATGGATCAATTGAATAAACACTCTGATCTAACTTCAAATGGGAATAATTCTCATTTTATATTATTTTGTACCTAATAAAAAGTTGCCGTATTCTGGAGTCTTATGATTTATATCGTCTCACAGATCGAGACTGAAAACTATTTTTACTTTCTTTTATTATTTTCCATATTCTTGTATTAATCATATTCCTTTTTGCTGTTGTGGGTTCTTTACTAAAAATAAACTCATCGATTGTTAATAAAAAAACATTCATTTATTCGTAGCTTTTTGGCTAATGTACTTTGAATAGTGATATATTTATAAGCACAGATCCGAAAATACCAAAATCTTTATTTGCCTTCCAAACTCTGAAACAGTATCAATATTTAAGATCCGGAGTTCGTTTACCATAATCAGGGACGGTTTATTCATAAGTAGTATGAACAAGGTCACAGCTTTGGCCCAGGGTGCGGGTGCAATTTAGTCAAAAAGGGGTCACAATATATCTTCCTTGAGACATTGATACCCACCTACTTTTTACATCAAACAGCTTCGGTCAACACCATTATTTATGAATTGTCTTTGGAGGTGGCTTAAGTGTGTTGATAAGCTGGGGATTTACGAGGATCAACAATGAACGAATTGATTCTGAATTATGGTGTTGTAAATTAAAAAAAATGTACAGAACTCCACTGATTTTTTTAGATTTATCAAGGTTTAGGATTCAGTAGAGATACTCTAAGATTACGAGCGATTAATCTTCAGAATATTTTTTGAATTTGTAAACATCTCTTTAATATCATGTCATCTTTCATTTAAAAACAACAAACAAACATCAACCCGTCCGTTAAAAAAACGTATTTTATAATAGTATTATGTGGATTATTATTTTACTTTTACGTCTCATAGATGTCACCACACTTAACATAATTTCATGTACATATAACGAAGAAACCATAGAATTATAAGGTACAGAAGCCGCGTGCAATATAAATTTCGAATTCAAATGTATGACAAGTTTTATTTACATGTGTGTGTGTGAGGCGGTAGATCGGTAATCGAATCGGTAGGTGTACGTATACTGCATATAAAAGAGATTTTACGTGTACTACTATGTGTTCTATGACTGTATTGACGGCCGGGCGAGTGAAACTCAGAACATTGTTCTTAGTTTTAATTGTCATACTTTCATTGCGCTGACTAGGTATCTGTATCATATTTAATCTAAGGAAGAAACAAAGTGAGTAAGCCGTTAGTATCGTCATTATCAAGGTTTCATTTCGACCTCGATAATCGGCAAAAACGTTCGGTCGTAATAAATCGAATCTATGGAGGAATATTGTATACTATTTCATTTAGTATTGTTAAATGATATTTATTTATGTAATATATTATATGTGATGAAATAAATGGAACAAACTTAAACCACCTCCGTTTTGCAGATGACATAGTGCTTATAATTCATGATCTGGAAGAACTTCATATTATGATAAAATAACTCCACGATGCTTCCCAAATGGTCGGTCTGGAAATTAATATTAACAAAACGAAAATCATGAGTCCATCTAACAGCACTATCACAATTGATAATAAAATTATTGAAGCTGTTGAAGAATATATATATATATATATATACCTTGGACACAAGTTAAAATTAGGAAAGGATAACCAGACAGCAGAAATACCCAGAAGGATCGGACTAGGTTGGGCAGCCTTTGGGAAACTTAAACATGTCCTAAAAAACAGAGATATTCCCACATATCTGAAAAGAAAAGTGTTTGAAACATGTATCCTGCCTGTGCTTACGTATGGTCTGGAAACTATCACGCTAACTGCGAGGACCATACATAAGCTAAAATGCACTCAGAGATCCATGGAAAGGCAAATGATAGGCGTAAGTCTAAGAGACAAAATTAGAAATGAAGAAATCAGACGCCAGACAAAAGTTGTTGATGTCATGGATCGAGTTGCAAAACTTAAATGGCAATGGGCAGGTCATGTTGCCAGACAGGGTACGGACAGATGGGCACCCAGAATTCTAAATTGGAGACCATGGGATATGAAAAGGGGAATAGGCCGGCCCCAGAAAAGGTGGGCCGATGATATTGTCCCTGTCGCTGGAAGCGGATGGGTTCGAAAAGCCCAGAAAAAAGACGAGTGGAAGCTTTTAGAAGAGGCCTATATCCAGCAGTGGAGAGATGGCTGAAGAAAGAAGAATAAGATGAAATAAATAAATCTACTACTTACCATTGTAGTTCGTTTCGATAAATTTCCCTTTTTTACCGCATTTAAGTATACCGCATTTAAGTATTCAAAATGATTGGAGATTTCAAGTACCTAATACCATTTTTTTTCAATAGGTTAACCCTTTCGGTGCAGATACTCAATGTTAAAACCGCCGACGCTAATGTTCCGTTAATAAATTCCCGTCAGGAATAAATCTCGGCGTGTTTGGGACACACGGGGCAATAATTTAGTCTTTCTATACTGCGATTTCCATTACATTAAGTAAGTGTATGTTGTATGTACCACATTACTACCAACAACGTCTATGCAATGTCCACTATCCGTAATTTAATACACTATTATCAATCAGCCTCGGTTTGCTTGGCTAGCACGCAAAGGGTTAACGTAATAATTTATTACATCGTAAAAAATGAAATTGTTGATATACTTGACTGCATGCAATGCTTATTTATTATGTTTTTATTTTCATTGTTTTTTTTTCTGTTTTGACACACATTGGCTAAAAACATAAATTCTTAATTTATTATGCAACAGGATAAGATGTAAATAAATAATAATAGGGGATTTAATATAGCGCCGTTCAATGATTCAAGATTATTTCAAGGGCGCTGATATTTTAGTTATGGGCTGCTCTAGGAAACAAAGCCGTTTTCGGTCCTTTGTAAATGTGCTCTTGCTTTGAGCACTTCACGGATATCTGAAGGCAACGCATTCCACTCAATTGGACCGCTTACACCGTCGGTCATAGTAAGCCGCTTTGTTGACTCTGTCCAACTCCTTTGGGGAGTTGTTACTGCTGTGATCCAGACGACCTGAGTGTGAGATGCCTCCCAGAGAGCTCTTTTCTCTGAATCATCTCTTAAATGTATTGAGGTGCTAGATTGATTAAACACTTTGAAACAAAATTTTCATACCATACCATCACGGCATATCCCACAATGTGGGGTAACCAGCGAAAGGTGTGCGGGTGTGCAGTATAAAAGGGAGAACAACACATCTATGTATACCCACACACCAGTCTCGTTTCACCAAAAAAGGCACTACATTCAGAATGGGTGGTGAACCTCATTGCTGAACTATGTGAGATGTTATTGCTGCCTGTTGTATTTTCGATTACCCGGCTTTTACGGGACACTCGAATAAAACCGAAAAAAGGATAATACGAATTTCGAATTAAATTATTGATGAATTTTGTTCATAATAAATATTTTTGTTTGTCTGAATTAAACTTATAGTTTTCGGTGTACTTTTAAAGAAAAAAAATCGATAAAAAGTAATATGAATAAAGAATAACATAATTAAGCATATGGACTGTGTTCAATAAAAAATGAATTAATCCAAAATTTTAACTATACTGGTTTTATGATAGTTAATCAATTTTCTATGTATTTTACACATTCTGGCAAAAGGATTATATCCGCAAAAGTCTAGTTTTTTATAAAAAAATCAAATTAATATTTTCATCTTAATATCATCCAGGACAAAATTTTACCAATGTATATTAATGTCTTTTTCCTGAACACTGCCGATGGTGATTGATATATGGAAACAAAATAATGTGAGGTATAACCAGATAGAAGAGTGTGTCATTTGGTTGTGTGGAGCGACCGAATGCTTGATGCAAACCAATCCTAGGATTGTGAACACGAAGAAGAAGCGTACACCAAACAGTAACATGGCATGAGTGTATAGGTTTTAAAGATTTCATGTTAAATTTCAATGAAGTTGTTGAAGCTGAATTGGACCAAGATTAGGTATCCTTAGAGACATCCTATGTACATTGTTGGTAGGTAGGTACCTATATAATATTATGAGTTTGGAGTATTTTTGCCTTTTAGGTCTTCTTGTACCTTGATAGATAAGGTTGAGGGGCTAAAGGCCAGGTTTAAATGGGTCCCTTGAATCCATTGCATTATATAAAACATTGTATATGTGATAGTTTAACAATGTAGCAAATTAGGGTTGCCACACTTAAAAAATCTGTATATTTTATTTTAAGGTCCATTTAGTTTCGTATTACTAACTAATTCAAATGTTAAAAAAATACTTAAGAAAAATACAAATAAATTAATTGTCTTTAATAAAAAGTTATACTTTAAATGTTTGATGTTTGGTGCCCGCTCAAATATTTGTTTGTAAATGGCACAATAATTACTTGGTAAAATTATAAACTACTAGCCCTAGAACAGGGTCACCTAGTTCGGCAGCAGTATTCTTCATAACAGTCGTTTTTTTTGTGTAGGTGTGAAAAATAATATTAATCTTGCAAAGTGAATTCCGAAAATATTTTTTTTATAATATTGATCTATTTACACCTGATTCCAATTTTCTCTACTTTCCTTCGGTTTATGCTTACATACCATTTTATACCAAAAATGTTATCTTAAGTTAAATATAAATTAGAGCGCATGTTCCAAAAAAATGTGTAGTCACTTATACAATTAACATATTTTTTGTAACCATTTTTTTTATTTTTTAAATCTCGAAGCCGAATTCTAAAAAACAAATATGCATCATATAGAATAAAGTGGCAATAAAATACCAGTTATTAGAAAACGGAATCTTCTCGTGAACTCTCGATCGAAAAATAAAATTTAAAATTATATAATATTTATTCATCGTCGCTCGCCTTTTCTCATTGTTGTTTTTTGTCAACCCTGTAAAGGTTTTCGACCCTTTACATTGTACGCCTTTTTTTAATCTATCGCTATATATTATTATGAAAGTAAAGGTACAGTCTATATAATAGTCTAGCGTCTACTTTGATACCCTTTTCAATTAATTATCTGACAATTTGATCCTTGTCCACATCAGGTCAACCCAAAGAAGTCGCCTTTGTAATTCACATTCACGACATCCAATCAATGACAGTAGTCAATTTGTTAAAGCCGATACAATGGAAACGATTTCGTATAAATACATGATAGTTTTATTATGTAAAAAGTAAATACAGTCCGTTGTGATAGAGTTTATTTAGCTATTGTTCCCGAGCTTGTAAATTCTTTTGAGACCTGTAATAATATGAACCTAGAATTTCAAGTGTCGAAGGATCAACGCACAATCCTCTTCTTCATCGGGTATAAGGTCAATTGACCTGGTTGTGAGGGTAGATTATCCTGAGAGGGGACCAACTGTCCTTCCATCTCTTACGGGTTGTCTTTTGTTGGGTATTACTGTCTGAACCATTTTAACCAATTATACTGTCGTCCGTGCGTTCGACGTGATCTCTCCAGAAGCGCCTTCTACAACGTACAATCTCCCAGTCACATGGAATCCACAATATAATGTTTATATTAACATTGTAGAACGAATTCAACACATATTTTTGAGACAAATGAAGTCCAAATTTGGTAATAACTACAAATATTAATTGGAGACTTTACATATGTACCTTTATGACATAATAAACTCCAATATTGTCTGTACAGACCTTCTGAAAATTATTAACTTCAACTTACCTGTTCTGATTTTTTAGCTCTTCATTTGAAGTACATTCAGCTAGACAATGGAATAGCCTAATTCCTGATATTACGTCGTCTATCTCACTAAACATCTTCAAGAAAAGGCTAAAGCAAAAATGTTTATCGGACAGCACCTGATTACATCTTCCTCTCCATTTCCTTTCCTTATTCTTTAGTTTTCCTATCATTGCTATTAATTGTTCTTATATGCTATCTTATTTGTTTTTTTTTTACTTTTCTTCTGCTATCTTTATTTATTTTGTAATGTGATTAACTTATTGCCATAGTACACTGTTTTGTATATTTACATTTACTCTGGTTGGTTGGAAGAAATTACCATTAGGCAATAAGCCCGCCAGTGTACTAATTATATATACAAGAAGATTCAAATAAATACATACCAAACAGACGAACAAGGCATACCTCAACGTTCTTTTTAGAAATAAAAAAAAACACTAATGGCGCTCAGAATTCGCCATTGGACCGATGTCTTACCACATTAATAATTTGGAAAGGATCAGGTCCGTGAACATATCTTTTTCAGGAGCCACATTATTAGAAATAATTCATTTATTTTTATTTTCATAAAAGCTTTTTTTACAAATTCATCATAATACAGTTATATAATATACAATTATAATGCTTCACTAAATTATATAAACATTTTTAATTTAAATTACAAACTTGAAATCAAAGGTGGGCTGTTTAAGTTACAATTACTTATGTTATTCTTAGTTATTACATTGTAAAAAAAATATTTTTGTACGTTGCTTGCCGTTTTTTTTAATTGTTTAATAAAATGTTATTGGAGGAGATCGTGGGATTCAGTTCTTTCTGGCTACCTTCGATAGATTAAACGTGTGACGATACCGTATTTGTTTAATTGTCAATATACAAATATGTTCGGGCTACTCAGAGTTTTACAACCCAACGTATCAAGATTCCATTGTATCGCTATGCAGACTACCTCTCAGAGATGGCCTAAGAAGAAGAGAGATGTATGCATCGCTAAATAATGAATCTTTTGAAGAAGAATTAGGATTTATGCCTCTCCATCACCAGTCAACAAATTTATTGCTGCAGCTTGTGTCTGCAAGTTTGTAAGTCTTTGATCTCGTACAGTCATTCATATAAAATAATGGCGAGAGTTGAAATCCATTCACTTGAAATGCTCAAATGATATTATTTGTTTGTGAAAATATTTTAAAAGCTTTCCGAGTTCCTACATACATCTAGCGTTTCATTGTTTATTTGTTGATATACTACGCAATAAAATAAACGGGAAGATTTATTTGTCATTGTTGTCATCACTTAAGAGGGTGACTGCTGCCAACGTACCTATTTTTTCAATTTGATATACCATCATTATTACTAAACGAATCATTTTGAAAAAAAATAACCTAGTTAGTTTGGATATTAATAAAGAGAAATATACCTTAACTTTTTGATTATGTTCTGTATATATTCTTGTAGGAAAATAATAAACATACCCCGATTTTAGACATTTATCTTAAATTTCTAAAAAAATATATAGCAATATTTTTTTTTATAAATTAAAGAATAACAAAATACCTGGAAAAATATGATATAACGTTGCATTAACGCATCAGGTTAAGTAAACAAACCAAAAAAACTTTTATTACGCAATGGCGCTGAATGGAAAATAAATGTTTTTTAGGTTTATTTACTAAACCTGAAGCATTAATGCAACGCCACATCACATTTTTCTAGATATTTTTGTCTTCTTTAATTTAAAAAAAAACATATTACTCTACGCCTTATAGTTTATTAAAAATATATGATAAACGTTGAAAATCGGGGTATGCCATTATTTTTCTACAAGAATTTATACATTATCAAAAAGTTAAGGTATATTTTTGTTTATTAATATCCAAACTATCTAAAGTATTTTTTTCAAAACGAGATGAATCTGATACATATATTCTGAAGACGTTCAAGTTTATTGAGGTGCACTTCATTTGCATCCAAATAGCATACATCGGCATAATCAAACAATGGAAGAAGAAGTGATTGAGCTAGAGTTATTTTACAACGGAACGGAAGGAAATTTTTAAGTTTATTAGGGCAAAGAAAATAGATTTACTAACATGCGATACTTGTTCATGCCACGAAAGGTCATCATCGATGAAGATTCCAATATCTTTTACAACCCTGGTATAAGGGATGCATTGGTTATTGATATACAGCAGTGGGAGTTGTAAATTCCTTATAGATGACAGCAGACGAGGACTTCCGATTATAATTGCCTGGGACTCAGTCGGATTAATAAGAAGACCATGATCCGATGACCAAGAAGAGATATATTTAAGATCTTCATTCATGTGAAGGACTGCATTGTTAATATTAGAGATATTAAAATGGAAATATTTTTATTTATGGAAATATCTTTATTTCTGTTTTCAAAAATACATCAATCAAAACAATATAATATACACAAAACATAATCTTATACAACATCATAAAGGCCAAATATTGACTGTATAATTATTAGCTACATATTTATTTACTATTACATTTTATTTAACTTTATTTAAAGTACACAGTAATGGCTGGACAATTATACAGGTGATATATAATTTATAATAAATATAAAACATAGTCACGCTTTGCATCAATAATATGTAAAAATTAATACCTTATATTACAATTAAGCAGTGTAGGAAAAAAACAAAGAATAACAAATGAATAACAAAGAAAAAAATGGTTGTCAAGATAGAAGAGTATGGCGTTCGGTTCTCTCTGCCTACCCCAAATAGGAAAATGACGTGATGGTATGGATATTTTTTTCAACGCATTGCGTCCTATTGGATTATTTATGCCAAAAATCAACAAATTAACAAAACACACAAATAAATTCAAATAAACTCAGACATTGAACTCAAAGAAGGAATTTTATATTATACTGGTTTTGATATATTATATTTTAAATTTAATTTTGGATTCTTATAACTGACTTTTATTTATTAATAAAAAAAATGATATTTTTCAAGGGAAATAAGAATAACAGAAGAGCGTATATGAGACAATGCATGGATATGAATGAAGCGTAAAATGTTTATCAAGATAGAGGAGTCTGACGGTCGGTTCTCTGTGCCTACCCTGAATAGAAAATGACGTATTTTTACGTTGAAAAAACTACTTTTAGCGATCCAGACAGCGTTTTGATTGTAGAGCTTCAAAATTATATTGTTACAATCAAACTAGATTATTTATTATAGGACGATCGTTTCGACTGGTAACAGCATTTTAAACTGAAAAATTAAAGACACGTTAAAGCTTTTTCGATTGTCGATCTGTTCAAGACAATTTATTTCTCTTAATATTAAACTTTGGTAAGTGTGTGATAATTGTATGGAATAGCAGACTTTTTGCATGATTTTTCCAACTTTGTAGTAAAAAAAACACCAACTTAGAGGGTTCACAGCTTCATAAACTTATTTGTTACAATTCCTGTAAAAATTGTATTTAGTAATGATCGTTTATTTATATGGTGTATTTTTTTAAAGATTTTTTTATGATAAATTTATGCGTATATCCATTTTTGCCTGTATATCCATTTTTATTAAATTATCAAAAACCGCCGAAACACCCCAACTAGATAATTATATTTATTTATTTATCTTTTTGTACATAATATGCTTATAATATTATTTCTTCCAACTAACCAGATTACAGAGTAACAGAATTATACATGTTCATCAACAAAAAATGAAAGCTACAAATGAACAAAGAAAATATACATAACACCAAGATAATAATAAATAAAATAATAATTAAAAAAACATTATAGCAAAAAAAAAAAGGATTGAGAAGAAGCAAGAAGAGGAAATCGAGATCAGGTGTTTAGGGATAAATATTACGTAGCAAAGGAAAGGGAGGAAAAGGAGAGGGATCAGGTATTTTCGGAGAGATATCCCTGCTTTAGTCTTTTCTTGAAAATGGATAGCGAATTTGACGAATAATTTAATTTTCTATAAAAAATATGCCAATTATAGTAATACATCTCTTATGTTTTTTTACAATTATTGTAAAAATTGTATTTAGTATTGACATCGTTTCATACAATTAGTTTTGCAGTGGCCTATATACAATATCTAAAGTGACTCAATACCATCAAACTGTTTTCATATTCTGGGTAGGAAGAAAGGACTGACTATCCTATCCATACCTACATGTTTTATATTGAAAACAAAATATCTTAAAATATTCAATAATTTGTATTTATGGGTTTATATTTTGGTACGTGTTCTACAACATACTATCGCCATCGACAGTTGGATCTCATGTGTTACATGCAACTAGTAAATAAATAGATAAGTTATGTCGTAGTTTGCGATCGGGCGAGATTGATTTGGTTGCATGTTAACATTTCTATGTATCACACATCGTATATTTTGACTATCGGTCTGAACACATTACGGCACTTAGTTTTATAGCATCAGCCGTGTTACATCCAGCACTATAAAGGGTGCCATCTTTAGTTCTACACCCACATAAACCGATACAGCTTTTTTTCCAAGGAGCGTTTAATGTTTTATAGGAACACTAGATGACCCGACAGACGTTGTTCTGCCCGAACTATTTGTGAAATAAAAAAGTATTTGTTAAATATATGTGAATCATGAGGATGTTATTATTCGCTGAGAAAACTTACATTTTCTTGTTCGATGAGCCATTAAACACTTTGAGGTTAGATTAATTGTCATTTGGTATATAATTGCAATACAACATAGATGGTCTGGACACGGAAAATAACGGATGAAATATGAATAATAACGAAACAGTAAACAGAAATTAAAATTCCATGCACATGTATATACCTAATTGAAATATGAATAATACCGAAACAGATCAAAAAGAACTTTAAAGGTCAAAAAAATCCCAACTACGACGCAAATGACAGATTTCTCAGTGTTGTCAGATGGAAGAAACTAAACATTGCCAATTCTACATTAGCGCCACCTATTGTAATTTATAGTTGTAATTTTTTTATTATTATTTTATTTTTCCATTCATAAAATTCCATTCTAAACGATTCAGGGACTCACACAAAAAAATTCACATCATAATCGGTTCAGCCGTTTAGGAAGAGTTCAGTGACATACACACGTACAGAAGAATTATATATATATATATATATAAAGATAGATATTTTTTTGCTTGGACAGTTTCGTAAAACCAGTCTCTTTTACAAAGAATCTTCTAGAACAAATTACAACAGAAATTGTCCGAGGTACAACAGAAAATGTCTGAGTAATTCGGAGTTGGATATTATGTTTGCTTCGGGTTTCTATCATTTAAAAAAAAATACTTCGATCTTTTTGCTCTATCTTGTTGTGTGCATTTTTGCCCTTTTGGTTGTGCCCCTTTGATTCATTTAACTTAATTAAATTCAATTTAATTTTCATACATTGTGTCCCGTGGAGTATAAAATATTATTGAAATATGATTTTCCAGTGGTCCATGCTTCAAGTCCAGTCCCCTTTATCCTTTTCCATTCTGTTTCCAAATTTAATGAAATTAAATTTAAAAAAATGCCTTATAATACTAGAATACAATGCTTGACAGATAAAAAATACCAATATATATTTTTTGTATACATTGTTGTTTTTTTTCTGATGTTTTCTAAAAGAAATAAAATGATTATAAAAGGTTTTTTTATGTAGTTATTTATTTATTAAAGATACCAACAGAAAACTGGTATATATGTAGGTACACACACAAGTTCATAAATGTTACAAACACAAGCCTACATACATAAGATCTCTAATGCTCCAATGACAGGCGTCGCATTTGAGATATTATGTAGGCTTGTGGTACATGCCATCACGCCATATCCCTCACGGGGTAGGCAGAGAGAACCGAACGCCACAACATTCTATCTTTATACACATTCATCGGCTTGTCATCATGCATGTATCGTTTCATACATGTTCGTATGTTGTTTACGATTCATGCATTTTTGTCTTTCATAATATCGTTCACATGGTCGTTTCATTCTTATTCTGTGCGCACTCGACCTCTTATTCCGTTTTGGAAATATATGCGCTGTCGGATGATGAATATGTTATTTTTTTTTAATTGATAAGTAAAGTTTATTTTATATTAAAGATAATATCCGTTTCGCGTGTTCATGTCTGACAGTGCTCACATCTCCGATTTAATCAACAAGTTGTACTGTGAATTATTATGTTTAATGAGCAAAATTTAATGATTTTTAAATAAAAAAAACACAGTAACAGTTTTAAATATTTTATTACTCAGGCGTTTTTCATTCATCCTTCTCAAAAAAAATAGGTTCAATCATAGTCTGGAACGTAATTTATGTATAGGCAGGTATTTGCAACAATAATTGATTTATAATCGTAAATATAAGTACACTTAAATAATATAAAAAAATCAATAATATCTAAGTAAGTACCTATTCATATAACATCGTCTGAATCTATGTAATTATTTAAGAAAAAACTAAAAAAAAAGACTTTACTAAATTCCATTTTTTATTTCTCACTGCGAATTGTTCTTGCTAAAACCATTGTATAATTTTGTAGCATATTTTATATTATTTAATTGTAATTATTTTGTTATTTAAAAAAATGATTTTTTTATGAATTCTTGTAACAAGAACATATACATCGTCATACATTCCCAAAACTAAGCAAAAATGCATGTTCTATAGGTTAACGTAATCTGTCATGGCAGGATGCGAGCTCGCTACCACTGGATAACTAGCCCAGCGCACCACCACCCACCTACTTTATTTTTATTTATTTATTTATATAACACTTTTTGTACATACATAAAATTACATAGTACAAATGGCGGACTTATTGCCTGGAGGCAATTTCTTCCAATCAACCATTTGAGATCAAAAATACGTAACATAGTTTAGGCATATACATAATAACACAATAACACAACCAGTATAAGACAGCAAAACAAAAGTGAGAATTACACAAATTCAGAAAGGAGAGGAAAATCAGAAAGGGAAGGGAGAGGATGAGGAACGATCAAAAGGGATTGAAAGTGAAATTGGGAAATATGTTCGTTATGGAATTGAGAGGAAGAGTGAGCATTTAAGACGAGATTTGAAAATTGGAAGTGATGTGGCAGTTCTAATATTAAATGCTTAATTGTTCCACAGCCGGGCTGCATGAATATTTTATGTTTTTTTTTTTATTTTTATAGTTTATATTTTTTTTATCTTAGCACCACCAATCCTTGTTTAAAACCATTTTATCTGTATTTTGTATGTACATAGATGTAGGTGACTACTTTAATATTCAATACAAAAAAACGTGTTAAGCCATCTCGTGTTAATTTAATCATACAATATAAAGTTAGTCTTACTAAATTACTGATAAAAAATACAAAAGCAGATTATTTTACAAATTTCTCATGAATAGTAGAACGATCGGGCAGTCTGGTATCGTTCAAAGGCCTTCACAGAGATATAGGAGATCCTCTTGAATTATATGTACCTAATTCATCTGACCTTTTGATAAGATTCTAAATTCTATACATAATTCAATCAGGCTCTTTTCATATCGGACGGCCTAAAATAATTCAGTACCAAAATCAATTTGATTTTCTTCTAGTTCCTTAATTATGTACCCGTTTTCTTTGTGTTGAGAAAAAAATCAAGATGGCAGCGTAGGTCAACGAAAAAGACGTTGTTTATAAAATGAAAAAACTAAAAAGCCAAGACAGTTTGGTCACATTGAAAGTATTGAAAATGAATGACTATGGAGAGTAATAACGTCCCCCTGTAAAACTCTGAATGAACTCACGTTTCTTTTAATCAAAATGTTATTTGACGTACGGAAAAATATATCTACTTACCAGTGTTCAAAGATTTTTATTGAATTTAGAAAAATATTTCAATTTCATTTTACATGTTGTTCAATTTTAATCAAATAAGATTCAGAATCACAGAATTGAGCTTTTATGCTGTACACTAGTTGCATGTTACACATGGGATCCAACTGTCGATGGCGATAGTATTTATAGTAAAAGAATACATATTATAAACATTTAATAAAGATATTTATTGTTTAATTAATTTTTTGTTATTTCCTCTATTTATTTTGTTTGTTAATCCTTTTTATACCTAGCATTAATGAGGTCCCTAAGACGAATGTGTGGTAGAACGATCTATGATAGGATAAGGAATGTGGACATCAGAAGAGAATGCAAGATTGAAAGAGATATTGTGAGTAGAATGAAAGTAAACAAACTACGATGGTTCGGACATGTGGAGAGAATGAATGAGGAGCGCCTGACAAAGAAAGTATACAAGGCTGAAAAGAGTGGAATGAGAGGTCGTGGCCGCCCGAGAAAGAGTTGGCATGATCATATAAATGAGTAATCGAATATTTTTATTATTGCATATGCGCAAACATTGGATTTTTTTCCCTGTCGGGAGTCAAAGATATTTTTTAACAGATTTTTAATTATCTCAATAGAGACGAAGTTGGAATATTTACTGTAGGAGAACCGGGAAATCAAGGCACCTACAGGGCTTACGACCTGTCATCGGCTGGTTTACGTGATCACTTTATGCGCTTGCGCAACGTTCACCAATTATGCCTTTTAATGAGATTACAAATTTACATATTAATAATTTAATTGATAGGGATCTCATTAAAAGGCATAATTGGTGAACGTTGCGCAAGCGCATAAAGTGATCACGTAAACCAGCCGATGACAGGTCGTAAGCCCTGTAGGTGCCTTGATTTCCCGGTTCTCCTACAGTAAATATTCCAACTTCGTCTCTATTGAGATAATTAAAAATCTGTTAAAAAACATATAAATGAGATTTTGAAAGATGGTAATATACGAAGTCAGAATAATAGGAGAGCATGTATGACGCGATGCATGGATGTAAATGAGGCAAAACATGTATGTCAAGATAGAGGTGTCTGGCGTTCGGTCCTCTCTGCCTACCCCAAGTAGGGATACGGCGTGATGGTATGTATGTATGTATGTATACCTAGCATTAAATATGATATATTTCTCGTGTAAATTTGTAATTGGAGTACACTTTAAAGAATTATGTGGACAGTGTTATGTAATATATTCTTTGAATTTAAAATTTCTTTTTTATACTAGATGTATTAATTCGTATATATGTTTTTACATCTAAATAAAATTTACTATTATTATTTTTATTACTAATAAAATAAAATAAGAAGTGTCCGGAGAACTCTAAAACCTAGCAGGTACTGCACTTTAAGTGCTTAAAAGAGCTAATTATGAGGAAACAGCAGGCTTTCTGAATGTGAAGACAATTGTGCACCGTATTTTCGATAAAAAAAACTTTAAACCCCGGAGTTGCTCTTCGGGAGTATATGGTCCGCATGCAGATTTGTCGTCGGAATATTGACACGGAGAAGTTAGTGCGTTCCCATAGGATATGCTTAGAAGTCTGATCTGGGTAATCACAAAGCTGATATGAGAACGAATCTCTTAAGTGAAAACCCAAAAGATAACTTAAAAAATGAAACTGCTGTGTCCTGTGAGGAATCGCGTTGTCCAATAATGATTAAATAACTGAATGAAAAAAAAAATACTAAGACTGATAGATATGAACTTGACAGGTGGTTGTTTGACAGAAAAACAACACGATATTTTAGGTATTATAGTTATCGATACATAGTCAGTTGTCTCCCACCTGCTCTACTTGTCAAATTATACAAGACGTATCTGAGACCAATTATTGAGTATGGGTTTCAGATTTGGAATCCATATTTCGATAAGGATATTCAGTTAGTGGAGAGAGTGCAGAGAAAATTTACGAAATCGGCTGCAGGTTTGAGTAATCTGTCCTATGAGGAAAGACTGGATGCCCTGAATTTGACAACCTTGGCTGACAGAAGGAGGAGAGAAGACCTGATAGAGACATACAAAATTCTGAATGATTACTATGACTGCCCGGTGCTTCATACTATGTTTCATCTGAACAGGAATACACATCTGAGAGGACATACTCTAAAATTAGACAAATGCAATTTCAGGATGAATCCAAAAAAGAATTTCCTGAGTAATAGAGTTGTGAATGATTGGAATGGACTTCCACAGTGTCTGGTTGTTGCCGATAGTGTAAATGGTTTTAAAAATGGACTTGACAAAGTGTTGTGAAATTGTCATTGTCTGGGTACATCAGCTACAGCTGCCTGCCCAGGAACTAATAATAATAATAATCTTATTGAGACATGAAAGTCAGGAGACATTATATTATGTTAGATATCTCATAAGACGCTGTAAGTATCCACATTTGAATGTAGAGCTATTAGAGCAATGCAAATATGGATTTATGGCATTTATGGGCTAACTAAGAGCTACCATTATTACCGCGGCAATTTAGCTGCCGTCTCCCAGCGGTGGTTGTTGCCGTTCTGCGGTCCAACGACTACAATAATTTAGAATCATATCGGTGAGCTTTCTTGGTGGATGTAGTCGTAAGAAAGTTTAGAGTGTGAAGTTCGATAATGTTTTTAGGAAATTGCACGAGGGACCATGTTTGGTATATGTTGTACTATGAGTGTATGGGTGAATGAAGTGTCGAAATATTCTCAACTTATCTTTATGCGAGAGCGCAAAATTAGCTGCGTAAGTACATTTGGTGTCTGTCTGCTTCTCTTACGGGCAGCTGGCCAGTTTTTACCCCGTAAGACTATGTTCGTTATACAGACATAATTTATGTACATATATTTGTCATTAAATACAAAACAATTTTCTATCTGCAACCTCTAATCCCCTCATTATATTCTTCACTTCTTTATTTTTTTACTTTCTAGAAATAAAAAAAGTTTATTATGCCAATGTTCATTTACGTACAAATTTAGTACACTTTATTATACCAATATAAATACAAAATTTATAAGTTTAGTAAATTTTTTAACAGATTTTTAATTATCTCAATAGAGACTCAAGTTGGAATATTTACTGTAGGAGAACCGGGAAATCAAGGCACCTACAGGGCTTACGACCTGTCATCGGCTGGTTTACGTGATCACTTTATGCGCTTGCGCAACCCTCACCAATTATGCCTCTTTAATGTGCGCAAGCGCATAAAGTGATCACGTAAACCAGCCGATGACAGGTCGTTATTTTTTTGGTTGGTGCTCCTTGTGTCTCCTGCTGTTACAGTGACCTCAAGAAATGGGGTTACAGAGAGGAAGACATCTGCGAGTGTGGCGCCAGACAGGACAACGTGCACCTACTGTCATGTCCCATGACAGGAGCGACATGCACGCACCAAGACACAGTGATAGCAAACACTAGTGGAATCCGAGTGGCTGAATATTGGGGGCTACGAATATGATGGTGTTCCGGACACGGAAAGTAAGTAAGTACAGGTCGTAAGCCCTGTAGGTGCCTTGATTTCCCGCGTCTCCTACAGTAAATATTCCAACTTCGTCTCTATTGAGATAATGAAAAATCTGTTAAAAAATATGTTTGACTCCCGACAGGGAAAAAAAATCGAATGTTTGCGCATATGCAATAATAAAAATATTCAAGTTTAGTAAACTTCATTGTACCAATATATACACTTCATTGTACCAATATATGTACAATTTAAGTAGGTACACTTTATTTTACCAATGTATATACCTATGCGTACAAATTTAGTGTAATTATTTATACCAATTACGTATACGTATAAATTTTGTACACTTAATTGTACCAATATTCCCTACATTAGTACAAATAGTTATTCTATAAAAGTTAAAATACACTATTGTACCAATATACATGTATGTCGACCGCCGTGGCACAGTTGATAAACTGTTTGGGCGTCCTAGATTCGAATCCCCGCAAAAGAGAAATTTACACTGAAAAAAAAGTTATGTTAAATTTAACCGAACTATAGTGACTACAACACAATTCGGTTTGTGTTACTAAATATTTTGTGTGTTTAACCAAACAATGCAGTCATAAACAGATAAACATTTATTACTAATAACAAAGGTTTGTCTAAAAACGCAGGTAGCCAGTTCGGTGGTCACAATTATTTTTTTCAGTGTATTTTACGTAATTGCTAATATTACTTCTCTGTGCTGAAAACTCGCCACTTGCGCAGGGTCTAATTAATTGATTATTATTATTATTTTATGTACCAATTAAGCTCACTTTATTGTACCAATATACATATATACAAACACACACAGACAGACACACAGACACACTAAATTTTCTACTCCGAATTCTGAGTAAATCCGTATATATATACTGCGAAGCCTCTAAATTGATGTTTTTTGACTTCAAAGTTGAAAAAGCCGTGAAAAATATACACCGTGCAATACAAATCTCGCGTATCTTGGGTTGAAATTTTGTCGATAGGTTAAGAAAATAAAATTATCTTGAACAAATCGACAGTTGGATAAATCAAATGGGTTCTCAGGGGAGAAACAAGACGTGGAAATGGGCCAATATAAATTAGACATGATCACATTGGTGATCATGAACGATGGAAATCAAAATAACAACAGAACGATGCATGAATGCAATCGAAGCAAAATATGTCAAGATAGGAGCGTACTGTTGTCTCTGCTTACCTCAAATATGAAAGTGGTATGATCGTATGCATGTATAAAAAAAATAGATCAACGACATTTTTATGGAATTTATGATGTTTTCCAAAACATCAAAAAATTAGACGAGATTTCCCCAGATCCACAGTTGGAATTGAATCCCCGGGCTGTGGTGTAATCGTGCTACATTTTATGAGAAAACTGGCATCAACTCTGGAGAAATTAACTGGAGTTTGGGGTGGGGCTGGTGTCTGGACTTACATAAGGACGAGGCCCCAAAGTTTTCATTAGGAAGGATTATACCCAACGTAATGCCCACATGCGTCTTTATATTGTTATGATATTTGAGACGGGAGGATTTCAAGATCCCTAACTTACTTGCCAAGTAGATATTCTGTCAGTTTCCTCGAGTACGTCCTTTTTATTATTCGTAGGACCATTTTTTTATTTTTATATTTATGTATTACAGTTGATCGGTTTTAAAACATTTATACTTTGAAATTTTAAACTATTTCTTTTTAAGGACGTATGACAACTGCTTTTTAAAAAGCAGTGTAGGAAATCGGCTTCTCGTAGTAAGGAATCTTCTAGCGTTTTAGGAAAATTATTCTAGAACCAAACGGTTTGATATTAAATTTTCGAATATCAACCCATTATTTAAATTTTCGAATATCAACCCATTTTAAATTAGAGAATTTCAAATTCATGTTCTAATTTCAACTTCATCAGTCAATTTTCGAAATTCAAAGTTTTTAAAATGTTACATGTTCGAACATCAAACTTTGTAAATGCGATATTTTCGAAATTCAAATTATTAGAAATAAGAGACGTTCGAATATCAAACTATTTTAAATACAAGATTTTCGAGATACGAGACGTTCGAAAATCAAGGTTGCAATGGAAAATTCCCAATCAAAGCATAATTAGGACGCAGCGGGAGTGATGACATGTTATTAGGGTTGTAACGTTTATGTCGTCACACCCCTTACACATACATATTCACAACCCGCCCGGTGTAAAGTCATAAATCACACCAGTTGTATTATGTTAAAAATAGATCACGCTCGTAAAGCTTAAACACACGGTGTACGGAATAAGAGGTCCCATTATCGTGTGTTATTCACGCGATTCGTGACAACGCCGTTACAGTCTAAAGCTCAGAGTGGAATTAAGTTATGGGCTGAACGCCGCAGTTCGCTCTGCCTCCACGTCCAAAATCGAAGGTAACAAAACGCTTGGATAGGTTAACACAGTACTCTCCTAACACTTTATGCGTTCCTGTTACCGTTCTGAGAAAAATACTGTTGGGATTATTCCTTGTTTCTTTTATTTTCTCGCTACACGTACGTACGATTTTAACAATATTGTGTTGGTTGGATATTATTATTGAATGATGGCTTGATTTAATTTAGCGTTCAATATTGAAACTGAAGAAGGCATCTTTTAAACGATCTTGTTTACTTTATGCGCTCTTGTTACTAAGTATTTCATATGTAGTTTTTTTTTTCAACGTACAAATTTATGAAGTGCTATCAGATTTGCATTAAATCATTGACGACTAACATATTTCCACCATATTCGGATAAATATCTATAATATAGGATACATTTATAAAGAGAAAGCGTAGCAACTTTTTGATGTCGTGCATTTCGAGGTCTTTTATGATAATATATTTTTTGTAAAATCGGTTTTATCCGTCTGATTTGAGTTGGATTAGCAGTTTATAAACTACTATCAAAAGTGCTAAAAGACCTCGTTTTATTTCAAATGATAGTTACTTAAACAAATTACCCTTCAATCAAAGATTCCGAGTTCGATTCCCACAGGAACACGAATTTCTCCACTATGATTTCAAACTATTTTGATTTAATGATCTGTGTTTTTAAACATCTACTTCTTCTTTAGCCTCTCCAATTGACTCTAAGTCTTTTATACACATCACATCCATTCAAAAAATGGAATATGTTTTAGAATTGGCATACATAATTAATTTATTTTTCTTAAATATCCATGTTTGCAGTATCCTTTTTCGAATTAAACGCAATCCTTTGATTCTTTACCCTATCATGCATCATCTTATTGAATCATCATCATCATCCTCAGCGTCACAACCCTTGATCGGTCCTAGCTGCTTCCAAAAATCTTCTCCATACTGCTCTATCGTTGACTGCCACCTTCCAATTCTGCTGCCCCATAGCCCGAAATTCCGCGACGACGCCGTCCAACCATCGTAGATAAGTACTCCCTACGCATCTTTTACCGGTTTGGTCATTAGACAACACCCTTTTTTGGAAACTCCAGATCATTCATACGCTGTAAATGTCCCAACCATGAACTACGCTGATGTCCTGGTAGAGATCATAGATCTTGGTGTATATTTTACGCCATATTTGATAATCGTTAATTGATCCATATATTCTGTGTATAATTTTTCTTCCAAAGGCATCCATTTAGTTTTTTTTCTTCTTCGTCTTATCGAATAACCAAGTGGAAGTTAATATAACAGAAATATTCCATTTGTTGTGGAAATCTGTTATCATTTGTGTTTTTTTTTCTTCGTTTTACTTATCATATCATAAAAATCACTCCCTTGTTCTATATACTTGGAACCCTCTCATCCTTTTACTTCCAAATAAATATTGTCACCCTTCTGATCTTCTTAGCTATCGCTAATGCCTACTCAACCGTAAAAAAAACAACTTTCTCACTCTGATTATTTTATCATATTCATCTTAATGGAGGGAGTATAGCCATTTATTTTCCATCGTTTTTTGATCGTAACATATCATTGTCATGCTTTGTTACAGCAACAATATTTCTAATTTCATTTCATCTCATTTCAACATAGGACGATAGAGACAGGTCGATGGTTAAGCGAATCGTATCTTAGAATAACTAAACAATCTATCATCTATGTTTACATCTATGTAATCTATATATTAATTCGTGAAGGGAAAACTTCGGAGCCCTTTTTTAGTAAACTGCACCCACGGAGGAATTAGAGATTTGGCAAAGTTAAGTTTATATGAAAAAGGTGAGCAGAAAGCAAAAATTTATAAATAAGAGCTATCTGGGAGGCATCTCACACTCCCTGAAGGAGTTGGACAGAGCCAACAAAGCGGCTTACTATGATAGATGCTTTAGCGTGAGTAGTCCTATAAAGTTGAATATATTGCCTCCAGATGTCCGCAGTGCACAAAGCAAGAGCACTTTCTCTAAAGGACTGAAAACAGCTTTGTTTCGTAGGGCAACATAAGACAGAATACAAACATCCTTGGAATGATCCTAAATCATTAAACTGCGCTATGTTAATTATTTATATTATTAGTATTAATAATAAAGGCTGCAGATCTATTAAATTAAATAAAAAAAACATTTCACGTCAATCGATAGATTGTCCACTTTCATACTGCCAATGTCAAACGCAGTTATTATATTATAAGATCACTAGTACAAATGAATCAAAGAACTGAATCAATTCGATAGTAGTAAATATTCATTCCTTCACTCCATTTATATTTCATTGTACTAACTCACTTACCTTAATGTCTTTTGGGTATTCTATTTTTTTGGTATTACCGCTATGTTCTCTATTTTTCATATCCTCGTTTTGAATCTATATATAGATGGTATTCATCACTATTGTTCACCATTCTGACGATGCTCGGCATAGAGCGATACCGGTTAATGCGATTCGCCATTGCGAACTTAATTAAATATTACGTAAAATTAATTAATATTTTTCTTATTTTCGATCTAAATTTATGATATTTTTTCTTCTCATGTTGAGCACTAACCAACCGTTAGACTACGGTGCTGGAAGACCTTATCGTAAAACTCTTCTTACGTTATTGTGGGGTCGTTCTTTGTTGAATAATGGAGGAGGCGCGAAGAAAAATGCTCGTCAAAATCAATGTCTTGTGTTCCTTTTTCATTGTCTCTTGTGTCTCGTGGCGCAGAGCGACGTCAGACATTAATTCTCACACTTCATCTAACAAACGATGCCCCACGCATCATCCATCTTCCATCTTTTAAGACTGCCTTTTCTCCTCTACGCTGTCCCCTCCGAAGGTCTCCACAGAATCCCCTGTTATTGATTGTTAATGTTCGGTCTCCGTCAATACATTGTTCTTTTTAGACACTCGAAGGGATTTATCACGCGTCATTTTATTATATGAGGCGACATGTCGACTACACTCGTATACAAAAAAGGCGAGGTATCTCAATCTGATTTCATGCTTTATTCTTAGATAGATTATCAAAATATATTTTGCCCTTAAAAAAAAACGTGGTACAGGCGAGCTAAGTATGATTAATTTATGCAACGATATTCAGTTTTGAAAATGATATTGATGTACCTATCTTTACTTTTTTTCTTTTAAGAAGGTTAGCTATGTAGTTAATTTTCGGCGAATTCCACCATTAATTGAATGTTGACATTGTACACACTCTAAAAGTTAATTATGGGAAAATTAATTTGTGAAAACTCATTTATTTGTCAACTATGGTCACTCAAAATATTT
Source organism: Molanna angustata (assembly GCA_963576475.1). Classification (NCBI taxonomy): domain Eukaryota; kingdom Metazoa; phylum Arthropoda; class Insecta; order Trichoptera; family Molannidae; genus Molanna; species Molanna angustata. The sequence continues at coordinate 31,161,979 of OY754975.1, forward strand.
GTCGTTCGTTATTGTCAATTTTTAAGCATTTTATTTATTACTCATCGTAAGTTCCTCGATTGCATTGACTCATTTCAAGTCGTTCGTTGTCATTGTTTAGTTAATTTTGATAACTCCTAATTTGTTTGTCATTCATATTCACCCAAAGTATCAGTCGTTCGTGATCATCAATTATTGACATTCATCAATACTCAAAATAATTTCATCGATCATGACTTATTTTTAGTCGTTCGTTGTAATTTTTAGTTGATTGTGGTAACTCATTAATTGTTCGTTATTCATAATTGTTCATAATCATGAATTTCAAATCCAAAAATTCGTTTAAACTTGTAATCATTCATCGTATGTATGAATCAAGCATATATTATTATTCAAACCTATTTATTTGATATCACTCAATTATTAGTCGTTCGTGATAATCAATTTCGAATCCAAACATTCGTTATTCCTTGTTATTAATCATTCAAAGATCGTTTGAACCAAGCATATTATATTATTTTTCATACCAATTTATTTGATATCACTTAATTACAAATCGTTCGTAATAATCAATTTCTTGTTCAGACATTCGTTATTTCTTAGAGTCATTCATCGTTCGTTTGAATCAAGCATATATTATTTTTCAAACTTATTTATTTGATGTCACTCAATTATAAGTCGTTCGTAATTATCAATTTCAAATTCAAACATTCGTTATTTCTTGTTATCTATCATTAATGGTACGTTTGCTCCAAGCATATTATATTATTTTTCAAACCTATTTATTTGATGTCACTCAATTATAAGTCGTTCGTAATTATCAATTTCAAATTCAAACATTCGTTATTTCTTGTTATCTATCATTAATGGTACGTTTGCTCCAAGCATATAATATTATTTTTCAAACCTATTTATTTGATGTCACTCAATTATTAGTCGTTTGTAATCATCAATTTCAAATTCAAACATTCGTTATTTCTTGTTATCTATCATTAATGGTACGTTTCTCCAAGCATATTATATTATTTTTCAAACCTATTTATTTGATGTCACTCAATTATAAGTCGTTCGTAATTATCAATTTCAAATTCAAACATTCGTTATTTCTTGTTATCTATCATTAATGGTACGTTTGCTCCAAGCATATTATATTATTTTTCAAACCTATTTATTTGATGTCACTCAATTATAAGTCGTTCGTAATTATCAATTTCAAATTCAAACATTCGTTATTTCTTGTTATCTATCATTAATGGTACGTTTGCTCCAAGCATATTATATTATTTTTCAAACCTATTTATTTGATGTCACTCAATTATAAGTCGTTCGTAATTATCAATTTCAAATTCAAACATTCGTTATTTCTTGTTATCTATCATTAATGGTACGTTTGCTCCAAGCATATAATATTATTTTTCAAACCTATTTATTTGATGTCACTCAATTATTAGTCGTTTGTAATCATCAATTTCAAATTCAAACAATCGTTAATTCTTGTTATCTATCATTCATCGTACGTTTGAATCATGCATATTATATTATTTTTCAAGCCTATTTTTTTATTCATTAGAGTCGGTGCGACGATACCATTGTGTACCGCGAGCTTTGCTTGCCTCGGTACACAATGGTATCGTCGCACCGACTCTAATGTATGCTAGTGAGACATGGACATGGCAGAAGACGCATGAAAGTAGAATTAACGCGGTTGAAATGAGGTCACTAAGACGAATGTGTGGTAAAACGATGTATGATAGAATAAGAAATGAGGATATTAGACGAGAATGTATGATTGAAAGAAATATCGTAAGTAAGATGAAAATAAATGCCCTAAGGTGGTTCGGCCACATAGAAAGAATGAGTGATGACCGTCTGACAAAAAAAGTATACAAGGCTGATAAAAGAGGAATGAAAAATAGAGGTCGGCCAAGAAAGAGTTGGCACGATCACATAAATGGGATTTTGAAAGATGGAAATGTTAAAAGTAAGAATAATAGAAGAGCGTGTATGAGACGATGTATGGACGTGAATGAAGCGAGGAATGTATGTCAAGAGAGAGGAGTCTGGCGTTCGGTTCTCTCTGCCTACCCCAAATAGGGAAATGGCGTGATGGTATGGTATGGTTTATTCATGACCTTAAATTAATTCGTGTCCATCTCGGTCCTGTTTTAATTCGCTAACTGTTTAGTATTGTATTTTGTAAATAAAAATGATTGTATTTATTTTTTACACGCAGGTCTACCTTGGACTGCAGGCACCGACTAAGGTATAGAATTTTAAAATTGTACCTGTCACTCTTTGTTATACCCACACGCACAATTAAAAAAAATCAATGTTTTGCTTTTTCGTTTTTTGTTTATTATTATTTTGCACAAAATTTCCCTCAAATCTGTTGTGTACGTCTGTAGATTTTAGTATTTTTAGTATTCCTAATGCAATTTATTTGTATAGATTATCTAAGAACTGTTCTTCTTAGATTGCCTATACCGAGAGTCCGAGAGATAGCAACGTTTTTGATTAATTATTTTCGATCTATTCGTAATGATTTTTTTATGTATGTACAGTGATTACTTTTTACGACGTTGTTCAATTTCGATGATTTTTTTTTCATTAGAAAGAAGGTTATCTTCCATTTAGTCCCATTTCAATGTGGTCAAGATCTGATCATGGGATCCGTGAGAAAATTATCAAACTCTTCAATTTTCATTTCAGCGATAGTATACTTTACCATCTTATCCTATTTCGATGATTCCTTTTTTAATAAAGAGGGAGGACTTCAGAGATGATCACACATATAAGTTTCATCGAGTTAGTTCTAATGATAGGACTCATGAGAAAAAACTTTCAAACTCTTCAATTTTCGAAGGCGTCTTTAATCTGTATAACACCTATTATTGTATAGGCGCATTGTTTAAAGGATAATATTTTGACAAACAAACATACCATCACACATTTTGCTCCAGGACCAAAAGAAGAGAACCAAACGCTACATTTTTTTAACTTAACACACATTTTTTATTTTAAAGATATTTCTCACACACATCCCACCATCTACGAAATCTTCACTGGCTAAAAGTGCCAGAGAGAATCCAGTACAAATTATGTTTGTTGACTTTCAAAGCGATCTATGGCATGGCTCCTACGTATCTTTCAGACTTCTGCATCCCTCTCACCGTAAACGAGCGACAACAGTAAGCCACCAAATCCATGATTGGCAAGTTAACTGAAATAAATAGAGTCAACACTACATCCTTCAGTGATCGTTCTTTTGCTGTGGCTGGACCAGCCTCGTGGAATAAACTACCACCTGAACTGAGGCGAATAGACAACTTAGCACTATTCAGGAAACACCTGAAAACTCACTTCTTCTGCGAGTCTTACAAAAACCTGTAATATTTCAAAGCGCCCTTGAGGTAAGGTTATCACAAAAACCTGTAATATATTCAAAGCGCCCTTAAGGTGAGGTTATCACAAAAACCTGTAATATATTCAAAGCGACTTTGAGGCGAGGTTATCACAAAAACCTGTAATAAATTCAAAGCGCCCTTGAGGTGAGGTTATCACAAAAACGGCACACTAGAAATCATCCCAATGTATTATTATTATATGTACTTTATACAATGACAAATTCATTCTTAGGAATAAATTAATTCTAATAAATATTAGATTTTATAATATGATTGAAACAATTTGATTTAAAACACTTCGCATTATTGTTACCACGAACGAATTTTTTGATACGACCAGTTTCGATGTGACCGTTTCTTTCTCATGAACTCAATTCGTGTTTATAAAGGCGGGTTTGTTTGGCAATCTTTTACAGCTGCTGTTTTAAAAATCGCCGAACTGTGGAAACGAACTTATACATATATAAGTAGCAGTTTATTAAAGATATCTTTTTTTGTAATTTACTATAGAGCACTTTGTCACTTACTATCTTGTAATAAACAAAGAATGGATATTTTTTTCTTCGCCGTTGGCAATCTTCTTAATTTTCATTGTGTTCTCTCATCTGCAATCGTTTCTGTTTGTCTATGCTTTTTTTATTTTCTTTATTCAATTAGCCCCCGAGAAATAAAGGACAACATGGCGTCGTTGTGTTTCGTATATTTCTCCTTTTTTCCCATTAGATCCTCTTTGCAATATAATTTTCATTCTCCTTCTACGATGTTATTTCTGTCCCTTGACGTGCTAGTGTGTTTTATAACAATCACAATGAATTGGGAAGTGTATATTTAATTATAACATTCATGTGAAAGAGGAAAACACACTTTGTTAAGGAAACCTAATTCGCCAGACACAATTCAAGACTTAAATAATTAAATAAAATATAAAAATCTTAGATTATAAATGATACAGATACCTGGTCAGCGCAATGAAAGTATGACAACAATAACTAAGAACAATGTTCTGAGTTTCACTCGCCCGGCCGTATACGTACACCTACGTAATACGTCCACCAACCGATCTACCGCCTCACACACACATGTAAAAAAAAACTTGTCATACATTAATTTGAATTCGAAATTTGTATTATACGTGGTTTCTGTACATTATGATTCTATGATAAAAACACAAAATATTTTAAAATTATTCCACTATTGATTTGACTATAACCTACAAGAGCGGTGATAGCCTAGCGGTAATGTTGTCGCCTCACATGCGTGAGGTCGACGGTTCGAATCCGGGCGGGGCACGCACCTCTAGATTTTTAAAAAAAATCTATGTGCGGATTTATATCACTAGCTATGTGTAGCCATGATCCAATTTGTCTGATTCCCCTCTCTAAGGGTTACGAAGGTCAGATGGCCGTCGCTTCAATGTAATAACCAGACTCGCCAATTCCAGGATCATGGTCAAAGCGTACCCCGATAGAATTGGGACAAAAAGCGCTAAGGGAAGGGAAGTAGTATTTGACTATAACCTACAAACGATTTCGTGCTGAGTACATACATTTTAAAGTAGGTAGTTACTTTTCGAAAGTGTGCTTAGTACGAAACTGGTTTATGGTTGTGGTTAAATATTTATTATTGAAATGGAATTCCATCTAGAACTATGTATTATCGGTCGAAAAATTAATTTTATTTGAAAAAAAAAACATTGACTTGGTTGAATTCCATTACACATTACCTACTTTAAATGTTCATTATTACAATATGACCCTAACGCACAGTCCTAGGCAACTAAAAAATACCAACTCCTAACCTCACTGGAGTATTTAGTATTCTTAAGTTAGAAATAGCGTTGCAGAGACATCACTAACTATATACTAAATACTTCGCCTAACTTAAGGTCGATGGCGTAGCATTTCACATTATTGTGTATGAAGAAATAAGAAAGATAGCTTTGTAGGGGTTTAGACTGACGTTTGAAATGTTTTTTGTCATAACACAAATACATTGATGTAACCTCACTGACATCTCTGTGTCACGTCTTTCTGGAATTCCAGCGAATTTTCTCGTATAGATTGCTGAATACTCTGTTTGGTATTTGATTTGACAAAATCACCAAATACACATATTCGACAAAGTCGCTAAATCATCATCTCTTATTTTAGTATTAAATCACTCGTAAGGTTCCTCGCGAACAGCCTTAATTTTCGACAGTTATCAATCGTTAGTTTACGCCAACGCGCATGCCCTAAGTATTTAGATATGTATCTGCAATGCAATTCTCATACGAAAACTTCGTAGCATCCTTCAGTTAGAAAGGAACGGGATCTCCTAACTTTAGTGAGCGACTGTGTAATGTAAGCATGGTAAGTATTTAGAATTTAGTATTGAGGTCGGACTCTGTATTCGGACCTATAATTTAGTTTCTATAATACGTGTTTTTTTATATTTGATAGCTAATTAAAAGTTAGATAAAGATGTACCTACCTACAGGAAACAATTATTATCTGCCAGGATAGAAATGTCTAGCGTTGAACTATTATTATATTATTATTTGCTGTAAGGCTTACCGTCTTACAATAAAACTTCCCTTTTTTTCTATTATCATCGTTTTCTGGTGTCCCGTAAGAGTCGAATAATCGAAAACACAACAAGCAACCATCCATTCTAAATGTACATAGGGCCTTTTTTGGTAAGGCGAGACTGGTGTGTGGGTATATACAAGAATGTGTCGTGCTTCCCTTTATACGGTAATGTACACCCGTGCACACCTGTCCCTGGTCACCGATTAATTTCTTATTCATATTCTTCTTATTCTGAATTTTGAATCAATCCTCAGAAATTATTGTTGTACCTGTATGGACCATTTAAACCAGACGTTCTGTGTTATATTTACAACCCCTGTATATTTTCGGATTCGCTATCCGCACATAACTCTCCCCTACAATATATGTGTATAATATAATGTAACTTCATCTATGTACATTTGGTGCTCAGAGCCAGGTCTAAAATTATCAGTGCCTTATATCCCTTTAATCAGAAAATTGTATTCAAACAGAATCTTAAGAAAAATTATTGAATATTATTTTGATATGTATCTTTAGATATGATTAGTTTTTTTTAACTGTAAGGTAACTTCATTTTTAACCAATCGGTTTCCTTTCCAGACACAAAATAAAACAAAAGAATATTTCTAATCACAAAATAATTAGGTTCAGTTTTTTTGGATACTCAGCACATAATCAGAAAATTATAATCAAACAGAATAAAAATTAATGAATATGATTTTGGAATGACTACCGATTATTATTTACTCCATCATTTACATACATGTGCGTCATTAAAAATAGATTACTGCTGCCCAACTAGGTATACCTGTTATAGAGCTAGCAGTGTACATATTATTATTATATTTCACAGGAAAAACAGACATATAGGTTGTATTTACGTACATTTAAACAAATAACTAAACTATATGAACTAAACAATATTATACAAATTAGAAGGTGACTTGGAGTCATCGTGATATGCATATAAATGTAGTGATGTAGGTATTATTATTTTTAATTAATTTCACAAATGAAAATAAGTATCTATTGGGAACAGACATTGACAAAGCATGTACATATGTGACATTGTGCATAGTGCATATTATTTTGGTGATTTAGCGATGAAGTTTGAACACGAAATATCAAGACCAGGCCAAATTACTAAAACAATCGGGATTTTAGTACGGAAAAAAATGTCTCTATCCTGATTGTTTTATCGGAATAATAATATATGCTACAACAAGGACAATACTCAGCCATTATTCGGTATAACAAAGTTACAAAGTTATATAGTCCTGATATAACTTCGTCAAACTCGCTTTCCATTTTCAAGAAAAGACTAAATCAGGGATATCTCTCCGAAAATACCTGATCTCTCTCCTTTTCCTTCCTTCCCTTTGCTACGTAATATTTACTAAAGAAGGAATATTTATCCCTAAACACCTGATCTCCATTTCCTCTTGTTCCTTCCCAATCCTTTTTTTGCTATGATGTTTTTTTTATTTATCTTGGTGTTATGTATATTTTCTTTGTTCTTTTTTATCTTTATTTTTTTGTTGATGTACATATATAATTCTGTCAGTCTGTAATCTGGTTGGTTGGAAGAAATTGCCTAATGGCAATAAGCCCGCCAGTGTGCATTATATTTGTTTATTTTATGTACAATAAGTTAAAAAATTAAATAAAAATTAATAAATATAATTTGCTACAACAAGTACAATACTCAGCCATTATTCGGTATAATATGCTGCAACAAGGAAAATTACCTACTCAAACATTATTCGGTATAATATGCTGCAACAAGGACAATTACTCAAACATTGTTCAGTATAATATGCTGCAACAAGAACAATACTCAGCCATTATTCGGTATAATGTGCTGCAACAAGAACAATACTCAGCCATTATTCGGTATAATGTGCGGCAACAAGGACAATACTCAGACATTATTCGGTATAATGTGCTGTAACAAGGACAATACTCAGTAATTATTGTTTTAATTTCGGCACCCCAGTTAAATACCAGCATGGTGCAACTACATATTTTGATCACATCATGGATCAGGCACTGGGTATCCTACTCACAACCAAAATGTATTCAAATTGTTGTAAGTTAATAATTTATTCTTGCTCAGCTTAAATTGCAAAAGCTCTCGCATTCGTTATTATTGTACGTTTCAGCAAATAATGCTCGTATTTTAATCTTGTTTAGTAATGAAACACATCTGCAAAAAATCCAGACATTCTTTATACCTCTCTAATACTCGTTGATACATTTAGGTATATAAATTTTATTTTAAGCCAGCAAATTACAGGTTACTCCATACATGACAAATATAAAGGATTATATTCAATTATATTAGGTAGGTATATGTTTGGTTGAACATCCTGAAATTGGTTTGATCGTAATCAAAACGGAATATCTTTGAGACATCCTGTAGTGTATGTTGAAATTCAGATACTTACACAATACTGTGTAATTTTACTAGTGTAAACAAATATCTAATTTTTTTTATATTTATTTTTTCAAATACTTACAATGATAGTTACACAACAATTTAATATGTGACAAAAATTTAAATATGTTAGGATCCCACTAAATAGATTATTTTTTATGTCTATACCTACCATACGTAGGTATAGACATAAAAAAATTTGGGCTGATGCTAACGCTATAGTCCTCACTACTAAGTCACTCCACAAAGTATTCAAATTTTGTGTGGAATTTTTTCAGCATTTTCATGAAATGAGTTTTGTTAAATTATTTTAGTTTTTCATATTGTATTATGAAAACATGATAATTTTTCAATGCCATTTTATGAAAGTGATTTGCCTTTTTATTAATTTGCGAATGAAATTTTAAGTTTGCTGAGCTTGGGGTCACATTGCAATATTTGACAGTTAAAAAAAATTGAGTAGCTCTTATCAGATATCTTTCAAAATCTAATGAGGTAAAGCTTATATTAGACATACAAATTTGAAATTTTTAAATTAATCTAATGAGTACTTTAGTCTATAATCTATAAAGTAGAAAAAACATGCCGTACATAGTACATAGCACACACAGATACATTGTGATGAAACTTTCAGAATACAATCACAGTATGATACTAGTTGATAATCTACAATAAAAAAAAAAACTTAAAAATTCATTTACTCCCCACTACATCCCCTTAGGGTAGTGAGGAGTAACAATGTGTAGCGGGCTGAGCCAGCTAACATTTCCCCCGCTAAGCGACCCGACCGTTGTAACCCGTCGCTCGACGAAGCGACGGCGGCGACGGCTATCTTCTGCCGACTCTCGTCTAGTCAGGGTGTTGCGCCTCGTCTTCTCCATTTTTAATTCGCGTAGTTTTAATTAACGTTAATAAGTTTTTAATATATTGTATATGTAATAATTTGTGTTTCATTAAATACGATTGTAAGTAACTCATCTTTTGACATATTGAAATACCCACTGCCCTTTTAATAACTGTTTAATATTGTGCACTTCTATGCTATACGATTACTACCGGTAACGTATAGTATATTGGTGGACTGTTCGTCCATATTACACGTCTGGACAAACCGTAGAATAGGTACACGTCGATTGGTTCGATCCCAATCCAAACGTGCGAAAGGTTCATTCGTCCGGTAGTTCGATTCTGCCCAAACGAATAAAGTGGAACAGGGCTTCAAACCTCTGTGTTTCCTTCCACGAGAACCATACCTCCAAGGCCTCCCAAACAAGGTAATCAAATACCCATATAGGCAACATACATGACCCCCCATAAATGTTAATCAACAAAGTGCTTTCGTCACCATCAGACTCGGATCCATCCTTGGTGAATAGGTAGGAATATTAAAGATTTTGCAAAACAATACCTTACATTTTAAGTAATAATTTATTTATTTAGTAGCTATATAAGGCACTAATTTATGCTGTGAGTACATGTTTAATTTAATCAGTGGGTACCTATAACTATGGATTTCTACAAAAAAAAAGTTAAGATATAAAAAAAATACTCATTATAAATTCATATATTTGGAAGAACTCTAAAATGTAGACCATTACATATTAAAAAAGCCAAAAAAAGACGATTGTAAGAAAGACATAAAGTATATAAAATGAATTAATTTATATTTTTAATAAATGAAAATAAAAACACTTGTTTAGAATTAATTCCACTATTTATTTAAGGACTACAACCTACGACCAGTTTCGTGCTAAGCAAATTTTCAAGTAGTGACTTTCTACTTGAATTTTCTACTTGAAAATGTGCTTAGCACGAAGCCGGTCGTAGGTTGTAGTCCTTAAATAAATAGTGGAATTAATTCTAAACAAGTGTTTTTATTTTTATTTATTAAAAATATAAATTAATTTAAATGGAATCCCATCAAGAAATGACGATCAAAAAGTTAAATCTAATTATTTAAAATAAATAATATTATTATAACAATATAAAATAAAGAATTAAAAAATAAATTAATTTATATTTTTAATAAATAAAAATAAAAACACTTGTTTAGAATTAATTCCACTATTTATTTAAGGACTACAACCTACGACCGGTTTCGTGCTAAGCACATTTTCAAGTAGTGACTTTCTACTTGAATTTTCTACTTGAAAATTTGCTTAGCACGAAACCGGTCATAGGTTGTAGTCCTTAAATAAATAGTGGAATTAATTCTAAACAAGTGTTTTTATTTTATTTATTATAAATATAAATTAATTTAAATGGAATCCCATCAAGAACTGACGATCAAAAAGTTAAGTGACTTTCTACTTGAATTTTCTACTTGAAAATTTGCTTAGCACGAAACCGGTCATAGGTTGTAGTCCTTAAATAAATAGTGGAATTAATTCTAAACAAGTGTTTTTATTTTTATTTATTAAAAATATAAATTAATTTAAATGGAATCCCATCAAGAACTGACGATCAAAAAGTTAAATCTAATTATTTAAAATAAATAATATCATTATAACAATATAAAATAAAGAATTAAAAAATAAATTAATTTATATTTTTAATAAATAAAAATAAAAACACTTGTTTAGAATTAATTCCACTATTTATTTAAGGACTACAACCTACGACCGGTTTCGTGCTAAGCACATTTTCAAGTAGTGACTTTCTACTTGAATTTTCTACTTGAAATTATTTCTACTTTATTTTTATTTATTAAAAATATAAATTAATTTAAATGGAATTCCATCAAGAACTGACGATCAAAAAGTTAAATCTAATTATTTAAAATAAATAATATTATTATAACAATATAAAATAAAGAATTAAAAAAATAAATTAATTTATACCCCAAGATTATATTAACCCTTTTTCTATTATTTTACTATTAAGTGTTTTTTTTTATTTTGTTACCTTGCTGTTCATGATTTGATTCTCTTATTTCCGTTGGAAGATTGTTAAAAAATGTTCATTCATTCATTCATTCATTCATACCATCACGGCATATCCCACAATGTGGGGTAACCAGCGAAAGGTGTGCGGGTGTGCATTGCCTTATAAAAGGGAGAACAACACATCTATGTATACCCACACACCAGTCTCGTTTCACCAAAAAAGGCACTACATTCAGAATGGGTGGTAAACCTCATTGCTGAACTATGTGAGATGTTATTGTTGCCTGTTGTATTTTCGATTACCCGGCTATGTGTATTAGTGCTGCATAAATTATGTGATTAATTTTTAATGTTATATTTGTTTCTAGTACCTACGGTTTTCCCTTATAAACAAGTGATATACATGTTATTTTAATATCTGTAGTACCTAGGTATTGCAATTTTCTTAAAAATATCGTAAAATCTTGGAACTTTATTAATAAAATATATTACTAAATAATTCCAATAAATTATCTTTGACCAAATAACATTTAAAATCCATCGATAATATAACCTATTCAAAAGTTATATTACCAAGCATTTTAAAATATATAAGCGACGTAACTTTACCTGTTATGTCTACAATTATATTATATTCTGTAAATTAACATTTATGGACAAAAGTCGATAAAAAATATATCTATTTAGAAAATTTAATCAAGATTCCGTAATCGGTGTTGATTATAATTTGTGAATGGCGGCTCAATTATATTACTGTACAAAATGACCGCGGAATACAAAAAAATAATAATATCCATATCTTGATTATTCAATGATACAATATTTAATTTACGTTATAAAAATATCTTTGATTACATTTCATTTTTTAATTATCTATGCTGATTGTGCAACTTTCCATAAATTGTCTTTATTTGTTTTTTTTTTCTTTTATATTTTAAAATGGTAGCTATGAAATCACATACGAAATTAGTCAAATTTATTTTTTTTACTAGGGTCATCGACAATATGTCCTATTCTGATTCGTGTAAATTTTTCCGTCTGAATTTTAGTACATGAGAAATGTAAAAAAGTTGCTTGCATTTACACGGGACCATTACGTCACACCGTGCGGATAAAATCCTTTTATCCACGGTCGCCCGTTGGTTACAGACGTTTCAGTACTTGAATCAAAATTGGACATACTAGATTTTTTTTGATAATTCTATACTTACTTTTTAATTTTATATATTTTTTTCAATTGTCATGTATTAATATAGCATTATTATACATTATCATACCGTGTTATCATAAATGAAAGCTTTAATGGCATCTTTTTTTTTAATTTTATAGATACTTGGCATATCTACCATATATATTTACATTTATAGATATATATGTACATTCATACATACCTACCATCGCGGCATAATCCCATAATGTTGGGTAACCAGCGACAAGTGTGCGGGTGTACATTACCTTATAAAAGTAAGCACCACATTGTATCATTACACACCAGTGTCGTAATTTTACGCATGTGCACATGTAGGCATTCATTTATTACAATTAACTTTGCTTTAAACCACAAATGAGTAATTTCATTCGACCGGTTTTAAATAAATTTATTCCTGTATCACAAAGTTAATTTTAATAAACGAAATACTGGAAACTGTTTACCAAAAATAAACAATATTTCAATAGATGTCGTTATAAAAAAGTTATATTGTCTTTCATAGATGACGATGTTTTTTTTTAAATAAATAAATAAATATGTCCTTGTTAAACAAGTACATATACATCTTCCTACGTTCCCTAAAATAAGCATAAATGCTTGTGCTACAGGTGAACGAAATCGGTCGAGGCAGGATTCGAACTCGCGACCACTGGTTTACTAACCCAATGCGCTAACCATTCTGCCATTGACCCATCTAATACAATTATTCCCAATCTTATTTTCAAATAATGTGGTGTCACCTTGTAAAGTATTTATTACTTACTTATTTATTGTTAATACACAAACATTTGTACGTATTTAGGTTAAGTAAGTAACGCCCCACTAGGCTAAACCTGTTCTGGGGTTGTTACTTTTGTACAATTGGGTTTAGAAATTATGCGTATAGAATTTTTATATTTGGATCCTAAGAGAAAACAACAAAAAAGGCATAATTGGTGAACGTTGCGCGAGCGCTTAAAATGATCACGTAAACAAGCCGACAACAAAAGTTTATCCCGGTTCTCCTATAAAATTCTATATATCAGTTTCTCCTATAAACATATTAGTCATAAAAAAATCCATATTAAAATATTAGTTAATTAATAAATATGCAGCATGAAAAGATATATTTGGTCGTACCTTCACAGTTCTAGTGTAACTATTTCGTCGTTCCTTCACACTTCTAGTGTAACTATTTAGTCGTTCCTTCACAGTTCTAGTGTAACTATTTGGTCGTTCCGTCACAGTTCTAGTGTAACTATTTGGTCGTTCCTTCACAGTTCTAGTGTAACTATTTGGTCGTTCCTTCACAGTTCTAGTGTAACTTTTTTTTACTGTAACATGTTTTCATCACTCAAGTACGAATTAAGTGAGGTATGCGCCTTGCTTTGTGTTTACCAAATTTAAACATTAATTACGTATTATATAAACATTTTTTTCTATTATTTGTATATATTATTGGGAAAACTGGTTATTTGGAAAAAGTTCCAGTGTAAAATTTGATTATATTAAATATAAGTACCTACTATTACTTTTTACTCACAAACTTTGATTCATACCATACATAAGTCGTTGGATTTAGGAATTCATTTTTTTTCTTATTTTGAATAATACAACAAATTTAAATTCACGTTTCTCGGGTTGGTTGGAAGAGATTACCTGATGGCAATATATCTTTAATAATGGTACCTACTTTGTGCCATCGTTCCCGCAACAGGTCGAAGATTTCAATATAGATATATTTGTTTATTTATAATTTATTATTTTTAATTAAAATAATTGTGGGACAATCTGTATTTTATTACACCAGAAATAGGTAATTATCAACAAAATGGTGAATACATAATGATATTACCAATAATTAGCTATTGAGTGGGTGGGTCGGCGTTAAAATTTGTACTTAGATTTGTCAATATTACAAGTGACGACCTGTCATAAAATTTAATGACTTTTGATTCCAACATACTATCAATAAGCTCTTGAATAATAGCGTGGTCATCGTTAAAAAATCAATTAGAGATTTTTCATGCATTATTAATTTAAACGCTACAATTGTAATATATATACATTTTTTGTTTATATAAAACATCTTGTTTTGTTTATATTAAATATTGTGAATTTGATAAATAAATCTTATCATCACTCAAAAAATTCAAGTATGTAAGTACTTAAATCAACGAATTAGCTAATCACAGAATTGAATAAAAGAGGAAGGAAATAAAATGACTAAATAAAAATATCGTAAGAATCGACGAAACATTATCACTTGGGATATTCTTAAGTCTTGCTGATATCAATGAATATGAACTTAAAAATTTTGTAAAGTTCCCAGGAAAGGCAAGTTATTTTACGAGATCTAAGAAACATGCCGTAATTTTAGAGAAAACCAAGTTCCTCGGTAATTTGTTAAAAGTGGGCTTTTCAACATTACCCCCTATTCAGTAACTATTGTAACTAAAATAAGAACGATTCTAAAATTGTAGATTTTAGATTTTCGGTCTTATTTCAGCGTTATTAAATATAAATTTGGACTAAATGGAATAGGAGCATACCTATATTGGCTGGAATGTTCTTATAAAGTTCCTGAATTAGACGTATTTTGAATAATTCATAAAACGTCAGATTCAGTAAATTTTTAAGAATGTTCCGGCCAGTATAATTACGTTCCTATCCCATTTAGTCCAAATTGATA
Organism: Molanna angustata; assembly: GCA_963576475.1. Classification (NCBI taxonomy): domain Eukaryota; kingdom Metazoa; phylum Arthropoda; class Insecta; order Trichoptera; family Molannidae; genus Molanna; species Molanna angustata. The sequence goes on from OY754975.1 coordinate 31,177,117, forward strand.
TTTTATAACGCTGAAATAAGACCGTAAATCTAAAATCTACAATTTTAGAACGTTCCTATTTTAGTTACAATAGTTACTCAATATTATATTAGAATTATATTAGAACATTACGACAATATCATCTTTGTCGACAAATTAGATTACTTTAGTCTTTTTTTTATTATGTTGTGTAGGTACATTTTCGGCTATACTAGTTTGTACAATGCCTACTTCTAATTTTACAGAAATCATTTGAACTCTTGTAGTTCTTTTGTATCTCCGAAGTAGGAACTTTGCAATATCATTAAAACTTGTGTATTCGCATAACTGCTTCTGGAATATCGTCAGCAGCCAACATTGATAAGGATTATATTATTTTTTTTATGTTTGGCATGTCATCTGTTTATTTTATCTCACAGAATCCATCTTAATCTGTTTATTATGGTTCACTGATGGACCGTATTGGGGACAAGTGTTTAAAAGTGGACATTTTCATATTTTTTATCTCTTTTTCTTCATTGTGTTAAACTTTGAGTACTCACGACAACTATAAGACCCTTCGTATCAAAGGAGTGATTCATTTTCCATCTATTCATTTTTTCTGTCCCTGTTTATCCTCTTCTGGATGTTGAAAAAAATATAAATAATTTTATGTACGCATGACAGACTGGATTTTTCAGATCTTTATGACAAATTACTTCATATTTCCTTCATTATAACATGGTTGTATGTTGCTTCTCGAACAACTCGAATCACACACCCAATGACAATTTGCCATATTCTGGAGACTATTGACATTTATCGTGTCACAGATTAAAACTGTGTCTCCATAGGGAATCGAACTCAGGACATCTCACTTTGTAGTCAAATATCTAATCATTAGCCACGAAAGCGCGAAGTTTGTTGGCAATTTGGCACGTTTTGATTGTTTTTGAGGCTACTTATTAAATAAAAGAGTTGTGTCAAAAAATATATTTAATCATAAAACAAATCAATTTAAATGTTGATAAAAGATTTTAACTTGAATTCACAATTCCTAGTCCAGTTCTACAACTGATTGAAGAGTTATTATACCCATTTTTGTCGTTAGAATACAGTTGATCCTGAAGAAGATATTGGTACAACAGGGAAATGCTCATTTATACAGCAACCAATCGAAAACTATAATAGATAGGCTATCGAAAACAAAAGAGAAAGGCTATCGTAGTTTCACTGGATTTCTGGATCCAGGCCCACGAGCACAGTCGACCAGAGTATTAGTCAGAATAGACGAACCACACGAGCTTGTGACCATGTATGCGGGCTTTGGGGCCCTTTTATGACTCGAGTCACACTCACCTCTCACCCACCAACCTCCGACTGATACTCCACTCCCCTGCACAATATATTTAAAGACTGCACAATATATTTTACCACTCTATCCAGAAAATCTTTTGTTTTACCCCAAGGTCCTTTAAGTAGGAATATAAAGACTTTGCGGGCAGGCATTTCGCCTCCATTTCTACAGCATATATATTTGTGCTAAAGCCATTTTGAACTGTTTTATCTACAAAATCTTTGTACTTGTTTAGCTTGTATTGGTGGTCTTTTAAAATATTTGTGTCCTATGGAACAGTCATCTCCACATAAATAATTACTTTCAATTGTCAAGTTAGGCCCAAGAGATAAATTGCTGATCTCCTTTGGAAGGGTATATATTTCTCTACTTTCGTATCCATCAGGATATTCCAGTCATCTGACTTCCTAATTATTGATACTAATTTCTTTGTAGTAGGTCTGACTTCTTGTCCCGGTTTTACAAATGTTTCAACTGACTATTTTAATGTGGTTAATCCTGTGATAGCCCTTGCCAACTCAAGACTAGAAGCTTCTTTCACAATTTCAAGCACTCTATCGTGTTTGTATATTGAACCTTCTTTTACTAACTAAAAAAACAAAGAAAAGATGGAAAGACATTTGAACTTCATTATTTCAGGAGCTTTAGCTTCTGCCACACAACAGATGAATCAAAAGATTAATAGGATATATTTAATGGAACATTAATTATTTATATAAATAAAAATAATTTGATTGCGTGTTGTTTCTAATTTATTCTCTTTAAATATATTGAATCGATCAATTGTTTCCTGCGTAATTACTTGTTTCTTTTTTTCAAATTTCCCTCAATGCAATCGTGTTCGTAAATGTATCATCTTTTATTAATTTGCTGTTCGAAAATGCACCGCAACGTTATTTTTATCGCGAAGAGCACCCGCTTATTCTGTGGACATATAAAATTCACAATGGAGACAATCAGACGTCAGTAATGACCATCGTAACATTTCGATAATTTATGTCACGTATACCGTCATTTTTATACGACAGTCAAAGACTTGAGTCTACTGAATTATTTCCGTGTTCAGGAAAACGTCACCACAAATCAATATTTATTTGTCTTGATTTCAGACACCGCTTTTAGAAGTATATTTATTTATTTATTTGAATCTTCTTGTACATACAATTTGTACACTGGCGGGCTTATTGCCTAGTGGCAATTTCTCCCAACCAACCAGAGTTAATGTTAAGTATACAAAACAATGTGTACTATGGCAATCAGTTACATAATCATATTACAAAATAAATAAATACAGCAGAATAAAAGTAAAAAAAAAAAAAACAAATAAGATAGCATAAAAGAACAATTCATAGCAATGATAGGAAAACTAAAGGATAAGGAAAGGAAGAGGAGAGGAAGATGTAATCAGATGTTGTCAGATAAATATTTTTGCTTTAGCCTTTTCTTGAAGATGTTTAATGAGATAGACGACGTAATATCAGGACATAGACTATTCCATAGTCTAGCCGAATGTACTAATGTATATTGATATCAATAAAGTACTTTGAAAATTATTAAGCATAAATTACATAATCAATAATACCAAAGAAATCCGTGGAGGCCTTCAAGATGTGAACCTCCAGACGAATTCTGGTTATATTTTGGAGGTACCATGTTATAAATAATACGCTTCTCAGCATAATTGAGGAAGATAAGCATCGCTTTGATGTCAAGCAATCCTCAAGATGGTTGTATCTTATGAAGTTAGATTATTTTTAATTTTTTTATCAATAATTATTTTAATTATGTCTTATAATTTTATAGATTTGGAGATTTTTCAAAGAAATGTATGATTTTTATTTATTTTGTTTCCTCTTTCTTTATGTTTATTTTCTTCGGTATTTATTTATTATTTTATACTTTATTTGTTTTTTATTGCCTTTATTATTAGGAATCTTTTATATTTTATTTGAATTAAATTCTTTAATTTAATAATTTTAATTAATTTTATATTAAAATAATAATTTAAATTAATAAAATTTCCAATGTAGAAGAAGACGATTTTAAATAGGGAAACAGCGTGATGGTACGTAAACATAACGACTGAACTCTTTCTTCTAGTCAAATCTCTCTCTATTCATAGCCACAGACAACTGTAGGTATACGAACGTAGTTTCTGGCTATGGGGTTGGTATTGTAATTGAATACGTTCTGACGTTGATATATTGTCGTTTGTCATCGCCGTCGTTCGTTATGTTGGCAACACGACACAGACCGACCATCCAGCAATCCGGAATTGTGACTGGCTTCAGACCGCTCACGGCTGCCAACCTCGCCATCTTGTTAGCAGAGAGCGGAAACGGACGGACGGTATAATTTAAAATTTCATGTGGCAGCAACCATTGTGTATTGATTGAGCCAAAAATACATTTTCAGAACAGCATTGTTCTCAAGTGCCGTTGGTAATGGACATTTTGATAGTCTGGTGAACTTCTGAAATTCAATTTAGATGCGTCAAAAGCGCTGGATTATCAATCTAATAAACACAAGTAAATAAAATAACATTGAGGTCACCCTTTTCAAAATATTATTATTATTATTACTATGTCCTCACTACCCCATGAGGACATAGTGGGGAGTTGTGAATTCGTATTTTTTTTCGTATTCTTATCGATTATAGACCATAGTACTCATTCGATTCTTTTCAAATATTGCAAATTTGTATGTCTGATACTCGCTTAGACCCCATTAGATTTTGAAGGATAGGTATCTGAATAGTGCTTCTCAATTTTTTTTAACTGACAAATATTTCCAAAGTTTTTAAAAATATCGAAAAAAGCCGAAACACCCTGTGGTATTTGGTTTCGCCATACCAATTCACATTTTGTGATATCCTCGGAGACCGTCGGCAATTGTCGGCGGTATCCGGAAAAACAAAAGATTCGTTCGAATGGCGTGGGTCGGGCCATTCCGTGAAAAAATGTTGATATGAAAACACCGTCTGTATTGTTAATTATTATTAAGTGTATTTTTATAATTTGATATATACATTTGTATCAGATAAATAATTATAATTAAAGTGGTTTAAAATTAACAACGAAAGTATTCTTATTAAAATATACCACACACCCCAACTAGACAATTTAATCCATCTGTCGATTCGTTCAAGAGAATGTAATTCTTTTGAAGGAAGATCAGTTTAAATCCAGAATGCGTGTATGAAGGAATTGTATGCAGGGTCTACTTTTTTCACGGCTTTTCCAACTTTGAAGTCAAAAAACACCAATTTAGAGGCTTCGCAGCATATATGTCCCATGTACGGATTTACTCAGAATTCGGAGTAGAACATTTCGTGTGTCTTTGTGTCTGTGTGTGTGTGTCTGTGTGTGTGTCCGTTCGTCCCTTATAACTTTTGATCCGCTCAATTTACAAAATTCTGAGTTAACTTTTATACTCAGAATTTTGAATTTTTGTTTCAGTCAGGGGTTATCAACTTTTGAAATTTTGGTTTATTTTTCCAACATTTTTAATCAACTTTTGAAATGTAAAAATCTTTTTCAAAAAATTTCCAGGGTTTCAAACATTTTTTATTAAGAATATTTTTTTTATTATAAATTTATGAGTTTAATGCCTATATTTCCCAATATTTTAAAAATATCGAAAAAAGCCGAAACACCCCAACTAGATAATTTAATTTTCTATAAAAAGTATAAATATTGTAGAAGTAAATCTCAATTTTTTTTAACAATTTTTATAAAAATTGAATTCAGTGACGACATCACTTCATACAATTCGCCTATACACAATATGTAAGAAGACTTAATAGTTTGATACTTAATCTCCAAACAAACATACATACCATCATGCATTTTCATATTCTGGGTAGGAAAAAAGGACTGACCTCCATACTATCCCATCTTGACATACAAACATACCTGTGTTGTATAGAAAACGAAATATCTTAAAATATTCAATAATTTGGATTAATGGGTATATAGTTTGGTACTAATTCTTCAACTATACATACTATCACTATCGACAGTTCGATCTCATGTGTTACATGCAACTAGTCAATAGAAAAAATACTCTCTCACACCAATATTGACACTCTTTCGAAAGAGTTATGATCTCGTGTTTGAGAGAGGAGCATCGTACTTACACGTAACATAATAACACATCAGAATTCTTCAATTTTTTATCAAATTTTATATTCAAATTTTATTAACAAAAATGGATTAAAATTCAATTATTTTATTAACGCTTAACCTAAGATGACAACAAAGATATTTTTAATTAAGTATCGTTGAAAGACAAAAAAGAGCTCAAAAGTTTATTTTTTCGCAGGTTTTCGCACAAAGAGATGTGGGTTTAATTTATTTACGTTGTTTAAAAAATTAAAACGTCTCTTATCAAAGGGAACGAATTCCCTGTGTGATATCGTGGTCTTTGATAATGTATTTTATTCAGAGTGCACAAAAATGTGTGATCTATGTTGAACTTTAACAAAAACTTAAAACAAAAATCCTTTTCCACAGTGCTGTGACATTCCTGCAAAAAAATGTATTTATTCTTTTAAACTTTTAGGGGCGTTCCATCAGAAACCATTCACTGTAAATCCTTTTCCACAGTGCTGTGACATTCCTGCAAAATATTTATTTCTTCTTTTAAACTTTTAGGGGCGTTCCATCAGAAACCATTCACTGTAATGCTTTTTAAACCTCACTGCAGATCTTTAAAAAAGCATTACGGTGAATGCCTGTTTAGTACCTACACAAATTTGACTAATAATACAAGTAATAATGCGTTCTTTGTTTATTTATTATATTCTTTTTTTTTCGTTTCGTGTTTAAATGTTTTCATAATTTTATAATTTTATTTTATTTTTGTATTATTATCTATATGAATCTAAATCAGAAATGAGGACATAAGGAAAGAATGTTGGATAAAGAAAGATGTTATTAATAGAATGAAAGTGAACACATTGAGATGGTTTGGCCACATTGGGAGAATGAATGAGGAACGCCTGACGAAGAAAATATACATTACGGACAGGAATGGAATAAGAGGTCGGGGCCGCCCAAGGAAGGGATGGCACGTCCATGTGAACGGTATTTTGAAAGACGGAAATGTTAGAAGCGTGAACAACAGACGAACATGTATAAGACGATTTATGAATGTTGACGAGGCGACGAATGTATGTCAAGATAGAAGTAAGTGGCGTTCGGTTCTCTCTGCCTACCCCGTGAGGGACATGGCGTGATAGTATGTATGTATGTATGTATCGTCCAAGGCATTGCTGAAAACCAGCTGCACTGTGGGTCTCCACGGGTGTACAGCTGAGCAATAGCCTATTTGTTGTATAATAGTGCAAAAAATGTATATTTTTTTGTTATTTTTATATATATGCAACAAATATATTATTATTTATTTATTTAAACTGGAATTAAATATATATTCATTTTTCTTTATTTATATGCAATCAAGTATATTGCTGTAAGTATAAATATTTATCCACTTGTTCTAAATTGTACATTCACCACTCATATCTCGCATTTCGTTCGCCTTTCGCGCTTTTGTTGCGAACGAGTTGGGGCGTAGAGCGAGATGACTACAAAATTTGTTTGACGCTGTCTAATGCTTTGAATAACATGGCACTATAATACATTCAAGAGCTGTGTCAGAGAAAAGAACTCTCTGGGAGGCATCTCACACTCAGGTCTTCTGAATCACAGAGTAACAACTCCCTAAAAGAGTTGGACAGGGCCAACAAAGCGGCTTTCTATAATCGATGCTTTAATGTCAGTGGTCATATAGGACTGAAAACAGCTTTGTTTCGTAGAGCAACATAAGATCCTTATAAGCGCCCTTGGAAAGATCCTGAATCATTTAACGGCGCTATATAAATAATTCATTATTATCATTCAGTCTCTTTGCGAAAATACGAAATGAATATATAAGAGGTAGCCTGGGTGTACGCGATGTATCCGATAAAGTGATGGAGAATAGGCTGAGGTGGTTCGGGCATATCCTTAGAAAACCGCCAGAATATATAGGAAACACTGCACTGGACCATCGAGTGTCTGGCAAAAGATCCAGAGGGCGTCCCAAAAAACGATGGAAAGACCTGGTAGCTGAGAACATGCAGGAATGTGATGTCTCTGAGGACGATGCTCAGGATAGGGCGAAGTGGAGGAGCGCAGTGAGGAGAGCTGACCCCACCACCATGTGGGATACAAGCTAAGGAAGAGAGAGAGATTCAGTCTCTTTGCGGAGTAATCGGTGAAATATAAACCAAAAATGGCGTGATGTCAACTCATTAAATTTAATTTACACGTGTCCCTCCCATAAACGTTATTTTTCGTTTTCGGGATAAGTAGCTACGTGATGGTATACGTATAACGTATATCCTTATGAAAAGCGTAAAATAAATTATCAGTTTTTTTTTCTCCTCGAAAGGGTGGGGTTCGGAATTTACGCCGTACATTCGCGTCCTTATTTGACAAATGTTTTCTGCTATTCATTTGGCAACAAGAAAATCACACGGGTGACCATTTGTCATCTTCACGGCGGGAAAAATATTGTCACCAATCGTAGCGTTTTTTAACACCCTCAGTTTACAAAAATATCCGCCGCCGTGAATACATTCCGACGCGGACGAAGAGCGCCACCTTTTGACAGCTGAAAAAAATCGTCGCGATTGTGTGAAGCGCACCCCCGACTAACAATGCAGCAATATGCTTGTACAATATTAATGTTGGTCTCCCTCTAAAAATCCGATGTCAGGATGGTTAACGATGCTGCATTCAAACATATTCCATTTTCAAATAATATTAATTAATTGGTAAAAAAAAAACGTCAGAAAGATCCATTAGTTACCTTTAATATGTATAAAAAAGACCGTTCTTCAACACCATCAACCATCCTGTTTATGCGAACTTAAAATGGGTCTTTAAGATAGAATTTAAAAACTTCGATCAACTCGAAAATCTTTCAGATACTTTTTAAAAAGAGCGAAATATGAGTTTCTTTTGCGTCATGCTACTCTTCCCTCACTTATTCGTGACATACTACATATTTTTCCTGCAGGCTAAGTCTGTAAGTAGATCTCGACCGATAAATGTCGATATTAACTGTCAAAATATCGACTTATCGATATTTTGACAGTTTTGGTAGTCACTAAGCAGATAACGCGTCGAATCGTTCTCGCCCACTTATTTGACGGCGAGATTGGGTCGACATCGAGTCGAGAGACAAGATCTAACGCCGCCATGTTGAATGAAATGGCATTTTTTACGCGAACAATGCCGAATTTCATATTTATTTTGAGAATAATTATATAAACGGGTTAAACAATGCCGTTTAAGAGATTCTTCAAACCCTTTAAATATTCCGCGTAATTCATTTATTGCTAATTACCGCGTAACAAAAGTTTTATATGGATATATGTTTATTGGAAATATGCGTCCGTAAATGTTTTCCGTAGGTTGATTTGAAATAATTTTTGTTTTTGAGAAAGTATTCTTGTAAGCGATATTATCACATATGTATTTTAACACTTAACAAAAGAAAATTCGGCATAGTTTTTAGTAAAAAAAAAACAACACGCTGCTGTCATCACATTTGATAAATTGATCGAAATATAATTAAACATAACTTTTAAAATTACTCTCAAAACATTCAATAAACACAAATGAAACTTAATTTAATCGTAGGTATTATAACTTGCTTTCGTGCTTAAAAATATGACCATATGATATTTATTTAACAAATTTGACATTTACTCAAATCATGGGGAAAATATTGTGTATTGCCATAAATGATAATTCAAAAATGTACCGCAAGCCAGCCCAACGGCGACAAATACTAATAAGTGCATTTACGAACTTGACAGCGCTTAGTGACTACGAATTGTCGTCACGGGCGTAAACATGGCGAGAAGAGCGGCGAGACGTTGTCGGACTTTTTTACTGACTTGGCCTGCTGTTTGCTGTTTTTGGTATCGCTAGCCATTTGCTCGACTTATTTCGAATTCAAAACATCAATAGTTAAAATCCTTAAGATCATTTCTCTCAAGCGAATATTAACTAAGTAACTTAATTTTTCGAACCCTGTGTATATTATTTTAACTCAAACGACAGCAAGTACCTACTCGATCTCGCCTTTAACTAAAACGAGTGGGTTGTGGCCAACGCTAAACTTCTCACTAACAAGTCATTCTATAAAGTATTCAAATTTTGTATGCAAAATATTCAGCATTTTCATGAAATAAGTTTGTTAAATTATTTTTTCTTTCGATATTTTATTATGAAAACTTAATAACTCTTCAATGCCATTTTATGAGAGTGATGTGCCTTTTTACCAATTTAAAAATAAAAAAAATCAAATTTCAAGTTTCCTGAGCTTTGAATCACTTTGAAATATTTGACAGTTAAAAAAATTGAGAAGCACTATTCAGATATCCTTCGAAATCTAATGGGGTCTAAGCGAGTATTAGATATACAAATTTGCAAAATTTCAAAATAATCGAATGAGTAACTTAGTCTATAATCGATGAAGTAAAATAAACACGCCGTACATAGCACACAGCACTCAGCACATAGAACACACACACACATATACATTGTGATGAAACTTTCAGAATACATTCTCAGCATGATACTAGTTGATAATATGCAATAAAAAATACCCTTAAAAATTGCGAAATCATAACTCCCCACTAATCTCCTTGGGTTAGTGAGGAGTAAAAAACTATTTGTATGACTCAATATTAATAAATGGGTGAAATTGTCTTTTATACTTCGAATCATTAATTATTGTGTGGATATGAGTTATAGTTTTTCAATCAATTCTTTGTTTGTTTTTTAATAATAATATTGTTCAATACGACTGATTATTTGTGTGTATCTCGTGACAGAGAAAAAACTAACATATATATTACAAATCGTTATTATAATTAACGCTGATCTTTTGTAATCCCTGACGAGGTCATTTCTTTTGATACATTCGCGTTTGTTTTTTGCATCAAGTCATCAACGACAGGAAATATCCGTCAAAGTGATCATCAGATATATTTCTGAACATATTATTCATCAAAAGCTGTGGTTATGTTTTTGTCTTGCTAATTTTCCAATGAAACAGATATAAGTATGTTATTCACAATGGAAAACACTTTTCTTTGTGAATCGAATGAGTTTTGTATATGTTTATTTGTTGAACGATCATTCGTACGATCATTTTGCTGTCCCTCATTCAAATACAAAATACGTTTTGAACTTTGGAGAAATGAATAGAATGCCTTTAAACAAATATTTAATATCTCAATAGAGACGAAGTTGGGATATTATAGAAGAACCAGAAACTCAAGGCACCTACAGGGCTTACGACCTGTCATCGGCTGGTTTATGTGATCACTTTATGCGCTTGCGCAACGTTCACCAATTATGCCTTCTTATTGAGTTCCCTTATCAATGTAATTTTTGAAAGTTCTATATATTTGAATAATGTGAAACAATTCATTTGAAAATAGTGCATTATTACTATTGCCATCTATGAAGTAACGAAGAAACCTTTTTTGTAACGCCATCTATTGAGAAATTGGTAAAATTATTTAAATGATTATATATTTTACTATTAAAAAATGGCTATAAATTACAGCTAAGCACTCGCAACAAAGGTAGTATAAAGACAATAAAAAATATTATATTTTAAAATGTAGATGGTACAATATATTATGTTTTCATAATGTTAACGAAAACGTCGTTACATTTTTTTTTTATAAAAATATATATATTGAACTTAAAACTAAATATTTTTATTTTTAGTTTTAATTATTCTATTCAAAATGTATATCTAAATAAAAAATATTGAATATTGATTTAAAAGCGGCATTTAAAAAATTGTACCTTTAACATCGGAATTTAAAAGAAATAGTATCTTTAAAAGCGGTATTTAAAAAAAATATTATCTTTAAAAGCGGCATTTAAAAAAAATATTATCTTTAAAAGCGGCATTTAAAAAAAATAGTATCTTTAAAAGCGGCATTTAAAAAAAATATTATCTTTAAAAGCGGCATTTAAAAAAAATAGTATCTTTAAAAGTGGCATTTAAAAAATTTTCGGCATTTAAAAAAAATAATATCTTTTAACGGAATTTTGATCAATTTGTTCTGTCGAATATTTTTATAGTTGCATATATGCAAACATTGGATTGGATTCTCCTTCTCGGAAGTCAATGATATTTTTATGACAAATTTATAACATCTCAATAGAGACGAAGTTGGAATATTATAGGAGAACCGGAAATATATAGAACTTAAAATTGGATTGATAGAGAACTCAATTAAAATGCATTATCGGTGAACGTTGCGCAAGCGCGTAAAGTGATGACGTAAACCAGCCGATGACAGGTCGTAATCCCTTTATGTACCATGATTTCCTGGTTCTCTTATAATATTTCAACTTTGTCTTTATTGAGATGTTAAAATTTTGTTCTGTGTTAAATTAATATTTTACATAGATTATTATATTATTTGACTATTTAATATCTTAATAGAGACATAGTTGGAATGTTATAACAGATCCAGGAAATCAAGACACCTACAGGGCTTACGACCTGTCATTGGATGGTGATCACTTTATCGCTAGCGCAACATATCAAAAATATGATAGACTCCCAGCAAGGATGGAGATCCAATGTATGCGTGTATAATGCGATCATAAAATATTCGATATATATTTTAATGTGGTAGAAAATAAAAAAAAGATGTACTTTTAACATATTTAGTGCCTGTCTCCAGACTTTCATTTCATTCTTATATCTTTTTTTGCAATACCTCGTCGTATAAATCATTTTAAAAGTGCAACAGAAAACGTGAAATTTTTCATATTTATGAAATTCACCGTTTCTTAAAGTATGCAGATAATGTAATCACAAAACTGTAATGACATGGAAAGGGAAAAAAAAGGGTTGAAGATTTTCTTTCTGTTTCGTTTTAACGTCTTTACTTCGTTTTTATTTATTTTTAATTCTGTTTTATGCAAGTTTCATTTTAACGACTAAGTTTCGTTATATCCTGACGAAAATCTTACCCTAAACTTAAGATGACCGATTTTGTAGCAAATTTGTTGTTTTTCGGAGTATGTACATTGTAAATATGTATTTCTAATTTAATTGGATCTATTGTCAAATTTAGTGTCAGGACATATCCCAATCCAAAGGTTCCGGGTTGGATTCTCGGCGAAAACACAGCTTTTCATTTCGATCTGCATTTTTGTGATGATAATCATCAGTGATTTCTAGAGTGTGGCAACTTCTTTTTGGTACCTATATGTCAGATTTTTGCTTACTATAAAAATGCATTTTATAGTTAGCAATTTCATACGAACGGACGGACGACAAATAACTCACAATATTTAAAAATAAAAATTACTCGTGTTTCGGGATTGCCATCGATATTATAATGTATCTTCGTTTTGTACAACCCTGAAAAAAATACCCACCGAACGTTTGCATTAATTCAACTTTAACATTCCGTGTCGACGAAAAAAACCCCATCACGACATCATAAATTAAAAATTAAAATCGTCTTAAGAAATGCTCCGGGGGTGTATTATTTGAAGGCGTTGTTGAAACATTTCTAGGAAAAGAGTGGAAAAATTGCCATTTGCAAACGGTTTTTTGTCGCGAAAAATACGTAGTAGTCAGTAATCCAGATTTTTCCGACATTATGCATGCAAATTGCATTTTTATGTATATTCTGCATCTGAATACCTTCCATTGTGAAACGTTGTTACTTCTGCAAAACGGCAACATTTCATTTCAGCTGTTGGCCAAATATTCTTATTTTTTTTATTCTAGATCATTTTAAGGCCACTGATAGACATTCTGTTCTAAACAGACAGAGGTTCGAATGCAGAGTCCTACCTAAATACTAAATTCTAAATACTAACCATGTTTACATTGCACAGTCGCTCACTTGAGTTAGGAGATCACGTGGCTTCCTAACTGGAGGATGCTACTAAGTTTTTGTATGATAATTGCATTGCAGAGACATATCTAAATACTTAGCGCATGCACGGTGGCGTAAACTAACATTTGCGAACTGTCAAAAAGTAAGGTTGATCGCGAGTAACCTTACGAGTGGTTTAATAATAAAATACAAGATGTTTTCGATGAATGGTGATTTTAGCAACGTCAAATATGTATTTGATAATTTTGTCAAATCAAATACCAAACAGAATATTCAGTTATCTATACGAGTTGTCAAAAATTCGCTGGAATTTCAGAAAAATCGTGACATCGAGCTGTCAGGTTAGCTTGGTTTCATGTGTTTGTGTTGTTATGACAAAAAAAACATTTTTAACGTCAGTATAAAATCATTGAAAAACTACCTATCTCTTTCCTTCGTACACAATAATGTGAAATTCTACGCCATCGATCATAAGTTTGGCGCAGTATTTAGTTAGTGATGTCTCTGCAACGCAATTGCTAACTTAAGTATACTAAATACTCCAGTGAGGTTAGGAGTTAGTATTTAGTTGCCTAGGACTGTGCATTCGGTCATAAATTGATTAGATATTATATATTTTACATACTTCTTTCATTACTGTCAAAGTTTTCAAATAGTTTTCTGTGATTCATTTTCCAAAAACATTTTTTTCTTTGTTTTCACATACATATTTATTCGCCGCTTGCCGCCGTGTTTCATTTGTGTAAAAGGAAATTGAAAACTCCGATTGACCGAGTCACCCTTTCGCTTCCTCTTCCCTCATAGTTCACCCCTTTATCTCTTGTTCCTGGAGGGCAGGGGTAGTTTTTGCACTGCAGACGACTCAAGACAATCAATTATGTGTAAGTACAGCAGAATGGGGTAGGTCGGTCTGCCTTTGATGTTTCTGTTGTTCCTGGCTAAACTTTGAGAACGAGACACGGCTAGAGCTTCCAAATAGAATATTCGGTTTTCGAAGAATTATTCATATATTCGAAGTAGGTATACAATTTTGTATATTTAATCAAATATACGAATTAATTTTCGTTCAAATTTCGATATAAAAGATAGCATTGATCAATCAACATATATGAAAAAAAAATGAAAAGAGAACCTATTAGTGAAGATTAAAAAAAATATAATTTGAAATGAGAACCTATTTCTCTACATTTTGAAAGTCTGGAGATATAAAATTTGAAATGAGAATTTATGAAAGTCTGAAAAAATAAAATTTGAAATGAGAACCTATTTCTCTACATTATGAAAGTCTGAAGATATAAAATTTGAAATGAGAATTTATGAAAGTCTGAAAAAATAAAATTTGAAATGAGAACCTATTTCTCTACATTATGAATATCTGAAAAAATAAAATTTGAAATGAGAACCTATTTCTCTAAATTATGAAAGTCAAAAAAATATCTGAAATATCTGAAAAAATAAAATTAGAAATGAGAACCTATTTCTCAAAAAAATAAAATTTGAAAAGGTAGTCCAATACAACTTGGATTATTCTTTTCAAAATTCTAACTATCCAACTCTTATAATAATAATAATTAATATACACATCCTTGCACCCTGCGTAAGTGGCGAGTTTATTGCCATATGGAAATTTCTTCCAACTAGACAGTGTTTCCACCCCATAGAAGCAGGACGTTTGCACAGTAACCAAACGGCTTATCAACTGTGCCACGGCTGTCGGCTTATTACTTAATATTTGATTTCTTGGAATAATTGTGTAAGTGACATACAGAAAAATATGCATAAATATTTATGTTTTTTTTCGGGTATATTAAACATTAGTTGTATATTTAACTATATTAATTAACCTACCTCAGTATTTTGAATATTATCTATCTGTTTATTTCAAATATTATGTCAATATTTCGAATATCTCTTTTTTTCGAATATTATCTCTTTATTTCGAATATTATCTCCCGAAACTACGTTTAACTGAACTGAACTAAACCAAACAGTCGTGTATTTTGATATTATTACAGTATTCCTCGAATTAAATCAATTACGCTTCGAGCAGTCTTCTTCTTCTTCTTTCTCGACTTTTTCCTCTGCCTCTCTCTTTCTCTCTCGACTGCTGGATATAAGCCTGCTCCGTTTGCTTCCACTGGTCTCTGTTTGTCCCCTCTGCTTCGAGCAGCGGTCTTGTACTATTCAGACATGATCTGTTCCATTCCTAATATTATTTACATGAAGCTGGTTATCGAAAATACCACAGGCAAAATAACATCACACTTAACTCAGCAATGATGTTTGCCACTCATTCTGAATATAGTGCATTTTTATATGATACGATGCCGGTGTGTGGAGATACAGGCATGTGTCATGATTCCTTTTATATGGATCAAATATATATATTTTAATTGCATATACGCAAAGATGGCGTTACAAAAAAAGGTTTATTTATTACTTCATAGATGGCAATAATAATAATGCATTATTTTCAAATGAATTGTTTTACATTATTCAAATATATAGAACTTTCAAAAATACATTGATAAGGGAACTCAATAAGAAGGCATAATTGGTGAACGTTGCGCAAGCGCATAAAGTGATCACATAAACCAGCCGATGACAGGTCGTAAGCCATGTAGGTGCCTGAGTTCCTGGTTCTTCTATAATATCCCAACTTCGTCTCTATTCAGATGTTATTGTCAATAAAAATATCCTTTTATATGGTTCCGCACACTCGTCGCTGGTTACCCCATATTGTGATCGATGTCATTATGGTATTTTTGAATGAAACAGATGAATTTAAAGTCAAGTTTTAGAGTTAAATTGCAAATTTATGCGGCGGATTAAAATTTATAATTCACTCGAAAGGTTTTACTATGTGAATATAGAGATGGTATCTTAATTTAAAACGCAGTGCAAGTGACTTTAAATGCAGTAATTAAGTTTCTTTATTTATTGCAGAATCATCCTGTTTGAGAAAATGAATGATTCTTTTTAACTCCTCACTACCCCAAGGGCTTATAGTGGAGAGTTATGAATTCGCAATTTTTAAGGTTATTTTTTTATATTGCAGATTATCAACTAGTATCACGCTGAGATTGTATTCTGAAGGATTCATCACAATGTGTATGTGTGTGTACTATGTGCTATGTACAGCGTGTTTATTCTACTTTATCGATTGCAGTATAGAGTACACATTCGATTCTTTTCAAATTTCGCCAATTCGTATATCTAATATTCGCTTAAACCCCATTAGATTTTGAAGGATATCTTATCAGAGCTTATCATTTTTTTAACTGTTAAATATTAAATAAAGTGACCCCAAGCTCGGGAAACTTAAAATTTGATATTTTCATTTTAAAATTGCTAAAAAGGCACATTACTTGAACTACCTAGATTTCATTATGAAATATTTACATAAAATGTAACTTAAAATCATTTCACGAAAATGCTGAAAGATTTCCATATAAAATATAAATATTTTGTGGAGTGACTTGATAGTGAGGAGTATATCCTTGGCTACAACCCACTCGTTTTATCATAATCAATGCACGTTTCTTCGTCCTGCTAAACTGATATTTATGGTGCGTTTACCATCGTATAACTGAATTATGTAATAGTTGAATTTATAAATTACCGTTCAGAATTACAAATTTCAGAAGTTTTACAGGATGACTTGATCTCAGTATTTTGTTTAATGAATCAGAACATACTACATTACTTAAGTATTCATTTGAATATTATTATTATTTTATATTTAAGTACTTATAGTTCGAGGTAGTAGATTTTTATTATTCTTAACTTAGTACACCAGAATAAATACAAAGTTTAAGTAGATTTCTGTAACTTAAATAAATAACATTATATATACTAATAAAAGTTTCAATAATAGTGCATTATTTGACATTTGAACCACATCGTAAATTATGCATTTTACTTAAGTTATCCAAACTTATTCATTTTAAGACAAATTTTTATCTTCTCAATAGAGACGAAGTTGGAAAATTATAGGAGAACCAGGAACTCAAGGCACCTACAGGGCTTATGACCGGTAATCGATTGGTTTACGTGATCACTTTTTTAATTATGCCTTCTTATTGAGTTCCATATCAATCAAATTTGAAAGCTCTGTATATTTGAGTCATAAAAATCTGTTCTTCGTGAAGTGACGAAGAAACATATTTGTAACTCCATCTATGTATTGAGAAATTGGTTTTGTAGACAATGAAAGCAACAGTCGTTTTTATTGACTCCCGACACGGAAAAGAATCGAATGTTTGCGGATATGTAAAAATATTAATTTTAGTTTTATATATTATATTCATATTTGATAGGTACATTTATTTTAATAGTTATTATCCATAATATATATTTTATTTTCTGTCCTCCTTTATATGTATATGTTAGGTATATATATTTTTTGCTTGTGTTTCATCCATTAACTGATGACGCTATGAGAAAGATTTTGACAAAGGTCCATTGTTTGTGGATATGATAGTTTTGTTGAAGAGGGCACAATGATGGGACATTGTTTAGATTATATCTGATATTGGCCTTTTCTTTGATCCATCCTATTCTCCAATAATATCTTCGATGTTATACATACGTCATAAAGAAATTAATATTATCTCAATTCAAAAGAGGCAATTTTTTATTTTAAAATGTGAGTACACGTACTACATAATAAAAAAATATTGTTTCATACAATTTACATGAACAAAAACGAGTTCCTATATTTTTATCTTGAGTAATGTATATTTTTTTCATTTTATTCTTCTGTTGATGTACATATTTATATAATTTTGTCATACTTTGTAATTTGTTTGGTCGGAAGAAATTGCCTGATGGCAATAAGCCCGTCAGAGTGCAATATATTTGTTTATATTATGAACAAAAAGATAAATAAAAGAATTATTTTAGTACGCGTGTGTGTTCGTTATTGTTATTTAACGCCAAGTAATATTTATTTATTTATACAATATATGGCAAAAGCCATATATGTGTTAAAATACAGTAATTAATTATAAACACATAAAAATAATATAGAAATACAAACAGCCAAAAAATTGGACACACAAAGAAACAAATATCAATTGATTAAACTTCAATAAAATAACGAAGAAAAAACTATAAGGATAACGCAAATGTGGCAATATATCACCTGCAAAGTATTGATGTAAGTTTTTTATGTATTTTCCAACTGTCGATTTGTTCAAGAGAAATTTATTCTCTTAACATATCGACAAAGTATCAAGCCAAGATACGCGAGATTTGTATGCAGGGTCTATATTTTTCACGGTTTTTCCAACGTTGAAGCCGAAAAACACCAACTTCACCAGGCTTCGCAGCATATATGTTCTACATATATGTATGGATTTACTCAGAATTCTCAGTAGAACATTTAATGTGGGTCTGTGTGTGTGTGTCCGTCCGTCCCACACACACAGTATAATTTTTGATCCGCTCAATATACAGTGCCCAAAATTTCAGAATATATAGATTTATAGGCTTACAATTTTTGTTTCAAGGGTTATCAACTTTTGAAATTTTACTTTATTTTTCCATATATCTCAAAAACCATAAAAGCTAGAACGCTGAAATTCGAAATACATATAGGCAAATACAATTCTTAATATGTTTGATACCCTTTTTTTTAAATCTGCACTCTCCCGTATGCTTTTCGTTTCATTATTTAAAAATTCAATCATTCCTAATGTCTTCGGGACCGTCTCTTTATCGTATCTCATAAACACAATTCCTCGCACAAAAGCAGAAATATCTTCGCTCAGTTCCCGCCAGGTTTGTTGATTGGAAAATAAATCACAGCTTCATTAAGAGAGAAATTTAATCTTTCCTGATATGATAACAATGGACGCTTTAATATACACTTTTTTTCCTTCATTTTATTAGGACCGTCTTCGTCTATTATAAATAAACTCGACGGTTAAATAACAGCCATGTTCTTTTATTTACTTAAATAAAACGTTTGTTGTCTGCAATGATTTATAATAAAGTAATTTCGGTTAGGAGGGTAGCTCGGAGTAATCTTACGCCATTATGGCGGGGTTTTCACGCCAAGCGAGTCATATTATACATTCGCGGGCGTTTCTTTTCTTTACAAAAAAAAAATGGTAAAGAAGGACATAGTCAAGATTGGTCATGGCGTCTTGGTCGACCGATGATACCCGGAAAAATTTCATATGTGTTTCATCAAAATGAAACAACACGGCAGGCCGGAAAACGAATGACCAATTATTTTGCTATAAGTCTGAGCTTATGTTATGTTAGTATAGTAAGCCCTGTACGTTAAATCGAATATTTTTTAATTGCATGTACGCAAACTTTGGATTTTATTCCCTGTAGGGCGTCAAATGATATTTTTTGACATAATTTTTAACATCTCAATAAAGACGTAGTTGGAATATTAAAGAAGAACCAGGAACTCATGGCACCTACAGGGCTTACGACCTGTCATCGGCTGGTTTACGTGATCACTTTATGCGCATTTATAAGGATTGTTGCTTTCATTGTTTACAAATAAACCAATTTCTCAATAGATGGCGTTACATAAAAGGTTTCTTCGTTACTTCATAGATGATAATAGTATTAATATCCTATTTTCATGTGATCTGTTACTCATTATTCAAATATATAGAAATTTCAAAAATTCCATTGATAAGGGAACTTAATAAGAAGACATAATTGATAAACGTTGCTCAAGTGCATAAAGTGATCACGTAGGTACCAGCTGAAGACAAGTCGTAAGCCCTGTAGGTGCCTTGAATTCTTCTTCTATAATATTCCAACTTCGTCTCTACTGAGATGTTAAAAAACCCTGTATGTTTTTATTTATAATCGGTAATTTTGAAATTTTATTCAAATTTATATATAATTTTTCTCCCTTTTCCGACACCTATTTTATGGAAGAAGATATTTTGACCAAATTTATTTAAATGTTATGAAAAACATTATTTAGCTGGATTCAGTATATTAGAAAATTAGAAAAAAAACAAATATTTTTATACCTAAAAGTATGGCGTCGAAATAAATTATTTTACACATCATTTTAGTTTTTCGTTATTGATATTATTATTTTTATTTGTGATAAAATTGTATTTCGTTCTATTAGTTTTAATTCGAAAATGCGACTCTCATTCACCGGTATCACTAAACGACGAGCATCGTCAAAAATTGTATAGTTTTATTTTTGTTAAATATTGTCTTCTAAAACGTATACCTACATTTTTCAGCAAGGTATGGGAAGTGACGGTGAAAATAAACATGTTATGTTTTTAATTTATTAGGATAAAATTCAATTTGTCGCTTAGGTGCTGAATACATAAAACAAAAGTTTTTTTTTAAAATCGTGTGTTTCTATTGTTTATATATTATGTTCTAAGACTATAATATCTGTTTTGCTTGTTTTGATACTATATTGTTATTATTATTTTTTTTTTCATGTTCTTTGATGTCTTCTACTGTGGTAGTGTGTTTTCATTTTATTTTACTTTGTGTTTTATTGTTATTGATAGATACGTGTCTTTTTTGTGTGTTCATTTAGTCATCCGATGTTGATTTGTTTATTTTTATTGTTTGTTTTTATTTTTGTTTGTACTAGATGTAAGAAATTGTATTTTTTTTACATCTAAATAAAATATATACAATACAATACAATACAAAAGAGTGCTTACAATAAAATGACCAAAGCTACGACTGTTCTTTCGGTCCACCATTAGCACCTCACTATTCATACAAAATCCTCCTTTTTTCATTCTTTTTTGTTCTCCTTGCTGTCGCGTATAATTGAAAGACACAAATGGGAAATGCTTTCGGCAAAGATCGTTTGTTAACGCCACAAAACGTGGCGTAATCTCATCAAAAGTGGCGTCACTAACCATACACCTCAACTATTATACAACTGACGTTAACCAAACGACTCTACACTAACGCCATCTACCGTAAAATAGCGAGTTACTACTACTTTGGCTTAGCGTTGAAAAAACTCTAGACACTTTTTATTCTTAGTACAAAACGATGTAACATAAGTTTGGTGAAATTACTAATACTTGAAAACAAGCGTTTTAATATTGAATAAATTATTTAAAATATAAGTGCAAAGTTATGTAGTCAACATTTAAGGCAAAACTTACAAACTATTTTCCATGTTAGAGTACTTCTAAAAATAAATTTGTTAAGATAGTTGAAATTTATATTCAAAATGAAATAAATGTTTCAGCAACAATCTTCTTCTTCTTCTTCTTTGCCCTTTTCCCGTCTTAGTCGGGATCGGCTCTCCTGGTACGTAATCGACAGGACACTCAGTCCTGAGTCGTCATGCTATCGATGCAAATTTAAAAAAATATGTTTCAGCAACAACAATATAACTAATTTCTCTCTATTCCAAATTGTATTTATGCTTGTTATTTTTTATGATAATAATAATAACAAACACATTCTTGCACCCTGCACAAGTGGTCAGTTTTTGCCACATGGCAATTTCTTCCAACTAACTATACGGATAGTTGTTTCAGAATAGTATACAATACTAGCGTACCCGACAGACGTTGTCCTGCCCGAACTATTTGTGAAACAAAAAATTTATGTATCATATATTATCATATTATGGATGTTAATATTCGCTGAGCAAATTAACATTTTCTTGTTCGATGAGCCGCTAAACACTTTGAGGTTAGATTGATTGTCATTACGTATATAATTGCAATACAGCATATATGGTCTGGAGATATTTCTTAGTGTTGTGAGACGGAAAAAACTAAACATTGCCAATTCGATATTAGCGCCACCTATTATAATTTTTTGGTATAACAAATCATGTTTTTTTATTTTCCTTTTATTGTATCAATGTTTAAAAATCCATTGTGTGAATCTAAACCATTCTGGGACTCACACAAATACACACAAAAAATTTCATAAAAATCGGTCCAGCCGTTTGGGAAGAGTTCAGTGACATACACACGTACAGAAGAATTATATACATATATAAAGATTATGAAGCGACGCGTGAATGTGACCGAGTAAAAAAAACATACATCAGAATAAAATAATTCTGCGTTCGGTTCTCTCTGCCTACTCTATATAGGGAAGCGGCGTGATGGTATGTACAATATATAGGTACAAATATAAATTTTTCAATCGATATTTATATACCTACATACAGCTGTTTCGGCTACGTAAATTGAAATACGTAGTAAAATTGGACGATTTTATTGATTTTCCTATCAAAATATACCAACCGCAACAAATCTAGCTAATCCTAAATTATTTTGTCGGACTAAAATATCAATTTATTGACAGACTTTTATACGGCGACATAAAATATTATAATTTACGATTTGGTCAGTCATCAATTCCATGTAGTAATAATATTTACCTGAGTCTAAACGTTAAACCCGTGCAATAACGGGGCATATAATACTAGATTTTTAAACTAGATATTTTTTAATCAAACAAAAATGGTTATGGTTCTACATGTATATTTTCCTTATAATAGGATGATCGTTTCGGCTGACTAGGCCCTTTGTAATGTCAAGTAATTTGTATAGTTGTAAAATAAACCGATTTCTAGTATATAAGAAAAAGACACTATGTTTACCAGTTGACCAAAAAATTAACGGGAATGGAGATTTACGTACCTACACATCATACTATTATTTCGTCGACGTATTTTATTACATCCTGTACAATATTCGGTTAGGTTCATCATAATAGCGACTCGCGTGAGCGAGTTGCTTTATAAATTGAATAGAAATTGGTTACAGGAAAAATTTTATCAACCCCCTTGCCATTTGAGGTTAGGAATAAGTTTATTATGTATTCGTATTTGTCAAGCCATTTGTTCACGTTTTTCAAATAAATTATTTTTTTTTTACGGCGCTGGCCGATTTACTAATGATATTAATAACAATTAAGCACTACAAATAATAACACTCAATTATTATTATTACCATTATACACTTCCTCAAAAGAATTAGCAGATCAATGGGTCTATTGTAAATTAATTAAAAGAGCAAAATAAAATGCAACAAACGCATCATCAAGCTTTCAATTGGGAATAGTTCACCCATCCAGATACTTAACATATCTAAGGATTAGGCTCTGAGGAGGTCTCTATACTACCTAACAACCCTACTGATTCCCGAATATTAACGTTTAAAAAATCTTTAACGATTCTACATGTATTCAAAATTACCGTTTTTTGCATTTTTATTATTAAATTTTTCGATAAATCTATAATTTCTAAGTTACGGATTAACGATTTTGGAATAATGCCAGTGGCTGAAATAATGAACGGTAATATTATTATTTTACGAGAATGCCAAAGTCTTTTAATCTCATTACCTAAAGCGGTGTATTTTGTATTTTGTGTATTATGTCAACATATTTTTATCTACTTTTATAATTTTGAACACAACTTATTATTTTTATGTTTAAATTATCGCGTTTAATGGCAACTTTGACAGCTCATCCGTCATTGGTAAAATGACCAGTGCGTTTTCTAATCTCTAGTATATACATAATAAATAGAATTATAAATAGAATGAATGTGAACACATTGAGATGATTTGGCCACATGGGGAGAATGAATGAGGAACGCCTGACGAAGAAAATATACATTGCAGACAGGAATGGAATGAGAGGTCGGGGCCGCCCAAGGAAGGGATGGCACGTCCATGTGAACGATATTTTGAAAGACGGAAATGTTAGAAGCGTGAACAACAGACGAACATGTATAAGACGATGTATGAATGTTATCGAGGCGATGTATGTATGTCAAGATAGAAGTAAGTGGCGTTAGGTTCTCTCTGCCTACCCCGTAAGGGACATGGCGTGACGGCATATATGTATGTATATAGTATATACATAAATGAGGAACACCTTTTAGCCGAGCCAATAATAATAATATTAATAAAGTGGGATATTTTTTATGGCGTTTTTGTGATAACCTCACCTCAAGAGCGCTTTGAATATAACTATTACAGGTTTTTGTAAGACTCGCGGAAGAAGTGAGTTTTCAGGTGTTTCCTGAATATTGCTAAGTTGTCGATTTGCCTCAGTTCAGGTGGTAGTTTATTCCAACAAATAAGCTATTGTGCCTTTTTGCTATTTTATTTACAATTTTTTTTAGCAAATATTTTTTTTATTATTTTGATCGTTCCGGACATATTTGTGATTATACTCGCTATTAACGCACCATAGACGAAAATTTACATAATGTGTATGTAATAAATTACAATTTTTCATAATCTATAAGAAGCCTTCTCGTAAAATTATTATTTACGACTTCGTTATGAATGAAATAATATTTCTCAATACATGTACCTACACATCTACTGCCATACCTTTCTACGAAAAAAAGGATATTATTACTATGTATTTTTAACAAAGCTTTTCATCTTCCTACGACATTTTTTCAATTTCTTTAAAAATAGAACACTTAATATTATTACTGTATCGAAGTCGATATAAATTTTTGATTTGATTTTTATAGAATGGTTTGGTATTTTTAAAGTAATAATAAATGTGTACAATAAAATGATTGAAGTAGGTATTATAATAGAATTTAAAATACAAAATCGCAAAACATATTTCTACACATATTTTTGTTGGTTTACGATTCCAAGTTTTATTGTTCACACGATACATAGTTATTTTTTTTCACAAAACAATTATACTGGGAGCTCTGCCCTGGTAGCTGACGCCGTTCACGTCCTCAAATTTTATCAATAGGCAATAGGCATCATAGAAATATAATTATTTTATTTTTTAAAGAATAACTTCAGTATAGTTATCAAGCAATTAATTATTTCGTATAATTATAGATATAGGAATTCTACGTTATATTTATTCATGATTGTTTTGATAGTGTCCTTCTTGGACGTAGTAGTTGAAAAAAAAATTTAGAATAAAAAAAAAAATTTCATTAAGGTACAATAAATTGTTTAAGACGGTATATGACGCTAAATCTGAAAACATGATATTATTAAAACCATCCAATGAACCTTAAAGTTACGTGTTAGTAAAGTTAACTTTCGCGTAAGTTAAAAGGGGTATATACGTGATTTAAATGATCGGAAACCCAAAATGTGTTGTTTTTTGCATTGTATGAACAAACATTACTTGATTTTTTTTAAGTAACTTTGTAACGAGTATATGTAAATCCTCCTACGTTCCCTTAACTAAGTGGTTATGCTTTTGCTATAGGTGAAAGAAATATGTCGTGGCAGGATTCGAACTCGCGACCACTGGATTACCAACCCAGCGATTTAACCGCTCTGCCACCACCCATCTAATGAAAAACTGTATCGGTCATTCACTCTGATTTTTTTGCAATCTTTTAACACATTGACGGTGTATTTCTCTACGACATATAGTTATGGAGTAATTTTAAAAATATGCCTTAAAAAGCATGGGACTTTATGCTGAATTTTTAAATTGTATGACAATCATTCACTAGAGAATTGTTGAAAATACTTTTTTTTGTGTAGCTTCTCGGGCAACTAACAGATACTACATGTCAAATAATTATTTAACACGCACTTAATAACAAGTTGCCACATTCTGGAGACTTACGATATTTATCCTCTCACAGATCGCTTTTTTAGAAACTCGTTGTTTAACATTTCTTGAAATTTCATTTCAAATATGGGGGGCAAGTCTCGTCTAACCGGCGAAATCAAAACCCTCGTGATAACCCATATCATGGATATAATTATTATATGGAGTTCTATGACTTCTAAAAATATTATAGAACTCCATATGTTCACTATAATTATATTATAGTGAACGATATGATCACACAGACATATATGCACATGCATAGGTAGGTATATGTAGTGACAATTCAATATTTTGAGATTTAATATTGTTGCATTTTATCCTACCTACTTCCTTTTCATACCCACTATTTGCCTACAAAATTCATAGTCAATACCACACCTGACCTGTATGATTCGGACTCGCATCAAACATAGTAGTTAATTCATTCCATCCATTTGAATCAATTTAATGTCTGTTAATATTGTGTGAAGTGAGCATCAGGAGATTTTGCTGGGAAAAATCTGAACCACCAGGAAAGGTAGGCAAATATTCCTTATTTTCCTTCCTCCTGTATAGTAATTATATCCATGATATGGGTAATCACGAGGGTTTTGATTTCACCGGTCGGACCAGACTTACCCCCCTGGTTTTTAAGTTGCGTATGTCCTCTTGACTCCATAGAAAGACAAAAGTAACCCTATATAAAACAATCATCAGGACTGTTGTGTCATATGGGTGTGAGGCTTGGACACTGACAATAAGGTCTGCGGAGATGCTGGACATCTTTGAGAGAAGAGTGCTGCGTAAAATCCTGGGACCCGTGAATGATGGACAAACATGGAGAATTAGATACAACGATGAGTTGTACAGCATTTACAAAGCACCCAAACTGTCTGAACATATAAGACTAAGCAGGCTAAGATGGGCCGGGCATGTTCAGAGAATGCCATCATCACGAGTACCAAAAAGAGTCTTAGAGGGGCATCCAGGTGGCAAAAGAAAGGTCGGGAGACCGAGGCTGCGATGGGAAGATGATATTGGGAGGGACGCATCCCAGTTTCTGAATGTGCCAAACTGGAGGGTCGCAGCAGGTGACAGGAGAGGTTGGAGGAGGAAGTTGCTGGAGGCCAAGGCTCGATATGGGCTGTAGAGCCATTGAAGAAGAAGATGTCCTCTTGACTGTAATCAAATCAATTATACGGTATTAACGGATTAATTCTGTTCATTATACATTTTTTGAAGATTAATCTTAGCAGAATTATTTTCATAACGATATCATACGAAATATTTAAATGTCAAAAAAAGGGTATGTAGGGTTGGTACACCGTTGGTTGTATCATGATTTAAGAGATCAACTTAATTTCTCTTCATGTTACATTTTTGACGGTAAGTCCCAGTGTATAATAAACCCCTTTATGTAACGTAAACGTATGAATACAAAAAAAATATATTTTAAAAAATATTCCGTTACGGTAAGCTATCATAATATAACTTCTTGTTATAACTACTTAAGAGGTATCTATTTTTCTATTATGACAAATCAAATAATTAAGAAAACATATAGCTTAGATAGATATTAAAAAATATTCCTTATTTTTTATTTTATTTTATTTAAAAGGGTACATCGACAGACATCCAGCTTACAATTTTCATAAAAATAAAATAATATTGGTTATTATTATGAGTGCTGGACGTCCAATTATGGATGCACACAAAATTACATGATCTCTTATTCAATCACACACGTAAGTTACACAAGTAAGAGTTACATAAATCAGATAAAATTCGGTTACAAAAGTTAAGTAAAAAAAGAAGAAAAAAATAGTTACATAATTTAAAAAAAATATATATAGAAGTTTTTTTTTTTTTAAGTAACACAGGTTATATAAGTTGAAGTAAAAAATTGGTACATAAGAAGTTAAAAAAAGTTATATAAGTTAGAGAAATGACAATTATATCATGTATACCTACCTATATACTTGTAGAAAAATAAGTAACAAACCCCGATTTTTGACATTAATCTTATATTTCTAATAAACTATATGGCGTATAGCAATATATGTATATTTTTTAAATTGAAGAACACTAATATATCTGGAAAAATATGTCTTGAAATTTACATTTTAATGCTTCAGGCTTAGTAAAGAAACGTAAAAAAACGTTTATTTCCCATTAAGCGCCATTGCGAAATAATTGTTTTTTAGGTTTATTTACTAAACCTCAAGCAATGCATATTCAGGACATATTTTACCAGGTATTTATTAAAACGAATTGGTTGTGGCCAACGCTAAACTCCTCACTAACAAGTCATTCTATAAAAGTATTCAAATTTTGTATGGAAAAACAACATTTTCATGAAATGAGTATGTTAAATTATTTTTTATTTAAATATTTTATTATGAAAACTTAATAACTCTTCAATGCCATTTTATGAAAGTGATGTGCCATTTTACAAATTTTAAAATAAAAATTTCGAATTTTAAATTTCGAATAAATAATGAAATTGTGAAAAATTTCACACTAAAAAAATATTTCCCGCGGCTCTCTAATAAAAATCCATTTTGGATGTACCTACCTATCTGTCCGTCTATATTATGCTGCGGTCTGATTCGCTTCGTTATCGCAGAAACGCACCTTTTTCGACCAAAAATGAATATTCTTCCCTTGTTCCCGCGCTTTTCAGAGACCATTAGTTATTTACGACGAAAAATGCAAAATGATTTTTTTTCCGTCAGGCCGCGAGCAGAGCGATTCGTTCTTTGTGCAATCGTGTTTAAGCTCCGAATTCCCTTTCCAAAGGGAGCCGTTTACGGTTGATTATTGCTCAAGTTATTTTTTTCGGTTGGTTTAAAACAGCATCTGTTTTTGAGCTGTGAATTTTAATGACATCGAGGACATCTAGTATTAAATTTGAAATGCTCAGTTAGTATAGTTGTGTGTGATTATAATATATGTATGTATATGTCTCAATACAACTCTGTGAAAGAGATCTTCTTCTTCTTCTTCTGCTTGTTCTAGTACTGGGTACTGTTTATTCTCGGATTCACTCCTGGGACGCGGATGTCCAGCTGTCCTACCATCTCTTTGGCGGTCGTCCAGGGGGTCTGCTGGTTGACGGTATCTCGTCTGCCGCTATTTTCACCACTCTCACTGAATCCGCTCTTTCGACGTGATCTCTCCAGTAACGTCTTCTGTTTCTACCCCATCGCACGACATCCTCGGCATCGCAGATCCTCCGAATTTCGGAGTTTCGTACTCTGTCTCGGATGGTTAAACCCGCGATGGGGCGGAGAGTTTTCATCTCGGTGGTTTGCAAGAGACTCTTTGTTCTCGTGGTGTCGGCTCTGGTTTCGATGCCGTATGTCATTATTGGCCTTACGCAGGTCTTATATATCTTCGTTCATTGTTAGCAAAATACTTGAATAGGTATGTATATTTTATTAAGTGTAAAAAAAATACAGTTTCTTACGCCTAGTATAAACAAAAGAATATAAACAATGTTGGGAAAAATAATACAAATTTAATCGAATATAATACCTTATTGATTTCCCATGGGCATAATTGGTAAACGTTGCGCAAACGCATAAAGTGATCACGTTAACCAGCCGATGACAGGTCGTAAATCCTGACGGTGCCTGAGTTCCCGGTTCTTCTATAATATCCCAACTATATGTTAAAAAGTTTCTCAGTGAAAACATCATTTGACTCCCGACAGGGAAAAAAATTCAGTGTTTGCGTATATGCAATTAAAAAAAATATTCGATTTACATACAAATTGGTACAAGTAGATAATTAAGCCAAAAATGAAATAATATTTCTGGCGCAGTTCAGGGGTGACATCTGTGCGAGACACCGTCACCTCATTTATAAGGACTGTTGCTTTCATTTTATACAAATAAACCAATTTCTCAATAGATGACGTCACAAAAAGGTTTCTTCGTTACTTCATAGATGGCAATATTATTAATATCCTATTTTCAGGTAATCTGTTACTCATTATTCAAATATATAGAATTTTAAAAAATCCATTGATAAGGGATCTCAATAAGGAGGCGTAATTGTTGAACGCTGCCCAAGTGCGTAAAGTGATCACGAACCAGCCGATGACAGGTCGTAAGCCCGGTACGTGTCTTGAGTTCCTGTTCCTTCTATAATATCCCAACTTCGTCTCTATTGAGATATATAAAGTTTGTCAATAAAAAAATTATAATTTTATTATATTCCTCGACGCACTTATTTTATATTATATTTATTCAAATCCCAACTTTTTCATCTAACACTTTCAAGTATAACATTTTAAAAACGATCGCATCTAAGTTTTTCAATTATCATTTTATCAAACTTCACATAGAGAAGAATATAGAGTTTTATTACTGTTTTGAAATTCGGGATTTTCATAAAAGAACTAGATCGCTGGAATAAAACCAAACTGCGCAACTTAAAGTTGATATCAACGTGGACATAAAAAATACTCTAAAACTATTCTATAATAAAACGATTCGTTATTCTTGAAAATATTTAAATCCAACCTAGAATATTTTCTTTCTCTCCACGAAAGGGTGCATAGAATATACAAGTGCATTAAAAATGTTATTATAACTTATATTATTTGTAAATATTTTAATTAATATTATTTTATATAGCATTGTTTAAACAACAAATGAGCTTTATTTAGGAAATGTTTGCCTTTTTCAGAAACAATCGAGATAAAATCGTATAAAAAAATTTAGCATTTAATATCAATTAATTAACGCGATAAACACGAAACCATATTACTAATACGAACCGATATTATTTTTATAAAATAATAATATTTAACTTCATTTTGATAAAACAATATTATTGACTGACCGATCAATTGGACACAACAGACCCGATATCAATTGCAGGGTGAAAAAAAAATAGGCGCGTATTCCAAATTCCAGTTAGTGATATTCACTCGTCATAATGAATTAAAAATATTTATTTATTTACCTACAAGTATTAGTAGTTACCTACATATTATCATAATTATACCAATGGTGTATCGATGGTTTGAGCAATGAGGACGGCGGCATGTCTGAAGAAATGTAGGACTACAATACAAAAACATCATGATGATGAGGAGACGACACGACCCATATACCTACTGGTATTTGCCGAATCTAGCCGGTCATAAATCAATTTCGAAAAAATGGTCCCAGATAGTAAAAAGTTCTAAAAAGAAATACTATACAAGTTACAGTGTGTTACAGAAGACAAAAAAGAGTTCTATCCACGAAATGAATCTTATCATCTGACTGAAATTAATTTATAGGATTTGTTAGATCATAGTGTTGCACGATTATTAACTTATTTGGTAGACATTTTGAATAATTTAACCCAAGAAGAGCGCGTCACATTAATGTTGACTTGTAAATAGGGTTACGATGGCTCTCAGCATGCCCAATTCAAACAAAAAATGCAAAATAATGTCACAGATAGCAAGCACCGACTTAATTATTATCAATTTAATTTTGATAAGTAAAATATTGCTATAATATTTTTTTAAGTAGGCAATTAATTAAGTTAAATGAAAATAATGTTAAATAGTATTTAATTTGGTAGAAATGTTATTTAATGTAAATTTGTTGATTGATTGTTGACTGAGTTTTTTTTATATTGTAAATGAATGTTGTGTTCAATTTATCAGCTTGTTTTTAATCACTGATAACTTAGAGCTCAATAAAATAAAATTATAACTAATTTTCAACTATAAGTATTGAAGAAATAATTTAGACCGGCTAGATTCGGCAAATACCAGTATGTGCGACCCTTAGCATGAGTACGACGACACCGACGATGATGATGATTATCATAATATGAATTTCTTTCAATAATTTCATTTATTAATCCATATGTCGAATTCATTTATATATTCGTAAAAACTTTTTACTAATAATATACAAGACATAATATGCGCTGGGATTTAAATTCGCCAGTAAAAAACATTTTTTTTAACCATCGGGGTGTTTTTTATATAACACACCTAATATTCTCGAATCAAAATGTTTTCAGTTTTTCCTCAAATTTTGGAAAGTATCGCGAAGAAAAGTTTCATAAGAGCGAGTACCTATTGTTTTTAATTTCCCTAGAAAGTCATTTAGGCGGTGAAATCAAAATATGTATACATTCTTTTTAAAGTAAAATTTTCGTATTGCGCGGCAAACAAGAAACCAAGAGCTCGTTGTTGGGAAGTTCATATTTCTGCGTTTGGTCTTATTCAAGACCGAGTTTATAAAAAAACTTTTCTTTTTTATCAATATTATGCAATTTGTTTCGATACCAAATTTTATTGATTTTTTTTAATGAATGAATATGAAGGCCCACTTTTTACTGATATCAAGGAATTTGATCTAAAATTGTCCGTCTGCAATTTCTTCATTTCTTAGATTTTAGAGTGTGTATTATTTTTTATGTGTTTGATCTTGTGATCCTGAACTAACTCTAGCTTTCTTGCCATCATCTTGGGGTTCTACCTGAACGATTTTAACATTGAAACATGTGGTTTTGATGTTGATGTAATTCATTTATTTTATTTTTAATTATTTTGGTACACATAATATTATTAACATTGTCACATCAAAAATATATTATAACTGTTCACTTAAAAAGTCAGCATTGGTCATAGGATATACCAATATTGGTTAGTTACATAATAAATACTTGACCAAATTAAAAACAGTTTTCGCCCGTCACTAATAGTAGTAGAGAAAAAAATTAAGAAAATCGTACGGCAAACCAACGAGAGATGGCAGTACGTTGTTGTTAATTTAGTGGGAACTCAAACCACCCCCAACCCGGGAATGCATTTCATATTAGATAGGTATCTGGCAATTTGTACATACAAATTGTGTTACACATTCACCAGAATGGCTTGGTGGTGTGTAGTGTATATGTATCGTTTTCTCTCTAGATTGGATTCTCCAGAGTAATCTAGAATACCACCATGAACCACATTTGACATTATTGCAGCGGTAGATTTCATTCATCTTGTATTATTAAAGAATTCGTTGCTCTGCTACGTATTAGAGTTTATGAGAAATTCGTCTTCGTTTCGACTAAAAGTTCATTGTCTTTTCAAATTACAATGACCTCTGTTTGACTTATGTTTTCCTGTTATTTACGAAGAATTTTTTTTCTATTTTTGAGTATGTTTTTATTTATTTTTCATCTCGTCCCTTTTACATTAGTGAATTTGTATTATCCTATAGTAAAAATTAAAATTTTCTCCAAATACAGATAACAGTTCAATAATAGTTCTAACAAATAACAAGACCGAATGGAGAAGATTCTTGGAGGCAGCTAGGACCCATCAAAGGTTGTGACGCTGAGGATGATGATGATGTTTACAAAATAAAATAAAATAAGTTATCATTAAATTTCTGTCGATGAATATGTTTTTAAAACTAGAGAAAAACACTGTGTTTTTCATTTATTAACTTAATCTATTAAACAATAAAATTCTGATAAAATGAGAAACAATGTAATTGAGTTTTTTTTCTGACACCCGTGTTGAATGTTTTTTTAGACTATATCGTGTGATGCGTATGTTTCAAATCCTTTTTCAATATTCTACTCGACTCCAAAACTACTTATATAGAACTCATTTGATGTAATAGGTACGCAGCTACTCCGAAAGACAAACAAATTATAAAGACTCCTTTGTAACTAAATACTTCGGAGTATAGTTGTACCCATGTGTACACTAGTCTGTCTCTTATCCTTCATTATTAATTGGTGACATTTGATGTTCCCAAAGCGCCTCAGCTCAAAGGAAACGTGAAGATTTAGAACTTTAACGAATGAATAAACTGCCATTTCCTCTGACAAGGCGACACTCTGAGCTCATTAGAATACATACTTAATTCCAAATTTAATAAATCTATGAGAGATTTCGGCTAAGCAGTCGATTTCCTATTAACTACGTGTCGTTTGAAATGACTTCTACATATTATTATGGAGCCTATAACCGTTTCTCAAAATGACTAGTATATCTTTTAATACGTTTAAAATAAACATTTCTTGTCACATTCAGTTTGAAGTTAAGTTAACGAAGCCAATTTAACGTTTTAACGATTGTTTTGTTGATATTAAAGATGATAGTTTTATTATTGTTTAAACAGATTTCTTTGAGTAGGTAATACTTTCCTGCCACCTTTATTATAAGAAATAGCTTAATTTAAAGTATTAGTCCCAACATAACATTAAATAAATGTTTGGACCATTTTTGAGTAAATTACGATAGGTATATTTGTTTCATTTTCACTAGTTTTTAATGTATTACTATAAAGAAAACAGACTGAATTTCTTTGAAGTTTTACGTTGGGTTGGTTGAAAGAGATTGCATTGTGGCCTTGGTACAATTGTTTTTAATAGGTATAGAAATAAATAAATATCAAAGAAAAAATGTATCACATGAAAATTTATTCTATTGAATCATTGCAGCTTACTAGGCACTTTTATCAGGAGCATATAAAATTGTAGGAGGTTTATCATGCGTGTTCGCCTAGTAGTACAGTTAGTACAACTCGCACATCCGAGAGCATCCAATTTTCACGCATGACGTGGCGTCCTTCCCGCCCACGACCCGCCACCTCCTCTGTATTTATGTTAACTTGTTCACGCTTGAGAATTCTCCCTCAATTTATGTTTATTTTTTTATCTCTCTGGGACAAAAAAAAATAAACACGCCCTGCGACTTTGTCAAGCGATCAATCTTCTAGCTTTGCTGTGCATTAAAATGGTTATTTAATTTATTTATTTTTTTACCGGCGACAAAAAAGACGCTATGCCAGAAAATATATCATTGGTACAATACAAATCTCACGCCTACCCTGGGGGGCAAGTCTGGTCCAACCGGCGAAATCAAAACTTGTTGGACCCCCTGATAGTAAACCATGAATGCTACAAGCTGCAAGAATGGTAGGACGATTGGATTCTGTGTTGGATTCCCGGGTTCGATTCCTCTCGCCACTTATACATCGAATATTTGTATTAAGTGTTGACCACAACTCAGTTAACTAATTTCATTTTGAACATAAATCCATATATTACTACTAGTGTATCTATTTATTTGCCTTATCTTATCATGTATACTATACATAACTACGAGCACCTGGCAAATAATAGTTTTTTTTTATGTTTCAACAGTTACTTTAATAGTACTTTTTTGTACGAAACTAATTTTAAGTACTTATGCTGGTTTAATCAGTAGACATGAGACGAATCCTAATTAAGCTGTCATTTCATTTTCGACTTACCTCACCCAAGATAAAATAAGTTGTCTTATTTTAAGGTGGCACCAAATCCTAGAATCACGACGTCAAATAGAAATTCTTTTTATAAATTCAACTTCTATGTGATTATCCTATTTATTTATTAATTAATATTTATTATTTATTAATTAATATTTATTATTCATTCATTAATATTTATTATTTATTCATTAATATTTATTCATAGCCGACCGCCGTGGTACACTTGGTAAGCCGTTCGGTTTCTGTGCGGGCGACCTGAGTTCGATTCCCAGCAGGGGAGACATTTATTTAAATTCATTTCTCACGCAAATATTGCTTCTCTGGGCTGGAAACACTGGTTAGTTGGAAGAAATTACCATACGGCAATAAACTCGCCACTGGCACAGTGTGCAAGGAAGTGTTCATTATTATTTATTTTATATTATTAATATATACTTGCATATTGTAAATATAAACAGAGTTATATAAAAATGTGTTTGTTGTACCTAGCAAGGAAGAAGTTCTTTGAAGCGGTTATGATCATCAACTCCACCATAATATTTAAGTTATATTTATATGTATATATTGTAT
Source organism: Molanna angustata (assembly GCA_963576475.1). Classification (NCBI taxonomy): domain Eukaryota; kingdom Metazoa; phylum Arthropoda; class Insecta; order Trichoptera; family Molannidae; genus Molanna; species Molanna angustata. The sequence continues at coordinate 31,212,770 of OY754975.1, forward strand.
GTATTATATATTTGTATGTTTATTTAAATGTAGGTATGTGGCATTTTTTTAATAACATATATTTTCACGTATCACTTAGTGTTTGAGTGAAAAACATTGTAATGTAAAATGCACACTAAATTACCTTCCAATTAATTAATTATTATAATATTTTTTCAGGCGGTAGATTTTCATAATATTCTCTTTCCATTGAAGTAAAAATCTACTTCATAGGCCTTGTAGTCTTTTAGTTACTTACAATAAAAAAGTATAAAAGGTTTTTATAAAACTAATTTTACAAGAAAAGTATTAAACAAATTGAAAATTCCAAAAACTCATGCAATAGATTAAATATGTACAAACAAACTGTTCCTTATTTCAAAGACGTATCTTTCGAGGCGTATCTATATAGCCTACAATAGCTTCTTAAGTAATATTTTCTGTGTAAATGTCGCAATTTTTTTCACACTAATAATATTTTGTTTATGTCAATTTGGCAACGTTTTTATCAATGGTGCACCCTTAAATCACATATTTTTATTGCTGTAGGTACCCGCATATGTAGTAAAAATATTTTTCATTAAGTAATTGCTGTTGAAGAATTATTTGCTTTTTTCTGATAATAACACACAACGTCCATAAATTTCACTAATAATCATTCCGCAATTTATTTTAAACAAAGATCGGTTATTTGAATTATCAAATATTTGAGAGGTAGATGTAGAGAATTAAGCGCCATCAATTTCTATTTTTATAAATTTATATTAATTTATATTTTTAATAAATAAAAATAAAAACACTTGTTTAGAATTAATTCCACTATTTATTTAAGGACTACAAGTAGTCTACTTGAAAATGTGCTTAGCACGAAACCGGTCGTAGGTTGTAGTCCTTAAATAAATAGTGGAATTAATTCTAAACAAGTATTTTTATTTTTATTTATTAAAAATATAAATTAATTTAAATGGAATTCCATCAAGAACTGAAGATCGAAAAGTTAAATCTTATTATAAATTTATTATTCGTTCAATGTCTCATTAATTATTTTCAAATAGAGATGTCATTATATCATATAATGTCAAAGTCAGGCGTTCATTCTCACTAAATTTAATCAAACATTATATTCTTAAAGGTCAACATTGAACAAACTTCAGACATGTACTGTTATAACTAACATGATATGTTTATTTTTTCTGAGAATCCACTGGATAAGATTTTCTCAAATTAATGCTCCATTAGCGTAGTTTATATTAATGGCAGAGGTTTATTTTTTTTTAATCATTTTATTTATTCGCTCCATACTCTGGTGTTAATATCAAAGAGAAAGCTTTTAAAAGTTCAAAGTGTTAATGATTAACACTTTTAAAATTTGATTTCAAAAACATTCCTTTACCACGTTGTTTATTGGTATAATATGTATTTTTTTTTATTACATATACCAAAAATTACATTGTATATAAGCAAAATAACAAATAAATTGGGTTGGTTTGTACCACCTCACAAGGCCAGGCCTGTTCCGAGGTGGTAGACTAGTTACATAATATTAATTACGAAGTCATTGTAAGCTGTTTAGCCATAGAATGATTGTTTAGCCCATGGTCCACTTATTGAGTCCTATGTTAGTAGTTTTGTCGTGTATGTTGTTATAAATTGAGAATTTGCTGACAATAGTTGATCCCTTTGTTATATGTTTGTATTGTATGTTTAAGTCTTGTATTTTCTATTAAATGTATGTTCTTTATATCTTTTTCAACTAAATTTAGGATCTTTGGAGCCAAGTATTGATAATGTCTTTGTCCATATGTAGTGTTTGTCTTCGGAGTGATTAGTTGATGTCTGTGTCTTGTATCGTGAGAATGTTGAGCAGTGATAAGAGTTTTAAAGTGAATAAGAATTTGTTTAATATACAGTTGTGCTGTAGTTAGTACGTTAAAGTCTTTAAATAGTTGAATTGTCGGGAAATGGTAAGGTTTTTTAATAATCACTTTAATTAGAGCTTTCTGAGCCTTAAATAGAGGATCCATATTTGTTTTAGATGCACCTCCCCACCCGATCATTCCATGAGAGATAATGGATTATGTAATATAAAGTTAATATATAGTTATAGTTATATACTAATGCATAATATATAGTTTTCAAAGTTTTTTTGGTCCATAATATTACGAATGTTTTTCCATATTTTACAATGACATAAACAAGTAGACTACTGCTGCCCAACTGGGAAGCCCTGTTCTAGGGCAAGCATTTTACAACCCTACAGTGACGTTGACGAAATACCACGTAGATGTGAAAATACGACATATTACTATATGTTATCTGTCCAAAATAGCAACGGCGAAACGTTGTCGTCCTTAATAATATATAATATGTTTTCATACTAAATTTGAATACGTTGAACAGTGACATGGCGTTGAGGAGTATTGCGTTGGCCACGACCCACTCGTTTTTAAATAGATTTCTACCTTATTTACAAAAATATTTAGTATCCATTAATTACCTCCCTATCGGATTTTACGCAAATTTTTGCGCACGTATGCGTAATTGCAAATGTGTGTGTGTGTGTGTGTGTGTGTGTGTGTGTGGGAAGTTCACATTAATGCATATGAGAGTGGGTAGGCGATTTGGATTTCTCGCAATTTCAATAAAATAAGAGAAATTCTCCAATACTTGAGCGATAAATCTCTCGACCTTATCTCATCTTCTCCACCACTCTACTCCCATTTAACCTCACCTCCTCCCTTTCTTTTTTTCGTGTTCACCCCCCCCCCCCCCCACCCTCACACACTTCATCGTCCCAATTAATATTATCTCCTTTTTGCCTCTTCAGAGATACCAGACTCCATTCAGACTCAACAAGATGATTTTTATTGGCTTTTATGTAATACTAATTATATTTTTATATATTAAGACTAGTGGACCCGGGCAGACTGTGTCCTGCCACAGACCGCCTTTTATGTAGACCGCATTTTATAAGTATAGTTTCCTTTTTTCAAACATTTGAGTGCGGTATATTCTCTAGACGCGTAATACAGATGTCAATAGATTTGTTCTCAACGCCATCTATTGAAATTTCACACAAATTAAAAATGAATTTCGATCCTTTTTCATATAAAAAATACTTTGCTGGGGTGTAGGGAATTCAAAATTAATGGTTATATGTAAGTTTTCTTGGATGAGATATGTGGTATATTTTAATAAGGAATACTTTTGTTGTTAATTTTTGATACCACTTTATTACACAATTATTTATCTGATACAAATAATGTATAATATCTCAAATTATAAAAATACACTTATTAATAATTAAGACGGTGTTTATATGTCAATCGTTTTTCACGGAATGACGCCATTCGAACGAATCTTTTGTTTTTCCGGATACCGCCGACAATTGCCGACGGTCTCCGAGGATATCACAAAATGTGAATTGGTATGGCGAAACCAAATACCACAAGATATATTAAAAATATACATATATAAAAAAAGTCGTTAAAAAAATTTAAATATGATTTTTTTAGATCTCGATAATAGCGCCACCTATCGGATCCAATACTATCCTATCTTTCAATTCGGAACCAACCATGCAAATAAAAAAAAAATCATTAAAATCGTTAGGGCGGTTTCGGAGATTAGCGTGTACGAACATCGTGACACGAAATTTGTATATTTTAAGGTATGTTATATTTGACTTTTGCGATGAGACGATGACGTAAGAATGCTGATGAGGTTGTGTGTCAGGATAGAAGAATGAGGCGTTCAATTCTCTTTTCCTACCCCACAGAGGAAATGGCGTGATGGTATGAATGTATGTACTATTATTATTTATTTATAGGCAGGCAGCCAAGGCTGATGTGCCTATATCCACTCTCGAATTTTAGTTTTTTGCTGTTTTGCTGTGTCCAAAAAAAGTCCGGCCTAGTCAGGGGCGTGCCTAGAACCTTCGGACTAGGCAAACCCTGAAATAAATTGGGAAATGTCGAAAATTTAATGTTTTTTTTTGCATCATTGTTCATTTGAGTGTCCATGGAAATATTTTATAATCACATGCCAAAATAATATTTACGTTTGTTACGTTTGTCAAGCATCGTATCTGCATATGGTTCAATTTTAAACCTTGTAGTATGGTTTCAATAAAAAATACAAAAAAACATTAGGTCTTGAATTTCTTAACTTACATAATATTCATAGGCTAGCCAAGATTTTCGGCTTCTATAAGCAATTCCGCTACTGGCCGGGCAGTTTATTCCAAGAAAATGCTTTCGAGGATTTATCGAGAACCTACTTTTCACAAGCTATGTCCACGAAAATTAGTGTTATGACTATATTGAAAGAGATTTTTCATGTTTACACAGTCATAATGGCCTGATAATATTTTGAATGTTTCAATAAGATCTCCACGTTCTCTTGGGTTTTTCAGTTTTGACAGTTTTAAGAAGTCAAGTCTTTCCTCATATGTTAAGTTGCGAAGTAACCTATGTATAAGAGAAATAAAGAATTCTTTTAAATATTATTTTTTTGTGGCTTTGGATTCTCTTTACCTATCCCACGAGAGACATGGCGAGATAGTAGGTATGTTTATTAAATGTAAATACATATTGACAGTTGACAGTATAATTAATTCATTACAGTTTCAAAATGTCGCCTGTGAGACTACCCACATTGAACGAACAAATGTCGTGTTTTAATTGCCTGTATTACTAATTGTTTAGTGACCACTGTACACAGAAGCGCAACGTTAGCTCAAAGCCCCTCGTTAATAGCCCGAGACGGAAAAGCTTTGCGGCGGACGACAAGGTAGGTACCTAAAATATCTCGGAAAATGACCATTACGAAGAATATAAAATGAGATAGTAACTGACGTACCTTGTTACAAGCATTTCTCGAAAAATTCACCGTTTTAGTTTTGAGGTTTTCGTTTATTTAATGTTTTAAGAGATTTGAAATGAGGCGATTTATGACGTTTTCACCGGGCAAAAATCAGTTGATAAGGTCCTTATCGGGTGAAACAATCGTTTTGTAGAAATATTTATTTGTTGAACTTATTATTTTGTCTATTTTTTTTAATTTGTCGACGGGTAACTTACAAGTTCCTGTATATAATCTTTATTAAGCATTAATTATTGTGCACGTGGGCATACACGAATGTTTCGTGTTATCTTTTATTAGGTAATGCACACCCCCACACCTGGTGCTGGTTACCCCACATTGAGGGATGTGCCGTGATGGTATGTACCTATATATTATTAATATTTAAAAAATAATAAAAATATTCAATTATTCATACCATCACGGTATATATCCCACAATGTTGGGTAACTAGCGAAAGGTGTGCGGGTGTGCAGTATAAAAGGGAGAACAACACATCTATGTATACCCACACACCAGTCTCGTTTCACCAAAAAAGGCACTACATTCAGAATGGGTGGTGAACCTCATTGCTGAACTATGTGAGATGTTATTGTTGCCTGTTGTATTTTCGATTACCCGGCTCTTAAGGGACACTCGAAAACAATGATTTAAAAGAATGGAAGCACTATTCTAAGCCGGTGCCTCAGAGCTAATAAAGTTATTTTGTAATAAAAATAATAATGAAATGAATGAATACATGTAGAATCGTTGAAGATTTTTTAAGCGTTAATAATCGGGAATCATTAGGGTTGATAGGTTGTATAGGGACCTCCTCAGAGCCTAATCCTTTGTTATGTTAAATATCTGGATGGGCAAATTTTTTTTTTTTATAAAAAAATGAATATGTCTTTGTTAAACAAGTACATATACATCTTCCTACGTTCCCTAAAATAAGCAAATAAATGCTTGTGCTATAGGTGAACGAAATCGGTCGAGGCAGGATTCGAACTCGCCACCACTGGATTACTAGCCCAGCGCGCTAACCGCTCTGCCATCGACCCATCTATTATTATTCCTAATTGAAAGCTTGATTGATGTGTTTGTTGCATTTTATTTTGATGTATTAAATAATTTACAATTTACTCATTGATCTGCTGATTCGTGTGTATAATGTGCTAAGTGTATTATGGTAATAATAATAATTGAGTGTTATTATTTCTAGTATTTAATTGTTATTAATGTCATTAGTAAATCGGCCATAGTCGTAATAAAAATTATTGGTATTTATAACCCTATTTATTTTACCAATAAAAAATAATAAATATGTAGTGATTATTTTTTAACAGATTTTTAATTATCTCAATAGAGACGAAGTTGGAATATTTATTGTAGGAGAACCGGGAAATCAAGGCACCTACAGGGCTTACGACCTGTCATCGGCTGGTTTACGTGATCACTTTATGCGCTTGCGCAACGTTCACCAATTATGCCTTTTAATGAGATCCCTATCAATTCAATTTTGAAAGTTCTATATATTGTAATACTGAAATTCTTTTCGCTTGAAAATAAGGAATTTTTACTACAGCCATCTATGGGTGAAATTATTAACAACAATCTTATTATTTTTATTTATTTTGTTGGAACGCCATCTATTGAGAGAATTGGTTTTTTGTAAATTCCTTATTTTCAAGCGAAAAGAATTTCAGTATTACAATATATAGAACTTTCAAAATTGAATTGATAGGGATCTCATTAAAAGGCATAATTGGTGAACGTTGCGCAAGCGCATAAAGTGATCACGTAAACCAGCCGATGACAGGTCGTAAGCCCTGTAGGTGCCTTGATTTCCCGGTTCTCCTACAATAAATATTCCAACTTCGTCTCTATTGAGATAATTAAAAATCTGTTAAAAAATATCTTTGACTCCCGACAGGGAAAAAAATCCAATGTTTGCGCATATGCAATAATAAAAATATTCGATGTAGTGATAACTTCATTGTAGAATAAAAAACACTAATATTTATGATGAACTATATATAATACGATTGGAATTGTCCATATTTTTTTTTTCATTTAATTAAAAGGTAATAAATGTTTTACACCGCATATAATTATTTGCTCTCAACTTATCTACATTTCTAACATGATTCACATATTAATCCATCTGTCGTTAACATATGACGTATATACATAATAATATGTACCTGTATGTCTGTCTGTATGTATGTATGTATGTATATAGTTAAAACTGTCACCATACCACCCAAGTGGACTAAGATGAATTCCCGCCATTTCTTCATAATTCCCGCCATTTATTTTGTACTCTCAGACAGAATGACGGGAATGGCCGGCCGAGTATCGAGTTGAAAATAGCTAGACGAAAAACATTGACGTAACGAATATAAATTTAAACGTTATAAGGAAATTTTCAATTTAATTTCTCAATTTAGATATATGTTGTTCCTGTTGCAGTTGAACTTTTTATGAATATTGTTCAAAATGAACAAATAAACGTAATCCGCATAAAGAGTTTAAACTGCCAACGTCGGACTTGTAATTTTAACTTGAAGATTACTTCTTTAGTTGCTCCTTTTTTGGAATAAATGATTTAAAATACGTAAACAGGATTCGGTTTTCCTGTATAAAGTGTACATACTTTGTAAATGAAATGTGACATATTTAAAACTTGGTAAAATTAATGACAACTTTAAAAAATATAGAATTACTCTCGTTATGATGAGGTAAATTTTACCGGACAAGCATCTAAATTTCCATTTTTTTTACATTTTCTGCGTAAAATTCATTTTTTTTTTATAATTACAAATTTAAAAATCTGTATCAATTAATTGTATTAAAATTTAAATATCTCTATTTAAAAAAAGTTAATCTGTGCTCTGTCTTAACCTTTTTGATTGCGTCCCTTTAAGTTAATTAAATTTGATATCATTTAATGATTCGGCGGATATTTTGTGGTAGTTAATATAAACCATTTTTGAATTATTAATTAGCTATAAACCACTTGTTTTTTGAGTCACTTCGCGACATGTTTCGGAAGCGCTGTCCTTCACAGACCTCCAGACAGATTCACAGACAGATTCACACAAATTCAACATGTTAGTCTCGACACGCCGGTCGATGGAAGGACAGCGCTTCCGAAACATGTCGCGAAGTGACTCAAAAAACAAGTGGTTTATAGCTAATTAATAATTCAAAAATAATTAAATTTGATTTAATTCAGTATTATTCATACATTGAGACACGTGGGGTATAAATTGTAATATGAGTTTCCAGTGGTCGATGCTTCCCCTCCACTCCCCTTCCTAGATCTATCCCTTCCCATCCTGTTTTCAAAATTTTAGGATTTTTGTAAATGTTTTTTGTTGGTGTTGTATTTTTTTAAATAAATACAAAAATATATAAAAATATTTTATTCATTTCAAAAATAAATAATTCTATTTTCTTTAAATAGTTTGTAGATACTCTTTTGGATGCGTATCTTCTTATTTTTCTCATCATTATTTTCGTATTTATGTAAAAACTGTTCAATAACAGTTCAAAAATGTTAATTTATATTTTTAATTGTTGATGAAAAAATCTTTTTTTTGTTCCACCACTGATTATTTTTTAAGATCCAAGGTAAAAATAATGTATTTATTTAAGTGCTGTATTTTTATTTGTTGTAAAAACATCTCAAATTGTTTGTTTTTACCAAATTGATTGCTATCTATCTCTGGATGATCCTTTGATTTTTTAAAATGTTTTGTTTTATCTCGAAAATTTTATCTCAATTCACTCTTAGATTGTTTTTAACAAAAACCTTATTATTTTAGTTTGTAGACACTAACTATAATATGGATAAATTGAATATTTTTATCTCTCGACGGAGTAGGCAGATAGAATTGAGTACCATTTTTTTCTATCCTGACACGCAACAGTCACTTCATCAACATACAAACATCGTCTCATGCCTGTTCGTCTGATCTTCATTCTTTTTAAATTTCCATCTTTCAGAAGTCATCCTTTTCTTTAACGGTCCCAACCTCTCATTCCGTTTCTATCCGCTATGTATATTTTCCTCGTCAGGCGTTCCTCATTCATTCTCCCCATGTGGCCAAATCATCTCAGTGTTTTCACTTTCATCCTGTTGATGACATCTTTCTATATTTTACATTATTTCCTAATGTCCTCATTTTTTGGCTGAGGCGGTCATAGCTGATGACTGTTTCTAGTGCCATTACATAATGAATAAATAAATAAGCCGTTCTATATTTTCTTTAGTTGTATGTTTGTGTATGTACACATGTATTTTATTATAAATATATATTTATTTTATATTTGAATTTTTTGGTAAATTTACAGAATATATTACATGGTATTGTGCACAGAATCCTTTAAATATAATAAATGCATTCCTATCACAAATTAACACCTGAAATATTACATGTTTTAAGCTTGGTACCAAAAGTAATAACAAACAAATTAAAACTAAAAAGTAAACGAGGTGAAAAATAAATAAATTTATTGTATATAAAACAAATTATATTAAATTGAGTAAGTATGTAAAATTAATTGAAGAATTGCGATGCACATCTTTCAAAAATTACGTAAGGAATTTCATCATGTTTAAACGTTGTGAAAAGAGAGTTACGGGGAAGTTGATATTCAGTTATATTATCATGGCCTGCGCTGAGGATATTGTGTATATATGAGGATATGTATGTGGGTGTACAGATAAAGGTTGAGAGAAATTGATTTGCACCATGGCAAGAATTTATCGCCGCGTCTTAACAATTTTCTCCTGGTGGAGAACATTGAAGAATGCCCTCCATTCACCTCCTGAAATAAAAATGTAAGGCATCTTTTTATTGAATCGGGAATTACTCCTTTCAAATTTACGCGCCAATTTATAGGAACACCGCCATGACACATCTGGAACAATGCTACATACATTACTCATTCGCACAACAACAAAATAAAACGTGGTGTACGCGATGCAGTATGAACTCAAAGGTACAGTATCAATAATTTACTTTATATATACAAAGTATAACAGTCTTGTCCATAATAACTTATGTTTTTAACAGTGTATAACAACATTACTGAAAATCACTATTCATAATAACATATATAAGGCAATAATGCTATATAACGCCTACATTTCGCCTATATATAAAATAAACACCGTCCAGATTGTTTTAATAGCAATATAAGAAGAGACAGGAACGGAATAAGAGGTCGCGGGCGCCCAAGAAAAGGATGGCACGACCATGTAAACGATATTTTGAAAGATGGAAATGTAAGAAGCATGAACAACAGAAGAACATGTATAAGACGATGTATGAATGTTGATGAGGCGATGAATGTGTGTCAAGATAGAAAAATGTGGCGTTCGGTTCTCTCTGCCTACCCCGTGAGGGACATGGCGTGATGGTATGTATGTATGTAAGAAGAGTATAGGGACCGAATATTTCCGATAATTCCCGAACGTTGCCGATGGTCCCATTACATGTCAATTATTTTTGACGTTTGTGAAGCGACGCGAATATTTGTCATTCTGCTTCATCAGAAACATTAAAAAAGCACAATATTCTTAATATTATAACTACGTTCTATTCCATTTCACAAATTAACAAAAAATAACTTATTGTTTCACGTCATAACACGAGTCAACGAATATATAAAAAAGTCATAACCACTGATAGATCAATTGAGAATGGCAATATTAATTAGGTAACTCACTTTTTCGTTATCACTCCAGTTAAATAATGAAATTCACGAAATAAAATATTAAAAATACACAAAAACTATAAGAATATTTGTTTTTTTTTTCAATATATCGACAAATGTCAAATCACCTGAGAAACATGAATTCATTGCGACGTTGTCAGCTCAAACTTAACATAGCAACGTTTATTTTTTCCAACTGTCGATTTGTTCAGGAGAACTTTGTTCTCTTAACATATCGACAATGTATCAAGCCAGAATACGCGAGAATTGTATGGAGAGGTCTACTTTTTTCACGGCTTTTCCAACTTTGAAGTCAAAAAACACCAACTTAGAGGCTTCGCAGCATATATGTTCCATACACGGATTTACTCAGAATTCGGAGTAGAACATTTCGTGTGTCTGTGTGTGTGTGTGTCTGTGTGTGTGTCTGTGTGTCTGTGTGTCCGTCCCCCCCTTATAACTTTTGATCCGCTCAATTTACAGAGCCTAAAATTTCAGAATATATAAATAGTTACAGGCCTACAAAACTTTTATACTCGGAATTTTGAATTTTTGTTTCAGTCAGGGGTTATCAACTTTTGAATTTTTATTTTATTTTTCCATATATCTCAGAAACCATAAACGGTAGAACGCTGAAAATTGGTACAAACATAGACAAATACAAAATCTCAAATTAGTTTTTTCAAAAAAATTCCAGGGTTTCTCAAATATTTTTTATTAAGAAAAATATTTTTTTTATGATAAATTTATGAGTTTAACTGCCTATATTTCCAAAACTTTTACAATTATCGAAAAAAGCCGAAACACCCCAACTAGATAATTTAATTTTCTATAAAAAATATTAACATTGTAGCAGAAGATCTCAATTTTTTTTTAACAATTTTTTTAAAAATTGAATTTAGTGACGACATCGCTTCATACATTTTGTATGGCAGTCGCCTATACACAATATGTAAGAAGACTTAATAGTTTGATACTTCATCTCCAAACATACATACATACCATCATGCTATTTGCATATTCTGGGTAGGAAAAAGGATCTTCCTCCATACTATCCTATCTTGACATACATACCTACATATGTTGTATAGAAAACAAAATATCTGAAAATATTCAATAATTTGTATCTATGGGTTTATAGTTTGGTACATATTCTTCAACTATACATACTATCGCTATCGACAGTTGGATCTCATGTGTTACATGCAACTAGTTTATTCCAACTGTCGATTTGTTCAGGAGAACTTTGTTCTCTTAACATATCGACAATGTATCAAGCCAGAATACGCGAGAATTGTATGGAGAGGTCTACTTTTTTCATGGCTTTTCCAACTTTGAAGTCAAAAAACACCAACTTAGAGGCTTCGCAGCATATATGTTCCATACACGGATTTACTCAGAATTCGGAGTAGAACATTTCGTGTGTCTGTGTGTGTGTGTGTCTGTGTGTGTGTCTGTGTGTCTGTGTGTCCGTCCCCCCCTTATAACTTTTGATCCGCTCAATTTACAGAGCCTAAAATTTCAGAATATATAAATAGTTACAGGCCTACAAAACTTTTATACTCGGAATTTTGAATTTTTGTTTCAGTCAGGGGTTATCAACTTTTGAATTTTTATTTTATTTTTCCATATATCTCAGAAACCATAAACGGTAGAACGCTGAAAATTGGTACAAACATAGACAAATACAAAATCTCAAATTAGTTTTTTCAAAAAAATTCCAGGGTTTCTCAAATATTTTTTATTAAGAAAAATATTTTTTTTATGATAAATTTATGAGTTTAACTGCCTATATTTCCAAAACTTTTACAATTATCGAAAAAAGCCGAAACACCCCAACTAGATAATTTAATTTTCTATAAAAAATATTAACATTGTAGCAGAAGATCTCAATTTTTTTTTAACAATTTTTTTAAAAATTGAATTTAGTGACGACATCGCTTCATACATTTTGTATGGCAGTCGCCTATACACAATATGTAAGAAGACTTAATAGTTTGATACTTCATCTCCAAACATACATACATACCATCATGCTATTTGCATATTCTGGGTAGGAAAAAGGATCTTCCTCCATACTATCCTATCTTGACATACATACCTACATATGTTGTATAGAAAACAAAATATCTGAAAATATTCAATAATTTGTATCTATGGGTTTATAGTTTGGTACATATTCTTCAACTATACATACTATCGCTATCGACAGTTGGATCTCATGTGTTACATGCAACTAGTTTATTCCAACTGTCGATTTGTTCAGGAGAACTTTGTTCTCTTAACATATCGACAATGTATCAAGCCAGAATACGCGAGAATTGTATGGAGAGGTCTACTTTTTTCATGGCTTTTCCAACTTTGAAGTCAAAAAACACCAACTTAGAGGCTTCGCAGCATATATGTTCCATACACGGATTTACTCAGAATTCGGAGTAGAACATTTCGTGTGTCTGTGTGTGTGTGTGTGTGTGTGTGTGTGTGTGTGTGTGTGTGTGTGTGTGTGTGTGTGTGTGTGTGTCTGTGTGTCTGTGTGTCTGTGTGTGTGTCCGTCCCCCCCTTATAACTTTTGATCCGCTCAATTTACAGAGCCTAAAATTTCAGAATATATAAACAGTTACAGGCCTACAAAACTTTTATACTCGGAATTTTGAATTTTTGTTTCAGTCAGGGGTTATCAACTTTTGAATTTTTATTTTATTTTTCCATATATCTCAGAAACCATAAACGCTAGAACGCTGAAAATTGGTACAAACATAGACAAATACAAAATCTCAAATTAGTTTTTTCAAAAAAATTCCAGGGTTTCTCAAACATTTTTTATTAAGAAAAATATTTTTTTTATGATAAATTTATGAGTTTAACTGCCTATATTTCCAAAACTTTTACAATTATCGAAAAAAGCCGAAACACCCCAACTAGATAATTTAATTTTCTATAAAAAATATTAACATTGTAGTAGAAGATCTCAATTTTTTTTTAACAATTTTTTTAAAAATTGAATTTAGTGACGACATCGCTTCATACATTTTGTATGGCAGTCGCCTATACACAATATGTAAGAAGACTTAATAGTTTGATACTTCATCTCCAAACATACATACATACCATCATGCTATTTGCATATTCTGGGTAGGAAAAAAGGAACTTCCTCCAAACTATCCTATCTTGACATACATACCTACATAATATATGTTGTATAGAAAACAAAATATCTGAAAATATTCAATAATTTGTATTCTTCAACTATACATACTATCGCTATCGACAGTTGGATCTCATGTGTTACATGCAACTAGTAGTAAATAAACCTATTAATATTTTACACGCATATCATTAAAAATAATTACATAACTGGATTAGTACAAAATATATAAGTACAAAGTTAAAAATATGTTACAATAGCATGAAAAGTATCCATAGTAGTTACAAATCGAAAATATTAACTGTCCTTCGCTTGCTCACAAAATGCAAAAACTAAATAACGTTATTTTTATATTGCTGTATAATTATTATTATAAATAAGAGCTTGTGCTTTGTTTTTGTTGTATAATATTATTACAACAATATAAGGAAATATAATAAATATTATTTTATTTTATTTTTATTTTATGTATTTTGGATATCCAAAAGTACCTACAGTAGAGCATAATGATATTAAAAACAATGAAAAAAAAACAAGTAAATGTAGACTACGGTACATAGTAATAGGACATCATATCAAGTAATTTTAAAAGCTTAACATACAATTTACGAAAAATGAGAAAAAAACAAAATTATAGGAACACACCTGAAACATACAAGGAATAGTACAGAGAGGATTATATTCTAGAATCATAACATGGGATTCTAACTTACTTAAGGATCAACGAAGAAGGTGTTGCAACCATTATGGTGACACATACATATACTCATGTATATACTAGAGAGTGGAATTTTGAGTTATGTTATCAGTGCAAAGTTGGCACTTTATCGCAATTTTGAACGAGTGTAGAGATTGGGTATGAAAAAAGTCAATGTTATTGAGCAGGTTGTTAAAATTGGAGGTGGCCCGGTTAGTAAAGAAATTTTTCCTAAGATTAGTTTTAGAGTGTGAAATAGAAAAAGTAGGTTTTGATTTGACATTGCAGTTTGGAATGTGAAGTGAGATATTTTCTAATAAATTTGGACAATCAATAATGTTATAAAATAGTTTAAACAAAAATAGTGCGTCTGCAGTTATTCAATATTATTATATCAATATGATGAATGCAACAATTTTTACAAACACCCAAAGTATCTCGTACAGTTAATTTAAGCTATGGGATGCATATGTGATGCTATTTTTAACTGAACAATGCAATATATGTATATTGTATATTATTTTCAAACTGATCATTGCTCTACCGACTGATTTAAGTTAGTTAAAACGCTTAATTTTAGAAAAAAAATTTACCGCCATGATTATGACCAATCTTTAAAATTACATGGGTTTATATCACTTGAAAAAAGAAGAAAGATATCCGATGTCTATCTGCTTTATAAAATACTTAATAACCTTGTAGACAGCTCTTACCTACTCCAAAAAATTTCTTTCAACTGCCCCATGAAAACAACACGCCAAAATCACCTTTTCTATACACCATACTGCAGAACAAATTACGCACAGAATAATTATGTCAACAGATGCTTAAATTATTACAATAGTCTTGACCCCCAACCTGATATATTTAACTCCACACAGACATCGATGAAACGCCAATTACGCGCAGTTATTGGTAATATAACTGGTTAAAAATCAAACCTACTTTCCTTAAACATTCATCCCTTCCTTATCAACGCTTTCCTATATCCAGTATCCTTCCCTTTCCCCCACATACACTCACCATTTTACAATGACTACCCAACATTAATAATGTATAATAATTTAAATATGTGAAACTTTATAATTGGCTATTTATTTTGTATTCTCATTTGAAATTAAGTATTATAAATGTATAGCTGTTAAGTTTACAAACAAATAAGAAAAAAAAAAAAAAAAAAAAAAAAAAAAAAAAAAAAAAAAAAAAAAAAAATATCTGAAAATAAAGCATAATTAAGATACTCATTTACTGTTTAATCGACTTGATAAATTATATTAAACAAAGGTTTATGTTTCGGGTTAGAGATAGTTTTTATAACTGCAGAAAATTCATGAAAGTGTAATGCGTGCCACATAAATAAGTTCACATACTTTGAACAGAATGAAAATATTGAGAAGGATAAACCATATGGTAAGAATGAATGTAAGGGGATTAAGGCAAGGGGTTCAAGTAAACATTGACATTACTATCAGAAGAATTTACATAATGAAATGAAAATGAGCATAAGTCGATTGATATACTTTGCAAATCTTAATGAACCGATGATAATATAAAAAGATAGAAAAACATGTAGAACAATCAAGTTATGTGCTTTTCAATTAATGTGAACACAAGTGGTTTAGTTGTAAATTATGCAGCAAAAACTCCATAACGAGCTTGAAGCTTTTCCTTAATGGACATCAAAAAATGTCAAAGCTAGAAATCTCTGGCTCGGTTTTTTAACCTCAGTCAAATCTTTATATAATATTGTCTCTAGTACCCTGATATTTTCACATCGATTAACATGTATATGTTTTAACTCCTCACTTACCCAAGTGAATATAGTGGGGAGTTATGAATTCGCAATTTTTAAGGCTTTTTTTATTGCAGATTATCGACTAGTATCATGCTGAGATTGAATTCTGAATGTTTCATGTATATCTAATACTCGCTTAGACCCCATGAGATTTTGAAGGATATCTAAATATAGTGCTTCTGAATTTTTTTAATTTTTTAATATATCAATTTGACTCAAAGCTCAGGAAACTTGAAATTGAATATTTTTATTTTGGAGTGCTAAAAAGGCACATTACTTTCATAAAATCATAATTATAAATTGAATTAAAATTTTATTTTTAAAACACGACAAAACATAGTTTCTATCCACAAGCCAATGAGTATGAAATTTAATAGCCTAAGCTGTTTCGTTAATCTCAGCTGGCATTCTAAGTTGCACAATTAATAATACATACTAAGACAAGCGAAAGGGCTTAGGTTTTTCTATTTCACACTTGTTGTGGGGTGAAACTGTGTGTTTTATTTTATTTTCCAAAATGAAATTATAATTTGATTCATAAAACTGAATGAATGGAGTCAACCCGCGCATTGTAGTCTTGAAAAAGAAAAAGGTTGTTTTACGCCTAACTTTTCGATCCAATAACAGGGATTTTTGGCTTCTATATCGAGTTCTATTTTGAATTGGTGTTGAGCTCCGTTTTACCCAGAATTTGAGATCCAGGTGAACAAATAATGTAGTTGAAATGTTTATCAAAAAGATGAAAATTTTGTTAGTATGACAAATATCACATAATCGAAATTCCTCTGGCAGTCCTCTGAAAAGATGTCGAGAAAGTCGGCAGTCGACCTCCCCGGAAACAAAAACAGCGACTCAAAAATATCCTACAGATCTATAAAAGGAATATGACGAATGTATTTTTACTGTTTGCTGGATTTGACTCAAAACCCGTCCCATTACATGAAGAAAAACGTTGAAACTGCGATGAAATTAAAGGAATATGACAAAATGTATTTTAATGTTTGTCGGATTTGACCGAAAACCCGTCCCATTGCATGAAGCAAAAATTTGAAACTGCGATGAAATTAAAGGAATATGACAAAATGTATTTTTACTGTTTGTCGGATTTGACCGAAAACCCGTCCCATTGCATGAAGCAAAACGTAGAAACTGCGATGAGCTTAAAATATATATACTTATATACTACAGCACAGCGAGAAAAGCTTCAAGATTGAGTGGATCGTTAGGTTGTTGATTAGGCAAAAATGTGATATGAACCGGGAAGCTTTTATGAGCGAACTACCACTACTCTATGGCCAAATCGACTCGACCTAATTTTTCTCCGTCTTTCCCTCTTTAGTTCTCTTGTCTCCTCTTTGGTTCTCTCTTCTACTTCTTTATCTCCGCTCGTTCTCTCGGTGCGATGATCATATTCGTAAAACTTTAAGACCCATGTTTTTGTTGATGGTCCGCAATTTACCATCCGAGGAGTTTATTGTCGTTATAAGTTAGCGAAGCGCCGCGCCCCCACCCCGTCTTTGTGTGTCTTTTAAAAAATCAGTTTTTCCATTTATTGTTGTGACAATAAAAGAGAACTGTAAATTTGTAAGTGTACTGCTTTTCTGTGTCTTTTGAATCTCCATCTTTTTGATTTCGCAATTTTAAATTAATACAGCGAGATTCTAATGTTTTTAAATATAACCTATATGATCCAAAATGTAATTCACTCGTGATGATTGTACCTATACTTAAAGCCTTATCGTGATAGATATTCATAAATTATTGTGTTTTCCGTTTAGATAGATATTCATAAATTGTGATTTATTATGATTGTATATTATTAATTGTATATTTAAAATTGTGATATATTATAATTATTCTGATGACTAACTACTTCGTGTCAACATTCCGACGAGAATTCTACAACGATGTCCTAGTGATTTTCTTTGGACCCATTGCACGTGCGGAAATTGTAGTTACGAAGAGCAACTTTAGGACTTTCAAGACTTTGTCAAAAATACGGTTCACTCTTATCTTAACAGTGAACCAGCTGTTCCGTTTATTGTCTGTAAGGTTTTAGAGTTCTCCTGACTCTTCTTATGTTCTCTATATGCTCTTTCAGAGTTTTGCAAGTGGTCGTTATTAGTCCCCATAAGCAAAACAAGTGGTGGTGTAGGAAGGTAATTAGTCATTTCTAATCTGTGATTTTAACTGTCTAAATTTTAAATTTCTTGTATGTTCTAGAAATTAATTCCATATAAGGTATTTGGAATTTTCAACTTGAAAATATAAAAAACTATATATCGTCTATGTAGTACAAACTGTTATTTCAATTTGGTGAATAGTTTTTTTTTTAAGTATCAGAGAGCTTTGAAGATACTAATTTGATGAACCGATATTGGTTTGCTGTGTGGCACAAGCGTAGAATAGTGTTTCTACTATTTTCTATTACCATTTTTTTCGGGTGTCCCATAAGAGACTGGCAATCGAAAATACAACATTCAAAATAACATCTCACATAGTTCAGCAATGAGACCAACCACCCATTCTGAATATAGTACCTTTTTATTGTAGGTGACACAAAAATGGTGAGTGGGAATGCACGCCTGTGTCGTGCTTTTTTTCATAAGGAAGTGCACACCCGCATACATGTCGCTGGTTACCCAACATTAGATGTCTATAATGAATTAGGATTGAAACTTACTCTTTAGTGTTGAATTCGATGAATTTTTTTTTTTATTTATATAATGTATTTTTTCACACACTTAGGGGTATAAAATTTCTATACCTAATATAATATCATAATAATAATTTCCATATAATAAATCACCTCCTTACTCAGTCTTAATAAATTTCAAGTACAAAATGTTCTTACAAAATATATCAGCACAAATCCGCCTCTATCGGTGGCCTTATTAAAAAAAATATATCAGACAGAATAACATCAAATTGTGATTTCATTTTCTACTTACTACATTTTCTACTCCCAATTTTTTAATTTCAGTATTAATAATTAACTTTTTATTTGTATTCCACATACTTTATAATCTGTTGTTTATTTTAATGTAATTAACAAATGCACGATTTTGTAAAAAAACTTGACTCTGGCCAATGTTCCTCCATTTGAGGTTACAAGTGCCATTTAAAAAATAAATAAATAATAAAATTTCCATAATGATACATTTTTACGTGGTCTTACATTCTGTTGAAATAATTCATTTGATTATGTGAATGAGGGATGGTACTTGTGAAACAGTCTGTAGTACGATGTATGTATAGTTATAGTCTCCGCTCATTTGGCAGGCACGCTACACGGTGTTGCAAATTAAAGTGACTTGTCGTTGGGACAAACGTATGTATGTATGTATGTACTGTACACCATGATACTTTGTTATGCAATATTATGCAAAGGAACACAGTGATATCTGTCATTTTACATATACACAAAACTATACTATACCAAGGGGAACACGAAAATTCAGGACACAATACGGAGATGGGTCGGTGGCAGAGCGGTTAGCGCGCTGGACTAGTAATCCAGTGGTCGCGAGTTCGAATTCTGCCTCGACCGATTTCGTTCACCTAAGCACAAGCATTTATTTGCTTATTTTAGGGAACGTAGGAAGATGTATATGTACTTGTTTAACAAGGACATATTCATTAACAAAAAAAAAAAAAAAAAAAAAAAAATGAAAAAAAAAAAAAAAAAAAAAAAAAAAAAAAAAAAAAAAAAAAAAAAAAAAAAAAAAAAAAAAATACACTTAGGTTAAAATCGTACAATTGTTTGGGCGCAATGAAATATGGGCTAACTATCTAACAGCACTATCACAATTGATAATAAAATAATTGAAGCTGTTGAAGAATACGTATACCTTGGACATAAGATAAAATTAGGAAAGGATAACCAGACAGCAGAAATACCCAGAAGGATCTGACTAGGTTGGGCAGCCTTTTGGAAACTTGAGCATGTCCTAAAAAACAGAGATATTCCCACATGTCTGAAAAGAAAAGTGTTTGAAACATGTATCCTACCTGTGCTTACGTATGGTCTGGAAACTATCACGCTAACTGCGAGGACCATACATAAGCTAAAATGCACTCAGAGATCCATGTAAAGACAAATGATAGGCGTAAGTCTAAGAGACAAAATTAGAAACGAAGAAATCAGACGCCAGGCAAAAGTTGTTGATGTCATGGATCGAGTTGCAAAACTTAAATGGCAATGGGCAGGTCATGTTGCCAGACAGGGTACGGACAGATGGGCACCCAGAATTCTAAATTGGAGACCATGGGATATGAAAAGGGGAATAGGCCGGCCCCAGCAGAAAAGGTGAGCCGATGATATTGTCCCTGTCGCTGGAAGCAGATGGGTTCAAAAAGCCCAAAAAAAAGACGAGTGGAAGCTTTTAGAAGAGGCCTACATCCAGCATTGGTGAGATGGCTGAGAAAGAAGAAGAAGAAGAATGAAATATGGGACGCCAAATGCAAGAAAAACTAAAAAGTCATAAAAACACCTGTAAATTATTAAAATAAATTCTTTTCCTTCTTTTTCACAATAAGAAATAGTAAAATATTTCATATGTGAAATATCAAAACAGATCAATGGATCTAAGGATTTTATTCAAATTATTAGTAGGTATAACCGTTTCACCTTGTAAGGGCTTTACAACGAATAAAAAATATAGTAAAAAAATCCTTATTATTTATTGCATTACTTCAAAATGCGAAAAAGTCATCTTAATAATATGAATGAATTTTACTGTACTATTTATATGTTTTATTTTTTACCTTTAATATTATGGAGTTTTACAGTATCGTCTCAATAAATTTAGTGCTCCAGACGCTGATAGCTGTAAAGCCGCCCCTGGCTGAATATGTGAACATAACTAAATATGTCGCTTTACTACTGTTTGTTAACTCAGTACCTACATACATCTACTCAGATCTGCGCTTTGAGTATTAATTTCTCGTTTGTATATATTATATTTATATATGTATGTAAATGCACTTATTTACTGTTTTTTTTTACCTTAATTACTATGTAGTGCTGGAGTGATATTATTCCGCATATTCAAGAATTTTTTTGCAATTTTCTTTTAATATCATGCCTTTTTATTATGCTTTAGTAACCACTGGATTATATCACAGAAAATGTTCTTTTTTTTTGTATTTCAAATGAGATTAAAAAATCTCATTTTAAATTGCTTAGTTGGTAACTAACAGATATTCTACAATTCATTTAACACGCACCCAATAACAAGTTTCCCCATTCTGGTGACTTACGAGATTTATTGACTCACAGATCCTGAATGAAAACACAATTAAAAACTGTGTTTCCACCGGGAATCGAACCCGTGACCATTTTCATATATCTAACCAACTGAGCAACGAAGGCCGGCACATTTCATGAGAAATCACAAAGGAAAACAGAGTTTACGTGATCGCTTTATAGGCTTGTAAAACATTTTTTTTAACATGTCCACGTAGGGGACACCAGCTATTAGGATTTGGGTCCATTTTACTCTTCCGAAGAAGCGCACTACGTAGCGTTGGGAGGGGTTTGCAATCTAGAAAAGAGTTTATTAATTCGGATTTTTAAAAGACCCGGGTTGTACGAAGGTGGAAACAAATAATTCGGAAGATCGTTCCACATTCACAAACTATGCCTATATCTGGGAACGATAATCTAATAAAATTTCATGATAAATCAGTTGATGACAGGTAAACCACATAAAATTTGTCGAGGGGGCAGTTATCTGTTCTTGTTGCCTAGGTCGGGAAATTGTAAATCATTTTCAAATATTTAAGGATATTCACAGTGTTCCATTATTATAAATTATGTTTTTTTTTACAATCAAGGGGTGAACCTTATCAATTAATTTCCATGTTATTGTGGATTGTTTCTTGGACAACTATATCAGGTCTCTTCATATTCAGACAGGAAACATAATTAAAAAAAATGTGTCTCCACCGGGAATCGAACCCGGTACCTTTCGCTTAGGTGTCAGGTATCTAACTAACTAAGCCATAAAGGCCAACTTCTTTATTCTTTCAGTTTTCTTCTTATTGTGATAGATCCACGACCTGTTTTAATCGGCTCACTCCTGACATGGTGGTCTTCCAGACAGGCGTTGAACTTCTGGAATTTCTTTAGTAGCGGCATATATTAGTACATAATATAAACAAATCATTGTACACTGGCTGAATCATTGCCATTAGGTAATTTCTTCCAACCACCCAGAACGCTGTTGTTTCTTTAGTATAATGGTCATCATACCCAACAAAATTCTTGACTCTTGAATTGTGTTTGCCCAGGCATTGAATTATACAATTCTCTCCATCCAGTTGTCGACGTAACATCGGGTAGGTCGAGCGTAGCTTCGTATACACTTATGAATCCTTTAGATGTATGGACCTTTCATGCTGTTGGCTTTGTACACACTCTGCATTAACAAACGCATCATGTGCAGCATGTGATTCTGTAAGAGGATTCATAATTCCTCCGAGTAGCGTTGTTGATTTCCTCATTTTTTTGTTTTACAATGTGTAACAAACAACATCAAGCCTTATTGTGTAAAATTATGAAAAATTATCCTTGTAGGAAGAAGATTGTATTAATTCGATATTTATAAGGGCTACGATTATTAAGGCTTTATAAAAAGTAAAAATAAAATTTTGAGAGCATATGACACTTAATCTAGTGACTGAAAAATAGTATACGTTAAAACCGCCTAATACACCATGAATTAACGTGTCTGCAAGAGTAACAATCGCGTGCGATAAAAAGGGTTTATACGCGATTTAAATATCTGAAACCTAAAATTTGTCGACTTTTTGCATTATAAAAACAAACTTTATTTGAAATAATAAAACTTCAGAAGAAGAATCTTTAATAGAACGATGTATGACAGGGTAGGAAATGAGGACATAAGGAAAGAATGTAAGATGTCATTAATAGAATGAAATTGAACACATTGAGTTGGTTTTGCCACATGGGGAGAATGAATGAGGAAAGCCTGACGAAGAAAATATACATTGCGGACAGGAATGGAATGAGATGTCGGGGCCGCCCAAGGAAGGTATGGCACATCCATGTGGACTCTATTTTGAAAGACGGAAATGTTAGAAGCGTGAACAACAGACGATGTATGAATATCGACGAGGCGATGAATGTGTATCAAGATATAAATAAGTGGCGTTCGGTTCTCTCTGCCTACACTGTGAAGGACATGGCGTGATTGCATGTATATCTAAAACATTATCGATCATCACATTGTTTTTATGCACTCGTTATGCATATTAAAGATTTTTTTCTCTACGACCATTTGTGTTGGAGTCATTTTAAAGAAATGCTGTAAATGAGGATGTTTTCAATATTTTTTAAGGGAAATTCATGCTGATTTTTATAATAGTGTGACGAAAATACACTAGAGAAATGTTGAAATTAATTATATTTGAGATATCTCATTTCAAACGGGGACTTCTTAACGAGGATATGTATTTCTAAAAAACATTAGTTTTTTGGTAGAGACTTCTACATAATGGACAGTTGCGATTTCACAATAATTTTTCTAAACTTACAATTTTTTACGTAATTTTTGATAAGTGTGCATCTTAATTCTTCAGTTTATTTTATTTTTTCAATTTATTATGATTTGTTTTCTACACAAAAAGTTTCTTTAATTCTCATGTCGCTTATTGTTTAATTAATTTGTTGTTATTTCCTCTTTCACTTCCATTTTGTTTATTTTATTGGTAAATATTTTTGAACCAAGCATAAAATATAGTTAATTCGTATTCGTAGCAAATTCGTATTTAAAATGCATGTATATTTAAAAGACTTTATGCACAATGTTATGTTATATATTCTGTTAGTGATTCACGGTATAGAATAAATCTTCTCTTTTAGAATAAATTTTCACAAAACGAAAAAAATCGAAGTGTAATTTTTCACTTACCCTTTAACAAACAACTTCCTCTCGAAAGCTCACATCATACACTACGTATATCTTCAAATATCGTCTCTTTACGATGTTTTCACAAGTCTTCAGCGCCGAGGATAAGCGATTTTCGTCTTCGCTCTAATATCAACGAAGAAAACACGAGAAAAATTCTCCTACTCACCTCCTCGTCTTTCCACTTAATGAAATCTTCTCATCAATTTAGTCCCAAAAGTGTCATTTTGTCTTGAAATTACTCCAACATCTCGTCAGTGTTGAATGACATATAGTCTTTGAGTACATATACCTAAAACTTTTATATTATAATATAATAGCTGGTTTCCACTGGTACCCGACATGCGTTGCAATGTACCATCAGTCCCTCCGGTCCCGTCACCATGCGCGAAACTGAAAATAACAGTTCAAATGAAAATGGATTTATTTATTTATCTATTTATTTTTATTTTAGGATAATTGATTGTTAATATATAACTGTTTGTCATTTCAAAATTCACCGCATTCCGTAGTCAAATCAAAGTATGTTTTAGATAAATCTTTATTCATTTTATGAAACTGTTGCGTTGACCGACAACAGATTCTAAACTAAAAATATTCCGATTAACTTGATTCTTCACTTCTTCTTATCCATCATCTTCTTCTTTATCTTCTTCTTCTTCTTCATATTCATCATCTTCATCTTTTTCTTCATGATCTTCTTTATCTTCATCTTCTTCTTCATTTTCTTCGTCTTCTTCTTTTTCTTCAACATCTTCTTTCTTCCTTACGTGGCAGCTTACGTGGCACTCCACCCAATTATTAGGATGATATCTGTAAGTATGAATATATTATTAAATTATTGTGAGCTAAGGTTATTGCATTATAGATTGAAAACATTAAGGCGAAGAAATTTTTTCTTTGTGGAAATAGATATGTAGGTAATTCAATGACAGAATATGTGAAATATTGATTGGTAGTGGAGTATTAAGTATTTAGTAGTACCTACAACTCATGTTCCAGTTTGTCAAATTTCTCTCCATGCTAAAACCGCTTTCAGTTTCTCCCAATTTCCAAATTCCCGGAGCAACTATTCTATTTTTTTCTCTAAAAACTATAACGAATCTTTAAAAAAAATGCCAAATCAGTCAGCCGTTCTTAGGTGATGCGATTTCCAACGAACAGCGTTTCATTTTTATTTATATAGATAAAAATTTTCGTATTAAGCTAATGATGCGAGTCACGCTGAAAAAAAAACATACTCTCATAGTCACCAGACACCCTGAAAGTAAGTACGGACATTTGTCATCTGTCAAACTGGTTTATTCTCAGTTTTAAGTGCAATATGAGAAAGATGTGGTATTCCGTCATACATTATTATACCCTGTTCACATAGAGCTACATCTCGAAACTAATTTGTTTCTTTGATTAATGACGAATATTCGGGATTATCCCAATTTGGATCTCAACAAAAACGACAAATTTGTTATTTTTAACATGTTTATTTTAGTTGTAAACCGAACAGAGATGGCACGAGGAGAAAAGCGAATGACGCATTTGCTCATACGTCCAAAATGGTTAGCGCACAAAAAAACATTTTTCCACCCACATTTGAGTATAGCTATTAATGTTTATTTTTACTTTACACAAAAGGTTTCTTCGTTACTTCATATAAGTATAATTCCTTATTTTCAGGTGAATTTTGTTACACATTATTCAAATATATAGAACTATCAAAAATTACATTGATAAGGGAACTCAATAAGAAGGCATAATTGGTGAACGTTGCGCAAGCGCATAAACTGATCACGTAAACCAGCCGATGACAAGTCGTAAGCCCTGTAGGTACCTAGAGTTTCTGGTTCTTCTATAATATCCCAACTTCGTCTCTATTGAGATGTTAAAAAGTTTGTCAATAAAAATATTATCATGCAACTTATATCAGATTGTGTTCTGAAATTTTCATAAGAATATATATATATATATATATATATATATATATATATATATATATATATATATATATATATATATATATATATATATATATATATATATATATATATATATATATATATATATATATATATATATATATATATATATATATATATATATATATATATATATATATATATATATATATATATATATATATATATATATATATATATATAGGTATGTGTGTGTGCTGTGTAATATGTGTTTTGTTCTATGTACGGCGTGTTTTTTCTACTTTATAGATTTATATACCAAAGAACTCTTTACATTCCTTTGTAATTTCGAAAATTTGTATATCTAATACACTAATTAGATTTTGAACGATATCTGAATAGTGCTTCTCAATTTATTTACCCTTCAAGTATTTCAATGTTACCCCAAACTCGGGAAACTTCAATATTTTTATTTTCAAATTGCTAAAAAGGCACATCACATTCAAAAAATGAAATTCAATTATTATCGAGTTTTCATAATAAAATATTTAAATCAAAAATAATTTTACAAAATCATATCATGAAAGTGCTGCGAATTTTCCATAAAATATTTGAATAATTTGTGGAGTGACTTGGTATTAAGAGGTATTGCGTTAGCCACAACCCACTCGTTTATATATATGTATGCATTATAGAACTTTGACTATTAACTACAATTAATTTATATAGGGTGACGTTTATTTGTTTATTTGGTTTTATGGTGATTATTATTTTTTTTTTAGTTTTAATTTTAATTTACGACATTTTTTGTACCACCTATATTTCAATAACAACGCCAGCAGAACATCTTAACAAATCATTCTCTCAAGGGGGGTTTATTTAATATTATAAAAAAGTACTTTATATTTGAGTGGTGAACCAGATTGCTGAACTATATGAGATGTAAAGCCTCTTTTATTTTCGACTACTCGACTCTTACTCGTATCCGTAAACAGTTATAGAATAAAACAGTTGAAGAACTATTCTTAGCCGGGTGCCAGCCACACTCACAACTTATTCCACTCGTAAAGAATGTATATTTGCTACATCATAGACGCGCATCAACGCAAATGTGCTATTTCTTAAAATTTCTATAATAATATTAATTAAGCTCGCGTCAGAAATGAAGTTATCCAGGTGCGGGCGGAATTCTCCGTGAATTATAAATAATACACGCTGGAGTGTTGGTAATATGATTAAATAATATATTTCTACAGTTGCATTTCTCAGTTTTCATAGAGAGAGAGAGATATGTTGTATACATTCGCTTATTCCCAGATGAATCACTCCATTCATCTCGTCGTGTAGCGAGATGTTGGTTGGTACAGAGGCTTACGTTGCATCACTAGTAAAGACGATGGAAAACATTATTTCAGAGATGAGGACGAGATTAGGTGTTGAAAAATAGCAGGGTCAGGCCCATTACTCACAACTCTGAGAGACTAGAATATATATTATAATTATTTTTAAAGTCGATTTCGACGTTCATACTGAAACATTTTTCTTATAGCTTCTCAAGCAACTTACAAGTATTTTACCATATCATACGATCATGTCATTTCACTATTTGGGGAAGGCAGAGAGAACCGAACGTCAGACTTCTCTCTATTGACAATACGCCTGGACTACTGCATTGTATCTACGCAAACCTCCCAAAGCTTGAGCTAAAAAAATTTCAATCCGTCTTCAACGCAGATGCTAGACTTATCATCTCACACATATCTCAGCATCTACGAAATCGTCACTGGCTGAAAGTGCCAGAGAGCGACTTTCAAAGCGATCCACGGCATGGCTCCCACGTATCTCACAGATTTCCGCATCCCTCTCACCGCAAAATAGCGACAACAATCTCTTCGCTTAGCAACCACATCCATGATTGGCAAGTTAACTGAAATAAATAAATTCAATACTACATCCTTCGGTGATCGTGCTTTTGCTGTGGCTGGATCAGCCTCATGGAATAAACTACCACCCGAACTGAGGCGAATCGACAACTTAGCCCGGTAACTTAAGAAACACATGAAAACTTACGTATCTTACAAAAACTTGTAATATTTAAATGGCCCTTGAGGTGAGTTTATCACAAAAGCGGCGCGATAAAAGTCATTACAATTTTTTTTTTTATTATTCATTCATTTCTCAAAATCTGCTTCTACTTCAAAATCTCACAAGTCAGCATATATGTGGGTATACCAAATAGTTATAAATATTTATCGTTTTATGTCAACAAAATTAATAAATACAGATTTAAAACGAGTGGGTTGTGGCCAACACTAAACTCTCCACACCAATCTCAATATGGTAAAGAATGCTTATGTTGTATGAAATATTTTAATAAAAGCTGATAAATTTAGTTTTAAAGAGCGTGAGAGAATTTTGAAAATTTTGAAATTTTATGTTGTGAAATCATGACTCTCCACTATTCCATAGTGTGGAGAGTAAGATGAATGCAAAAAAAATTTCATTGAATCGTTTAACAAGTTTTTTTCAATTTACATCACATCTTCAATCAATGGTTTTTGATATTCTTTTAAAAAATCCTTTTGCAGTGTCTCATTAGGATGAATACTTGAGACACCTCTGTGTTGATGCGCGTTGAGCGGCGTAAATAACTTACCGTTTATTTCCCAATGGAACACAAGTCTTCATTTTATGCTTGATATATTTTATATAAGCTGTCAGATCCCTGACGAATTGCTTGCTATCTTTCCGTGCCTCGTCATATTTATTTGTTTCATCAATATTATCTTTATGTCTATGTTTTCAATTAACTAATGATACTCGTTTATTACTCGTATAGATTTACATCCGTCCGATTCCCATATGATTCTGTCGACGTGTCATTCTCAGGTATTTTCTGGTTTAAATTTATAATTGTATGGAAGTGTTAGTTTTGATGTTATGTAATATAGTTTAGTTTTTTTTATATTATTTCAAATATTTCTTTATGCACTACATACCAGGGGGGAAAGTCTGGTTTACCGGCGAAGTCAAAACCATCCATGTATACCCATACTTGGATATAATTATGTTATGGCGTTCTATAATATCTTAAGATATCATTCAACTCTATATGATAATTATATCCATGATATGGGTAAACATGGATGGTTTTGATCCCGCCTCTTGACCTAAATTGCCCCCCTGAGGTGTTTTTAAATGATTAGTGATGAGCAAAAGTCTTGCAAGTCTTTACCGCGTGTGTCACTGCAAGACCAAGACTAGGGAGTGCAAGACCAAGACCGAGTCTTGCAAGACTTAAAACAAAAAAATCTTGCGGTATTGTAAAATTTTATAAACTGAAATTATAATAAGCGATTAACTACGTACTATCGATATAATATTATAAATGGATGTTCGATCAATTTATAGTATTATGTCGACCAAGATTTAATCGAGTATGAAAGATCAAGACCAGTCTGTAAATACAAGACCAAGACCCCATTTTATATACAAGACCAAGACTGGGGATGCAAGTTCAAGACCGAGACTACCTTGGTCTTGCATTTGCTCATCACTAATAATGATGTGCCATCAGAAAGTCTTACTTCATTCAGTTCGTCTGAATCACAGAGAATGTATTGTCACCGTGGTATTATCAAATAAAACCATGATAAAATAAAATAATGATGGATTGTGACCAACACTTTACTCCTCACTGCCAAGTCATTTCACTAATCATTTTTTATTTCAATATTTTATTATGAAAACTTGATAATTCTTCAATTCCATTTTATCAAAGTGATTTGAAAAAAAATCTAATTATAAGTATCCTGAGCTTGGGGTCACTAGATTTTGTAGAATATCTGATCAGTGCTTTTAATTTTTTTCTGTCAAATATATCAAAATGACCCCAAGCTTAGGAAAATTAAAAATGTAATTGAAGAATTATCAAGTTTTCAAAAAAAAATATTGAAATCAAAAATAATTAGTCAAATGACTTGGTAGTGAGGGGTATAGCGTTGGCCACAATCCACTCGTTTTATTAGTATTCATACCGCAGTTTTGAAATGGGTTATAACAGCACCCATATGAGAAACGTGTTAAGATGAAGTAAGACAAAAAAAACATTAAACATGATTATATTAGAATAAACTGTTACCTTAATGTGAGATATTGCTGTTTATTATAAGTAAAGGATTTCGTTTTACAACGAACTGACGTGAGAACGAAGAAAGTAATAGATTCCATTACGATTTCTACCGCGGTTTCGAAATGATTTCGCTTGAGACATCGCGTATCTCGTTTAACGCTACGTATACCTACCTTACAAACGACCAACAGCGATCCAATGGAAATTTTCAGACATTTTAGCGGCGGCGATTTGACAATAATAATATTCACGGTGTAGTACGTAAAAGTGCCCATCATACAAAGTGAAGCAAAGAAATATAAAGTAAATTTATTAATATGAAAGTATACAAAGGATACATTATAAAAGTCACCTCTGGAGTGGCACCCCCAATACCTACTGAATACCCTCGACGCTGTCCAAAGGCGTGCTATACGTCTGATTGATGATCCATCACTGACTGATGGATTGCAATCACTAGAACACAGACGCAGAGTCGGTATTTTAAGTTTATTCTATAGATACTACCACGGGAATTGCTCAGAAGAACTTGCATCTTTGGTCCCTCCTCCACCCACTCGCAACAGAGTCACTCGCTTTACTCAATCGCAGCACCCATTCACAGTGGACCTTCAACATATACGAATAAGTCGCTTCTCGAACTCCTTTATTAATACAGCAGCCCGACTATGGAACGATCTTCCTAATTCTGTGTTTCCACCTTCGTACAACCCGGGTCTTTTTAAAATCCGAATCAATAAACTCTTTTCTAGACTGCAAACCCCTCCCAACGCTACGTAGTGCGCTTCTTCGGAAGAGCAAAATGGACCCAAATCCTAATAGCTGGTGTCCCCTACGTAGACACGTTAAAAAAAATATCACAATTAAATTTGAAATTCTCCCCGAAAAGAAGGAAACCTTGTGCTTCGACTCTGCAGTAAGATACACAAAACATCAGAGTTCATAAAAAATAATTATTTTAATTTACAAAAAGTAGAAAAATAAATAAAAAAATAATCTACAGCTAATATAAAGATACACAAGACTTCAAACACACACGCACACATACACACACTAAAATTAATACATTCATATGGTACAATAAGGAGGAAATTATTTTAAAAGTTAACAAGTTGTCAGTGTTATTCAATTTAATATTTCTATCCAGTACATCTCTCACCACTTAAAAAATCTTCACTGGCTCAAGTGCCCTGAAAGGATAGAGTACAAGATATGCCTAACAACATTCAAGGCAATACACGGTCTGGCCCCGCAATACCTATCCGAAATGTGCACTCCGCTCACCTCAAACAACAGACAGAAATCCCTCCGTTCAGCTCAAAGCTCAGCAATCGGTAAACTAAACGAAGTTAACCGAGTGCACAAATCAAACTTTGGTGATCGTGCGTTCGCTGTTGCTGGTCCATCCTCATGGAATAAACTTCCATACCGACTCAGACAAATAGACAATATAAACACGTTTAAAAAACAACTTAAGACACACCTGTTTAATATTTCACACAATAACACCTCCTTAATTTGAATTTGTATATAATGTAATGAAACCAACTTAATAACACTGTAATTAACTGCTCCGTGACACTTCTCAACGTTTCATGGCATTAGATTCAATCAAATAGAATATACTAAGTATTGTATACATCGTTTTTATGTTTATTTTTAATTTAATTTAAGATCAATAACCTAGATTTTAAGCTTTTACTAACATGAAAAACTAATAGCTACAAAGCGCCCTTGAGGTGAGTTTTCACGAAAACGGCGCTATATAAATTATCCAACCATATATATATATATATATATATATATATATATATATATATATATATATATATATATATATATATATATATATATATATATATATATATATATATATATATATATATATATATATATATATATATATATATATATATATATATATATATATATATATATATATATATATATATATATATATATATATATATATATATATATATATATATATATATATATATATATATATATATATATATATATATATATATATATATATATATATATATATATATATATATATATATATATATATATATATATATATATATATATATATATATATATATATATATATATATATATAATATATATATATATATATATATATATATATATATATATATATATATATATATATATATATATATATATATATATATATATATATATATATATATATTATATATATATATATATATATATATATATATATATATATATATATATATATATATATATATAATGAACATCGCGTAGATATTAAAAACATCATTATATATATATATATATATATATATATATATAATGAACATCGCGTAGATATTAAAAACCGGAAATTAACTTCATCTCTAGTAAACCACTCATTGACCGAAAATCACTCCATAGACTTTGAAAATTCAAAAGTAGTCGCGAATATTAACAATGAAACATTTAGAATTTACAGGGAAGCAATAGAAATATATAGAAGAAGCAACAGTATAATGAATAACAGGGACGATAGCATTCGAATCCCGACCGCATGGACAAGTGTACTTGAAAACAATATTTTGAAAAACCATAGTAATCAAATTAACCCAACTACCGATATTTCAAACAATAGTCACATTAAAAACATTAGTAAAATTCCTAGTAAACCGAAAACTGATAATCCACCTGTAAACAATATACCGTTAAGTACTCGAGTCACTAGAAGCCAAACAAAACGCAATAATGACGTCATTGGGGAAACCCACCCCTCCACTAACACCTGACTCGGCTTCCTTTCAAACTTTCACTTGGTGGTAAGCTTCCGACGCGAACGGACGTGCGCGCACTATCCCTCGCGACGGAAATTTATTAACAAGGCGCCTATTGAAAATGTCTGATGAGATTCAGACGAAACGTCGGCAGACGACTGATTCTCTCGGGAATCAGAATTTGACGCGGGTTATCCCCAAAATACTTAATAATAACATATATATATATATATATATATATATATATATATATATATATATATATATATATATATATATATATATATATATATATATATATATATATATATATATATATATATATATATATATATATATATATATATATATATATATATATATATATATATATATATATATATATATATATATATATATATATATATATATATATATATATATATATATATATATATATATATATATATATATATATATATATATATATATATATATATATATATATATATATGTTATAATATTTTTATCTCGGTTTTCCCGTGTCAGTAGGTCTTGACTAAGACCATTTGTCTTCCGACGTTTCGCCTGAATATCACCAGGCATTTTCAAGGACTTAACGAAAAGCACGCGCGCGACACAAATCGTTTGCCTAGTACCTGGAAGAACATTTTATATGACAAACAATACAATAATAATATTAATAATACCATAGCGAAAATAACCACAAAACACAACAATAATAATATTAATGTCACAACTAAAATTAACAATAAATCACAACACAAAAATAATGATAAAATATTATTACCAACGAACACGACAGCAGGTGGGCGTGTCACAAGGAGCCAATCACGTCGCGCTAACAATATTTGACATAAGCGGCCATCTTGTACGCTACGA
This sequence comes from Molanna angustata, assembly GCA_963576475.1. Lineage (NCBI taxonomy): Eukaryota > Metazoa > Arthropoda > Insecta > Trichoptera > Molannidae > Molanna > Molanna angustata. Next base: position 31,246,596 of record OY754975.1, read on the forward strand.
GTCACTTGACGGTGAGCTCCCAGTGTGAGTAGACGTGTGTCGCGCGCGTGCTTTTCGTTAAGTCCTTGAAAATGCCTGGTGATATTCAGGCGAAACGTCGGAAGACAAATGGTCTTAGTCAAGACCTACTGACACGGGAAAACCGAGATAAAAATATTATAACATATTTCACCCGTGAAAACATCAAATATAACATATATATATATATATATATATATATATATATATATATATATATATATATATATATATATATATATATATATATATATATATATATATATATATATATATATATATATATATATATATATATATATATATATATATATATATATATATATATATATATATATATATATATATATATATATATATATATATATATATATATATATATATATATATATATATATATAATGAACATCGCGTAGATATTAAAAACATCATTATATATATATATATATATATATATATATAATGAACATCGCGTAGATATTAAAAACCGGAAATTAACTTCATCTCTAGTAAACCACTCATTGACCGAAAATCACTCCATAGACTTTGAAAATTCAAAAGTAGTCGCGAATATTAACAATGAAACATTTAGAATTTACAGGGAAGCAATAGAAATATATAGAAGAAGCAACAGTATAATGAATAACAGGGACGATAGCATTCGAATCCCGACCGCATGGACAAGTGTACTTGAAAACAATATTTTGAAAAACCATAGTAATCAAATTAACCCAACTACCGATATTTCAAACAATAGTCACATTAAAAACATTAGTAAAATTCCTAGTAAACCGAAAACTGATAATCCACCTGTAAACAATATACCGTTAAGTACTCGAGTCACTAGAAGCCAAACAAAACGCAATAATGACGTCATTGGGGAAACCCACCCCTCCACTAACACCTGACTCGGCTTCCTTTCAAACTTTCACTTGGTGGTAAGCTTCCGACGCGAACGGACGTGCGCGCACTATCCCTCGCGACGGAAATTTATTAACAAGGCGCCTATTGAAAATGTCTGATGAGATTCAGACGAAACGTCGGCAGACGACTGATTCTCTCGGGAATCAGAATTTGACGCGGGTTATCCCCAAAATACTTAATAATAACATATATATATATATATATATATATATATATATATATATATATATATATATATATATATATATATATATATATATATATATATATATATATATATATATATATATATATATATATATATATATATATATATATATATATATATATATATATATATATATATATATATATATATATATATATATATATATATATATATATATATATATATATATATATATATATATATATATATATATATATATATATATATATATATGTTATAATATTTTTATCTCGGTTTTCCCGTGTCAGTAGGTCTTGACTAAGACCATTTGTCTTCCGACGTTTCGCCTGAATATCACCAGGCATTTTCAAGGACTTAACGAAAAGCACGCGCGCGACACAAATCGTTTGCCTAGTACCTGGAAGAACATTTTATATGACAAACAATACAATAATAATATTAATAATACCATAGCGAAAATAACCACAAAACACAACAATAATAATATTAATGTCACAACTAAAATTAACAATAAATCACAACACAAAAATAATGATAAAATATTATTACCAACGAACACGACAGCAGGTGGGCGTGTCACAAGGAGCCAATCACGTCGCGCTAACAATATTTGACATAAGCGGCCATCTTGTACGCTACGAGTCACTTGACGGTGAGCTCCCAGTGTGAGTAGACGTGTGTCGCGCGCGTGCTTTTCGTTAAGTCCTTGAAAATGCCTGGTGATATTCAGGCGAAACGTCGGAAGACAAATGGTCTTAGTCAAGACCTACTGACACGGGAAAACCGAGATAAAAATATTATAACATATTTCACCCGTGAAAACATCAAATATAACATATATATATATATATATATATATATATATATATATATATATATATATATATATATATATATATATATATATATATATATATATATATATATATATATATATATATATATATATATATATATATATATATATATATATATATATATATATATATATATATATATATATATATATATATATATATATATATATATATATATATATATATATATATATATATATATATATATATATATATATATATATATATATATATATATATATATATATATATATACATATCTACCATTTATATATATTTTTGTTCCATGTCAACCGATTTTACACAAAAAACTCACAAATCAATTAAAATTAGACGGAGTTGCTCCAACTACAATACATACTTTAAAGATTTTGATATAATACAGAAATCATAAGCAGATTTCAATACATACCTACATATTACAACAATGTAATAAATAATAAATACCACAAACATATTTCTCCATTATCTAACCTGCATACATACATACAATATAATACAAACATGTGCGTATCCTCACACACCACTCCCGTCTCACCTAAAAAGGCACTTCAGTTCAGAATGGGTGGTGAACCTAATTATTAATTTCATCTTATCTCATATTCACCATACTATCACTCCATTTCTGCTGGGGATCGAACCCAGGACGCTCGTACAGAAACTTATTAAGCCACAATAATCGACGACTTTCAAATCCACGATGCAATTAAAAACGGCTAAGTACATTAATTTCTGTGAGATTAATACTAAGACGCTGGCCGTCCGTTGGCCCTTAATCCGTGGTTTATAAAGTTTCTAGAAAGTTCTTGTACCTACCTACCAATCCGTACTATAACACTGGCTGGTTTCGTATTTCACGGATCGCCGAATATGTATCCGATTTTGTTATTTCAATTTAAATTCTATTACTGTTATGTTTTCCGAATCCCGTGAGTAAATGCTTTATTCATACACTTAGCTAAATTTATTCGGTCTAACTTATTACATTTCGTTAATAGCTTACTAAACGCGCAACTAGATAAGTACGACTAAAATAGTTAAGATCGGTATTCAAATATCTTACTTATAAACGTATACTAAGATATGACTAACTAGTTCACCGAATTGTTTACGAACATCCTCATTTATTTTCACAGATGTCAAAAATAGATAAATGCATGTAATTTTTGGATAACTGACATCGAAAAATGAAAGCAAACACCGCGCTGTGCCGTGTTGAGTCAATTTAAACACGATTGCGATGAAGAAAAAAAAAGAAAAACGTTATCAGTATTGTATTTTTCTGTCAATCTCAAATATGCCTCGGTCCATATGTGAGAGATCCGCCATTTTGAAAAATTTTATATGACGCGTTAGTCAAGCGTTAAACAGGCTCTCGACCTGTCCTAACTTGACGTCTATGAAATAAAGGTATAATAAAGATAGTCACGGTTTATAAGTAAACTTTTTCGTTAATCACGCTCTATTACCAGGCAGGTACTATAGATATTTTATTTCAAAACCAAAAATTCCGTAACCTAACCTAACCTAATCGAACATTACAATAATTCGAATATTTTTATTGTTAAGTATATACACAAACGTTGGATTTTTCCCTGTCGGATGTCAACGGTATTTTTTTTCAATTTTTTTCAACAACTCGATAGAGACGAAAATGAAGAATAAGCGGTTCAGGAGTGACATCTGTGTGAAAGCATTGTCACCTAATGTCACCTTTTGTATAAGGACCGTTGCTTTCATTGTTTTCAAACCAATTTCTTACAAAATGTTTCTACATGACTTCTTAGATGGCGATGATGTTTTTAAGCTAATTTTTAACGAACAGAATTTCACGATAAAAACATAATAGTACCTACTTCCAAAAATTGGATTGATACGGTAATTCGTTATTTTTTATTTTTTTTTTTTTTATTTTATTTATTTAGGTAAAATATACAGGATTAAACCTACAATTATTTTACACGATTAATCATAAAAAAATAATTACATCAAATTTGTATAACATTTCAAATTTCAAAGTATAAAAATTAAAACAAACCAAAAGCATACAAAGTAGTAGGTATAAAATCAAAATAAATTAAAGCATACAAGGGTCATTCGCTTGTTTACAAAAATATAATCGAAGTAGGTAGGAAAGAAACAACCAAAAAAATTCGCACCTACATAACATTAACTATCCCGCATTGCATACTATGTGGGCACAGATTGCACAAGCTCCACAAATCAAGGCAAGAAAATACATTTTTTAAATTCATTTAACTCTGAGAAAATATCTACAAGAGGTCTGGACAACGATATAATATTAAAATCGCGAGTAATTCTAGGGAGGGGGGAGAAATATCCTATATTAGTTTTATATGAATTTAAAATAAAAAAGTCCCGAGATCTTGTATACATTTTTTTTACGTTAAAATTTAATAGACGCAGTATATTGGGGGCATCTAGTCTGCCATTGACGACATTATATAGGCAAATTAAACCAACCATTCTTCTTCTTTCCTTCAGGGAGTTTATTTTATAAAAGTTCATTTTTTTTCGTATGTATCTAGATTTGATTTCTTTGAGCGATAAGCCAGAATCCTGAGGAACTTTTTTTGAATTCCTTTTTTTGAAGTTATGAAGGCATAATTGGTGAACTTTGCGCAATCGCACAAAATGTCGCGTAAACGACAGGTCATTAGCTCTGTTGGTGCCTTGAGTTCCTGGTTCTCCTATCATATTCCAACTTCGTCTCCATTGAGATGTTAATTTTTTTATAAAAAAGTACAATAATTCATAGCTACAAAAGAAAAAAATGTAATAGGACAGGAAGAGAAGGGGAAATTGGAATCAGATATTGAAAAGCAAATATAAAAGTGTGCATAAATATTTCTAGATGATTCTCGCTGGAAATTTGGTGTAAAATATGCTAAAAAATTGCAGATTGAGAGATTATTTACTTGGTAGAATACCATTATAAATTACTTTATATGAAAACATATTTTTTTTTATTTATTTTTTTAATTTACAAAATACATAATGATATACTATGGTAAAATTTTTACCTCATCAAAAAAAAAAATAAAAACTTGTGCTTGATAAGGGAATCATTTGAGATTAGATAATCGGTACAATTAAAAACATAGTTATACAACGGTGAAAAAAAAAACAAAAAAAAATACATAAAAAAAAACAATAGAAAACGTGAAATTCGAAACAATTTTGGTTATATCAATACATACATTGCCCCCAAGTCAAATTGAAAACGCTGTTCGTTTTCGCCAAGCGCTAATTTTTTTTGTATGGGATTTGACGTTTGTTGTAGAAATTTTTTCTACAATAACAAACAACAAACGTCAAATCCCATACAAAAAAAATTAGCGCTTGGCGAAAACGAACAGCGTTTTCAATTTGACTTGGGGGCATTATTACATACACTAGTTTGGATTGTGAAATGTTTTTTCAGTCTTTGTTTGAACCTTTTAAAATCATTAATCTGTTTTATTTCATCTGGGAGGCAATTGAAATTCTTTACTCTCATATAAATGTAATTGTTTTGCATTTGTCTAGTATTACATTTATGAATTTTGAAATCGTTTCGGAATCGTAGTGACATAATTAATCGGGATAATAAACAAGACTTCTTGAGTTTAAACTGAACAAAAAGTTTTATTTAAACGAAAAAACACGTACACAATGCACAGTAAAACTATATGACAGATCGCATACAACAGTAGCGCCATCTGGTGTTATACTCAGATATATAATTTAATCCAATACTCCCACTAAATTTTATACAAAAGAAAACTTTTATATTTGCCTGTTTTTTTTTAATTTTTGATAATAACAAACAACTTACATACATAACAGACAATATTTCATCTCTTATACATTTGAATTTATCAGTAGGTAGAGCTTTAGTTAAAATATCAGCCAGTTGATCTGAACTTTGCACAGACTTAATAACAATTAATTTATCTTTAACATTTTCTCTAATAAAATTGAATTTAACATCAATGTGTTTTGTCTTTTTATGATAAACTGGATTATTTATTAATTTGATAGCACTCTGATTATCAATACACAGAGTTGTGCAATTTTGATTGATATTAATTTCTTTAAAAAACTGTCTTAACCATAAAATATTCTTGGCAGCTTCACAACCAGCCATAAATTCAGCTTCAGTTGTTGATAAGGCAATACAAGGTTGTTTTTGACTAGACCAAGATATAGGTCCACCGTTAAACATAAAAATATAGCCAGTGGTTGATTTTCTTGTATCTAAGTCCCCAGCAAAATCTGAATCTGAATATCCAATTAAGCTTTCTTGACCTTGATACTTTATACATAAATTTTTAGTTTTAAGAAGATATCTAATTATTCTCTTAAGCTGATTAACATGATGTACACTTGGGTTATTAATGTATCTACTTAACAGATTTACACCATATGAAATATCTGGCCTAGTTGCTGTAGATAAGAACAATAATGACCCTTTGGCTTCCCTATAAGGAAAATTAATCTGCTCATTATCAACATTTTTAGTTAACTGAACATTTACATCAACAGGTGTATTACAAGGATGTGCAGTACTCATATTGAATTTATTTATTAACTGTTCAATATATTGTCTTTGACTGATACAAACAAAATTATCAGTTTTTAAAATTTCTAAACCAACAAACCGATTTAAAGTTAACTCTTTGATATTAAATCCTTGCTTTAGGTAGCATACAATTTGATCTAATATTGCATTTGATTTAGATATAATTAAAGCATCATCTACATATAAAATTAACAAAGCTTTTATACCATTGAAGTAACCTACAAATACACAATTGTCTGCTTGTGACTGAACAAAACCAAATTTCAATAAAAAACTTGTAAATTTATGATTCCAACAACGAGATGCTTGTTTTAAGCCGTAGAGGGATTTTTTAATTTACATATTTTATTTTTCGGTGCTTTCACTCCATCAGGAATTTCCATAAAAATATCCTCTTCTAATTCTCCATATAAGAAGGCCGTCTTGACATCTAATTGCCTTATATTCCAATTATATTCAGCAGACATAGATAGCAATATTCTAATTGACTCATATCTTGTAGTTGGTGAAAAAATTTCATTGTAATCTATTCCTTTAATTTGTGTGAAACCACGGGCACAAAGACGAGCTTTATACCTTTCTACTTGATTATCTTGGTTTCTTTTAATATTGAAAACCCATTTGGACGTTATGGTTCTCTGATTTTCACTATCCACAAAACTCCAGGTGTTATTGGTACGATGAGCTTCTAATTCTTCATTTATGGCCTCTAACCATGATTCAGATTCCTTACTATTAATTACTTCCTCGTAAGTTACAGGTGCATCCAACTCCATTAAATTTGCCTCAAAAAATTTATTCCTTCGTGGTCGCAAAGTAACATTTAAGCGATCTATGTTATTTAGATCGATTTCTTGTGAAGGCTCGTAGTTCTCATCACTTTCGTCAATGGCAGTATAAGTGCTGTCATCACTTCCTAAATTCTCATCATTTGTATTCATCTCGGTATTGTCTATTACTACTTCATCATTTTGTTCATCATCATCGCATATGAAAATTTGTGCTTCGTTTCGTTTGAATTCTGGACTTTTCTGTTCATTGAAAATAACATTTCTTGATATTGAAATTCTTTTTGTAGTTGAATCATACATTTTATAGTTTGTATTATCATATCCAACTAACATCATCTTACGACTTTTACAATCAAGCTTCTTTCTCAGTTGATCTGGCACATGGACATAACCTTCGCATCCAAACACTCTGATATGATCCAAATTAGGTTTTACACCACTCCACAGCTCCATAGGTATAATATTTGGTGTCTGACTTGAAGATGTGCGATTTAACAAATAAACAGCACAATTGACCGCTTCTGCCCATAGATTGAGTGGTACGTTACGGGCATAAAGCATGGATCGAGCACTTTCAACTATTGTCCTAATTTCCCGTTCAGCTCGTCCATTCTGTTCAGGTGTGTAAGGGGCAGTGAGCTCATGAGAAATACCTTCCCTATCAAGATATTCTTTAAAGTCTTTGCTAGTGTATTCTCCACCATTATCAGTATGTAATATGCGTACACTATGAGAAAACTTGTTTTTAATCATAAAATTATATTTTTTAAAACAGTTTAACACATCACATTTATTCTTTATAAAGTACACAAACCTAAGACTTGTAGCAGCGTCTTTAAAAATAACAAAATATTTCATGCCCTGTACAGAAGGCACACTGAGTGGTCCACAAACATCACTGTATATAACATCACCTGGTTGCTGTATTCCTCTGTTTGATTTTTTGAATGGTTGTCGAGCATGCTTGCCATAAGCACAACCCTCACATACAAACTTGTCACAGTTTGATAGGTCCACACCAGTAATCACATTGTTATTACACATTTTCTGTATTTCTTTAACATTCAAATGTCCCAAACGTTCATGCCATGTTTTAAGGTCCAATTTTTGCACTACATTACATACTGGATTTTGAACTGTTTTCATTTTTATCTCATATAAATTGTTGCTTTGTAAAAAAGCACATAGCACTATTTTATTGTCCTTGTAAATCAAAGCATCAGTATGTTTCTTTACAATATTATAACCTTGTCTTGTCACTACTCCCTCAGAAAATAGGTTTCTTCTCAATTTTGGTACATAAAGAACATTTTTCAGGATACATGTCTCCCACTGTCCATTGACATACTTGTCTATCAAAACATTTCCTTGGCTAATAACTTCTACAGCTTCTTGGTTTCCTAGTTTCAGTGGAGATCCCGTATACTCATACAATTCAACAAAATTTTCACGTTTATAAGACATGTGAGCTGAGGCACCACTATCCAATATCCATCTTAAACCTTCATCATTATTTTTCCAATCTGTATTTGCTACATTGAAAGCTAACATATCCCTTTCTCCTTGTTGTTTATGTTTTTGTTTGGGGGCACGGCAATCTCTTGCAAAATGACCGCGTTTCCCACAGTTATAACATATAAAGCGATGTGGCTTTTCATTAAATTCTTTGTTCGTTTTTATCAATGGAACAGTTTTCTTCTTTGTACTTTGTTTTGCCACTAATAAAGCAGTTTCGTTCTCATCTTCAACATTCAAGCTGGCTTTCTCATCTAACAAGCGAGCTGTCAAGTTAACTATAGTTTGATTCTGAGGATCAAGTGACATCCAAGCCTGGCGTAGAGATCTGTACTTGAGAGGTAGTGTACTCAATATTTTAGTTATGATCGCAGTATCACTAATAATTTCTCCACTTTCTTTAAGTTGCTTAGCCAAACTTTCTACTCTAGATATATGCTGAGCAATGCTATCTGCCGGTGACATTTTATATTGATAAAAACGCTCATGTATCATCATTTTAGTCATCTCAGATTTTTGTTCATAAATAGACTCAAGTTTGGTCATCACCTCAAGTGCTGATTCGCAATTTTCGACGAGTTCTATTTGCTTTAGATCCATGGCTGATGTTAATATAAACATTGCCATTCCATCATCTTTGTTCCATTGAGTCGGGTTCTCTTCTGGTTTTGGCGTGTTGATATCTAACCCTTTGGCGCGGAGGGCACATTTTATTTGAAATTTCCACTGTTTAAAATTCGTTCCATTGAATTTTTCAAGGTTCATTGTCTTTCCAAACTTTACTGTTTTCTCTGCTCTTTGTTTATCACCAACTGTTTATTCACGTGAGCCTGGGCCCATAACCTAATCGGGATAATAAACAAGACTTCTTGAGTTTAAACTGAACAAAAAGTTTTATTTAAACGAAAAAACACGTACACAATGCACAGTAAAACTATATGACAGATCGCATACAACAGTAGCGCCATCTGGTGTTATACTCAGATATATAATTTAATCCAATAATAATATATCTTTAAAAATTTGTAAAAATTTTATTATATCCTGGTATAATTTTTTCATTTCGATGACAGATATTTATTCTTATATGGACATGTTTAAGACTATGACAACTTAAATTTAATTATGTCCGTGTTGAATCAAAGTAATTTATCTGGATATTGTTTTATATAAAAATATTTGATGAAATTATCAAATTAATTATTAATTATATCAGTGCAGTGTTAATCCGTCAAATTGGCATATCGAATTGCATTATACGTATACGTAATGTTTATCATTTAACTAAAAGCGCTCTCATACCAAATGAGGTAATTAATTCAATTATCCGTTTGTTATATAGGTCAGCAGTACCACTTTGTTGGATTAATATCACTAGGTTTAGAGTTAATTACAACAACTCAGTTTGTTTTACTGTGAAGTTAGTGTTTTACTGTGAAGTTAGATGTTTCCATTTTAGCGAGAACACACTGCAATAATTTATACCACGGAATGCAATAATCTGAAAATGGAACGGAAAATATCTTTGTTTAAACTGAACACACCACTTTTTATTTAATTTATTATTTCGCTACACCGGGCTTATCGTACCTACTTTGCAATGTAAAACGGCCATTGACTATATATAATCTCACTAATTACAAACGATTCAACAATCGGATGACATACTTTTAATCAGATCAACATACTTAGTTAAAATAAAGATTTTCAATCTTTATTTAACTAAGAAAGAAAAAAAAAGAAACGAAAAAAGAAAGTTCAGATTGTGTACATATTTAGTGTGGAACGAGAACAATCACCTGGTTCATTATTGCATATAATTGTCAATAACAATAGTAAACTGCTAGCCCTAGAAAAGGATTTCCTAGTTAGGCAGCAGTATTCTACTTATTGGTGTCATAAATATGATGTGATAAAAGGTAAATAAAATAAATAAATGTTATTTTTGTTAAATGTAAACATAGAAAAAAAAATTCATATTACAAAAAAAGGAAAGACATTGCGTTAAAACGTATCGGAGCAAAACATTAATGTTTTCTAAGCCTCATTATTTTTTAGTTATGGATATTAAACAAATGTATTTATTTTTATAAACAGTCATCAGCTATGTACTTCATATATCGGAGAAAGCAGATGTTATTAAAAAAACTAATAGGAAAAAGCACACAATACAAAAACAGTGTATCGGACCAATATTTATTTATTTATTTAAGGTACAAATACGGTCTCATAAAATATATAAAAAAAATACACTAAGAAATAATCAAAAAAACAGTCCAATTACGTTTAACCACAATTGATGATTTTTAAATAATCACATAACTACCTACATTACAAAAAAAATAATATAATATATTTTATAATGAAAAATGAATATGTCCTTATCAAACAAGTACACATACATCTTCCTACATTACCTAAATAATGCATAAATGCTTGTGCTATAGGTGAACAAAATCGGTCGAGGCACTATTCGAACTCGTGGTCATTGGATAACTAGCCCAGCCGCTCTGCCAACGACCCATCTAATAGGTATTTAGTTAACAATTATTATTGTATCTTTGTCTGTGACGGGAAAGAATGGAGAGGAAAAATAATTTCAGAAGGATTAAGGGTCGTATTACAAAATTAATTTGAGAAAAATGTAAGAAAAAGGTAAGGTCCCGTACTTACTACGAGAATACTGCTTACGGGACCTCAACTTTTTCATACATTATTCTTGAATAACTAACCTAAATTTGTTACTATACTATGAAATAAGATAAAAACAAAAAATAAAATAGGTAGGTAAGAAGTAATTTTTAAGAGTACGGCAAAATGACCATATAAATTTACCCTGTAGCCTATACTGTCTTCTTAATTTTAATCGAAGATGAGAAATGAAGTCTAAATATAAAAAATAGTTTTTGAGACGTTAATTAGATATACCAAAAAGTGTATGCCAAAAGAAATAAATATTCTCTCTGTTCTTCCCCCACAACCACCGGTTCTGCTTATGGGGACTTATTACGGCCCCATGCAAAACTCTTAAAGAACACAAAAAGAACATAATAATTGTCCGGAGAACTCTAAAGCCTCGCAGACACTGCACTTAAAGTGCCAAAGAGAGCTAATTATGAGGTAACAGCTAGCTCACCGTTCACTGAGAATGATAAGAGTGAACCGTATTTTGACAAAAAATCTTGAAAGCCTCGAATTTGCTCTTCGTGGCTTCAAGATCCGCATGTCCAATGTATCCAAAGCAATTTCCTCACACATCGTTGGAGAGTTCTGAAAGTTGACACGGAGAAATTAGCGCATTCCCATAGGATGTGCTCAGAAGTCTGTTCAGAGTTATCACAAAGCTGACATGAGGACGAATCGGATAAGTGAAAACGAAAGAGATAACTTTTGAAACTGCCGTATCCAGTAAGGGATTGCGTGGTCCAATAATCGGGGAACAATGAAGACGAATCGGATAAGTGAAATTCTCTCTGACTTAATATAATTGAAAAACTACGTGATATAGTGTATATGTATATTTTTTTTAAATAAATCAATATTTTTTTGTTTGGAAGAGATTGTTAAAAAGTGATTTATAAACCAATTGTGAACTGAATGATGTTTTAAAGCAGATACAGTCCTTTATTATAATACCTTCGTTACGAAAAACCACTGTCGTTTACGACGTCGTAAATTTTTCCTAAAATTATTATATTTTTTCGTATATATTTTTTTCCCCGACATTTTGTGTTCGGGAGTACAATAGTTCTTTTTTTTCTATGGTTTTCACTAGCGTTATATTATACGTGGCATAAATTTAACTTATGACATAGTTTACGGATCTTTTCCACTCCATAGGAGATCGTGCATTACCCAGAAAATGGTCTCTGGATGGTACTTTCTTTATCATGATCATCTTGGCGTTGTTTTCTTAAGAAATAGTGCTAACTAGATTCCTCGTTCTCGGATGTAGTGTTAAAATATATTAAATATATTTTATCTTCAATGGAGATGAAGTTTTTTAAAGTTATATTGTTTTTAAAACGCCACGACTATTTCGCACTTTTATACTCAACAAACAAATTTCATTTAGTACATACTTGTGAGAAATGTCGGTTCTTCTTACGGATGATTCAATTTATTAAAAAGTTTCAAGTTTCTATACTTGTACGATTTGTTAATAAAAAGACTATAACTGAATTGCGTTAAAAAGTCGACCCCTGTGACATGGAGGTAAGCCGTTTGACATCTGTGTTAGCGTCCTAGGTTAGATTCTCAGCAGCAGACAGCGGTGAAATTATTTTTTTATTTTATATATTTCTTCTCGGATAACTCACAATTATTATGTCAAATATTAATTTAACATGCGCCCAGTAAAAAGTTGCCCCATTTTGGAGACAAACGATATTAATCGTCTCACAGATTCAGACTGAAAACAATTATAAACTGTATATTCATCGGGATTCAAACCCGGGATTAATTTAGATAAATGAATTCTCTCGCATATCTTGCTTTTCTGTACTCGAAACCCTGCATGGTTTGAATTTAAATCATTACCTGCACAAGGTATGAAAAGTAAAAAAAATAAAAAAAATCTATTGCTTTATGTATCGTCTATAGAAACCTCAGTTATAATTTTTAGCACTCCTCCAGGTATAACCTGTATCGAACCTGTTATGTCGTTTTACACATTAAAACAAAAAGCAAAAATCAAGTAGAATTATCACATTAATGATGATTGTTGAAAAGAGAAAAGAAAGCATATTCTTCTTCCTGGTCACATATCCCAATTCACTGTCTGTGGAGAATGTTGGGGTCAGCTCTCCTCGTCCTTAAGTTGTTAGTTCTCGTGTCCTCCATATGTCTCTGCATTTAGTTGCTCATTTGCATTCCCCAAGAATTCTTTGGTCTATCTCTGAATGTATAGGTCGTGGAAGATTCGTGGAGATTGCTTGGTTGACAATACTTACTATGCGGTTCGGACCTTACCACTCCAGTAGGCGGCGACGTGTATCGACTTGTCGTTCACTGTTTTTAGGTCACTTGTGCTGCATGTCGTGAGCATTTTAATTGATAGGCGTCATCCTGCTCCTTTCCGCAATCGCAGCACGTATCTTCTCCCTCCAGGAATCCCCACCTCTGCTGGTTCTTTTTACATCAAGTCACCCCCAATCCCAGTCTGTTATGGGTCCTCCAAGTTGGAAAGTCCAGACCAAACGCGGTGTTTACTTCCTCAGATGGTGACATCCAGAGTCTGCTGCCGAGTTGTTGCCTCCATAGTTCCTCTCAATACTGTTTTGTGGAGGTTCCCAAGTCGGTAGTATACATATATAAGAAAGTTCTTTCTCGGGGTGATCTGCATTGTGAAGGGGGTGTCTAGGGTCACATCAGGCGTCGCCCTTTCTCTGGTTTACAATATGATCTGGTTACAGACAGACAGACATTGGTGTGCATTTGTCAGTTTCGATTCTCTCAGCGGTCTGGCGGGCTGCCAACAAAAATGTTAGTTGAAACAAAAATCTAGATGGGTATATAATAATATTGGAGATCTCTCCTCTATGTCGCATTTTTCAGAATGTTTTTCAGATACTTGAGAATGATTAGAGCGGGAGAATATTATTATTATCTTCTTTTGCTGTTAGTCAAGATCGTTATTTGTAAAATGTCACACTAGCTGCCCCCACTTTGGAACACCCGTCCAATAAAACGCTGATATACGACCGTATTTTAAATAAAAAACAATAAATCAAAAGATGTTAGAGAAAATTGTTTAAATTTGAAACATTCTTATTTATTACTCAGAGAGTTCGCCAAGCGAAAGAATACCGGTGACGTCACCTGTGCACAAACCAATTTTACAAAAATAATAATTCATTCATTCATACCATCACGGCATATCCCACAATGTGGGGTAACCAGCGAAAGGTGAATAATTAATACAATTTAATGATTCTAAAGTTTGTAAATCTAATTAAAAATTAATGATCAAAATATACTAAAGTATTTTTCCACAATATTCGAAGTTCAGTCATTATAATCGAATTTTGTGGAAAAATACTTTAGTATATTTTGTTCAGTAATTTTGTTTAATAGATATAATTTATAAAGCGCTGTTAAGTGATACAAGACGGTGATTACACATGTTTATGATAATAATTATATATCGATATTAAACTTAAAATAAAGTACATAAGTTAGAAATAAAAAATCATCAATAAAAACAATTCCTAATTTAGAACACATGGTCACCATAAAAAATCAAACGTGCGCGCACTTCGAGAGATAGATACGTACTGTCGGGTTTGTTGATGTTTGTTGTTAAGGACACCAAATGGTGTAAACCAATCAGCAACCACGATTCTACTAATACATTTACATGCATAAATACTTTGCATTTTTTTGTTTATGTATAGCTTTAAAAAAAATCAGACTTTACTCTGTGATCCAGATGATCTCAATGTAAGCTGTCTTCTTGATGGAACATTCTTCTGGCACAGTTCTTGAATGTAGTATGGAGCCAAGTCGTTCAGAGCCTTAAACACCATCTTATAGTCCACTCTTTCTGGACATTTCAACCAGTGTAGTTCGTTAAGAAGAGGTGCCTCATATATCAACCTCGCAGCTGCGTTGAAAACTATTTGTAATCTATCTAGCTGATACTTGGGCAAACCCGTATACAGGGATATATTTTAATTTGAATCAATCACTAAAATCAATGAACGTTTGATGTATTTTGTCATTGCGTGGCACTTTTGCCCTAACCTTTGCAAACATACCAAACAACGATGTTGTAAAAAATTGTTACCCGAATTCTCTAACTTGTTGAGCTCTATCAATTCGTATCGCTACTGGCGAGATATTGAGACTTGGATTTTTTTCTCAAACATGCAAAAGTCTCTCGCATAATTTTACTAAACCTTTTTTTTCTTCAGATGTAATTCCTCATTGGCGCTACAGCCCTGTATGAACCGTGAATTTCTCTACAATCCTACTCCAGCTTTTCCAGTCCTCGCCGCCCTCCTCCAGTTTGATATTCTGATCGCCTTTATGTCGTCTTCTGTGTCATCCAGCAATCTTAGCTTGGGCCCGCCTCTACTTCTTCGCCATCTTGATTGTTGTTAAGAATCCTTTTTAGGGATACGATCATCGTTTAGCTGATATGTCCCAACCACTGCAGTCTACGTACTTTTAATGGTACTATATTGGGTCATATAATGCCCGTAGTTCATGATTATATCGCATCCTTTAAAGTCCATTTTCTGGGCCAAAAATATTTCCCAGGATTTTCCTTTCAAATATTAAGATCATCATCATTTCCTACCCTTCTATCCCAGTTCATCCGTTGGTAGGGTCGGGCCTCCTAGTCATCAGTCGCCATGTTCTGCGGCTCTGGGTTGTCTCCTGTGGGACACCTTGTACCGTCAGCTCCGTATCAATACTCGTCCCACCATGTCTGCCTCTTCCTCGTTGCTTTGAGGGGATACCGACTCCGTATGACCATACCGTTGTTGTCTTTCCTCTCTCTCTCTCTCTCCTCTCTCTCTCTTCTCTTCTCTCTCTCTCTCTCTCTCTCTCTTTCTCTCTCTCTCTCTCTCTTCTCTCTCTCTCATCTCTTCTCTCTCTCTCTCTCTCTCTCTCTCTTCTCTCTCCTCTTCTCTCTCTCTTCTCTCTCTCTCTCTCATCTCTCTCTCTCTCTCTCCTCTCTCCCTCTCTCTCTCCCCTCTCCCTCCCCCTCCCCCCTCCCCCCACCTCCCTCTCCCTCTCCCTCTCCCTCTCCCTCTCCCTCTCCCTCTCCCTCCCTCTCCCTCTCTCCCTCCCTCTCTCTCTCCCTCTCCCTCTCCCTCACCCTCTCTCTCTCTCTCTCTCTCTCTTCTCTCTCTCTCTCTCTCTCTCTCTCTCTCTCTCTCTCTATCTCTCTCTCTCTCTCTCTCTCTCTCCCTCTCCCTATCCCTCTAAAGTAAATGCATTAGAATTATTATATTCGAAGATACAGAGTCCCCTAATAATTTATTCTATTATTTGAGTTGGATATTTAGAAGTTTGGAGAATGAATAATCTTGGTCCATTTTGAATTTTGTCCAGTTATCATTTAAAAAATTTAAAAATGCCATAAGAGTATCTATATGTCTTTAAAACAAAATCTATATTTATAACCTTATTTTATAGTAATAAGGTGTACATTTTTTTCACTATAGAAAATTCTCTCTAATATACGTTTGTTGTTTGAACTTGAAGTTTCAATCACAAAATTATATATTTATAACCTCACTTTACATTACGGATGTTTTTAAAATTTGGTTATCAAGAACAGAATTTAATATAATAATATCACAGGATAATAAAATGATTATAATATACATAAAACTAAGTAATTTAATAATATATGTAATATTCATAAGTTAATTTAAATATATCTAAACGGAAATATTACGAAACATTACATTGAGATAACTTTGATATATCTACCTATTGTCATAATACCACTTAATAAAACAGAATATACTTGTAAAAAAAACTAAATAGCTTTATACCTACAATAATAATAAGAAAATATACAAACAACTTAATAATTTCATGAATATTAAAAATATGAAAACAAATAGGATCAAGTTTTAATGTCATAACCAACATTGCATAATATTATGACATATTGGAAGCCAATGTTCCCACTATTCAAAATGCGTATTCCGAAAATATTTATAACGATTCCCATTTTTATTATTCTTTTATTAAATTCCTTTTTGTGAATCTAATCCATTCAGGGACTAACATAAACACACACAAAAAGTTTCATCAAAATCAGTTCAGCCGTTTAGGAGGAGTTCAGTGACATACACACGTACGGAAGAATTATATATGTAAAGATAAAATAAAGTTATTTATATGTTTAAAAGTTGTGTCATCAGTATTTTTTTAAATTGTAAATTAGGCTAATCTACTAGACTATGCATGTCCGAGAGTAAGGTTATGTAAATCAGATCTGACTTCTTGAATTCGTCATAAGGTTCATAAGGTTTCGTGTTACGTCGAGGTGAGGCATAAGCACAATTGTATGTATTTGTGCAGTAAAGTGTGAAATATAGCTAGATGTAAAAATTATATCAGCATTACATTAGCTGATATATTTTTTTACTCCTCATTAACCCAAGGTTATGAATTCGCAATTTTGAAGGTTATTTTTTTATTACAGATTATCAACTAGTTTCGTGCTGAGATTGTATTCTGAAAGTTTCATCACAATGTATCAGTGTGTGTGTGTGTGTGTGTGTGTGTGTGTGTGTGTGTGTGTGCTATGTACTATGTGATATGTACAATGTACGGCGTTTAGTGTTTCTTAAATAGCAAGTATAATAATAAAAATATTAAAATAAAAAAAACTCAGCCGGTAGATTTTCATATTCAATTTCGATTGAAGTAAAAATCTATTTATTTTCTATTTAATTTTTGAGTTACTTACAATAAAAAAAAGTTTTTATAAAAACTAATTTTACAAGAAAAGTACTTATTAAACAAAAACAAATTTCAAAAACTCATGCAAAAGAATAACGATGTACAAAAGAACTGTTCTTTATTTCAAAGACGAAACTTTTGAGGTTAGGTACTGGGAAAAGATTTTTCAAATTTACTATTTAACCTACCATAAAAATATTTTTCTTGATATTTCAATATTAAGAATCAAGAAAATACCGTTTGGCGATCGATTCTCGTCTGCCTTTGTAATGTAGGTCACAATTAACGCGCGGACATGCTCGGCAAACATGACCTTGATCTCTCTCACTCTCTCTCGCCTCAGATGAGCTGGGTAGGATAGTTCAGCTGAATAAACACAAGGGGGATGAACGGGACTGCATATAAATTATATCACGGGTCACCGTTTCAAGGTTTCCAAGATCGTACGTGACGTGGGGGAGTGGGTTGGAAGACAGCGACCATATTATTTTATACTGTCAATGATATTGTTAATTTAAATCATTTTATGCTGGCGGCGAATTCGCTATAAAAGCTTTAATTAACAGCTATGCTCTATGGAATTTCTATACACGTTGAATTAAAATGCCTTGTTTTGTTTCTTCATTTACAATTAAGCTTTTATTTAGATTCACATTTCAAGAATATTATTGAAAATATTTGGAATCACTTTTTGTGTCAATTAATAAATGGGTTATTATTTATAATAATGTTGTAAGACAATGTAAAAATTTTATTACGCGATAAAAAGACATGGCTAGAAATCTAAGCGTTTTTACAAAAGCATGAAACAATTATTTTTAAATATACATATTTGTCTATTATCGGGTGACAACTATTTTAATATTTTTTTTATTTATTCATTTCTATAATACAATACAAAATATAATATAAAATATAACATAACATGAAATATATAAATGGAATTTATTACCTCACTAGGCAAAGCCTGTTCTGAGGTAATAATAGGCAATAAGTACGCAGAAATTTTAGCTACGTGAATTCTTAACATATTCTAAGGCACAAAAAAATATAAAAAGTACAAATAATAAAGTAAAAATGTACACATTCTAAGACATATTAAAATATAAAAAAGTACATATAGAATATAATAGTAGGTACCTACATGAAAAAAATAATCAAGTGTCTTTGTGTTTTTGTTAACGTGAGGGTGTATTTGCGTGTGTGGATATGTGTAAAAGGGTGTAAGAAAAGATTTTAAGTGTAAATTTTATTAAAATTAGGTATCTTAGGACAAACGTCAAGTCTCTCTCTGACTCACATATATTCTTTATATTCTTTTTATATTAACTATTTTGTGAAATTATAATTTTAAACTGTTAAAACTACGTTGAACTTTTAGTTATTAAAAAAGTATTAAGAAACTACGGTTTTAGCCAACGATGTCGGGTTACTACTAGTAACTACCTACTAGCAACTTTGTCGGGTTAAAATGATTTTTTTATTGTTATGTAGATATGTAAATAAATCATGAACTTTCACTGTGTTAATGAAATAACATTAAAATCATCAACATAATTAATCGTAATTTTTTTTATTTAATTTATATACCTACATACAGGATATAAATGGTTGGGTTTATTGGCATATGCCAATCTTTTCAATCCATCATGTGTATAGTGAACCAAAATTTTACGTAAGAAAAGCAAATTTGTCATATGACTAGCAATGGTGACATGTTGTAAAAAATAATTGATTTTAGATTAAATTTAAATAAGAATTAGATAAATGTGTTTTATAGAGTTTAGATCAAATTTTTCAAATTGTATTTTACATGTATAAGTATACTTAGGTTAAAATTGTAAATCCTGGAACTTCGGTTTGAAAGAATGAGGGTTGTATTTCCTTCCAGGTCTACTTGTTAGGTATACGTTTCGGAGAAAGAATAGCCAGGAGGCAAAGGTGGACATCCAGAAGAGGACTGCTAACGGCGCTGAAACTTGTCGGGCTTGCCTAAACCAACGGTGCTAAAGAACGATCACATCACCCAACGGCGCAACTGACTCCCTTATGAACTAGTCAGGTAAGCGCCAATGAATATACAAAAACAAATTGGGATTTTACAACTAACACAATTTTCCACTTCATGAAGTGATAACCAGCTTGACTAATCTGCTTTTTAACCTCCAAAGATGTTTGGTACATTTTTTGATTTATTTATACCTATAGGAAAAATAATTTACTTATATGAGCACTAGGAATGTATGACTTTATAACGATTAAAAAAGAAATGATACGTAAACTTAAATTCATAACTTTAGGTAGGATACTTCACTAATATGAGCACCAGGAATGTATAACTTAAGATTGACTAACAAAAAAATTATGTATAAACTAAAATTTACACCTATAAGAAGAATACTTAACTAATATGAGCACCAGGAATGTATAACTTAAGAACTACTAACATAGAAATAATGTATAAACTTAAATTCATACCTATAGGAAGTATACTTAACTGATATGAGCACCAGGAATGTATAACTTAAGAACTACTAACATAGAAATAATGTATAAACTTAAATTCATACCTATAGGAAGTATACTTAACTAATATGAGCACCAGGAATGTATAACTTAAGAACTACTAACATATGTAGAAATAATGTATAAACTTAAATTCATACCTATAGGAAGTATACTTAACTAATATGAGCACCAGGAATGTATAACTTAAGAACTACTAACATATGTAGAAATAATGTATAAACTTAAATTCATACCTATAGGAAGTATACTTAACTAATATGAGCACCAGGAATGTATAACTTAAGAACTACTAACATAGAAATAATGTATAAACTTAAATTCATACCTATAGGAAGTATACTTAACTAATATGAGCACCAGGAATGTATAACTTAAGAACTACTAACATAGAAATAATGTATAAACTTAAATTCATACCTATAGGAAGTATACTTAACTAATATGAGCACCGGGAATGTATGATTTGAGAACGACTAACAAAAAAAATAATGTATGTATAAACAAATTTATACCTGTAGGAAGGATACCTACCTAACTAATATGAGCACCATAAATGTATGGAATAAGAAAGACTAGCAAAGAAATGATGTATAACTTAAATTCATACCTATAGGAAGGGTACTATACTAATATGAGCACCAGGAATGTATGACTTTAGAACGACTAACAATGAAATGATATGTATTTAAACTTAACGGCTAGCAAAGAAATGATGTATAAATTTAAATTTATACGTTTAAGAAGGACTTAAGAACGACTAGCAAAGAAATACTGTATAAATTGAAAACAAAGAATAAATGCCGTTGCTATATGATAAAAAATTAAGCTTAAATACCTTAGCAAGTAAGTTGAGGGTAACACTTATTTTCAAATTTCAACTTAAGTTAGTGCAAGTAAATTTTTCATATTATTGGCAATCTCTGATTGTATTTTTATGGACCCCATGGCCATTGCATGCATTATTAAACCAACATTAATTATACTTTATATTTAAACCATTAAACTAACATTAATTGTCTCCCAGAGCGTAAAAATATATTGAATAGTATGACAAACGAAATTATTTATACATTGAAAAATAAATGTATTTAAATCAAAAAGTCTGTTTAAAAAAATTGAATAAATAGAATTCTAGTTTCAAATCTATGTTTCTTTCATTTTTCTCAAGAGGAAAAAATAAATTTGCTGTTATCTATGTGAAACTAATCAATTATAATTTAATTTTATTTTTGATATCAATGCGTTATACGATCCAAAAATGCCAGCAAATTTGAAAGGAAAAGTGTACCAGACAATCGTCAGACTAGTAGTCATCACTGGAAACTGCTGAAATGCGTATGCTAAGATGAGCAGCTGAAATTTACTTACGGGAAAAATAAAAAGTTCACGAATTCTTGGAAGCCTAGGCGATACTGATATACATACATAGTAAGATAGAGGAAAGACAGTTGAGATGGTACGGGCACGTTTAACGCAGACCGCCAGATCACATGGTAAACCAAGCAATGTCCTTGGATCTTCCTCGACTTACATCCAGAGGAAGACTAAAGAATTCCTGGACATGCCTAGGTAATATAATATAGGACAGAAGGATCTATAATTTAAGGACGAAGAGAGCTGACCCACCGGGCGTTCTTTGCGGCCCACGTATGCCAATCAAAACTGAGGGCAAGTTTATAAAACAGCTATGAGAGTGCGGAGTTCTGGACAGCAAAAGGCACACATGAACAAAAAATACATTTTTAAGCTTGATAAAATTTTAAATGAGCAATAAGAAAAAGCTTTGAAGTAGCCCTCATACTAGAAACACTCACAGAGAACCGACTACGATTGGTATGGACATATATTGAGAAGGCAAAATGATCATGTGGTACAAACTGCTTTAGCACTCCCAGAAAATAAGAAAGGATAAGGACGTCCACTAACCACGTGGTGCGGTAGTATGAGTAAGCTACCCAAAATGCCCAAATACCAGCCCCGACAATACAGGACAAATCATCTTGGCGCCGAAGTATTAGGAGAGCTGACCCTCCCTAAAGTAGCACAAGGCTAAGAAAAAGAAGAAGAGAGCTGACCCCAACAGTCGGCACAGACAAAGAGTTGGTATATAGCAAGAGAGAAATATGATATTGTGGCGAGGCTATACCTACACCACAATGAAAACGTCATATTCGGATAGTCTCGCATCTCATTCGCATTACGAAGAAGGCCGAAGGACATCAGTTCCTGAACCGAATACGCAGCTCGGTTCGTCATTCGCGCATCAACCGACGAGGCGATTGCAGTGTGAACTCTTTAACAATTAGTATGAAATTAATATCGACCCAAACATCTGTAAATTTATCAAGTATAATATTGTGACTTATTTAAACCAAAAATAGATGTAAATATTGTTAGTCCTCTTTTATAATGAAACCCTTCATCACTCAATTACTATTTATATTCCTACTAGTTAACTGATTATCAAATTGCAATATCTTATATAGCGATGTATATTATTGGGAAGTAATTTGAACACGTACTTAAAATCGCAACCTTCTGATATATTGTATTTATTTTATTTATTTATTTATTTAGTAGCATAATATTAAAAACAAAATACTTTAAAGATAATATTCATAATTAAATAACAATCCCAGTAGCACTCATACTGCTATAATATCAATGTAAAGTTGCTTGAAATTATGTATAGTTTAGGGTTTAGGAATTGCATAGCGCACAACTCTAAAAGTTATTACCCGTTGAGAATTAACTAGTTTTGAACAGTTGAGATAAAAAATATCTGAAGTATCGGATGAAGTCAGCTTGATGTTCAATAAAAAACACACCTTGTTTCATTTTCGTTTTATTCAAGGTTGAAAGAAAGTAATGTCGAGATGTTCATTTCATCCAAAAACGTTATAAACCGTTGATTTAATATACCGATTTCAACATGCGACATCCTTGTCATATTCCAATAACCGAAAAAAAATTGATTGAATTTATTTCGTCGTATATTTTGAATTAGGGAAGTCGAAGGAAAAATATCATTTCCCATACGGAATAAAAATTATTTTCAAAGACTCTTATGTAAATTTCGCGTTTGTACTTTGGTTCACTAGTGATGGGCAAATGCAATGCCATAATATTTGTCATTATATTTATATTATTGTTTTTAAAAATAGACGAGTACCTATTAAAAAAAAAGTAGTAAACTTATTCTGTCAAATGTTTTTTTTTCTCTAAAAAAAATGAAAGATTAAATGCCCTTTCTTGTAGACAACCTGTGTTGAGGCTATAGCAAATTCAATTTTTTTTCTAAAACTACGCCATGTCGTAGGAAAAAAGATCTTTTATGTTCTTAATGTTTGATGAATAATCGAGATAGTATTTTCATTCCAAGTCAGGTTTGTTCTGAATATGCTCATTTTTAATGAACACGCGATATATAGTTACCCTTATTAATTTGGAACTTCGTTTGACGGTTTTAATAGATTATATTTGCAGTCATTTAATTTAGATTTAGCGTTACATGCATTTTTAAAATAATATTTTATATACCTACACATAAACTAACTATGCTTCTTAGTAAAACACATTCGTTCGTCATCTCTAATCATTTACAAATTTTAAATTTGTTTTCATAGCAGTTGTTGGTCAAAATGTTATAGAAGATCCAGATCTTGAATGACCAAAACTAGCGTTAAAATATATTGGTCGGTTTCACTACCCAACACTATTACTAAACCACAGTTATTAAGTATTTTTATTTCTGTTAAAGTGAAATGTTTATATGTCTTGGAAGTTGATCCAGAATAAAAACTACCATATACATAGGTACATATTATTATATTGTTATATTAAAGCTATTTATATATGCCCTTCTATTTGACAAGGTAAATAATCTAGGGTGAATACGAATTCTCCCTTATTTGATAAATTTTTCATATTTATTACGTATGTTTATATGTAAAGGATAAAACTCCAGTATTTCTTATACATACACTCGCATTATTTGATTTATTTGGCAAAACAGATGAAAACATGCAAATTTTATGCTAACCTATGTATATTAAAAAGCTTGAGATTTGGCTGTGACAGGAGACACTTGTGTTAGCTATATATATTCAGTCAAAATGACTACACAAATTTAGATGTTAAATTATTTTTTTTTATTTATTTAAATGCATACATTTACATACAAAATACAGAATAACAATAATGGAATAATGCAACAATAGTACAAATCGGACACATTAAAATAAGCTGGTAGTAGCGAAATGCTCCAGAAGGATACATAGTTATATGATCATAAAATTCTGTATTATTTTTATAATGTCTCATTAGAGTCCAACTAGGTGAACCTGTTTTAGGACGTCCGATATGTAGATACGATTTGTATGTATCAATAACTTAACCAATTTAAAATGCTTGAAAACTTAATAAATTAAAATTATAATTAAATGAATAGCGAACAAACTAGAATAAGCTTAATTTGTTATTGGATTCATCTATGCCGATGGAGTGTTTATTTTCATGTTTTTCCAAGCGCCAATAAATTTAAAATTACATACACTGTGCGAATGTGGTGTTTGTTTTTTTCTTTATGATAATAGACCTTTGAGCATTGCGAGTAGAGTATGAATGGCTAGCTATCGGCTATTCTTTTCCATGTTTGTGAGTGTGTAAAATTATTTTCTTAATGTATGATTGTCTAACATTAAGGACTCTTAATTCTGTGAATTTATTGGGGAAGAACCAATAGTCCAACTGTCGATTTGTTCAGGAGAACTTTGTTCTCTTAACATATCGACAATGTATCAAGCCAGAATACGCGAGAATTGTATGGAGAGGTCTACTTTTTTCACGGCTTTTCCAACTTTGAAGTCAAAAAACACCAACTTAGAGGCTTCCCAGCATATCTGTTCCATACACGGATTTACTCAGAATTCGGAGTAGAACATTTCGTGTGTCTGTGTGTGTGTAAGGGGTGTGTCTGTGTGTGTGTGTGTGACCGTCCGCACTTAAAACTTTTGATCCGCTTAATTTACAGAGCCCAAAATTTCAGAATATATAAACAGTTATAGGCTTACAAAACTTTTATACTCAGAAGTGGGAATTTTTGTTTCAGTCAGGGGTTATCAACTTTTGAAATTTTGGTTTATTTTTCCATATATTTCAGAAATCATAAAAGCTAGAACGCTGAAATTTGGTATAAACATAGACAAATACAAAATCTCAAATTAGTTTTTTAAAAAAAAATCCAGGGTTTCTCAAACATTTTTTATTAAGAAAAATATTTTTTTCATGATAAATTTATGAGTTTAACTGCTTATATTTCCATTTTTTTTTAAAATATCAAAATAAGCCGAAACACCCCAACTAGATCATTTAATTTTCTATAAAAAATATTAACATTGTATTAGAACATCTCAATTTTTTTTTAACAATTTTTATAAAAATTGAATTAAGTGACGACATCGCTTCATACAATTTGTATGACTTTCGTCTATACACGATATCTAAGAAGACATAATTGTTTGATACGAATCTCCAAACATACATACATACCATCATTCTGTTTTCACATTCTGGGTAGGATCAAAGGACTGACCTCCATACTATCCTATCTTGACATACATACATATGTAGGTACATGTGTTGTATAGAAAATCAAATATCTTAAAATATTAAATAATTTGTATGTATGGGATTATAGTTTGGTACATATTCTTCAACTATACATACAATCGCTATTGACAGTTGGATCTCATGTGTTACATGCAACTAGTTTCAATATATAACAATAGTTATGTGCAAAAAGTAAGAACATGATAGAGAAGCTACTATGTGGATTCCGCGATATTAAGGTCATAAAAACACAATTACACAAAAAGTAGCGATCCCTAAATGTAAGAAAATGAAGAACAATAAATTTAAAACGTGTTTAATAATTAGATATACATAAATCAAAGAAAATGAAATAGTGGGTATTGAGGCAGCAGCATCGAGGAAGAAGAAATAGGGTAGGAGCAAGCTGGAAAGGAAACTCAAGTCGCCAAAATGACTCATAGTACAAAAATTGTACTATGCATTGAGGAGGGTCTATAGGTACATACATTTGATAATTTTGATTGCTGTAAGTTTTGTGATGTCAGCACTAAATATCTAAATGTCAGATCCACGTAACAAGTTTATTATATTAGCTGAGCTCTAACGATCAGAGAAAACGAAAATTTAATGATAATAGAAAAGAGTGGAAGCACTATTCTAAGCCGGGACTACACATTTGAATATATAATAAGAAATAATTTTTGTTTTATCAAATAAATCTGCATTATATGTACTTTTATATCTCTTTATAAACTTATTTCAGCGTTATTTAATATTATGTTTATCAAACAAGCGTTGAGACTTTCGAATAATGAAATTTATTGATTGGGTACGCCATTTGCTAAAAAATATGAGAATAAGTTTGAAAGCTTTGAGCCCCTAATATAAAGGAGTGCTCCATGCCGTAACTTTTCATCGAACTTTCTATTCTTTAGCGTCTATCGATAGGATCATTTAAAAGTCATACATAGGTACTCCTTACCCAGGAGCGGTTCGTCACAATTTGCACAAAATCATAGTTTACCATATTCATTTTGAATAAAAAAAAACATTATTGAAAACCTAAAAAAATTATCACAATATATAAATAATAAATGTAAAAAACCTATCGTGAAATACGTCAGATTCTCCTATTCATTATTAAAAAAAATGATCATAATCACAATCTACAATATTATACCAATATGTTTAAATCTATCAATTTTAATGTCATTCTGTATTTGTTATCTTTGTGTTTTCATACGATTTTAAGTTATCGAATTGAAATATAAGCAATAAGATGAAACACTATATTATTACCAATTTTAGTTCTTACATTACACAGATAAATACTTAGATAATTATAACAACAAATCAAAGGTTGGGGTTCATATATCTTTCTTCTTTCTTTTTCTTGCCACTCTATCCCGGTTTATCCAGAGTCGGGCCTCCTTGTATGAAAGCACCAGGATCTTCTCTCCTGGGCTGTCACAACGGGAATACTTTGAGCCTCCAGCTCCTTCTCAATTCTGGATGACTGTGTTGGTGTGGGACTGCCTCTACCCCTAGATCTAGCTGGGATGTTGAGCGCTTTCTTTACCAGATAATTTTCATTTTAACGCATCACGTGACCATACCATCTTATCCTGCTTTCTTTCAGGTTTTCAATTATCGATGGCACTAAAGGTTAGCGGTTCATATATTTTGCATTTATAAATTCAAAAATTGCTTGGAATTTAAATCGGACTTCTTGAATTTGTATACATTCATTAATATGACAAAAATAGTACAAGAAAAACATACAAGACTTTGACGTATGCACAAAATTGACAATTATTTGTTATAATTTAACAAATTACGCGTATGAGTTTTATAGCATACCCGATAGGTGTTAGTGTTTTATTCGTTTAGAAATTATAATTAATTATTTTATTGATTCTAAGAACATGTTATCACGTACTTTGTTATTGATCTCTAAGCTTGCTTACCCTGATTCTCAATGGCGGCACCGCTCCTGGTTTTCTTAACTTTTTTGTCAAAAAAATGGCTCTATGGAAGTGTTTGTAATTTGTTTGCGTCATATTTTTCTCCAATGAATATCCCCTTCATATATTTATACAAGTATACTTTCATTTCAACTTGTATTATAATTTATTTCTCTATAAAAAAGGCCTTGTTTGCGTTGTAACGATAAACTAACATGTATTATATTTCAGAGAATATATTATCATCACTCTTTGATTTAGAATAGGTACTTTATGTGAATATTTTCTCGTTGTTCGCGCAATAATTTGTTTTAAATAAATCGCATAACGAAAATGGTCGAAAACTGTAATATTTACCTTAACACTTTAATATTTTTACCTTGTCAAAATGTGATTTATTTTCGTATTATTTTTGCATAGAAATATTATGATGAAATAAATAACGTATTTTTTTCGTCCTATTTAAATTGTTTCGCAAATGCGATTCCCATTCACCAGTATCGATCAATGTCGATCATCATCAGAATGGTGAAGACTATCAATGTATGTAGATTATATAGATTCAAACGCACAAATAGATACGAAAATAAACTAAAATAGTTTATGTCGGGTTTTTTCATAACAAAATTTACGAACATACAAAGTTTATACATTATATAACTTACAATATCACCTCCCTGTTAAAGCTTATTAGCTTGTGAAAATATTATATTATTATACCTACTTATTTACCTTAATGTCATTTGGGTATTCTATTTTTCTTGGTATAACCCCTTCCATCTCTTTTATTATTAGATAACAAATTTTGCAAATTTGTTTATCTAATTCTTGCTTAGACCCCATTAGATTTTCAAGGATATCTGAATACCTAGTGCTTCTCATTTTTTTTAACTCTCAAATATTTCAATGTGACCCCTAAGCTCAGGAAACTCGAATTTTTTTATTTTTATTTTCAAATTGGTAAAAAAGCACATCGCTTTCATAAAATGACATTTAAAAATTATCAATTTTTCATAATAAAATATTGAATTCAAAAACAAACTCATTCATGAAAATGATGAATATTTTCCATACAAAATTTGAATAAATTGTAGATTGACTTGTTAGTAAGGAGTTTAGCGTTAGCCACAACCTACTCGTTCATAGAATGTGGCAGAAATTGCCCATAAGGTAATTTCTTCTAGTCAACCACATTTTATTAAACATTGTATTCATACATACTATTATTTTTTTTTATTATTAAATTTTAAAAGAGGATACACAATAGCATTTATTAATTCATTATTTACGTATCAGTATTATATGTAAGTACTTTATTAAAATTTTAAAACTTAATTTCGTTCATTAAAATAACTGACACTGCGTTCAACTTCACCGTCGATTAATAGTGCAATTATTCTTCAACCAAATGCGTTTTTATCTTTTATCGCTACTCCCACCACCACCCGCTCCGCATATGGGGACTGTCAACGGCCCCTTCGCAGAACGCTAGAATGAATGACAAAAAAAAACAATGCATGGCACGAAGAGTAGCTCATGGAGCCCTCTAGATTAGCAATCTCGGCACCTTGGTGCAAAAAGAACAATCAACAAGTGCGAATTGAGATTCACACTTGCGGACTGTCGGCGACTTCAGATCCATATATATAGGGCATCAGAGAAGTGACCAAGATCTCTGGAAACAGAAAAGTCAGTGAGAATCTTCGGATAATAAGGCACCGTATCTATGGCAAAATCGTTTGAAGGCTTTGTAATTGTTCTTCGAGATCACTAAGTCCGCATGTCCAATGGGACCTTGAAGAGGCCCACGGACAGCAACGAGGAGCTCCGATCTGTAAGAGGACACAATTGGGTGGGAACACTCCCAAAGGATGTGATCCGAAGTTTGGTCCGGACATTGACAAAACTGACATGAGGAAGAGGGAGCAATGTTGAAGCGATGGAGATAGCTTTTAAAGTTACCGTGTCCTGTGAGAAATTGAGAAGTCCAAAAGTCTGGAACAACCCAAGAAAATTTCAGTCGCGACCTCACGTCAGGAAAAAATAAAAAGGTAACTCTACCAACTAGACAGGTCGTCCAGCGGTTTTGCCAAATGTTTAGTAGAGTGTCGCTCACGTTTCTCTTAATTGAGCTTCGAGACATTCGACTTTCAAGGGGGTGAAAAGAAGTGTCACCGACGACAGAAGGACGGCCTCGCAATAAATTGAAAATAGCACCGTTTTTATCTTTTATAATCCCCACAAATTTTCAACCGCCTTTATTTCCATTATTTGACGCTAAAAGCGGTTGTTTTATGACCTCCGTCTGCCTAACTGGCCGTGTCTTGTGGCTAGTCGTTTACAATTTTCATCGCGGTAAACGACTTGTTTACCATCTGTCTGGTATTCGGTCGCGTTCAGGAATTAAAATATGCAAATATAACCGGACGAGTTGCGGTGAAACAGATAAACCGTTAAAACTGTGCGAGTCGACTGGAATAGCGACTGGCATCGTGTATACTTTTTTTTACTTCTCACTGCCCCAGGGGATGTAGTGACTAGTTATGAATTAGCGATTCTTAAGGCTATTTTTTTATTGCTGATTATCAACGAGTATCATGCTGAGTTTGTATTCTGATTATGAGCTGTGTACTATACGCTTTGTATGGCGTGTTTATTCTACTTTATCGATTATAAACAAAAGTATTAAGAGACTAAAGTATTCATTCCTTCTATACAAAACTCTCATCAAGCCGGTCCTCACGTATGCTTCCGAAACCTGGGTGATGACTAAACAAACTGAAGGATCCATAGCGGCTTTTGAGAGGAGGATCCTTCGAGCGATCTACGGGCCAATAAAAAAGAATAATGGTTGGCATCGTCGATAGAACACGGAGCTTTAATGAGACCTATGAAGAGCCAGATGTGATCAGTTCCATCTAGATAGGGCGCTTAAGATGGACTGGTCACATAATCAGAATTTACGACAACAACCCCACAAAACGCCTCACACTCTCTGTGCCACAAGGTTGTAGGAGACCAGGAAGACCAAGGACTCGATGGATGGACAGTGTCGATGCCAATGCTTCTACAATAGATATTAGATAGAAACTGGAGAACGAAGGCAACGGATAGACGGGAATGGAGGAGACTCCTGGATTCAGCCAAGGCCCACCCAGGGCTGTCAAGCTTATGATGATGATGATGATGAAAATACTCATTCGATTATTTTCAAATTTTGCAATTTTGTATATCAAATAATCGCTTAGACCTCATTTAATGTTGAAGGATATCTAAATAGTGCTTCTCAATTGTTTAACTATCAAATTGACGCCAATCTCAGGAAACTTAAGAATTTTTTTTTTATTTTAAAATTGCTATAAAGGCACATCACTTAAATGAAATGGCATTGAAGGATTATAATCATGTTTTCATAGTGAAATATTAGCATCAAAAATAATGTATCAAACTCATTTCTTGAAAATGAGTTTTGTTAAATTATTAAACAGACTTAATAATTAACTTGTTATAGGTGCGTGTTAAATTAATATTTGACATAGTACCTGTTTGTTGCCCGAAAATTTATAAATATAAAAGAAAATAAAATGCTGAAATTTTTCCATACAAAATTTGAATACATTGTGAATTTTTCCATACAAAATTTGAATACTTTGTGAATTATTCCATACAAAATTTGAATACTTTGTGAATTTTTCCATACAAAATTTGAATACTTTGTGAATTTTTCCATACAAAATTCGAATACTTTGTGAATTTTTCCATACAAAATTTGAATGGTTGTGAGGAATGTTTGCCACAACCCCTCGTATCATCGGTTTCGAGCTACCGTTCTTCAGGATGGATTACAATATACCTACATTGTTTTACTTTCTGTCTTTTAATTTAAATTTATTTTTTACATTTATTTATCATAGTTCTTTTCAAATAATTCTATTACAACTTATTTACGACCCTGATCTAGTTTTTTTTTTTAATTTGAACCTGGGTTTAAAAGTATGAGAAAAAACAAAAAAACTTATTTGGAAAAATATTATAATTACCAAATTTTCATTTTATGTAACTGTAATTTGACTTTTCAATCAAACTTAAATTTTGTCAGATATCCACTTACCCATATTGTGCAAAAGAGAGGTATATATTCATATTTCTTCACAACACCTTTAAGTCAGAGCAAGAAGACTATTGTTTGCTGTAGTTTAAAGTCGTATTTTTGAGTCTCTCTCTCTCTTGTTACTCGGGCTATGTTTAGAGGCCGCACGGTGTGAGCTATAGCTCCCTGACGGGCCGTTCCGTTACTACAAACTTACGGAACGACGTCGGCGTCTTTTCCGGACGTCCCCGGCGTCACGACGCTATATCTCTCTTCAGGGCCGGCACTTAACATTTCAAAAATTTGCATATCGTTCATTTACATTTTTTTGTCATTTGTGAAATTCGATCTATCCCCTACAAACCCGCTACCTCTCCATCCCACCCTTAAAATTTGCCAGCCTCATACCCTATGAACCAAATAATGGTTTAATGTATAGACATAACAACTTTGACACGTGGAAGAATAATTTAATTTAAATAAAATAATAACACAGTATTTTAAAAAAAAAATTGTATTTGCTAGTTAAATAAAATTTGCCACAAAATTTATAAATAGACCCTGCTGCCTTTGATTAATACTTCTTCAACAGAAAATAAAGGCATTCAACATAATATATATATATATATATATATATATATATATATATATATATATATATATATATATATATATATATATATATATATATATATATATATATATATATATATATATATATATATATATATATATATATATATATATATATATATATATATATATATATATATATATATATATATATATATATATATATATATATATATATATATATATATATATATATATATATATATATATATATATATATATATATATATATATATATATATATATATATATATATATATATATATATATATATATATATATATATATATATATATATATATATATATATATATATATGTTATAATATTTTTATCTCGGTTTTCCCGTGTCAGTAGGTCTTGACTAAGACCATTTGTCTTCCGACGTTTCGCCTGAATATCACCAGGCATTTTCAAGGACTTAACGAAAAGCACGCGCGCGACACACGTCTACTCACACTGAAAGCTCACCGTCAAGTGAGTAGACATGTGTCGCGCGCGTGCTTTTCGTTAAGTCCTTGAAAATGCCTGGTGATATTCAGGCGAAACGTCGGAAGACAAATGGTCTTAGTCAAGACCTACTGACACGGGAAAACCGAGATAAAAATATTATAACATATTTCACCCGTGAAAACATCAAATATAACATATATATATATATATATATATATATATATATATATATATATATATATATATATATATATATTGTCATGTTATAGAAAATTATGTATAGGGAAAAATTAATAATTGGGAATTTATAGTTTTTTTTGTGCGAACACACTAAATTGATTTTTGTCAGGTGGCAATATTTTTTATGATTAGCAAAGCTTATGTCAAATTCTTTCTTTTTGCATACACCTATCGAAGCGGTACGGCCAGTGTAGGAAAATGGCGGCCGACGTCGATTTGAATTTCTGAATTTGGGGTAAGTTTGTTTTATGTGTTCGTATGTCAAGATAGTTTGGCGAGAGATCATTTTTCAAACCAATAATCCTGTTTTCTTTTCTATAATCTAGATGCTGATATAAATGTCAGTCATCCCAAATTCAATCCTACCCTGATATTGCGCACCCATTCTGATGAACATAATTTTTTATGAATTCTACAAATGGATTATTCGAATGTTATTCCATTTAGTTTTCCATTGGAAATATATTTTATTTGGATATTATTTTGCAATTACCATGCTTGCATATACACGACGATGAAATGTACGACATTTAATTCTGCCTAACCTAAAATTTTATAACTGACGACAAAGGAGTCACATATAGGAAATTGTCGGAGACAATTTCTTCATTTGGATTTTTACTTGGACACAAACAAATTTCTTCACTTGGATTTTTACTTGAACACAAACAAATTTCTTCACTTGGATTTTATTGTAACATAGAGGGATCAAGATACAAATAGTCACGAGAATTTTAAAATCTAAATACATCTTCTACAACCGGATTCATTTGAAGATATTGGTCATCGAGGGGATTCTCCTTATTCATGCTGCGAGTCGATATTGTTTTATAATGTTTACTCCATAGCTGTATGATGAGTTATACCTTTATGATTTTATTGTCTGAATATATGAATGTGAATCCATTATGTTTGAACCTAATATAGATTGAAATCATGATTTTGAGTATGATATGAAAGAGATTTTGTTTGGTTTGATTTTGATGTAAATTCATGTTATATATAAGTTTCAATCTTTAACATTATTTTTATAACAAATATTTAAAAATTTCACTTTTATATTCAATTTTCATTTTCCTCTTATAGGAAATAGTTGGTACTATACAAACAAAGTTTGATATTTTAGAGTCATGTATTATAATTTATTCCTACAATAAAAATGTAAATATCTCAAAGTGCGTTGTCTCTCTGTCTTCCTAATGCAGTACATCATTATCTCTCATATTCAGTTGATATTTTTATTTAATTTAATTCAATTGTTTGAATTCATTTTGTCTTCATATAGGTTCACGATTAAAAACATGACCCTGAGAGTAAAATTTTCATCAGTCTCATTGCCTCTATTGCTGACTGTTGGTGGAAGGGAGTGTTGGAGCATGTGTTGTGACCTGAATAAGTACGTCGAACCATTTGTACAGGTCACAAGCATATCAAAATCTGTTCCATTATCACACATCTTCTCATTGGCGGCCCAACGTGGAACCCCTTCTCATTAAAGTCACATCGAGGAGCTTAATTTTTAAAAATTCTTTGGCGTGGACTATTAGGCGTTCATGGATCGTGAATTTATGTGAGGACTGGCGCCCAGATTTTAAATTTTATACCTTTATTTTGTTGTACTGTGTTTGGAGGGGAGAGATTAATAGGTAGAATCTATAGAAAGTTTACGTTAGGTAGGAACTCCTATATTCCATATAAATCCCACCTTTTAACCTTCCTTAAAACTGACAAGGACACTAAGATGATCAACATGGCTTGGAGGATGACCAGGAAAGATCTGATGCTCAGTTATGTACAACATCAATACAATTTGGCTTTGAGCATATCTCACATCGTCAAAAGTTAAGTGATTGTTTTGTGTTTTTTCTATCATTTTATAACTGATCGTTGAAAGAATCTGAATTTTATTATGTCTCTTTTTATTCCAGCATACAGAAGCATTTATTTGAAGATTTTTTTTTATATTTGACAAATTTTCAATGTCAAAAGAAATTTCATTACCTACATAATTTGAATTTTTTTATATATGCAGAATGTTGTACAGAATGTATTGTTTCAGTAAAAAATTATTAATTACCTAGTGACAAGAATTATTGTTGAGTGTATTTTTTTTTGAGGGAAATTATAATTATTGTATTATTGTAATTGCATTCTGTGGGGAGACAGATCTTTTCTAACTTTGGAAGTGAACAGTCATATTTACAAATTCAATTTTGATTATTTTTTTTTTTGAAAGGAGAGTTCTTGTTTGAAAAGTTGATTATTAATTGGAAGAATAACTTAGTGATTTTTTTTAGAGAATATTTCAACATATTCATTTTAATTTTTTTCTTTTCTTCTTAAATATAAACAAATTAGTTTTGGTGTTTTATCAAGATTTATTTTTTTTAACTTCATTATAGTGTGGAAAGGAATTGTTAAATAATTTTCAATTAGTATTCTTGGGGATTTATTTGTTAAAGGGGGAAGTGTGAAAATTTTTCATCGTTGTTTAACAGGTGTGATTAATTCTTTTTACAATTTTCAGATTTTGGATTTTGTTTTATTCGAGATTCACTTCTGGAAGCTTTTACATTAATACCATAATATTCAGATGATTTTAAAGGGAAAATCTCACATTTAATACAAATAAGTGGAGGTAAAAAGGTATTATTTATTATATTGAATTTTTCACTACTACAGTTTTTTTTTTATATATGTTTTGAGTTTATTATGCATTTTTCCAGTTATTTCTTAGGAAGATTAATATTCCATATTGAGGTGTGATTTTGTTTATCATTAAATATAGTATTTTATTTTTAAAAAGAGGTCATTATTTGTTATTTTAAAGGGAATCAATAATTATTTGTTCAATGAATTTTATAGAAACGAATTAACGCCACCTGTGAATAAACGGTCATACTTTTATGTGATTCAGTTATCTATTCAATATTTTCTGTATTTCGAATATCACGAGCAATTGATTGTTTTATATTATAGAAATCTACTTACCGACATAAATACGATTTGTCATTCTGACATTGTATAATGCGTTAATATTAAACATCTCTTTTCTATGATATTAAACGTTAAATATAGTTGATTATAGGATGAATATTATCAAATTGTTGTTATTCAGAATCGTTTTAAGGTCAGTCTTATGTTATTTATGGTTTTTGAACGTTTAATACAACATACTATAAGTTAATCGTAATTTTCATATACCTGTTTGACGCAGAAATCATCTTATCGAATTCAAAATAAAGTTTTGGTTACATCTTTAAGATATCATTATATCTAAAGAATATTGAACAATAGTTGGGTAATCGTTGACTTTTATATTCATTTATATTCTTTTCGAGTAGTCCATTTATGTAAACCATAAATTATTATTCCGAAATCAGTTTTTTTTATAAGAACCGAAGTGTCAAAAGTTCAACATTTTTTTTATTATTTGTGAAATATTTTATTGTTTGATTATCAGTTTTAATCTAGTTCAATTTTTTTATTTTTAAAACGAATAATTATGGATCTAATTCCAAAATATGCTTTTAAATCAATCGAGGAATTAAAAATACAATTAAAAATGCGTGGTTTACCATCAGCAAACACATGGAGGGATTTGAAATTACAGGCAGAAGCATGTAATGGGGCAATTAGACAAATAATAGAAGAATTGAAAAAATCAGTGGTTGACGATGATTCAATTAGAAGCTTGAAAAAATTCTATGGTATACCATATGTTGATATTGATGTTGATAATAAGGATAAAGAAATTTTAGTGGATGATTTCCCACCTCAGTTGTCTAATGGTAACGATAATATAGACTTATCAATAATTACGAATGATGAAAATTTGAAAATAAGGGAAAATACTTCCATAATTTTGTCAAATACGGAGTCCGAAACTACACAGTGTGTACGTGAGGTGGAAATGAATAAATTTAGTGATTCGAATTTGCTCAATGATAATAATAATTCAGATATCCATGATCCTTTAGTCGATCCTGTAAATACTGAGCAGACGTATTCAATCTCTGATAGCGAAGTTAATTACACAATGAATGAATCAGTGGACTTAATTAAGAAAAATGACACTCCTTATTTATATTGTTCGTATCTTTATTCACCTCAGGCCAACGTTGTTGAAGTTCAACATAGAAAATCCATTACGGCACTTACCACATTGGTTGATAATAATCAACGAGATGAGTATAACCATGTTGTCCCTATTCGCTCAGCGATGAATTCTTTAATTAAGATGTCAACTGGATACATCCCATATTTTACGTTGTCTAAAAAAGAATACATAATAAAAATGGAATACCATAATAAATATAATCCTGTTCGCTCCTCGTTTAATGAAGTTACGGTTGCGTCCACAAACATTTATATGAATCATGTTTCTTATTTTAAAGATGCTTTCATGAAAGTTCAAAATAATGCATTCGAGTCATATTTAAATGATACTAATGATTGTGAAAAGGCTGGAATTGAGGAAGAATATAATATAGGGGATTATTTTTATGAAAATAATTTTCCTCTATCAAAGAATATGAATTGTTTTTCCAATAAAAGGTCTCTGAGTTTTTTAAAAAATAAAATAATAAATAGAAGTTCATTTCTGGTTTATATTTTTTCTAATTTGGGTAAGAATAGAGTGTTAAATTCCATAGTAAAGACATTGTTATGCAGGGTTAACGATTGGATGTTAATTGTTAATCGTTTTGTTGTTTTTCGTTATGATATAATTAAGTATTTATTTTTTCAGAATTTCACTTTGAAGTGGATGGACTGTCTCAATTTCTAATGTTATTTTATTTGAGTAAAGTATTGATGAATCATTAATAATGGATTCATTTAATTTTATTTCTTGTTTACTTATTTATATTGATTAGGGAATTTTTTTTTTTATTTACATTCAGTATAGTAATGAGAGAAATGCATAATGAACACAAACAAAGTTAACGTTGATTATTTATTTTAGATTCAAACCATTTTAAGCATAATATTTTGCATTTCAATATCATCCAACTAGTATTTAGTGATAATAGTGTCACTTTATTCAAATTTAAAGATTTAATTAAAAGTAAATAGTTTTTTTTATTTAGAGATTTTTAGAATCTTTTATTATGATGAATGGTGATTGTCAGAGTGGGGGTGAAATATTTATTGTATATTGATTTGTTTTAAATATTTTATTATTTTATTTATTTGTATGTTTGTTTTGGTTTGTTGTGTTAGTATTGGTATCGACATAACATACAAGATTATTTTAGGTACAAATATTATTTTTTTTATAATGTAGACTGGGGATTTAAAATTTACAAATGAATATTTTACATTTTATTATGATTTTTTTTACTGACATCAGTTAATTACATTACTTCACAATTTATAGTTGATCAATTTTTATTTGTGAATGCTGTTAGGTATCTGTCGTCAGAATTACTTTGTTTCTTAGATAATGATGTAAATTCGCACATTACATCGTTATTGTTAGTTATATGGTGTTATGGTTGTGCGACCATAATATAATATAATCTTGTTACAGAACAATTTAAAGAATCTGGTAATGGAGATTGAATAGCAGAAACAAATTGTGAATTTGTTTTAAATTTCTGTGGTATTGTATATTTTTTTTGTATAAATCAGTTTTTAAGAATTTGATTCTGATATATTAAATTTTAATATTGAATTTGAAATTTTATTGTGGAGTATTACAACATTGTACAGCGCTTGAATACAAAACAATTTAAAAATCTGGTAATGGAGATCAAATAGTAGAAACAAATTGTGAATTTGTTTTAAATTTCTGTGGTATATTTTTTTTTGTATAAATCAGTTTTATGAATTTGATTCTGATAGATTAAATTTTAATATTGAATTTGAGATTTTATTGTGATGGGTTACATCGTTTTGTGGGTAAAAGAAATACAAATTTCTTTAATCATTGAGTGATAGACATCAAATCACAGGAAACATGAGAAGGGTTTAAAATTAATTTTTAAAAATGGATAATTTTAATATTAATTTGTAGTAATCTGTGTGAAAACATAAAATATGTAGGTTCAAGAATTTATTTGTTCAAATAGTTTTAATTAAGAAGGGATCTTGTATGTGATGTCACTGCTAATTAATAATTTATTTATTTATTTTCTTTTATATACAAGATATGAAGGTGTGATTGTTTGGTCTTGAACTGAATTTCATTCTATGGAATCTCATAGATGTGATAATTGACATTTTGTCATAATTTATTAAATGTTTTAAAATTTATTTTGAAGATTTGGGGTTTTTAATTTTTTTATAATTGATGTTAGGAATAGTATTAAATAATGTTTAACCAGTTTTTGTGTTAAATGTTATATTTTTTTTTAGGAATTATATAATATTTATATTAAGACTTTCCATTCCACATGATAGCCCTGCATTTTTCCGGCTTATAATTGGATTTTGCATTTTGTATCTCGCTTGAGGGTATCCGATGAGCCAAGAAATCTTTGTATTTCGCTTGAGGACATCTGATTTCCCAAGAGATCATTTTTTTTTTTTTTTTTTATATATATATCTCGCTTGAAAGTACTTTGTGACTTGAGAGATTATTCTTTATGCTAAAGCCTTTTCGGTCGTTTTAGCTAAAAAAATGAAAATGAGCGATATATGAGAGTATTTTTAGTCAAATTTTCTACTAATAATTAAAA
Organism: Molanna angustata; assembly: GCA_963576475.1. Classification (NCBI taxonomy): domain Eukaryota; kingdom Metazoa; phylum Arthropoda; class Insecta; order Trichoptera; family Molannidae; genus Molanna; species Molanna angustata. The sequence continues at coordinate 31,287,091 of OY754975.1, forward strand.
ATTTGTTAGGGGAAAAGTTTTAAATTTAAAAATTGTAGTCTTCTTGTGAGCCTTCAATTATTTTTGGGATTTAGGGTGTAAGTTTCACTTGTTATAAAGTGATACTTGTAAAAATTGATGTAATAAAAGATCATAAAGTAACTCTAAATGAGTCGTTTTAATTTTATTTTATCATTTAATTGGGTGTTATGTTATTTCATTAATTGGGATCATTTTTTTTGTTTTTGTTAGGAGTTTTCTTTTCTTACAAGCGGAACTCTGTTATGTCAAATTGTACTTAAATATTTTAAAGTTAAATTTTTTGAGATATTTGTATTTAGGAATTGGGGATACATATTAGAAGGTTATGTTCTGAAGGAATAATATTTTATATTTCAAACAGTATTCGTTTTACAGGTCAATATTTTTTTAATCCGTTAACATGATTTTGTATGTTTCAGGTTATATTTTTTTGAATGGTAGATAAGTATATCGTTGTTTTACCATGTCTATTGTGTAACTGTTTCAGGATGATGATTTATGATGCAAATGATTTCCTTTTTTCTTTTCATATCCTTCGGTTTGATTTATGATCTCTGGGTTGGTTTCATAATTTGCAATTTTCAGTTTTTTTTTAAAAAAAAATTTCTATTAAATTTTTTTTTATGTGGGGTTGCGGGTATGTCATGTTATAGAAAATTATGTATAGGGAAAAATTAATAATTGGGAATTTATAGTTTTTTTTGTGCGAACACACTAAATTGATTTTTGTCAGGTGGCAATATTTTTTATGATTAGCAAAGCTTATGTCAAATTCTTTCTTTTTGCATACACCTATCGAAGCGGTACGGCCAGTGTAGGAAAATGGCGGCCGACGTCGATTTGAATTTCTGAATTTGGGGTAAGTTTGTTTTATGTGTTCGTATGTCAAGATAGTTTGGCGAGAGATCATTTTTCAAACCAATAATCCTGTTTTCTTTTCTATAATCTAGATGCTGATATAAATGTCAGTCATCCCAAATTCAATCCTACCCTGATATTGCGCACCCATTCTGATGAACATAATTTTTTATGAATTCTACAAATGGATTATTCGAATGTTATTCCATTTAGTTTTCCATTGGAAATATATTTTATTTGGATATTATTTTGCAATTACCATGCTTGCATATACACGACGATGAAATGTACGACATTTAATTCTGCCTAACCTAAAATTTTATAACTGACGACAAAGGAGTCACATATAGGAAATTGTCGGAGACAATTTCTTCATTTGGATTTTTACTTGGACACAAACAAATTTCTTCACTTGGATTTTTACTTGAACACAAACAAATTTCTTCACTTGGATTTTATTGTAACATAGAGGGATCAAGATACAAATAGTCACGAGAATTTTAAAATCTAAATACATCTTCTACAACCGGATTCATTTGAAGATATTGGTCATCGAGGGGATTCTCCTTATTCATGCTGCGAGTCGATATTGTTTTATAATGTTTACTCCATAGCTGTATGATGAGTTATACCTTTATGATTTTATTGTCTGAATATATGAATGTGAATCCATTATGTTTGAACCTAATATAGATTGAAATCATGATTTTGAGTATGATATGAAAGAGATTTTGTTTGGTTTGATTTTGATGTAAATTCATGTTATATATAAGTTTCAATCTTTAACATTATTTTTATAACAAATATTTAAAAATTTCACTTTTATATTCAATTTTCATTTTCCTCTTATAGGAAATAGTTGGTACTATACAAACAAAGTTTGATATTTTAGAGTCATGTATTATAATTTATTCCTACAATAAAAATGTAAATATCTCAAAGTGCGTTGTCTCTCTGTCTTCCTAATGCAGTACATCATTATCTCTCATATTCAGTTGATATTTTTATTTAATTTAATTCAATTGTTTGAATTCATTTTGTCTTCATATAGGTTCACGATTAAAAACATGACCCTGAGAGTAAAATTTTCATGAGTCTCATTGCCTCTATTGCTGACTGTTGGTGGAAGGGAGTGTTGGAGCATGTGTTGTGACCTGAATAAGTACGTCGAACCATTTGTACAGGTCACAAGCATATCAAAATCTGTTCCATTATCACACATCTTCTCAATATATATATATATATATATATATATATATATATATATATATATATATATATATATATATATATATATATATATATATATATATATATATATATATATATATATATATATATATATATATATATATATATATATATATATATATATATATATATATATATATATATATATATATATATATATATATATATATATATATATATATATATATATATATATATATATATATATATATATATATATATATATATATATATATATATATATATATATATATATATATATATATATATATATATATATATATATATATATATATATATTAATTTGAAAAACGCTCGTTAACTATCAATTTTTTCCAAAATATAAGATGTATTAATATTTAATATCATTTATAGTATATTTAAATAACTATTCATTATGTACCATTTTACAAATAATTTAACCAATTCATTTTAACACTTATGAATGAACATCGAATAAAAAAATACCAATTGCTTTAATTCAAAATTTAAATTAGTTAGTTCAATAAACGTGTAAGATTTTCGTTAAATCCTATTTTATTTTTATTTTTTATAGCATACTTAGGGTATGTTACTCGAACAAAAGTATCGATAATAGTATAGTTAAATACTTTCATTTCATAAAATTGTTCAATACTTTTGGTTGTTTCATAGAAATCTACTGCCGTCAAACAACTCAATTTTGAACAATTTTCTGAAATCAAAGTATTTCAACTATACTATTCCCAAAACTTCAACGAAAGCAACGGATAGACGTGAATGGAGGAGACTCCTGGATTCAGCGAAGGCCCACCCAGGGCTGTCGAGCTTATGATGATGATGATGAATCCCGATACTTTTGTTGAAAAAACACAGCATCAGTGTCAGTTTTAGTAAAATCAATATTTTTTTTAAAAAATCGACGTATTCTACGATTCTATGCTGATATTTAATAATTTATTTTTTTACTATGCCCCGCATTATTTATGATTACTGCCGCTTAGCACATTACGGAATTTTACTAAAGACGCCTCTGTCACATGGGCTTTAAGTCTTTTTAATTTACTTCATATTACAGTGACAGATTTATTGTGATTGTACAGGGCCAGCTTATTTATTTATTTACCCAGGATATACTTTTTTCAACGATCATTCCATGTTGTGATTTAATACCGAAGGTGTGAATAATTTATGAACACAAAACAAATTAAAATATTTGTATGTTTTTTTTTTCATTTTTTTAAACATCAAACGCTACATCTGTTCTCTGGCTAAATTATTTATACCTGATCCATAAAAAAAATATTGCTTCAGATTTTCCAACCTAAATAACATCACATATCAGAAAAAATATCGCAGTGCACTTCCAATATGACGAATTAGTCGAATTTTAATTTATAAATTAAAAAAAACTTATATTTTTTTTATTTTACTTATAAAAACTTCCTTGAACCCTGTGCGGTTAGCGATTTTTTGCCAAACGGAAATCTCTTCCCAACAACCTACTGTTTCTAGCCCATAATGGCTATAATCGCGTGAAAAATAATTTTCCACCATGCTGGGAATCGAACCCAGGACGTCAGTACATATAGGTATACTTAATGCCTACTTTGAACTATCCAAACCTTTTAATCCCTCCAGCTTTCCCACGTTTCCGTTTTTTTTAATCACAAACGATATCATCGATTTCGAAACTACCGTTCTTCAAGATGGATGACAATTGACTTTGTTTTATCTTCTGTCATACACAAATCGGCTAATGGAGACATTAATAGCGGACTTTTAATTTAAACTTATTAGTTTATAGCATTATTTTTTACATTAATTTATCATAGTTCATTTCTAATGATTCAATTACAACTTATTTACGACCCTGATCTAGTTTTCTTAAATTTGAACCTGAGTTTAAAAGTATGAGAAAAAACATACCTATCTGGAAAAATATTATAATTACTAAATTATTTTTAACTGCTATTTGACTTTTTAATCAAACTTAAGTTTTTTTCAGATATCTTTTTTACCCATATGTGCAAAAGAGAGGTATATATTCATACTTCTTAACAACTCCTTTAAGTCAGAGCAAGATGACTATTGTTTGCTGTAGTTTAAAAAGTCGTATTTTTGAGTTTCAGTTATTCGTCTTTTCACAATTTTTGGTAATCAGTTTGTCGAGGGACACTAATTGATAGACCCCTATGATGACATAATAAATTATTGCCCCTTTTTCACTGACCAAAGGCCATCGGACACTGATGATGGCCTTCGATAGGCTGATACCGGTCAGTGCTTGAAATAAAAAAAAATAGTGTATATTTATTTCTATTTCTATTTAATTATAGATGGGTCGATGGCAGAGCGGTTCGCGCACTGGGTTAGTAATCCAGTGGTCGCTAGTTCGAATCCTGCCTCGACCGATTTCGTTCACCTATATTCTTATCTTACTGATTTGTTCAATTCTTAAAATATATTTCAATGTACTTATTGCATTTGTTTTAAATAATATACATGTTTTTTTGTAAATAAAACAAAATAGTTATTTGCGTTGTTGGTGGATATTTTCGGTTGACTTAGATATTCAATTTTTGAACAATGTCAATGAGTAATGAAATTATTATTTAAATAAATTAAAAATATTTATCTCCATATTAGGTGGATATTTTTTGATTGACTTAGGATATCCAATTCTAAAACGAGTTACAAATTATTGATTTAAATATAACAAAATATTGTAGGTATCACCCTAGTAGGTAGTTGTTTTCCATTGAATGATATATGGAAATCAAAAACAATATTAAGTTAAATCATTTATCTCTATTTTAGGTAGATGTTTTCGGTTGAATGATATATGGAAATATAAAGAATGTTTTTGAGAATTAAATTATTAATTAAAAATATATATAGGTATCTGCGTAGTAGATGGATGTGGTCGGTTGACTTGGATATTTAATTCTAAAACTATGTCGTCCAGTATTGAAATAATTATTTTAAATAAAATAAAATAATTTATCTCCGTAGTAGGTGGATGTTTTCAGTTGACTGATATATTGAAATCCAAAACTATCTATCCCTTTCAATTTCTCTGGGCTATTTGATATTCACATTTCCATGACAATGTCGAGTAGTGAGGAAATCGAGAGTATAGTCGCTGGCGTCGCGGTGCCAGGAAGATTTTACATACCGACGCGTCCCGACGCCTCCCCTTTTATTGGATCACGATTTTTTGCTAATATTGATCCATTTCACACCCGTTTATTCCGCTCAATCCAATATGCCATGAATGTTTCATGTATATATTTACTTTTAAATAAGTATGAGGGAATGTTTACGTTGGTATCTACATTTATCAATATGTTATTGTATTCAAAAATCTTTTGATATATCGGATAACACGGCAGAATGTTGCCTTACAATAAAATCATTGTTTATTATTCATTTTATGCCCTCTCTAGGGTTGCCAGTATAAAGGGTTTTTATGTTAATAACACAGGAAGAATCGAAACATTTATGTCGTCTGATATAACAATGAAAAAGTTCGTAAAATTATTTATTCCTCAAACAATATTTTCAGATGTTATAAAATTTCCAGCCACTTTATCGATACATGTATAAGACGTTTGACTTCTATTTGGGAGTCCTGGATTCGATTCCACGTTAGAATTTTATTCAAAATCAATACACACGCGATCATTGCTTTTTGGGCAGGTTGTATTTCTTTGCCTTTTCTCGTCTTAGGTGGGGTCGAACCTCATTATCACCAGGACACTGTTCTGGGTCTTCAAGGAGTCGATGCGGTTCCCTCGAAGATCCTTTTGTATGCTAAACCACCAACAAATAAACTCGTCATATCATCATGGTGCAATAAGGTGTCTATTATTATTATGACATGAACACGGCCTATGTAAGTAGAATTAACGCGGTTGAAATAAGGTCACTAAGACGAATGTGTGGTAAAAAGATATATGATATGAATAAAAAAAGCGGATATTAGACGAGTATGTATGATTGAAAGAGTTATCGTAAGATGAAAATAAATGCCCTAAGAAAGTCTGGCTATATAGAAAGAATGAGTGATGATCGTCTAACAAAAAGGTATATGAGGCTGATATAAGAGGTCGACCAAGAAAAATTCGGCACGATCACATAAATGTAATTTTGAAAGATGGAAATTGTAGAAGTAAGAAAAATAGAGAGCGTGTATTAGACGATGCACGAACGTGAATGAAAGGAAAAATATATGTAAAGAGAGGAGTCTGGCGTTCGGTTCTCTCTGCCTACCACAAATATGGTAATAGCGTGATATTATGGTAATTTAAAAGATTGAATGATGAATGAGTGACAGTTAAATTTGACAGTACCTTATGATTTAACTAGAATAAATTAGAAGCACTAGCCATCAGGAAAGAAATTTGACAGTACCTAATGATTAAACTAGAATTGGATTTTGATTAAACTAGGGATTGCATAGTATATCTTCTATAATCCTTAATCTCTATTTTGGTGGGTAATTTCTACAATAATAACGCTATATCAAATATTCTAACTTGTGTGTATTTACAATATAACCAAGTACTTATCGCTACCTACTAGCCGTGTGCAGAATGCTCCCTACCTTTTCACACGCCATAATGCATCCATCTCTATCGCACACTGGTATTTCCTTTTCACATATCTCGATTCACACACACACCCATCTTAATATTACAAAAAGAAAACTTGGAAAACAGTATCGGAAACAATTTGAAAAGCAAAAACAAAATCGTATGATTGTATTACTGATCCTTATTACGTTTCTTTTAAATTTTCAATCATCCACGTTGTGATGCCAGAACAATAATAGAAGTAGTATGACTGTAGAAGAAGCTATGAATGTATCAGAAAACAAGCTACCTCCACAGTCCAAAACATACTGTTTCATATATTTGATTCGTTCCGAAATTAAGCCTTTTCTGTAATCATTTTCGTTGCCAGTGCCATAACTAGGCTATAGATTATCACAGCAACTGTACCGTGCGCCGGCTCGTCCGGGAATACATTTATTTGAAACCACAAATTACGCTCTTCTATTATGCCTGTGTGTTTGTTGTACGTATCTCTCTGCCTAGCCACACGCATAAAACTTTTTTGTATGGTAATTTTTATTGCTTTTTTGCGGTTTTTGCGTACGAAAAATGTAAATTTTGATTCGGATAGGTACTAAAATTGTACCGGCGCGTTTGTGCTGTGATGTCTTTATGGGCTTTCTGTCCCGCAAACCGAGAAAATATTTAAAAATGATTCAAATTTAAGCAGATTCCGTGTGCTTTTTGTAATAAAGAGATTTTTTTTTTCAAAATAAAACTTAGCAGTGATATCACGCAGTATTACTTTCCCTGGAAGCATTGACTAACACCAGTAGCCTTGTTGCTTCTAGGAATCTAGATTCTCTCTTCAGTGTGCTTCGGGGATGGTTGTTGTAGTTGCAAGACTCAAGCAATTTTGTTTGGCAACAAAGGATTAGGGTATTATGGGAGTGTTGGGAGAAAAACTGCGAACTCTTCAGCAAGAAATGGCAATGTCAAACAATGCTTCTCGAAAAAAAAATGATCGTTTAACCATAACTTTTGCCAGCAGAACTGAGAATAACAGATTTATTAGAAATATAGAAAAATATATATTAATATTCAATTAAAATGACATCATCCGCTGGGGTAAAGGGCGAGGCGTCAATGGATAGACCATTTCGAGAGAATGGGAGACAATCGACTACCCAAATTTGTCTCCAAGGAAGTCCCGGAGGGTCGTAGAGCAAGGAGGAGACCAACAAAAATATGGAGTGACAGCTGGACATCTAGATTACAAGAAGCAGTCTGACTGAAAAACAGGCCTTTGGCCTAAAACCAGAGAAAAAAGAAGAATAAAAATGACTCCTATCAATAAATGGGTTAGGAGAGGAAATTTGTAATTAGTGTTTACAGAAGACGAATTATTGAAAAAAAATAATACAATAATTTCTTTATTCTTTTAATCATCATCATTGGCGCTACAGCCTATTATGAGCCTTGGCCTCCTCCAGAATTTTTCGACATTTAGACCGGTCCATCGCCTGCACTCTCTATTTTGCAACGCCAATCCTCTATAAATCCTCCTGTATGCCGTTCATCCACCTCAGCTTGGATCTCCCCACACCACGTCTCCCCACCGGTCGTGTGTCGAGAATCTTCTTTGGGGTTCAGCCTTCCTCCATTCGCTGAACGTGCCCTAACCATTCAATTCGATGTATTTTTATGTATTTAATTATGTTGGGATCATTGTAAAGCTTCTCCAGCTCATGGTTGTACCTTATTATTTATTCTTTTTATAGTTATGTAAATAGTGGCTATTCAATATCCGAATTGAGATTATTCCAGAATCTCGCCGAATGTCTTTAAAACAACTTGTTGAAAAATTGTGTAATAGATCTTATTCGTTGTCTCATTTGTTAGAGTTTTTTCAAAAAGTTGCATATCTCTTTTATACTGCATTTCAAACTGTAGGTAAGTCTGGACTCTTTATAACTCGTTCAAAAAGAAGTTTTGAAGTTTTTCTTTTTCTCTCGGCGCTCTTCCGGTCGGTCTGAAAGAGTTGAGATATAAATAATGGTGATGTCGAATGAAGGTGGCTTCCTTTTTCGCATAAATCTGCCCCTAGGGGTGCGCAATGACAGTCCGGGGCAAATTTTTATGATCATAGTGTCCGCTTGGCTTGGCGATGATAATAACACGTATAGGAAAATATGAATCGGACGAACGCAAACTACTCACATTCTTATGCAAGAGAGTTTGTACGTCACATAATCCCATTATACCAACGCGAATTGAAAGTTATGGGACTATGATGTATTGGGCGAATGAAACCCTGCCAAATTTGAATACATTCAACAAGTGGAAATATTATTTTAAAAATCGTCAACAACTATGTATAATTAACAAAATGCATGAAAAAGTCTTACATGAGAAGTTAAAATTGACTATTTAGTATTCCAACTTATCTGCTTTTTCTTTCTCCTTGGTCTTATGACTGAGGATGAGAGTTACGCTCAATCACTTGACGAAAGGTCTACCTTTATGTAGAACGATCTTGGGCAAATTAAAATGATTTGGTGATTCAAGATCCTGTAGCACTCTTCCTTTTACCTCCTTGCTTCCCATTACAGCAAGCTTATCGAGGTTACCAGAGAATTATGTTATCTTCATCCACCTATCAACTACAACTAAAAAGTTGTCGAATGTAATGTGATAAAATCTCCCCAACCGGTTTTGTGCGCCTATAGCAAAAGGTTTTACGCTTAAATTAGAGAATGTATGAGTATTTATACTAGTTACAAGGAAAAAAATGAAGTCTCCAAGAATGTTGGAGTATGTACATATTAACCTGAAAAAAAAAAACAAAAGTAATGAGCACAAAAGACTTTGACGGCAGCAACATTCATTGAAAGAGTTCCAGAATATATACACCTTTAACTTAGCATTCGACTGGTTAAAGAAAACAAGACTGCTGAACTGAAAATTTGGGCTAGGAAAAACTAGATATATCTTGAAAAACCGGATGACATCCAAACCTAAGTACCGAGTACCTACGAATCAATCAAAGAGTGATGGAAAGATCCATGCTAGATCTGTCACTAAGAGATCAAATAAGGAATGAAACGGCGAATAAAGCTGAAAATTAACTGATATTATCTACTGAAATGAGCGGAAAACGTAGCTATAAGTTCGGACGATAAGTGGACAAAGAGTGTGCAGACTTGGAGATCTTGTAACCAATAGAGAGGTGAAAGAGACCGCAGCTGAGGTGGAGGAATGATGTATAACGATATGCTGACACGTCCTGGATATAGGCGGAGTTAAATGAAGGTGTCCTTCGTTCACAGTAGGCGGATATTGGCTGAAGAAGAATTAACATATTGCATTCTTTATAAAAACTTTAAGGGAAACTTAACAACCTGTTCATTTTTTGAATATGTTCTCTCAAAAGCAATGATTTCTTTTCAAACTTACACTATACACATTCTGCGCGATAAATTGCATAAGAAATGGTTGCAAAGTATAAGACGATATATGGTGGAGATTTTTGTAACTGTCTTTTTGTCTATTATTGAAGGGACGGAAGGGCCTCCATTGTGTGAAGAGTATTATACACTTACATCTGGAGTACCTATAAATGTGTATATAGAAAGTAAAATGTAAAAATCTCAGGAAAGTTTGTAGAGATTTTGGCTAGCTGGAAGATTCTTCTGCGGCTATTCAAAATATTATCATAATAATCATGACTTATCTTGTGTTGGACACTGTGGAGAACTGTCCATACATATGTATTTTTCTGGTTGTTATTCATGACCAATAAACTTTTAGATTGTATATTTTTTCTCATTTTCGGGGAATTTTCGATACGTATCCGAATCGAACTGAAATAAATATATTATTTTTTATACCAAACATATTTTTTTAACTTAAAAATTCTGTAGATTAAGTTATCTTATTTACAAGGTGTATGGTTGCTTGGAAGAATTTACAAAATGACAATTAATCTTCTAATGTGGGTATATATTATTTTCAAAGCAGTAAATCAAGTGTAAACTTCTTCATTGTTACTACTTGAAAATGTGCTTTGTACGAAACCGGTTGTAGTCTTAAAATAAATAGTGGAATAATTAATAAAATAATATTTTTAATATTTTTTCAAAAATTTAGTTAATCAAGATTTAGGAAAACATTGTATGACCATGAAGTTTGGATATTAAATCGTTTTTGTATTTCTAGATATTTGTTATTTTTAAACACTCTATTGCACCCTGTACAAGTGGCGAGTTTATTGCCGTCTAGTGATTTTTACCAACCAACCAGCCCAGATAATCAAAAATTGTGTTATAGAATAGTGTGTAGTAGGTAATGGGAATTAAACCTAGGACATCGGCATTGAAATCAAATGCCATACCGCAAATTTGAATTATCAGTGGTTTATCCAAAAAAATCGTATGCATGTAAAAAATCGTTTTTTTTATTTTCATTTACCACAATAAAATCCACACATAAAAATCATATACGAACTATAGTGACTCCAAAATGTTTGGTTTTATATAACTAAATGTTTTATACACACAGCCAAACAGTAGTCATAAAAAGATAAAGTTTTATTTCAGATAAAAAAGGTTTGGCTAAAACGCAGGTAGCCAGTTTGGTTGTCATAATATTTTTTTCAGTGTAATTTTGCATACACTTACACATCATTTGTTAAGATTCTGTAGTAGACTAAATAGTAAAATTTGAAAAGCTTTTCCCCAGAATCCTCAAAAGATACGTCTCTGAATAAAGAACATTTATTTTTTACATTTTCATGCTATTGCGTGATTTTTTTTGAAATTTGAATCTGTTAAATACTTTTCTTGTAAAATTAGTTATGATGAAACTTTTTTTTTGTAAATTACTAAAAAACTACACGGCCTATCAAATAGATTTTTATTTCAATCGAAAGAGAGTATGATAATCTTTTTTATTTATCAATTACTATCATTCCTATTAAAAAAACTTCTAAATTTTACCTTTTCTTCACGAAAAAATATTGTTTATCATAGATTTGGTGATATATTTCAGCAATATTTATTCATGTTTGATATTTGTGTAAATCCCGTATGCCCAAGGTCATAGGAGTTAACAAGATCCTTAAGATAAAAGTATATATCTTATACATAATATGTAAGTTTAGCATTATTCAAAATGGGGCGTGGTTGGTCAGGAAACGTCTAATGTAATGAATGTATTACCAATACTCTCAACTAGATGGCGCTGATAAAATCGCATTAAATCACCATGTGTGAAGCTACCATGTGTTGTACCTAATCCGGCTCTATTAAGTATAACAGAGTCGGATCTAGTATTTTTACATATCATTGCCCTTTTGACGATATTCATTTTTATATTTTTTTATTCCACGAAAATTAAATAATTTACAAAATAAAAACATAATTTCTAATAATTTATTTGCGCAATTGCGTATTTCCAATATTTATGTTTCAACATCGCAGACCTCTTAAGTATTACTATCTCCTAACATTTTGAAAGTTTTCTTCGTGGAGGGGGACAATTTGCGCACACACGTGAACAAACCAACCAAAAAATATACCCATATTTCTGCACACCTACTTGATTTGTCTAATATTTTAGATTTGTGGGAGTGATGAGCTAATAATGCCCGACTAAGACTTGGTTTTGGTGTTGCATTTACAGGCGCGGTCTTGGTCTTGATCTTGCAGCGACACATGAAATCTGGTTTTGGTCTTTCAAGTCTCGCAAGACCAAGACACTAGCAACACTTTCGCTCATCACTAATGTTTGGTGACAACTGTAACATTCTTTTAAAAAACAAAAACTTCTTTCAACTTCTAATATCCGTTTCGTCAGACATTTTACACTTCGTTATTTTTGTTTCCTTAAAGGATTTACCAATTTTTAATACAAACATAAATATCTTTTATGCATGAAAGAGATAAAGGAGATGTATGAAAGAGTACAAGCTTGTAAGTCCTAGACTGATGTGGGTAAGGCTGAAGATCGGAATTACAAGCGTATTCCTAATAGTAGGATATGCGCCTGGAAACTCCGATAGTGAAAGTGATAAGGATGACTTTTGGAACACTGTGACCGAAATAATAAATGAGAAAAAAGATAATGAAAGAGTGATTCTGGCTGGAGATCTAAATGGATGGGTTGGTGTCCGTAGGAAAGATTATGAGTCTGTCCTTGGACCCCACGGTGATAGCAGAGTGAATGACAATGGTAAGAGACTACTGGAAGTGTGCACGGAAGGGAATTTATTTGTGGCGAATTCAGTATTCAGCCACAAAAGAGTTCACCAGTATACATGGGAAAGGGGGAATGAAAGGTCGATAATAGACTATGTATGTGTTGACGTCGCACTAAGGAAAGCGACAGTGGACACTAGAGTGTACAGGGGCGCGGATCTGGAGACAGATCACTACTTGGTAATATCAAGAATTGTTCTGTTTACTGGCTGGCGCTCTAAAACACACCGAAGTGAACCACCGAAGCGAACCAAAGTAGAAAGGCTGCAAGATGAGAGTGTAAGAAAACAATATGCGAAAGATACGGAAAGCGAACTTCTTAGAGCAATACACAGGAGTGAAAATATCGAGGAAGCATGGACGACACTGAAAGAGACCGTATGTAAGACAGCGAAAAAGGTATGTGGTATTGCTAAAAGAGGTGGAATGAAAGGCGATGCATGGTGGAGTGAGAGAGTTAAGATAGTTGTGGGTGAAAAGAAGAAAGCATGGATGGCATTAATAGCCGCGAAAGGATCAAATAATGAAGAAAGAGCAAAAGAGAATTATAAAGTGTGCAAGAAGGTAGTCAAAGACACAGTTAAAAGGGAAAAAGATGGTATAAAAGAGAAAGAAAGCCTGAAAATAGCCAACGACTTTCCTGGAAACATGAAAATGTTCTGGAAAGGCGTAGCGAAAAGAAAAAATGGAACTGTGAAAGCTTCGAAAGGAATAAATGATAAAGATGGAAAAATAATTATGGACGAAGACGGCGTGAAAGAACGATGGAAAGAATATTTCAAGGAACTGTATGATAGTGGAGTAAGTGGGGACGTGAGTCAGAGAACATGGCAAGTAAGCGAAAGTGATAAGGATGAAATAACGCAAGAAGAAGTGTTTGAAGCAGTAAAACACGCGAAAGCGGGGAAAGCTGCCGGGTATGACAGTGTATCAGCTGAACTTATAAAATATGGCGGTGAACAGACGTTGGAGTGGTGTCTCTCTCTTTTCAACAAATGTTGGGAAGAAGGACACACTCCCTCAGACTGGAGAAATGCAGTCGTGGTACCTTTGTATAAAGGTAAAGGATCGAAGCTCGACTGCAAAAACTATAGAGCCATAAGTTTGCTAAGCTCAGTTGGTAAGATGTATGCAAGGATCCTGGATCAAAGAGTGCGAAAGATTACAGAAAGCAAGATATGGGATGTCCAAGGTGCGTTTGTGGGCGGCAGAGGATGTATAGACCAAATTTTTTCTCTGCGCACGGTCACAGAAAAGGTTCTGGATAAAAATCAGAAAATTTTCTGTGCCTTCATAGACCTAGAAAAGGCGTATGATAAAGTTGTTAGAGAAAAATTATGGGATATACTAGCAGTGTATGGAGTGAAGAGCAAACTGATACGCGCAATCGCGTCATTATATGAGAACAGCGAAGCATGTGTTCGTGTCAACGACACAGTGACAACGTGGTTCTCTATAAATAATGGCGTTAGACAAGGGTGCGTGCTATCTCCATGGCTCTTTAACTTGTACATTGATTTCTGCATTAGAGCCCTTAAGGATGAAAGCAAGGGTCTGAAATTGAGTACTGTAATGGTGCGAGATTTGATGTATGCAGACGATAAAGTTCTTTTAGCAGAAAGTATGGAAGAGTTACAGTATCTTGTAAGTATGGTATATGAAGGATGTATAGAGAATGGACTGAGGATGAATGCCAGCAAATCAAAGACAATGGTCTTTGAAAAGAGTGAAAGCAGAACAGCGTGTAAAGTAAGAGTAGAGAACGAATGGCTTGAGCAAGTCGACGAATATGTATACTTGGGAAGCATATTTCAACGGAACGGACGACTCGATAAAGAGATCGAAAGAAGAGTTATGGCAGGAAACAGAGTGAATGGAGCACTAAGACCAATTATGAATGATCGCAACATATCAAAGGATGCCAAAGTTGCCATTCATAACGCCATCGTAGTGCCAACCCTGACGTATGCAAGTGAAACCTGGACATGGCAGAAGACGCATGAAAGTAGAATAAATGCAGTTGAAATGAGATCGTTAAGAAGGATTTGTAATAGAACGATGTATGACCGGGTAAGAAACGAGGATATAAGGAAAGAATGTAAGATTAAGAAAGATGTCATTACTAGAATGAAAGTAAACACATTGAGATGGTTTGGTCACATGGGGAGAATGAATGAGGAGCGCCTGACGAAGAAAATATACAGAGCGGAAAGGAATGGAATGAGAGGTCGGGGACGCCCAAGAAAGGAATGGCACGACCATGTGAATGAAATTTTGAAAGACGGAAATGTTAGAAGTGTGAGCAATAGACGAACATGTATGAGACGATGCATGAATGTGGACGAGGCGAGGGATGCGTGCCAGGATAGAAAAATGTGGCGTTCGGTTCTCTCTGCTTCCCCGCAAGGGACATGGCGTGATGGTATGTATGTATGTATGTAACATAAATATCCCTTTCTTTTATGAGTTCTTAAATAAAGACTTTCTTATGACATTCTCATCTCAGACATCTTATCTTATAACATAGGGTTCTCTGTATTTCTTGTCTTCTTCCATATATATGTTTCACTAGCATACATTAGAGTTGGAAACTAGACATACACAAAGTACACTTATAAGATTATGGCGACACATATATACCTACGTACATCGATTAACATATCACGTTGGGGTCACCAGTATGGAGAAAGACTGAAATTGGGAATCCTTGTTTTCCACAAAATCCTTCACTTGATCATGAAAGCAATAAGATTTCACAAACGGACTAAAAAGGCTTGGGCCATTTCGAGAGATGGCGAGATACGATGTTGCCAAATAGCTGACACTACTTCTCGTCATTATTCGATCGAGATTCTCCACTTTCCGTATTCGCCATGAATGGGTCTAATTTTTACGCCGAGCAAATCCCATATATCGGAATCTCGGAGAACGTTCATCGGAAGATATTTCGGGCTAGACAATTCTGACCACATCTCAAATTTGCCCAATCTTCATTACCATCGGATCGTTCAACGTCTTCAGGATTATGTCAAACTAGCTGAATACAAATTGACGGTCGAGTCTGCTGTTAGTCGAAAATTTGCGAAAGATTTAAAAGAAATTGGCTTTTTTAAATCAAATCCTCAAAATAATATTACGAAAAATCCATTTCGTGAAACAAAAGAAAACCATCTTCACTAATGGCAATCTGCTAGTCTTCATTGTGTATGAATGGGAATCTTTTTAACCCAACACCATCACAATTTTATACGTCAAAATAATCTCTTACAGTGATATTTATGTATAAAAATTCCTTGAATCATGGTTGAAACACGGTTCAATTAAACCCGGTTCAAAGTCTTATTTCACGTTCAGCTGAAACCTTATTTCTTACAAAATTATATTTGAACCCTAATTCAATTGATCTCGATTCTGAGCTCTATTTCATACGACAGCACCGAATTCAGTTTTGTTTAGTCGGTTGTCATGACCACAGAACAACACGTGCGCGCCACACGATAGTTCTGTCAAACTTGTTATTGCACTTTTTGACATTCGATATTTTTGTTTAAATTCAACGTCAATCGATAATTGTAATGGATTAACGCTTTTTTATATTTTTTCTCATAACGCATGTTAAAAAAACCTATCGATAATATTCAAATGGGTCATAGCTACTTAAAAATTGTGAACTGTCAAGTTGAACCAATAATAAACTACCCTCGTCGCTGGTTCAATTTGACATTAGAGTTGAATCACCGTTCAACTTTTGATCCATGTTTATAAATAAGAAATAGTATCAAATTGTAGTTCAAATATAATTCAATATTTCAACCACGTTTCTAAAAAAACAGTATTTATTAATGTTACCTATGTTACCTACACCACCGTGACAATTTGTTTGTAAATCAGTTTTAAAAAGTTTATTGAAATAATCAGATATCAAAATAATTGTTAACATTTCAAATTTAATTCAACAAAACTTTGAAGTTATTCAGAGCAGAATAAAATATTTAAATTCAATAATTTACTTTATAAAGAAATTATTCCCTTTGAATTTATTTGGTTAGTTTTCCCTTAATAATAACAATGGAATTACGACTGCCATATATTAAAATTTTGAGATATCAATTTGATATTGAGGGATTCAGTTTAACTTTGTAAGCCTACTAAATAATATTAGCCGACTTAATAATATTTTGAGGCGTCATATTGTGAGGAAACACTAAACGTTGGATAGTGTAATCTAAGATCCAAACCAGAAATGGAACATGACTGAGCTATCCGCCAATAGATGGAGTCCTTATAGCAGTAATAAAATAATACAATAAATGTGACATGTCACGATTTTAATGAGTCTTAGATATATCATGTCATATCTTATTTCCTTGCAAATAAATTGATGATATTTTTATTCGTGTGTTTTGATTATTATATAATATTATTCAAGTTGTGTGTCGCATTGTATACAATCTGAATTAAAGTAAATCAATATTTAAATATACGACTGAATTATTCCCGACGTTTGGCAAATAATTTACACAGTAAAAAGTTCATTAATAAGAATCCCTAGCCGAAGAGACCAAATAAAGTTTACTTCTGTGAAAAGCCAGCATTCAATTCTTGCTTCGCGTCACCAGAGGCTGAGAAAACTTTTAATAGAAAACTTATTTTCCCACAGACTTTTAACCAAACCAATACTGACGCAAATGAGGACATCACAACTCCACTGGGACGAGTCACAATTTCACCAGCAATCGTTGATATATTCTCGTAAATAAAATAAAATAAATATAGATATCGACATTGTGAAAGTTAACATAGAATAGTAAATATTTTACATATAGTTAGACTTTGCTGTGAGGAACCGACTTAGAATAGTGCTTCCACTACTTTTTGTTATCATCGTTTGAGGGTGTCCCGTAAGATCTGGGTAATCAAAAATACAACAGGCAAAAATAACACACAGTTCAGCAATGAGGTTCACCACTTATTTTGATTGTTGCCTTTTTAGGTGAGACAAGTTGTGCATACCCACACCTGTCACTGGTTACCCCACAATGTGGGATATGTCGTGATAGTATGTATAGTTGACTATAGTTGACGTTTGCTATAGGTATATATTTTTTTATAAGAATCCATTTTATTGAACCTAACTCAACTCTATGTATGAGATAGTGTAAGCAGGATAAAAGCTTTGCACTGAAAAAAAATTTTTTTTGTTAATATTAACAAAATTTCGTGTTTAAAGTAACCAAATTATCGTGCCAACCAAATGTTGACCAAATGTTTTGTGCACACAGCCAAACCACACAGTAAAAAATAACTAAACTTGAGTTACCGATAACAATAGTTTTGGTAAAAAAGCAGGTAGCCAGGCAGATTAGTTAAACTTTTTCTGTAAATAAAAATTCTCTAAATAAAATACATTTCTTATATTTATTATCTGTTCATACACAATTTTTAGATATTTCAAAGTAAACTAGTGCAAATTGATTCAGTGGCAGCCTTATGCAATAGACACCATCATGACCTTCATTTCCATCTTTGTCCTTCTTACCCCTTCATCCCAAATCATAATCCTCGCTACAGTCGCTACTATATTGTTTTTTTTATTTAAAAGCGTTATATAATACATACTTAGATTATATATGAATACATAATAAATCACAATACAATTACATAATAAACAAAGAAATAAGCCAATTATGATGCTTCACTAAATTATATAAACATTTTTCATATTATGCCACAAAGAAAACATTGATCAGGTGAATGTGATTTAGTATAATATGGTAAAGAAACTGGGAAATGAACTGGAAGCATGAAATAGGATAATTTCACTAATCAATGCTTGTAGTCGCATTTAGAATATGCTTTAGTGCTTGAAGAGACAGATTAAATAGATCGGGTTAAGGGTAAAGATTATTGTAATTGTTACAGTAGCGTTTAATAAAACTGTTTTGATCCTAATTTGTTCTTGACAAAGGTGTGTAAAATAAACTGTTGTGACGTGATGTTCTATATGGGCAGTTAAAGGACATACTTTCAACAAGATAAATACTATCGACCAAATTATTTAATATATTGTGAAGAACGAAGATGTCTGTGATATTTCTTCGTTTTTCTAATGGAAGTAATTTGTGATCCCTTAAGGATTGGACATAAGTGTATTTGTAAGGGATTTGACAAACTTTTTTTGGATTTTCTCGATACGGTTTAGGTATATGTATGAAGTTAAGGCCCCACACAATTGAAGCGAACTCTAGGTGACTTCTAACAAGGGCGTTATAAAGACGAATAAGAGAACTTGTGCGTTTAAAGGATTTTGTGCATCTAAGTATAAAGCCCGAATTCCTAAAGCTCTTGTTCACAATGCTATCAATATGTGGAATGAATGAGAGTTGACTGTCAATGATAACACGCAGGTCCCTTGTTTGAAATTTTCTTGATAAGTAAATATTATTGATTGTATAGTTGTAGACAATTGGGTGTTTTTTTTTCTACAGTATGAAATGGACAAACATTTTCTATACTGTTTATTTTTTTTTGTTTATCATGTTATTTTAATTTGTGAATAATGTTTTGGCGCACGTTTATTATTTCATATATTATTTTGTTGTCACTGTTTCCCATTCCAAATATATAAAAACATCAAATTGAAGTAAAGAGATGTGATATAATTAATCAAAACT
This sequence comes from Molanna angustata, assembly GCA_963576475.1. Classification (NCBI taxonomy): domain Eukaryota; kingdom Metazoa; phylum Arthropoda; class Insecta; order Trichoptera; family Molannidae; genus Molanna; species Molanna angustata. Next base: position 31,306,690 of record OY754975.1, read on the forward strand.
AAAATTACGTAATGGAGTTCTACACAATAATTGTTCGTGTGAATCAAAGACATTTACTTTAGTATATAAGGTCTTTGGTGTGAATAAACAATATTTTTACTTTAGATCGATATTTGAATTTATTGAATATCATACGAAAGATATCTGAATATGTCAATAAACAATTATAATTAATTCTATTTACGTGGTGTTCTTACTGTGGTTGTAAAACTTACGGCATTCTTGCGCTCTTTAAAATCCTACGGCTCGACCGAAATTTGTTTTTAATTATTGCGTTTCGGCGACAATTACGCGGTTATTTTGTTCGTTTTAATTAAACGAAATGAAAATATTCGCTCCTACGCAGCCAAATATGTCTATGCCGAATTCCTGAAAGGATATAAAAAATTTAATATGACACTGTTAACAGAACAAATTAGTTTTTTGTTTAGTGCTGGTGGTGCTTTGGAAGCAGAGGTGGAACTCGGCCATTCGAGAGTGGCGAAATTCCTCGACAAATAATTTCCACTGAAAGTTTTGCTTTTGTGAATAACGCGCCCTCGTAATTAAATTAATTGCCTTCGACTATAAAGGATTCAGGAGCGGAATCTGCGGAATCGCATTATTAAAAATGTTGCTTATTTACAACGATACCTCACAAACGATAATAAATCGTATGCACCACCAAAGCAGACACTTTGAGAAGCATTATTTTTTCTTAATTCTACGTATTTTGAAACATCATAAATGTATTTTAACACGATGAAAACGACTAATGCGCTTTCACTCTGCTCAGCTTAGAAATACCCATATATTTTTACACCAACTTACACACTTCATATACAAAATTGCTTGATTCGTCAATTCAAAAATATATGTAAAATAAAAGTCATCAAACGCAATTATCTACAATTCATTATCCATCCAGATATTTGGCATATCAAAGAATTCTGACTCTGAGGAAATCTCGATACGTTATTCTTCAATTATCTAAAATAGCCAGTTCCGCTTTTTATAATGGTTTGCAAAATTACGGTAAAATGATTTTAGAATAATTCCAGTGAATAATTTGATGATGCCAAAGTTGCAATACGGAAAATTTTCATTTATGTTTGAGAGATTTTTGAATGTACAAACTTATATCATGTAATTAATTATATAGATAAATAATTAATATTTTATGTATAATTTCCATAGTAATTTTATGATTACTGAACAACTTTATATTAACCTCTGGGGATGTATGTATAGCGGAATAAAAAGTATTAAGCTTATATATTTTTTCTAAATAGGCAAACTAAATAAGTATATATTAATTATAATTATCGACGAAGTTTTTATTTGGTAGAATTCCATTATAATTTATATCCATAATTAAAAGTAAAGACTTTTTGATTCTACATTAATTTTATTCTTCTGCGCGATAGGCCTATTTCGCCTTGTTAGGGCTTATAATGCTAGTTAATGCCCTAACAAGGCGAAATAGGCCTATCGCGCAGAATAAAATTAATGTAGAATCAAAAGGTCTTTACTTTTAATTATAGATATAAGTATATATTATTTTTCTCCTTTTTTATATTTCGACAATTCTTTTTTCCTGTATTTATTTGACGTTGCCAGATTTCATATCAATATATTTTATAGTTCAGTCATTATATTTTTTTTCTTAAAATGGTCTCCTACGATTTCAACCCTTATTATCTTGACCTCAATTTCTTCCGTCCCATTCATTCTGGGTCTAAACCTTTTCATTCCTAAGTTTCCTAAGTTACAATATCTTATTCTTTCATTTTCACATGAATTATCTTCGATAATAACCGGCAAACATTTGCCTCACTGAATCATGGCTCAATATATAAGTTTGGAGCGTGTCAAATTAACTTTGATTAAGTCGAGGAAAAAAATTGGATGCGTATTTGACTCACCTACATTCACAAACTTAATCATCATCACTGGCGCTACATTTCACTACGAACCCTGGCCTCCTTCAGAAATCATCTCCAAGTCTCCATTTCTCTGATATCGCACAACACGTCAACCAGCCATCTCAACCTAGGTCTGCGTCTACTTCTTCTCGTTTTTCCTTGTTATTCTTCATCACAATCGTGTTTAAATTGACTCAAGACGGCACAATGCTGTGATTGTTTTCATTTTTGGATATCAGTTATCCATATATTAAATGCATTTATCTATTTTTTGACATTCGTGAAGCCAATGTGGCCATATAAAAAAAGTAAATGAGGGTAAACAATTCGGTGAACGAGTTTTTATTTAAATTTATTTTATTTTATTCCCGGGAAATTTTCAGTATAACAACATTTTTTATATAATATGTAGATACATTAGTATAAGACTAAAACCAATAACAAATTTCCACATTATTAACAATAAATTTTGACTGCTGTGCTTACATACTTAAAGCTACACACATACATACCATCACGCCATGTTCCTCACGGGGTAGGCAGAGAGAACCGAACGCCACATTTTTCTATCTTGACACACATTCATCGCCTCATCAACATTCATACATCGTCTTATACATGTTCGTCTGTTGTTCACGCTTCTTACATTTCCATCTTTCAGAATATCGTTTACATGGTCGTGCCATCCTTTTCTTGGGCGCCCCCGACCTCTTACTCCATTCCTGTCAGCTTTGTATATTTTCTTCGTCAGGCGTTCTTCATTCATTCTCTCCAAGTGGCCAAACCATCTCAATGTGTTTACTTTCATTCTGTTAATTACATCTTTCTTCATCTTGCATTCTTTCCTTGTATCTTCATTTCGAACTCTGTCATACATCGTTCTGTTACAAATTCTTCTAAGCGATCTCATTTCAACTGCATTTATTCTGCTTTCGTGCGACTTCTGCCATGTCCAGGTCACACTTGCATACGTCAGGGTTGGCACTACGATTGCGTTATGAATGGCAACTTTAGCATCTTTTGATATGTTGCGATCATTCATAACTGGTCTAAGTGCTCCATTAACTCTGTTTCCTGCCATAACTCTTCTTTCAATATCCTTATCAGGCCGTCCATTCCGTTGGAACATACTACCCAGATAGACATACTCGTCGACTTGTTCAAGCCATTCACTCTCTACTTTTATTCGACACACTGTTCTGCTTTCACTCTTTTCAAAGACCATTACCTTAGATTTGCTGGCATTTATTCTAAGTCCATTTTCTATGCATCCTTCATATACCATACTTACAAGATACTGGAACTCTTCCATACTTTCTGCTAACAGTACTTTGTCGTCTGCATACATCAGATCACGTACTGTTACAGTACTCAGTTTCAGACCCTTACTTTCATGCCTAAAGGCTCTTATGCAGAAATCAATGTAGAGATTAAAGAACCATGGGGACAACACGCACCCCTGTCTAACTCCATTATTTATAGAGAACAATGTTGTTGTTGTGTTTTAAACATTTATATTTGAATGATAGTGCATGAGTGTATGTATGTGTGTACGTATGAGTATAAGGATGTGTATGTATGTGTGAATGTGTCTATATAAGTGTAAGAGAGAATGTATAGGTACCTGCAAGCTCACATAGTCTAATCCATTCAATCTTATACTTCAATCATCCAGTGAAATTCAATCATTATTACTTGAGGTAGTCATATCTTAGTATACGTTTGTTAGTAAGATTTTTTAATACCGATCTTAACTATTTTAGTCGTGCTTATCTAGTTGCGCTTTTAGTAAGCTTTTAACGAAATCTAATAATTAATACCGTAAGTATTATATTTTCCGAAATATTATCGTTAGAAAATTTTCCTTAGGTTGAAAAACTTTGGGATTGTCTTTTGGTTGTATTATATCTTTAAATACCCTAATATAATGTATTTATTGGACTGACGTAGCACATCAATCTTCGTCGGATATATTACCATGACAAGCATTGATAGACCACAGACCTCTGTCAAGACCATAACCGGTATTCAATTGAATTTATTGATGAATCGTCTCAATCCGCCACAGTTTTCTATGAATACAAAGTTTAATGAATTTTTACAACGTGTGTACAACAACCATTGACGAAAATATATAAATAATTTACTTTTTATTATTTAAGGAATTGATGGACGTTTTCTGGTAAAGTATTATTATGTTATTAAAAAAAAGAACTTGAAGAAAAATTTGACATTTACAAATAACAAAAAGATGCCGGAAGTAAATCTACAAAGTATGCACAAAATTCGTTGATATTTGTTTAAAATATTTTTTTTTAAATTCACTTAAATATGCAATTTTATGGAACCTTTTATGACATTAAATATTTTTACATATACGAAAACATTGGATATTTTCCCTGCCTGTCACCTCATTTATAAGGACTGTTGCTTTCATTTTTACAAATAAACCAACTTCTTAATAGATGGCGTTGCAAAAAGGTTTCTTCGTTACTTCATCGATAGCAATAGTAATGTCCTATTTTCAGGTGATCTGTTACTCATTATTCAAATAAATTAATAGAACTTTCAAAAATTGCATTGATAAGGGAACTCGATAAGAAGGCATAAATGGTGAACGTTGCGCAAGCGCATAAAGTGATCACGTAAACAAGCCGATGACAGGTCGTAAGCCCTGTAGATGCCTTGAGTTCCTGGTTCTTCTGTAATATTCCAACTTTGTCTTTATTGAGATCTTTAAAAGTTTGTCAAAAAAAATATAGACATTATTTCAACAAAATATATAATTTTATTAGTATTCGGAATGTAACGTTGTGGCGCCATAATGATTTATTTCATATCACAATAACCTACTTTAAATACCTACTTCTTCTTCTTTTTAGCCCCTTTCACTCCACTGCTTATAGGCCTCTTCCTGGGTTTTCCATTTCTCTCTATCCTGGGCACTCTGCTTCCACCAATGTCCTACCAGTTCGACAATACCGTCAGTCCATCTCCTCTGTGATCTCCCTACACTTCTTCTTTTATGATAGGGTCTCCAATTCAGAATTCTGGGGTCCATCTATTTTCCCTCTGTCTTGCCACATGACCTGCCCATTACCATTGACTCTGTATAAACCTAGACAATTTTAAGTGCTCTTGAAAATGCTTGGATTGATTCCAGGTACATAGGATTGATTAAATTAATATATTATGTACCTACACCACTTATAAATTCAATTTTTCAAAAAATGCTCTCATTCCTAAAGTTTTGACAGATAAAGTGCGTTAAAAAATTAGTTCAAAAACGATTTATTTTCTTTACTTCCGATTTTCAAACGCAAATCAGTTGTGAAGTGATTAAAAATGATTTTTTATATTATAAATTGAAATATTACTGAAATACAGAATTTTGGTTTTTTAAAATATCTATATATTCATGTATAATATATTTATATTTTCAAAATATTTATATATTCATTCCTTTACTTCATTTGTATTTTTATTGTACCTACAGACATATTTACGTTAATGTCTATTGGGTATTTTATTTTTCTTGGAATTGCCCCCTTCCTTCCCTATTATTCGAGTCCTCTTTTTGAATCTATATAAAGATGGTCTTCATCACTATTGTTCACCATTCTGACGATGCTCAGCATAGAGCGATACCGGTGAAAGGGAGTCGCGTTTGCGAAAAATTTAAATAAAACTTAAAATTAAATATATTTTTTTTCATAATTCTAAGTAATAAAATATCTCTTTTTCAAAAATTACCCTATGAATTCGGTCTTGAAAAGAGTGTATCAAAGTCATGCCGTAAAATTGAAACTGAGAGTCTTGCCAAATAATAATAATAATAAGCTTAAAAGGCAAAACCGCTTATCCTGACCACGTCCCACCAGCTCTTGGTGCTCATAAAGCCTGGGTCGATCACTCTCCATTCCTCTCTGTGCTTTAAACACTCTTAATAATTCTTTTGTGCGAATAAAAATGTTCTCTGGAGTGCTGTGTGGAGGATATCCCAGTCAAGAGCTGGATCCCCGTCCGGTGAATAGTCCTCAGTGCCCGGGGGACTTTGTGCTTTCAGGTTTGACGACAGAACACTCCCCCCCCCCACCCCCACCCCCCTTTCAAGAGAAAATCTCTTAATAAGTGCCAAACCACCTTCAAACTGTCCTTTACAACGAACGACAGTATTTCACAAACCGAGTTTCGCGAGGCCCTCTTTGAAACAATATTTTAATAATTATGTATACATTTCTGACCTAACATAACCGTACATAACTTTACAAAACCAAACCTAACTTGCATTATAAATCTAAACTAACCTAATCTTCAATCTGACAGCTCAAGAACCAACCCCAACCATGTCAAAATTTTCTTTAATCCATATGTTTTTGGTGGCTGTACCTTATTAAAAAAAAATCCATATGTTTTGTTTCTCAATTTTTCTTCGACGAATAAATTACATTTTCAAATTATTTAAATAATTATTCTAATTAAATCAATATTTTTTGGTACCTTCCTCGAGTTTCTATTCTAAATATATCAATGATTTGTTAAGTAGGTAGCCTACCTACACTGAAGTTTTACATTCGATTTTTGATTCATTTATTATTTTATAAGTTATATTGTTTGCAGGCGTACAGTTAATTTACATGTTTATTTATATTTACAGTTTATTTTATTTTTTTCGTTAATTTTTCCGATATTTTTAGTCATTATTTTATCCGGGACGGAGAAGAACCCAGCAAATAAGAGATCATTACAATAGGTCAAGCCGTTCTAGAGTTATAAATAGTCTAACTAACCCGACTTTGTTTCATTTATATAGATACAAAAAAATACGTATTCAAAATTCAACGTTACTAATTTTATACATAATTGTGCCGGGTTGTATAATGGGTCAACTATAACAGGGATGTTTGTAAAAATGTTTAATCCCTCAACAACTAGGGACTGTATTATAGATAGTGCGGGCCCCCGATTAATTCATAAACCCTTTTATTGGACTTAGCTGAACCACTAATACTTACTCAGCCCATTAGCCGTGCGCAACTTACATAATATTTTGAAAGTATTAATATAACGGCTATATGATTATTATGAGGCAATCTCTGGGGCTCGTTTTAATCCATTTAGGTTCATAATTGTTTCATTTGAATATCACTTCAGAGCCGTTCAACCGTATTGTAATCATGTTAGATGTATAACATACATTAATTTATACCAAAATGCTGTTTTTTAATAGTTGGTTGAAAGTCTCTTTATATAGTTTATTTATTTAGCAGATGAGTGTTGGCAGAGCGGTAAGCGCGCTGGGCTAGTAATCCAGTGGTCACTAGCTCGAATCCTGCCGCGGCCGATTTCGTTCACCTGTAGTACCAGCATTCATTCTTAATTTAGGTAATGTATGAGGATGTATATGTTCTTGTTTCAAGGACATATACATTCTTTAAAAAGAAATATTAATTTTGAAAAAGGGCAAATTCAAATATTTTTTTTTCAATATAAATGTAAATAACATAAATTTTGTAGGTTAATCAGCCCACCTTAGATTTCGTGTTACATATACTCTGTGTCGTATATACATAATATATTTATTTATACAAATATATTATGTGGGTAAAATATGAGTACAAACAATTTCAGTTCGTCTAAAAAGTTATTCAATTTAGTTTCCCCTCTTTTCAAAGCAAATCTTCAACCATAAACAAAACTTCATCAATCATATGTAATGTATGTATGTAGGTACATATATATAAACTGTCATGTATTCGGTACACTCCAACGCGACGCTTGTTTTCAAATTAAACTGACTTCATACACAAACTAAAACTTTGTAAAAATTGTAAATATAAACTTTCGAGAAAATTTGAGTAAGAGGTGACTTCAAAACATTTAAAAAGTCGTACTTCTGCAACCATTTTGAGAATCAAACGGTTATTCGGGTGACCAACTACCTATGTAAATCTACGTTACCCAAACTGTTTTTGTTTGATGATTGTATTTTGTTTATTAATTTTACAGTTATTTATGTTTGATTCAACATATGTGAAAAAAAAACAGTTCAAAATTCTAAAGTTTTGTGTGAATAGAGTGAAATCCATTTTAAAAATATCGAATTAAATGTATACTTGTAAAAGTATTTCTACACAGATTCAGTGGATCACCACCTGATGGTATCACTGAGACTATTCGGCGTGACTAATACTGTAATTTACTCTTTGTGCCATTAATTTAGAAAAAAATATCTAGATTAGTAAATCCTGGTATATTAGTAAATTCAGATTCAATGACTGATTAATAAATCAAGGTTCACAGACATACTAGTAAATTCAGATTCAAGGACAGATTAGTAAATGAAGGATCAAAGACATGTTAGTAAATTCAAAGACGATTAGTAAATCAAGAAACATGTTAAGAGATGATTTTTCTTTGTTGTTATTCTCTTCTGATGAGATTTTCTGAAAGACTGATTGCGTCATTGTATTTAAAACTTAATATTCATCTCCAATTTAATATTATCAAAGTGCAAATGCTCGGGCCCTTAGCCAAGTTGCAAATACTGACGATTCTGTCAAGAAAAACGTATATAGTATGTTCATTTTTACGGATAATGACGTCACGATGTTAATAATAATAATAATAAGTTTTTATTTCATTTCGTGAGCAGGGGGGTGCAATGCTGCACGAACCATATTATATACCTACATCATACAAAATTATACATAAAAAAAGAATAACAGAAAAAAATGATTAAAAGAAAAATAATAGAATAACAAATCGATATACAAACAAAATAAAAAACAAGTACAAAATAATGTAACCGTATTTAACCGTAAACAAAATTATGTAATCGTATGAAAACATCTATTAAAATCACTAAGTCACTGCACTATTGATGTCCATCTTTTGTTAATTGAAGAGTCAAGCCACATACCAGCTACTTGAGTAATGGAATTGCTAGACCCCCACATCCATATTCTTGCATTAGCTATCTTCTGTCTTTGTAGAGCGGCAAAGCCATGAACCCTGCGCTCTGCCATCATTTGAGAAGCACTGCTAAACCTGGGAACACTAGAATTATCCTAAAGGCATTGTTGTATTGCACTCTCATTGAATTATACGACTGATGTGAGTCTACACTACAGCTCACTAGTATACAGATTAGTGCAATATGTAATAAAGAGATATTTCTTCATATTGTCACTGCATCTAATGAAATTCCTGCCAAGCATATTAGACCTTACACTAATATCCCTTCTCTGCCTTTCGATATCCTTAATATCACTTAAGTTAAATTCCATAAAAATAATTCACAACCAGACGCTTCTTTTAACAGAAACATTAGTTTTTGCAAGTTTTTTAAAAGGCCAGGAATCGATACATCTAACTCAGATACTTGCCATTGGTACGCTGACTTCTAGCTCTGAATCGAATTCTCGCCTAGGGCTTTTGAACTGCGACGTCTTCGACAATCTTTACTCACTGCTTTACCGCTTAAAATTATAATTGATGGTTTGTATAATATGTTTTGTCTGAATTAATTATCCGTTGCTCGGCGACAAGAGCAACCATCCCCCGACTTACTGCGTCTATATTTCAATTGAGACTCACGAATTACAAGCGCAAGTAACGTACACTGATTAATTGACCCAACTCGAGTGGTGACAAGAACTCAAATTGTTGTAATTAATCATAGCTTATTCTTTGTGTGCTGTCGGTTGGTCCATATCCTCAGATGAATATTTAATGGCCCATAGATATATTTCTATAGCTACACCCGCGTGTGTCTTGTGTTTCATTGCCTCATTAAATTTAATTGAATAAATTGCCCTTTTTGTTGTGTTGTCCCAAATCTTGGGAGCGAATGGATTTTTTTAAAATGAGAATAGATTGATATTGACGAGGGCTCGTGTTTCGTGAGCTCCTGATAAGTGATACAAGGCAACACGGATATTCCTGATACTTTAGACCCGAAAAATATTCCTACAGACTTAGTCCCGGAGGGAAAATTCATGTGGACTTTGTCCCGAGAAGTGTGACGAGTTATTTAAAAAAAAAACAAATACTAACACAACAAAAAACTTTGATACGAAAAATCTCGACATTTTTGATAACAAAATCGATCGAGCTAGCAAAATTTTAATTACAGGAGAATACATTGAAACAAAAGAGTAAGTTTTGAAAATAACTAGAATTCTGATAAATAATGCTTAGATAACAAAATACTAAAAGATAATACATACTAAGAATCCAGTGTTTTCTGATGAATGATTTTGAGTTGACTATAGTTTCCTAAATAATCATTTCTCATTAATCTCAGAGATGAGTTTATCCCGAGAATCCATTCGAACTATATCCGGATAATTCATGAGATTCAAGTATAAAATTCCAAATAAACGATGTAATTTTGTATTATGATACGTCATGCAAATCTGGGGAACATTTTCATTACGGAATTCGTGAGGATCCTAATTCTGTAAATATTCACGATATTTTGTCCGCTCTATTTCCAGAAGCGTATTATATTTCCAAGAATAATCCTTTGGGTAACATAAAATTGATTTTCTAAGAAACATCGGTATATTTTCGTAAAATGTCAATTAGAATTGATAGAATACATACCATAATCCCACAATGTGTGGTAACCAGTAAAAGGTATACGGACGTACATTACCACGATACATGTGTGTATCCCCGTACACCAGCCTCGTCATATCCAAAAAGATACAACATTTATACACAATGGTGGTGAAACTATTTGTTAAACTATGTAAGAGATTATTTTGCCTTTTGTATTCATTAAATCATCATCGAATATGACAATATTATAAACCTGCTACTATGGAATATCTCACGATGACAATATGTGAGATGTTATTGTTGCCTGTTGTATTTTCGATTACCCGGCTCTTACAGAACACCCGGAAGCGATGATACCTAATGGAATATTGGAAACACTATTCTTAGCCGGTACTTCACAGCAGCCTCCGATTCAGTTATATATTTCCATATTATTTAATTTCCATTGAATTAAAACAGTTCGTACTTTAAAATTTTATTTCCAACTAGTCTAAGGCTGGGTTGTTTTAACAAAAGTATTGGTAATAGTATAGTTAAAATACTTTGATTTCATAAAATTGTTCAAAATTGCGTCGTTTGACGGCATTACAATTTTATGAAATCAAAGTATTTTAACTATACTTTTACTTTAATCTTTGTTCGAAAACACAGCCGTGTCACAAAAGCATTGTTTAATTTTTTGTCGTATATCGTGTGACTATATTCATGCTGGTTTACTGCTAAACTAAGTAAACATAAAAAAAGGCAGTTAGGTTAAACCCATATAACCCAAACAACGAAACTGCTTTCGTGTCAACCGTTCATTCTAAACGCCTCATTAAAGGTTCAACTCATAACACATTCGTCTAGAATGTGTAGTAGTACAAACACAACCAAACAGGTGTTTCTCAAACATTTCCTGGTATAAAGATGTTGTGAAACTGGTTTAAAAAGTTAACCCTTTAATTGGTGCAATATAAAATTTTAAAACATTATTTACTATCGCAGTTTATTGATGTTATCGGTTTTTCGCCATAGAAATTATAGGTTATTTTTAAATCAAAGGTGGGCTGGGTAAGTTATAAATACTTAGGTTATTCTGATTTATTATATTCTTATAAAATAATATTTTTGTACGTTGCCCATTTTTATAAATAGATAAAAAAATGGAATATATGTACAAGCAAGTATGAAAAACAGATTTACTGCCACAAAATGATTTCTTCCAAGCTACGTGAAGCCTTCTGGATGTAGGCCTCCTCCAATGAACTCCCTCTGTCTTGTGCTTCCCTCAGCCAACCCCTTCCCGCAACCGGAATAATATCGTCGACCCATCTTTTTTGTGGTCGCCCTACCTGTCTTTTATTTTCCCACGGTCTCCATTTTAGTATTCTGGGTGTCCACCTCTCGGTACCCTGTCTTGCAACATGCCCTGCCCACTGCCCACTGCCATTTCAACTTTGCAACACGGTCTGCTATGTCAACGACTTTTGTATGAACGTGAAGCCTTAAGTAGGTAAATTTGAAATATTAGTTGTTGGTATGTGGTCTACAAAAAATACAACATTAATTAATTTTACAGCTTCTTGGGATCTATGGGCACTTTCCGAAATATCAAAATATATTCTAATGAGAGAATCGAACAAGCACCCAAGGCTGCTGTAGTGGCTGGATGCCTGAGAAGTGCTGTATGGAGAAATAGAGATATGCTGAGGGAGAGTAAAGTCAGGATCTACAAGACTTGCATAAGACCAATCATGACATACGCCATAGAGACAAGAGCTGACACCACCCGCACAAAAAGTCTCCTTAGAACCACGGAGATGAAGACTCTATGGCCCATCGCAGGAGTAACCCTTCGAGATCAAATGAGGAGCTCCGAAATAAGGAAAATTTGTGATGTTGAGGACGTTTTGCGATGGGGTAGAACAAGAAGACGTTTCTGAAAAGATCACGTGGGGAGAGCAAGCTCAGACCGAGTAGTGAGGATATCAGCTGTTGAACATCCTACAGGTAGCAGACCTCCAGGAAGACAGCCCAAACGATGGAGGGACAGCTGGACGTCCTCCTCTCAGGAGCAGGTGCCGAGAACTACAGGACATAGTCCTCATTAGAGTTTTTGACCATAAATATTTTGATTGACATGTAGCATTTAATGTTGGGTGAAATGTCTTTAAATAAATGTTCGCCTTAGTGTGATCCTTCCATATTTAATATTTTCTCGCATTAATATACCTATTGTTATATAACCTTTTTGTAAAATAACCGATTCGTGTTTGATTTGAGCCGCGCGTGAAGGGTCAAAAAAGGCATTAAATAATACATGCATAGCGGGAGAGGCGTGAATATGTAAGATTCATCTTTGCAGGAAGTGTTTAAATGCTATTTTATTGCGTGCAGTAACTGACGGCTAACCGACCGTGCATTCGTTGCACTTCCATACATCACTACGGTGGTCTCAATGTATGCAAGTATAGCCGAGTCATTTCGTTTTCGTAATAATGTTATTTTTGCGAGTTTTACGACTTCAAATGAAAGGTCATTTCTCAAAATGTTTCGCCTAAAAATACCCACCACATAAACGTGGGCGGAGCTATGACGTCACAAACTCCCTTTACGTGTGAAACATATTTAAAGAAATTCTTTCGTTTGTGTAACGTAAGTGCCTGATAATATAGTTTTTAAAAGAGGAAAGACAGAATCCCCAACGAGGAGATCCGCAGAATCTGCAATGTGGAAGATATTGTTAGGTGGAGCAGGCAAAGAAGTCGATTCTGGAGAGATCATGTCATTAGAGGATGAATCCAGAAAGGCTGCCAAAGATTGTAATGTGCGAGATACCAGAGGGACGCCGACCACCGGGAAGACCATCAAAGATATCTGGACATCCTCGTCCCAGGACCTGTAAAAACAGATCATAGATCTAAAAAAAGAAGAAGAAGAAGAAGAAAGAAAGACATTTGTTTATTATCAATGTAAGGTTCCTATTATAAATGTGTAATAACATTCCGAAATCAGTTGGCTTATTAAATCTTTAAACTTCCTTAAGAGCATTCACTGCTGAGAAAGGAAGTAGGATATATGCAAAAAAAAAGAAAACACAATTGCAAATTTCAATCCGCATGGATGAGTATGAAAATAAAAGTCTATGCGCTTTTGCTAGACCCAGCTTAGAAAATATGCGAAAAAAGGTTAACACAATTTATTACAAGTTAATTCACATGGATGAGTATAACAATAGAAGTCTATGCGCTTTTGTTACTACACAGACACACAGTGCATATAAGCCAGTTCTACCTTACATAAACGATTTTAATTCTCATTACCCTCGATGATGACTGCTTAATTCAACGATTCAATCACCTGACGAATGGTCTGCCTATAGTAAGGACGGTATTGGACTTCGATGATTGGAGATCATGTAGCAAACTTGACCCATCAGGTTTATGAGCATTTCCCATTACAACGTGGTTATCGGGAGCCCTTCTGGCAGATTTCCTTGATATTAAAGAATGCGCTGTAAACAGTTAGACGACAGACGATCATATGTGTGAAGTTCATTTCAATATGGTCACATTAATGCTCATTACAATTCGTGGTGTTCACAATATTCTCAGCCAACACCACATTTCGAAGGAATCAGTTTTCTTGAAACTGACTCTAATAATCTGGGATGACTTTTGTAGCGCCGCGCCGTTTTTGTGATAACCTGACCTCAAAGGCGCTTTGAAAAAAAACTCGCGGAAGAAGTGAGTTTTCAGGTGTTTTGAATAGGGCTAAATTGTCGACCTGCCTCAGTTCAGATGGTAGTTTATTCCACGAGGCTGGTTCAGGCACAGCGAAAGCACGATCACCGAAGGATGTGGTGTTAAAATTCTGTCTACATATCAAAAAATGATCAAAACTACAAACTTAATTATTTTCTCATATTTATTTGGGACATATAGCCATAAGGGCTCCCGATTATGATTACAGTAAAAATAACATTATTATGGAGAATAAATTCCAAAACTTGTCGATTTAAGGGCGTAATCTTAATAACAACCCCAGTGGCCATTACACCCCAGAAAAGAGTAGGAATTAACCCCCAAGGTGGTGCGTTAATAATATTTATTTCGCTTTCCGTTTATCGTTTACGTCAAACGTTAATTTCCTTTCGTGTCAAATATTATTTTTGATAATTTGCGATAAAACCATTATAAAACCTAACCCCAATTCCCGGTCATTTTGTTTTCGAAACCCCTGCCTTTATTATTATTTTTCTTATGCTTCGCCGACACGTATATCGTTTTCTTTTTATTCCGTGTGTTAAAATAATTCAATTAATTATACCGTCGAATTACACCAAGTATTGGGAACTAACTACTATAATTTATTCGTCGTGTTAATTCAATTCGTTGTAGTTAAAAGTATTGCGAAATATGGGTCGACCAACAAAATATGCAAGACTATACACATTATTAATACTGACATATCAATTTTATTTACAAACAAATATAATCTCGAAAATTTCACACGAGCAGATTATTTCAATGGCGCTTCAATAAGTCCCTGGTTATGTAAGCAGTATCAGTATAAATGGGCTTAAAGTTAAACAAGCATTCCCTGACATACGTCGAGTTTGGAGTAGTAACATTTGTAAATTACTCAAAACTGCCTTTTTCATAGGGCCAAATAATTCAGTTACAGCACGCTAAAAAAGTCCACGGTTCAATAATTATCCCTCACAGACAGAATATTCTAGGTTTATTCGTTGGTTTGTTTCATATTTTTACCAACGTCAATAAGATACAACAGCTTGGTTTTGAATTTTCGCAGAAATTCGTGTAATTTCAAAATGTATTTATAGACGGTTCTTTCTGGAGAGAATATTTTGTCTACATACAAATTTGATTCCTTTTGTAGCAACCTTGACTGTGGATAATTTTCTTTAGCCGAAAATCAACCTTCGTTACATGTTTTGACGTAGGTCGGTGGTTAAATGTATGAAATATTCGAAACTAAAGATTTCCAACACAAAAAAGTGGAGGAAAAAATACATACTTCAGTTCCGCTGTCAGCATCCTACAATGTTACAAAGAAAAGTACTTTATTTCACGAATTATGAACATTTCGTTCTTTCCAATATAATTTTATAGGGTTTGATATGCCACCCTCATCGTATTTTTTCTCTCGATACTTCAGCACCAACATAGCGATGTGAAAATCAAGGCCAAATATATCCAGATCTGTGGTGTACAGTCTTGGTCTGCTTCCAGGTACTTAATAACGATCTTTGGAAAGGCTTCTGATCGTTTAATTCGCACATGAACTATAGTTAGTAAGACTTCGTTACACACGAAGATTGTCTCTGTTTATCGTACAGGACTAATTGTAATATGTGCGAATGAAAAGAAAAAAATATAAATAATTATTTTCTCTTGTGATAATAATTATAATTACCACGATTAGCATATTTATATATTTATTTAAAATCACTAGACAAAATCCGATTCTAGGACTGTGATTGTTACACAATGGGTATTTTTATTCAGCTGTATAGTTCGTTCAACTTCCTTTTTTTTTTTGCTTTGAATCTTCCAAGTTGGCTTTGCATTATTTTCATCCATCATTTTTGCGAGATTCCCGTTTGATGAATTACCCCTCGATTGCAATTTTTAGTTTTCAATTATTTAAAAAAAAACTCTAGCATTTTTATCTCAGATTATTCTGTCGGTACCCTAAAATAAAACTTCTGATTTTAATTATATTAACGAATTGTGATATACTCTGAGTGAAAAAGGGGTTTAAAAATTTCACACGATTATTTTGGTTCATGTTTTTCTTTTGGTTCAAGACCAAGCCTTTCCGAATCCATCACTAATCCGATCTTTTCCATTGGCATGTTGACGTAATTTCACATATTATTATCAGAGGCGGCCATGCCGTTCTATCTATATTATTCTTCGAGTCTGTAGCGTGAAGAATGGAAAGAAAACAAGAATTATATCAGTAAATAAATATTATTCCCCCTCCGTTCGTGACCAGGGTTTTTTTTTTATTTATAACGTGACTGAACGTGGTGGAGCAGGATGAAAATAAGAAATAAATTCATATTGGAGAATTTTTCAACACAACACTCGTGTATTTTTGATTCCATCTTTTTGTTTTTCTCTTATGTTTACTTCCAATATGTTGTTCATATTATCCTGGTATATTGCGTTACATTTCTTATATAATTTTAATATAGAAATGATATATCGAAATGAAAAACGACTTTTTTTTTCTAAATGGACTGCGCAATTTTGCACACATCATAATTCAACTTGGCGAGATCGGCGAGAAAATATTTGCTTTCAATTTATTTTTTGCAATCTTATGACGGATGCTGTTTCAACGCTTGGTAAAAGAATTTAATTCGTCTGCAGTTTTACCATTCCATACAATTGTACCATGTCGAACAAGCACACTCAAAATGATTTCATTTACCTCAGTGTAGTACTAATAATATAATTAATTTATGATTTCCATGCATTTAAGCAGTACAATACAAAGTTTTATGATACTGATATTATATTGAATAACACATCACCCTCAATATCGCAGGAGTATATCGCCAATGACTCTTAATTCCTCCCCAACCGCCTCAATCCCATTATCATTTGTATGTTTTTAATTTGAATTAGTTTTCTTATATTGTCTTATTTATATTATATATTTTATTAAATTTTCTTATATCTTTAATTTCAAATTTACTCTATTATTTACATATGTTTGAGTAATTTCATTTTTATATTACGCATAATGTAATGTATGATTGATGAAATATTTTGCCATATAGGTATTTAGTATTCATCGTTGTTTTTTGTTATTTGCAAATTGCAGTATGTTTCCCATTAAATTAAATTAATTCCATCACATATAGCAAAAACCAAACAGCTGAACTACTTAGAATTAAAAAAAAATCAGGCTGGACTGCTACAAACAATAGGTTAGAAATAATTTTGATTAAGGGGATTTAAATCCAAAAATATCCTTTTTTGCCCTGGCCATTTCTTCCCATTTTGTGGGGTCGACTCTTCTTGTCGTCATTCGCCAAGTCTTTCTCTACTGTGGCCTACACTTGAATGTCCATCGCCTTATGACGTGTGTATCTACTATTGAGCAACTTACCAGTGATTGAGGTTACGTCAAAGCTCCCTCGGATATGGACATTCCGCACTTTTTCCATCAAAGTAACGCCCCCAGCCCATCTCGGCATTCTCATTTCAACTGTGTGAATGATCTGTCGGTTGCTCTTCTTCTGAACCCAGCACTCGGCGACATAAATCATGGCAGGTCTGATGACGATTTTATATACCTGACTTTTATGTTGATGGGCATTCTGCATTAACCACCTGTTTTGATGCAATGGAACACGTCAACTTCGACATATCTTTGGTTTGACAGGTATGAACTCAAATAATTGAAACTGTCGGTTTTTGGCAGTGGTGATTTTTGGAGTGATAGTTTTTCTCTCAACCTGGGAAACACTATCACTCCAACTCACTCACCTGGGGCTATCTAGATTAGAGACACGGCATTAGCATTATGTTATTAACTCTTAAAATATTAAATTAACCAAATATTTCGTCATCGCACTGAGGTTTTATATTTTTTTCCACTTCCTGAAACAATAACTCTACAAAATGTATGTACAACTTTATTTTGTTTGATACTCTATACTTTACATTAGATCCTCTCTTGTTCTTCACCTGCATTACGATTCTCGTAAGTAAAGAGTTTCTCTTGTCGTAGAATCTCGCAAAGATCCAGTGGAACTTTTGGCATCCATTAAGGGATATGTTGTGTTTATAAAATGTTTAGTAGATCTATAGGCTCCAGCGAACTTAACAGGTATTAATGAAGCCGTGGCTCATGAATATATAATTATTTGTAAAGCTTTTATCGCTGTTGTACCCAAACTTGCTGCGAATATGTCTGAAGAACTGAAACGAGTCTGATTAAACTTCTTAAAGTTTAGAGTTTTATTAATATGCATGCAGCCTCACAATAAATGTCTTTGTTCGATTAAAGTTTTGAGTTGGTTAAGGGTTTTAACTCAGACCGTACATAGTGATGTATTTCGCACTCCGCGTTTGACTTTGCATACGCTAACAAATCACAACACAACTACATAAGTTGATATTATCATTTTTTACCATTAACTATCTATCTGTGGCTCTAGAACCAGGTCGGCCCTTAGCCTCCTACATAGCCCTTATCCATAACTGTCGGTCTTTTGAAGCATTACAGTAATGGATGGCGATGTCGTTTGCATCCTTCACTACTACGTCCAGCCATCGAAGCTTTTTTACCTCAGGTCACGGAATATTCGTGGAATCCATTAATATAGTACTTTCCCACAATCTAAAAAATAAATAATTTTGTTTGACCTTGTTGGCAGGATGTCCAAAATACGAAAGACAAAATAACATCTCACATAGTTCAGCAATGAGGTTCACCACCCATTCTGAATGTACTGCCTTTTTCAGGTGAAACGAGACTTGTGTGAGGGCATAAACCTTAAGCATTAAAAGTTTATGCACACCCGCACGCCTGTCTATGGTTACCCTACATTGTGGATTATTCCGTGATGGTATGAATGAATGTTTTAGCGATTTATTTAACAATAGTATTCAAGCAAATCTTAAGTTTGCTAAACGTCCGATGGATGTAGGTACTAATCATTTCTCAAGGACACGTATTATTTCGTGGTATCCAATTCATATATGTATAGGTTCTACAGTTGGAAACTTTCAATTCTATTATTCTTAAAAGGGCAAAAAAACTCTTATCCGTTAACCTTTTACCAAATAAAATAGAATTTTATCTGCGTAATATGAAAAAGTAGACATTTTCCAGCGTCCTATAGGCATTTGGCCTCTCGCTATAAAGAGATCTCAATAAAACAACCAAAATTGGATCGAATCCCATTTTTATCGAATCCAAATCCCGAAACCAAATCCAGATATTACTCAAATCCGAACGATTCTTGAATCCAACTAAAATAATTGAACGAGATGAAATGTTTTATATACCTACACATACTTGGGAATTTGACAACAATTTGGCTACATATTTTAAATATCCTACCTAATATACTTCTTCTTCTTCTTCGTTTAGTAGACCTAGTTGGTCTGTTCTTCAGAAACTATGCCTCCTGTGATGACGAAGTCCAGCTATCCTTCCATCTCTTGGGTGGTCTTCCGGGTAGGCGGCGGCCAGAAGGGATTTCATTCGCCGCTATATATGCAAGTCTATCACTGGCTACGTGGTCCCTCCAATGCCTTCATCTGGATCTACTCCACCGAAGGATGTCCTCTATTCCACATGTTTTCCTTATTTGAACATTGCGAACACGATCTCGGAGAGTTTTACCAGTGATTGCCCTTAGAACCTCCATCTTTGTTGTCCTTAATAGCCCCTTGGTTTGTACAGTGTCTCTACCTAATATAGTGAAGACTATATCATAATATTTATGTTGTAATACGACATGTATTTGAAAATGCAAGTTTTTCATACACCTGCTTAAAATTAAATTTTAAAACTCATTTTTCTCTACCACCATGCGTTCTGCTTGTGAGGACAGATAACGGCCCCTAGCAGAACAAAAACATGAAAGTGTCATTATGTTCTAAAGAAAAAGCGGTCGCTTTGAAACCTGTCCCATAATGCTCTTTCGTAGTAGTGTGAAGTAAAAAAAAACATATCGATGAAACTATTAGTATTACTTTCCAATGGTGAATTTGTATAGGATTTTTTTTGTTCGCACCGACTCTAATGTATGCTAGTGAGACATGGACATGGCAGAAGACGCATGAAAGTAGAATTAACGCGGTTGAAATGAGGTCACTAAGACGAATGTGTGGTAAAACGATGTATGATAGAATAAGAAATGAGGATATTAGACGAGAATGTATGATTGAAAGAAATATCGTAAGTAAGATGAAAATAAATGCCCTAAGGTGGTTCGGCCACATAGAAAGAATGAGTGATGACCGTCTGACAAAAAAAGTATACAAGGCTGATAAAAGAGGAATGAAAAGTAGAGGTCGGCCAAGAAAGAGTTAGCACGATCACATAAATGGGATTTTGAAAGATGGAGATGTTAGAAGTAAGAATAATAGAAGAGCGTGTATGAGACGATGTATGGACGTGAATGAAGCGAGGAATGTATGTCAAGAGAGAGGAGTCTGGCGTTCGGTTCTCTCTGCCTACCCCAAATAGGGAAATGGCGTGATGGTATGGTATGGTATTTTTTTTGTTTGCTCTTCGCCCGTAAAGAGTGTTCTCATACTTACAAAAGTAAAGACGTATATTTATATTTCCTTTTATTGGATTTATTTTTATTTCAGGATAGTAAGTAGTAGTTTCCAAAAGTTAAACTAACAATTTTAAAGTTTTCCGTTATTTCCTTCAAAGGGATTAATGAAATACTAAATCCTCCATTCTTTCAGCGTACTCCCAGACGAGAAATGTCTTTGAAGAATCAAGAATGCTTGAAATTGAAAATTTAACTGAATTTCTTATTAAGTGTACCTACACCGTTCTCTTGTAGATGGCGCTCTCGTGTTTTATTTATGGTGCACCACCTATTGTGAAACAGTGAAACTGTTGAAATATTAGGTTCGAGTCCGTGCTATTCTCGCAAATCTAATTAACTGAACTTCCATTCATATTTCATTTATTTATAAATTAAAAAAAAAATGTACATACAATTAGGTATATATTATTTAGATGGGTTGATGGCAGAGCGGTTAGCGCGCTGCGCTAGTAATCCAGTGGTCGCGAGTTCTAATCCTGCCTCGACCGATTTCGTTCACCTATAGCACAAGCATTCATGCTTATTGTAGGCAACGTAGGAAGATTTATATGTACTTGTTTTTATAATAAAAAAGGATATATTCATTTTTTTAATAAAAAAAACATGTTTTATATTTAACCCAATCAAAAAAATAAATATTATAATAGTATTTATTTGTTACAAAACTAAATGCTTTGTCAACGTTGACGGTTATTTTCCTTATATAAGCATCATCAGAGGAAAAGTCGCAGTCACCTACCCCACTCCATAGGGAACGTTGTAGAACTAAGTGTTCTGTTCATCCCCGGAGCGGCTGCTCGTCGGACGAAACAAGAACTACCACCATGCATATTTCATACCACTGCCACTAAGAGTCCAACCACACTCGTGAAGGCCCGTAAATCATGGCGAGGGTTACCCTCCCGACAGCTCCACGAACAACAGACTGCCACGGGGAGCCTTCGCCACGCCCGTAGTACTTTCAGTTCTTCGATTTCCACACCAGGCGCAGCGTCAGCTGCACCTGTCTCGTCATCAACTCGGGTACCGCCGAGCGGGTCGTGCCGACCAATCATCACGGGGGGCTCCCCTTACACCCCTTAGCACTCATGTTGGCGAATTTCAGGTACACCACCGAACAGTACTTTCAGTTCTTCGATTTCCATCGCCCGATGATGCAGACTTACTCATCGCCACGTTTGATGAATCACCGCCGAGCGAGGCATTAAGGCGTCTGCCCTGCTCTTCCATAGGTAAAAATTGAAGGGGGCACCGACCTGTTGCCCAGAATCCTATGGTGGGGCTGCGGCCACCCTCAATTTTACTGGCTAGGCCCCTATGGCCACAACCTAGCCCCCTATAATATATATAAGCATCATCAGTTGTAAGAGTCAAGTTATCAGTTATAAGCATCATCAGTTATACCTTTTCATCAGTTGATAAGAGTCTAGTTAGCCGAAACGGTCGCCTTTCGAAAGGAAAATATATGTATAACAACAAATAATTTGATTGATTTAAAATAACCTCAAACTCCGTAAGTGTTTTTTTCACATGTAAAAATGAGAAATTTATTTAAATTTATTTCTTACGCTTATACTGCTTCTCTGTGCATAAAACACTCTGGTTATTTGGAAGAAATTGCCATATGTCAATAAACTCGCCACATTTGCAGGGTGCAAGAAAGAGTTTGTTATTATTATTAGTAACAAATATAAATTCTGACTAGGTACTTACTATAAACAAATTTACCTCATTTTTCTTCCTTTTGTCTTTCAAATTTGTCTTTTTATTGGAGGCATATTTTGTAGTTATAGCTGTTCTTTATTTTTCTTCTTCTTATTTAAGATCTGTTTTTTCGAGTAAGCTATGTATTAATTAATACGCTTTATTTTTCAAAAGACCAAAATATACCTAAATATTGTACCTACCACAATATTAACTTTAACTTAAACTTTTATATTCGTTTGTATACATATTATATTGAAAAATATAGGTGTTATTTATAATATCTATGAAGATTTTGTTAATAATTGTTTTATTCTTTTCTAGACTTGTTGTGTTCGATCGAAATAAATGGCAGTTTCTATATAACCTTGTTAATTGTCCTTCATAAGGAGAACTAACACATCAAAGTCAGTCTTTTAAAAAATGAATAAAAAAATGTGTTTCTAGTACCTAATCATATTACTTACTTACAACTTACTTATAATAATATTTATGTTTTGTAAAGAAGGATGATTTTTAGGTCCGTATAATGATCTCTTTTGGTCCAGCCTATTACTTTTAATTTCCATCTTTTATCTATTCATTTTATATCTTGGCTTAACTTATATAATTTCAATGCTTTCATAAGTATTATATTTTAGTTTTAGAATTTTCTTAAATTTTGAGTATTGTGTTAATTAATTTAGTAATAATTTTAATGAAAATTTTGCTCGAAAGAATTCATAATCTTAGCCATAGTTTCCCAAAATGTTTAGATCTAAAAGTATTTAAGTATTATTACAAAATACATTTGTTGAATAATTTGTATAAACCAAAAAGGAAATATTAGTGCTAACATATTTGAAGAAATAGTTAAACTAGCACCTCCTATATAAAATACTGACGTATTGTTATCGCGATTTCTTAATAGTTGTCAGTATCTCAATTGCGAATATCTAGCCATCGATTGTATAAATACAGTATGAAATACGAATTTTCATATTTAAACAATACCTAAGAGGACTCAATGAAAGACATTGTAGAGCCGGCCATTGATTGCTGTGGTCTAGTCGAATGAATTTGTGACGGTGTCCTAGGTTTGATTTCGTCCCAGCAATGTAAAAAGCATTTTAAAATATTTCCCTTCAAATTCTTCTTTCTATTTTGGAATGAAAAACCTGTTATCTAATCCTGCCTCGACCGACTTTATTTGCCATACGGATGAATTTTCAGATTTAAAAATATATCGTGACGTCCATGCAACTGTGGCGCTTTAACCCAGTATGAGTCTTGGGCTACTCAAGCAAAACTTTGCCACTCCATCTGTTTCCATGCGACGCCAATTCGTCTCCTGCACAGTCAAGCCATCTCCATGTTGGTCTCCCGATGCTCCTTCCCATCTACTGTCAAATAGTTTCTTCAGCCTGGACTTTTCATTAGTTCTTTCTATATGCCCCAACGGAGTCGGTATATTTTGGTGAATCTCGTAACTTAAGTTTTCAATTATTTCTTGAATATTAATAAATATTTTTTTTCGTCGCCAATTCTGAGACGGCATACTTTGAGAACCGTTTGTTTTCTAATTCAAAAGAAAAAATACCTTGACTTTCTTTTATGTCTTCTGTCTCAGAGAGCATCTCGCCACGGTCTATAGTCTGTACATCGCTTCTTTCCACCTTCTTTGCTAATGGATATCACGGTACGATTTGTGTCTTTCTGAAAGGACCCCTTTGAACTCTACTCTCGCTAAGAAGATTACATGGAATATTAACGAATTATTATTATTCCGACGAATATTTCTTCTCGGGCCTAAATATTTTTGAACCAAAAGTTCGCTTCATGATATTAATTATGAAAACAAGTCCAAGTTTACGTTTTTCTTTGGGTTTGTAGCTATGAATTACGAGTAATTATTTGAATCTGAATCATGAAGTTCCTACAGTAATTTTGATACTAGTTGCATGTAACAAATGAGATCCAACTGTCGATGGCAATAGTATGCATAATTAAAAAATACGTACCAAACTTTAAACACAAATTAATAAATATTTTAAAATATTTGTTTTCTATACCTACTTATAAAACATTTAGGTATGTATGTCAGGATAGGATAGTATGGAAGTCAGTCTGTTTTTCCTACCCAGAATACGTAAACAGAATGATATATGTTTGTAGATTAAGTAGGTATCAAACTATTGAGTGAGATATTGTATAGTGTTTACTGCCTTTCAAATTGTATGAAACAATATCGTCACTAAATTCGAATTTTATAAAAATTGTTAAAAAAAAAGTTTGAGATGTACTACTGCAATGTTGTTAAATTGAGGTGTTTCTGCTTTAATTGATATTTTTAAAAATTTTCGAAATATAGGCATTTAAACACATAAATTTATCATAAAAAATGTTTGAGAAACACTGGAATTTTTTGAAAAATAAATTTGAGATTTTGTATTTGTCTATATTTATACCAATTTTCAGGGTTCTAGCTTTTATGGTTTTTGAGATATATGGAAAAATTTATTAAAAATTCAAAAGTTGATAACCCTTGACTGTTCTGAAATTTAGGGCTCTTTAAATTGAGCGGATCAGGGGGGGACACACAGACACACTAAATGTTCTACTCCGAATTCTGAGTAAATCCATATATCTCGTATAGAACATATATGCTGCGAATCCTCTAAGTTGGTGTTTTTTTACTTCAAAGTTGGAAAAACCTTGAAAAATATAGACCATACATACATATCTCGCTTATCTTGGCTCGATACTTTGTCGATATGTTAAGAGAATAAAATTCTCTTGAGCTAATCGACAGTTGGATAAATTTAATATTGCTGAAAATTTTCGAATGCCAGTTGTAAAACACAAATGAAGTTATATTTTATTATGTTTATATTATAGTTATATTCTTTTCCATCCAGTATTGGACAAAGGCCTGCCCCTGAGACTTCCACAGCTTCCAATCTGGTGCTACATAATAGGCATGATGACTAATTTTGAAAAACTATCTCACGATGTTTTTACGCATTCACTGTTTTCAAATATATATACATTTCTACATAAAATAAAGGTTTAGTAGCAAAAATCGCCATTTTAAAATCAAATTTGACATTTACGCCAAAAAACGCTTGTAGTATCATGGCGGCTGCCGACCCTGACGGTGACGTCACGATATTGTAAACTGCATATCACTACTATATGTAATATATGTATTCTAGGACGATTTGTGTATTTATAATCAATTCAAAAGTGCATAAGTGTTGTGCGGTCCCTAAATGTACAAACACGACGAAAAAAACACCTACTGAGGTATATGTTTTCGTCCCACGCGAAAAAAAAGAGAAATAAGTGATTAAATTTCGCACGGCGAGACATAAGTGTATTTTATTAAGTACGCGTTTACAATGAAGTACAGTATTTGTTCCCCCACTTTTAGCTCTCAATAATATAATATTTACCATTATTTAGGCAATAAGCATATAAAGAACTTCATTAATGTCCAAACGTCAAAATAGGCCATCATACGTTTCCCGCGTATGTTTTTAGCTTATGAACACATAATGTAGAGAGAAGAAGGAGCATATTTTATCGATTTTCGAGATGTAAGTTGTATTTAAATTACAGATAAATAAAGTACTTATATGTACTTATTATTAAGTTTTTACGTTTCGAAATTCTGATGAACAAAAGTCTTTGTTCGACGCAAAGAAATATCCGACCATCAAAAGTTCCATTCTAGTTAAGAGTAGTTAAGACAGGCAGAAAAATAACTACTATGGCTGCTATTGCTAAAAATAACGATAGCAGATAAATATAGCTTGTTATTAACACAATACAAATAACGAGCGCTATGTAATAATTCGTATGCTGCTAAAATTGTAACGATGTTTTAAAACGCATGCTTCGCGTAATCGCCGTCGTTTCGCCAATCGCTTCATTGCATGAAAAAAATATAGCTTGCTAGTTTAGTTTGGCAGTGACCAGCATCATAACATGTCGAACGTTCGTCAGCTCACCATCGCGTGACAAAATTGTAGAATACTAAAACTAAATTAGTTTACCATACGTTGCGAGCGTTCATTTTTTATTTATTTATTCAATAAGAACTAAGTTACATACAAAATACAATAAACTTAGGCCCGATATTACAGTCGGCCCTCAACTCATTGAGTTTGTTAAACTCAAGATTAATGTTAAGGGGAGATTGAATCCATTTCCGTATTACAGTGCAATATAACATGTCAGTTACTAAATCTTCAATTATAGACATATTTCACTTTTTCTGTGGTTATTATCTGTCAAATTTTAATAACCTCAAATAATACGAAATACAAAACGGGACGCTACGACTTTAAATACCATTGTTTTATTATCCAACATGGTAAATTTAATTTTTTTCACCAAAATAATGCTTTTAAATGCCCATGTTCAATACGGCTGTCAGTTTGTTTTGTTGTGTGGCGCCACCGTCGATACAACTAACGCCTTTAGTGATACAACACTGAAACTACACACGTTGCCTAACGCCTCTAGTGATAGAAACTGAAACTACACGAGTTGCCTAGCAAATGACAGTTGACTCACAGTTAAGTACTTAATCTGCCAGAAACGTTGAGTTAAATATTTGTCGTTTTAGTGACATATTTGAGGGAAGATTAGGCCTAAACGGACACTGTAATACGCTATATTTTTGTGAAACTTGAGTTTAGCTCTTAAACTGACACTGTAATACCGGCCCATAGTATCCCCCGATAGGTAGGCGAGTATCTAGGTAAATTGAAACTATTTGCTTTGATGAATCCTTGTTCCATTGCTATTTTATTGTTTTGTTTTAGTTTTAAGTACCTAATTAAAATATTAATAATATCAAAAACACCAAAATAAACATTGTCCAGACCGACAATTAATGCGTATATTGTATTGAAGACTATCAGAAGAATTGACGCGACCATACTATGACGTCGTGCGCTCTGATTGTTTTTTCTCATAAAATGGCGGACTAACACATTTTGTATTTTTATATTTATAATATTATTATTCACTCCTTTAAAATGAAAATAAGTACATTTTTTAAATCTTTATAACCTATTTTATTTTTTAAAATCATAATTTCAATGATTTTTTCTTACAGTCATCACACCTATTACATAACATTCTATTTTTTTTTTAATATATTAATCATAATATGTATATGAATCATAACAATTATCCCATATGTATATTAGATTCTTCATAATACATTGTGTATTTCCATTTCAACCTCATGTAACACTGTACAACTCCCACAAACAATATAATAACATCATTTTATTTTATAATCAAGCAATGAAAGCCACCAAGTTATTTATTTCTGAAACGTTAAATATTCTCCACCACGTTACAATACTCGGTGCGTGTTATAACAGATGCGTCAACGATTCAATAGAGCGGATAGCGATATTATTTGGTTTATTCTCCCAAATAAACCAAATAAATCAATAAATAAAAATAGCATGTTAAAAATAAGCAGCATATTCCATATAGCTTGTTATGAAAAAAATAGCCATTTCGAACAACACTACAGTTGACAGTAACAAACACAATTGACAGTAACAATATGGTGACGTCATGCGCTCTGATTGGTGTTTCACATAAAATGGCGGACAAACATATTTTGTATTTTTATTTTAATAATATTAATATTATTCGCTCTTTTAAAATGAAAATAAATATATTTTTTCAAATCTTTATAACATATTTTATTTTATAAAATCATAATTTCAATGATTTTTTCTTACTGTCATCACGCCTATTGTAGCCGTCATGACAAACACATAATATTATCTATAAAATAACAAAAAAAAAACATTGTACTTTATTTATTTATTTATCTTTTTGTACATAATATAAACAAATATAATGCACACTGGCGGGCTTATTGACATTAGTCAATTTCTTCCAACTAACCAGAATTTCAATGAACAACTGTGAATAACTTAATTTTCAATTAAATCTGTTGATGTTTGTATTTATAATTGTTTATGTGAGGTGCTTATCAGAATTACATATTTTTTTTAAATCAACTTTTAAGTTGAAATATAAATTGACAAATACCCACCAAATATTTGTTTTATACCGATTGTGTATGCAATATGAAATAAATTTTATTTAGAGTATTATTTTAATTATCTGGTCTAGAAATAACAAAATTTGATTATTTATATCGTTATATATATTTTTTGTATTTTAATTACGTTTTTCAGAAGTTTTATATTATTTGAAATAAATATTTTTTACCGCCACCTACCGTCGTTGCCCTCAACTTTTCCGTCGCTCGGTTTGTGTCTCCGCTAATCTTTTCGCTGAACATTATCAATGGAAACAAAATGTTACAATGGAAAAAAGATTCTAATATTCGTTCATAGATGGCTTAAAACATTATTTCAGTTTTATTTTCTTCTTAATTAATAATTGAATAACTATAATCAACATTTTCAAATGAATAAATAAACATTTTGCTCACGATATTTAAACAATTGATTTAATTATAATATTTAAATAATATAATATTGTTTTTAAATAATATGAATACCTACATTGGTTTGTACATTATTCAGTTTTCGTTTGATAAAAGTTGTGTTAGGTTTGCTCGATAGATGGCAGTTTATCAAATATTATAGTTTTTTTTTGAATCGCGCAAAGTTAAAACATTATTGTTTGAATAAAAACGATTGCATATTATAAAGTTCTACCACCTAACTAAAAAGAAATAATTCTTTATTTAGCGATTTATTATTGAAGATATTTTCTTTTTTTAACTATTTCTCTTTTAAAATAACAAAGATATACTTACTTATGAGTTCTAGTGTAATACGAACAAAAAAAACATTTTTATATCGTATTATTTCTAAGAACCATTTAACATTTCTATGTCTTCTTCTTCTAATTATATCCATTCTTTCAATGCTAAATGTAGGTCTCTTCTACATACACTCTTCTCTTCAGGGCCGGATAAACGTGTTTTTTTTTTGGAATTTTCGATGTAGAACAATTTAAAATTATGTAAAATTACATCGGGTCTAAAATGACTAAGCGGGATTTTTTACATGCACACCATCATGCAGAGCGTCTATCCGGGTAGGCAAAGAGAACCGTACGCCATACCTGCGAATTTTTGATATATATGATTAACATTGTAGAATTTTAAGCGCCCTTTTTAAGACAACCGCCCTTACTTCTTGTTCCTGATTGTTCTATGATTTATCCGGCCCTGCTTCTCTTTATACTAAACTAGAAATTACTATAACCTCAACAATACTTTTTCATATTTTTCAATTCATAAATTTTCAATCTTTATAGTTAGGTATACAGGTCAGGTAATGTTAGTTAAAAATAATATCTCACATTGATTGAGTTGGTTAAACGAGACTGCCTTATGGCAATCAATCCACGATTTGGAATTAATAAAATAATGAGGGGAGAAAAATACGACTTGCTTCAATTTATACTGGAGGGCAAGATAGAAGGTCACCGAAAGACTGGAAGGAGACAGAAGTATTAGGGCTTCAGAACTGTGGAGCAGATATTCCGGGCAGCACAGGATAGAGAGTGATTGCCAACATCGACAGGGCGTCAAAAGAAGTAAAAGAAATAAATAAAATAATGTAAAAAATACCATGTTATGCGGGTGAGAATTTTGTGTTGGCTACAACCCACTCGTTTTTTTCACATTTCATTCTTCGATCGATAAAATGAGAAATCCTAAGCACGTCAATCGCTGTCTTTTTTTTAATATCACGATTTAAACTAAATATTATTAATCTGATTGTACGTAGGTACATAATATATGTGTTGTGTTATTATTTCAACATTTAATCGATCATGTACATCTCTGTTGAGGTATATATACAATAATGTTCAATTATATTCACTTTCTTTTGTATCTACATAAGAATTCAGACTAACATAGTGGTCGTCAAACCGCTACAAACGTACCAAAATAGCTTTCTTGGTCCCTCGAGTGTATGTAGCTCTTCCACAAAACACCCAAGTATTTAAGGTATCTGCTATGAATAGTGCTGCCAATATTTTCTATAATCATCGTTTTCGGGTGTTCTTAAGAGCCTGGTAATCGAAAATACAACAGGCAAAATATCATCGCATAGTGTTCAGCAATGAGTTTCACCGCCCATTCTGACTGTTGCATATTTACTTTAAGCATGCTTGTGTATACACGTATGAGTCGTGTTTATTTTTATTAAATAGATTGAACGATGGGATGTAATCGAAACAAGTATACAAATATATATAAGTGCATTGAAGTATTTGAATGCGTCGACCTCAGTGAACGTTTAGCCTCTCTAGTTTGGTGTTTACGTTATGGGTTTTAGCCTCTCTTACGTTATGTTTACGTTTGGTGTTATGAGTTTTAGCCTCTCTAGTTTGGTGTTTACAATTATAGTAGCTCAAACCAATCTGTGATCACTATCTACCGCAAATCTATTTGAAACTGTAACATCTTTCACTATATATTTATGTGTACAGTGGATGTAGTCAATTTCATTTTTAGTTCTGTTGTCTGGGCCCCTCCATGTACATTTATTTTGTCCCTTTTTTTCTAAAAAAGGTGTTCATAGCAAAGAGATGTTTTCCTTTGGGAAGTCCATGAGTAGTTTTCCTCTTTCATTTCTTTCTTTCAAGTCCATGTTGTCCTATATTATCTTCCGAAGTTGATTCGAAGTTTATTCCTTGGTACTTGGTGCAATGAACGTACTTTTTATTAATGAATGAATATGTTCTTGACAAATAGAATTCAACGCAGCTGCGAGGTTGATATATGGAGCTGACAAAAGATGTCACATAACACCTCTTCTTAACGAACTATATACATTGGTTGAAATGTCCAGAACGAGAACGACTATAATGTATGTCTGATGGTGTTTTAGGCTCTAAACGACTTGGCTCCACACTACATTCAAGAAGTGTGTCAAAAGAATGTTCCATCAGGAAGACAGCTTACATCATCTGGATCACATAGAACCAACTCTTTAATAGAATTTGACAGTCAATAAGGCGGCTTACAACATATATATTATGATTGCGATTTCATTGTGAACGGGCCTTTAAAGTGGAATTAATTACCCCTTAACATAAGTGAAGTTCAGAGCATTGAAACCTTCGGTAGACTTCTTAAAACGCCTTGTTTCTGTGAGCCATACGTGTATATTGTCTAGTGATCTATTTTAAACTACATTTTTTTGTATATTTATTGTATGTTGATTATAAATATACACTTTTAATATATGCACGATTGATGTCGGCATTCACTTTTACAGTGCCACTGTTTCAAGATACCTTTAACCCTGGCACAGGTTTTTTTCCTAGTGGAGCATTGCATATGCAATTCTTATAATATTTATAGCAGGGTAAATATAATTAATTATACATCCAAAAACGCTTCTTAAATTAAGCATAAAAGCTTGTGAACGTAATTGGTCCAGGCAATTTGCAAACCTGCGTCTTTTGGATTACCAATTGCGCGCTAGCCTTTCTGCCACCGACCTCTTTAAGGTTATTAGCAAAACCTAGGTTATGGTTCCCTTCCCTTAGTTAATGACATTGTAAATACTACCGATAGGTTTATTTTAAAAATATACTTAAAATATAATTCAAACGTTCTTCTGCTGTCATTTGGCAATTTTGACTTGGCACTTGCCGACCACTGACTAAACAGATCCAAACGACCATAAAAATATAAACGAAAACCTTATCGCATCCTACACAATAAATTTATAATAAGTATTTATAATATTTAGGTATATATTATTATAAATGTATGCCAAAGTTATGAACTGTAGGTACCTATATCTAGATTAATAGTCATAATTTACGTGTTGATCTTCGTACAAAAGCTTTTCACTTTTAATGGAGGATTTGCTTTCAAATTATGCAAATATTATATCTGTTGGATGATAGACACCTTCGATATTATTTGGCCCCGTTCCTAAAAGGGCTCTCTGATGGCTCGGTTTTTCAATATCGGCTGTCATTTATTAATTAAGCGGTAAAACAAAACCTTGCTTAAGACAGCTAATTTATAATATAAGTAGGTACATACCTCTACCTGGAGTGAAAACGACGCCTGTAGATTACAAAGTATGACAAAATTGTATATGTACACCGACAAAAGAATGAAAGCGAAAGAAAAACAAATAAAATATACTATATTACACTAAGAAAAATATTAAAGACAAAAAAAATATCGAGGCCAAAAAAGGATTGGAAAATAACAAGGAGGGGAAATCGGGATTAATATTCCTTCTTTAGTTTTTTCTTAAAAATTCATCCAAACCCATAAAATCTCGGTATCGGTGAGTTAAATAAATTGTTCGTGGAAGCTGTTACCTGATGAAACAGCACACCTTGTCTTGTCCGTCTATTCGGAACGTGAAAATTAATTGACTAGCGTCTCCAATCCGCATTCACCTGTTTCCGGGTTAGTAAGTCAAAGTTCCCGGTTGGCTCTCTGATTGGTTGAAATATCGTAGTTATAAGTCAAATGAGCTGTAAAATTTTATATTAAATGCGAAAATTCAATATAAAATTTAAAAAATATACAAATTTAATTTACAATAATTTATAAAGCAACTCGCTCACGCGAGTCGTTATTATTATTATAATTGTAAAATTTTATATTAAATGCGAAAATTCAATATAAAATTTAAAAAATATACAAATTTAATTTACAATAATTTATAAAGCAACTCGCTCACGCGAGTCGTTATTATTATTATAATAAACAAACTTAAACCAAACCTAAGAATGTAGAAAATAAAAGCTGGGACTAGACGCTACTATCAATTGCACTCACAAGCTCGATGCAGTCCGTCTCTCCGTTGACTAACTTATGCAAAAATGAGACATCAAATAATCCATATTTGTATCTAATCTGTAGAAAACATCAGGTGATGGGAATTAATATTGTTGGGTAGTGGACTGTATAGTATAAATGATCTCACCGATGCTTCTCTTAATCCTGGTTCACTAAGATTATTTCTCTTCTGTGCACTGGTTGAAACATACACACACGGTGATCTTCAAGCTTGTACCTACTGATCTTTTTTCAAATGTCACTTATTGTCTACATAATCTTTATTCTACAATTGAGTAATGCATTATACATTTTTAAGATTAAGACAACACAAGAACGTATTAAGATTCCATTTTCACTACGTACATACATACTAGAAGTTTTTTCGGTAACAAAGAATCATGTTCGAGATATTGATCGAAAATCCGAGACTCGGCGTACAACGTGTGCGTACGAGTCGAAAATATTCCACAAATCGCCCGAAGCTCGCCGTAACGCAACCCAATCTATGTTTAATACCGTCAAATATATTCAATGGTTACATTATGCCGAAAATAGTGACCTTAACTCTTCAAAAATCTATTATTATCTGCATCTTCTCGCACAGCCTCTATTCTCTGCACAACTGGATGTAATAAGTAATGTGTACCTATAATTGGTCACTTTCTCTGGACTGCCCACCGTTGTAGGGCCTGTGTCGATTTAGCCGATAAATTATTATTGCTGAGATTTTTACTTTTTATTTGCCATGGGCGCATATGGCTGCCAGTATACTTATGTATATTGTTGTGTTTAGATGCAATAAATCCGCCTCTAATACCATTATTTATGCGATTGCAGTAATTGATTATGATTTTGTCTCTTAAACGAATATTTTCATGTTTAGTTTAAGTGAAAACGAAAATACGGCCATTACGAATGGTGCAATAGTTAAGATCTTTGATAACTCTTTTTGTTGTGTGGATTCCATTCATTTCATTCTGATATTGAAATTGAAAAATAATTTGTAGGTAACGCTTAAATATTTTTTTATTTAAATATAGATTCTTTACTAATTCTCTATAATTTGATAAATATAATACTTTATTTCCTTTAAAAAACAGATTACATTGGAACAAATTGAAATATCTATAAATAAGTATATAATATTATTAATTCATCCATATTTGTGGTAGGTATATAGGTTGTGTTCCACTATTTACCTTTGTCTGCTTAACTAGGAATAATTCCTGTTTTAAGGCAGCCAATTTATTTTTTGTTTATTTTATAGTTTTCTTCCGAAACAAATATGTGTTCTGAATGAGGAAAATATAAATAAATAATAGATCTAAATGTTGCACCCTTAAAAAAATCTTTTACTTAAGAAAAAGATCGACCATAAATATTTAGTAAATTAAGTCAGATAGTACAGATTTGAAAACATATTATAGGACACAAACAACATCACATAGAAAAACACTTTTTTACACAGAAAACATATCAAGATATGCATAGTAAAGTATATGAAGCGTTTATGATGATTTGTAAAATTGAGAATTTGCATATTTTTCTTATATTCAGCATTTATTACAAATGTTTGTTATATTTCATAACTGCTTTAGTCCATCCTGCTACCAATGTATTTATTACTTTAGCAAATATATATTTCATAAAATATGTAGGTCTAATATTTTTATATTTGCATATACCCAAACATTGTTTTACCCTGTTGGGAGTCAATGATATTTTATGACAAATTTTGAACATCTCAATAGAGACGAAGTTGGAATATTACAGGAAAACCAGGAACTCATTGCATTGCCACCTCGTGTATCAAGGGTTTCATTGTTTTCAAAACAATTTCTCAATAGATGGCGTTACAAAAAGTTTCTTCGTCTCTTCATAGGTGGCGATGGTTTTTTCAGCTTATTTTTTTTAACGAACTGATTTTCATAGTTAAAATATATAGAACTTTTCAAAATTGGATTGATACGAAATTCAGTAAGGAGGCATCATTGATGAACGTTGAGCAAGCGCATAAAGTGACCACGTAAACCAGCCGATGATAGCTCTTGTGCCCTGTAAGTGCCTTGAGTTCCTGGTTCTATTATAAAATTCCAACCTCGTCTCTATTGAGATGTTAGAAAATTGTCGTAAAATATGTACGTATTGACAAAACAAATATCATCATGAAATAGGTATTATTCGTAGAATGGCAATATTATCCATGTAAAAAAAATCCTGACATTATTTCGAATGCTCCCAAAAAAACATACATAAACATACACTTTTAGATGTGAATTATCGTTTTTATGGAATATTCGCCACTTATAACTTTGTAAATTTCATTATTAAATATAAAAACAAAATTTATCCCTCTCGCTCAGTACACGTGGCAGACCATTGCCGAAAACTTACCCCTAATAGATAGATGACTTCGTAAAATGTTTCGGAAACGTGGATTAGCCAACATCCCTGACTGGGGGTAGGTCATAATGTTTTAGGACGAAGAGCGTAACTAATGTAATGTAGGTAGGTACCCTATCGTTGAAACTATTCAATGTCACAACATATCCGCTTCCGGAATAACGTGAGAACTGTACTTACATACAACATGTTATAGATTCGCCCCTCGATAGTCCTCGATAGTGAGGAGTTTATATAAGTGGTTCATTAGTTCCAAAAGTGAAATGAATAATCAATATATCAATAATAAAAGGATAAATCTTTTAAGAAAATGTAACAAAATACAAAATTAAATAGTACAAAACATATTTTACGTTATATAATCACCACCACAAATTAGGAAAATGAGAATAATTATACATTTAGAGGACAAACCCTCACGATTACCTATATCATGAATATAATTATTATATGGAGTTCAATAATATCTTTAGATGTCATAGAACTCCATATGATAATTATATCCATGATATGGGTAATCACAAGGGTTTTGATTTCGCCGGTTGGACTAGACTTGTCCCCCTGGCTTGAAATGAAAAAAATATCACGTACATTCACTTTGATTAAAAATGTATTTCCCATACTATATTTTGCTCTTGGTATATTAGTTCATTTTTTATACTTTTTTCATTTTCATTGTTATTTGTAATATTATCACTTTTTATGTACAATTGATGTTGGCATCAACCATTACAGTGCCACTGTCTCGAGATGCATTGGCCCCGGCACAGGTTTTTTTGCTTAGTGGGGCATTGCAGATTCATCACTATTGTAATGTCTATCAGTGTATGTGTAAATAAATAAATATGACACATAAGTATGGAGTAATTTTAAAATAATGATGTAAAAATCGATATTTTCGATATTTATTAGTGGAAATTATGCTGAATTTTAAAATTGCATTACGAACATTCACTAGAGAAATGTTGAAAATGCCTGTGGTATTTTTTAGAAGCACACCATTTTATGTACTTATAAACGTGGATTTGGATGGGTGGATGGCAGAGCGGTTAGCGCGCTGGGTTAGTAATCCAGTGGTCGCGAGTTCGAATCCTGCCTCGAGCGATCTCGTTCACCTATAGGACAAGCATTTATGCTTAGTTTAGGGAACGTAGGAAGATGTATATGTACTTGTTTAACAAGGACATATTCATTTTTTTTTTTAAAAAAAAAAAAACGTAAACTATCTATAGTAACTGGTAATAGAGCGTGATTAACGAAAAAGTTTACTTATAAACCGTGATTATCTTTATTGCACCTTTATTTCATAGACGTCAAGTTAGGTCAGGTCGAGAGGTTGTTTAGCGCTTGACTAACGCGTCATACCAAATATTTCAAAATGGCGGATCTTTCACATATGTTCCATAATAAGTAGACAAAAAAATCTGGATATATTTTTCCAGATATTTTTGTCT
This sequence comes from Molanna angustata, assembly GCA_963576475.1. NCBI lineage: Eukaryota > Metazoa > Arthropoda > Insecta > Trichoptera > Molannidae > Molanna > Molanna angustata. The sequence continues at coordinate 31,343,875 of OY754975.1, forward strand.
ACTTACTTACTTACTTCCGATGGCCATACAACTCCGGTAGAGCTTTAGCCTCCTGAATAATAGCTTTCCAAGGCTTCCTGTCAGCTGCAGTGGACTCCCAGTCATCACAAGCATTCAGCACGTTCAGATCTCGGGTAACATTGTCCATCAATCTCTGCCTTGGTCTACCCAGGGGTCTCTTGCCTATGACAGTGCAGATATTTTTTTCTTCTTTAATTAAAAAAATATATTGCTCTAGGTCTTATAATTTATTAAAAATATTAGATAAACGTTGAAAATTGGGGTGTGCCATTCTACAAGAATTTATACAGATATAAGAATTTATAAGAATTTATCTAGAAGTTAAAGTATAGTTTTCTTTATTAATACCCAAACTATCTAAATTATTTTTTTCAAAACGATTTGATTAGAAATAAATGATGAAAATAATAATCAAATTGAAAAATAAGTACGATGGCAGCAGTCCCCCTTAAAACATTTGATTATTGATGCTAAAATGTATTAGTTTATAGAAAGCCTTTCCTGACTGACGTATTTTTTTTCTTTTCTTTCAGTTACTCCGACAGAAAACTGGTGGTGGCGATGGATCCCATAGCATCGGCCTGAGGCGGGTTCGTTTCCCGCCGCCAACCAGCGGTTCCAAGCAGCCAAGAGGTCCGCCGGAGCCTTGGAGGGAATCACACCTCAGAGGAGACCCATCGAGTTTCAGGAGCTGCAGCCGCCGACCCAGGATTTTCACGATTCCATCTCGATGGTCCACGTCTCCCAGGCGAGGTCCGAGTCCAGCACAGCGTCTGTCGCTCTCACCAACTCGAGCTCCTCGGACGGCCTTGGAAACACAGAGTCGAGCACCACCAGCGATCCAGTTACTTCAATGTATGGACAGATCAAGATATGAAACTGCAACGGACACAATCGACGAAATTTTCATTTTGTAGAGTTCAAACAACTGTTGTAGATATTATTTGTATGTATGTATGTATAAACTAAAAACTTGAAGATAAAATAATGCATGTTACACTACACAAACAAACTTACAATACCTCGTATTCAGTAACTATTGGAACTAAATTAGGAACGTTCTTAAATTGTAGATTTTATATTTAAGGTCTTATTTCAGCGTTATGAAATATCAACTTTCTTACGTTCCTATTCCATTCAACGGACTAAATGGAATAGGAACGTAACCTATATTGGCCGGAACGTTATAAAAAAGTTACTGAATCAGACGCATTATGAATTATTATGAAAATTATGAAAAATTATATTCATAATTATTCAAAATACGTCTAATTCAGTAACTTTTTAAGAACGTTCCGACCAATATAGGTAAGTTTATATTTTATAACGCTGAAATAAGACCGTAAATCTTAAATCTACAATTTTAGTATGTTCCTATTTTAGTTACAATAGTTACTGAATACAGGGAATTATATACTTAGTTTAAAAGAAAAATATGCTGTATTGAAGATTCACCAAGAATATACTCTATTGTCAAGCAATATTATATTACTTTATTGATACAATATATTCATATAGTTTCTTATCTAACAGCAGTAATACAAGTTTTTTTTTTACATAATTTAATTATTAATTAATTAAATAAATTACATCAAGATTTTACATAATCACCATGTTTATAATGCCACTTTTATAATCACCATATAAAGTTTATAATCACCACGTTAATATCTACTCCGTTTTATAATGATGTTTTCCTCAGGCTACACACTTATTAAATCATTACATGCTGGCTGTATCTAGATTCTATTAATTTATTTTTTTTAAACTTTGGCTTTGATGTATTTTTTTCGAAAATGCAATAAAAACGTTCTTGAAATTTACATTTTTTGAAATTCGTTGATTTCAAATGTTTTTTGAGTTCATTTTCGTTATTATCTGGAAAAGCTTTAACTTTTTAATATCACGGTGTTAATAAGAAACAATTAAAATAATAATTTTGTGAACTTGTCGTGAGTAAACTTTATTGAAGTTGAATCTTTAAATAATAAAAATAAAACACAAATGTTGTAAATACTTCTACTTAAAAACTAGTTATAAAGTAGAAGTATATACAAAGTTAGTGATTCATTTTCATTTTATAAAACAATAACTGGTATATCAATCAAATATATTATGAGTTTGTAAGAAAAATATCAGGTATTTAAAATAACTATTGTATAGATCGTCGATCGCCGATGCACAGTTGGTAAGCCGTTCGGTTTCTGTGCGGGCGTCCTGGGTTCGATTCCCACCAACAGAGGAGAAATTTATTTAAATTTATTTCTCACGCAAATATTGCTCTCTCTGGGCTGGAAACATTGGTTAATTGGACGAAATTGCCATACGGCAATAAACTCGCCCCTTGCGCAGGGTGCAAGGGAGTGTTCTTTATTATTATTATAGATTCTTGGTGAAATTCAACGATAAATTGTATTCAGCATAGAATAAAAGTTCTTTTTGTTCAGTCTTGTGTAACGAAATGTCTGTTTTTCTTAACTTTATACATATAGGAAATGTACATTTTCTCCTTAAGTGTATGTAAATATTTCTTTGTCCATTGCATTGAAGTAATTTATTGAATGCCGTTTTCATCCACCTTTGAAATTGTAAAAATTAATAAGTGTACGAGTAAGTTCACAAAAACTGAACTCAGTTTTCGAGTGATTTTTATACGTGTTTCATCAGTGTTTATTTCATGTATCAAAATAAAATAATACTTTAAAAAAAGTGTAAAGTGTAAATATGAATTATTGTGCGAAAAGTTTGAGAACTCTTGTCTTCAAATTATGTGATATTATTAAACATTTAATACGTTATAATGTAATATAATTAAAAATAATAATTACAAAAAAAAATATAAAACATTTTTTTATCTATTTTAAAAAAAACATGACCACATAAATTTATTATGCATATGAAGACTTTTCTATTGCATAGGTATTATATGACGGTTAAACCTATTGTAAAAATTGTGTATTCAAAAATAAACATTGATGTTCATTTTTTAAATAAATTTTATTAACAATCGTCCAATTTGAAAATTAATAAGCTAAGGAATAAATATAAAATCAATTAATAAAAAAAAATATTTTTAACGCACGAAAAAATATAAATACAATCTAAAGAATAATCATTTATGAGATTTTTTTTCATTTTATTTTATTTATTTTATTTAATTTATCATCATTTTTTTATGAAGTTTCATATTTAAGAATTTATGAATGTTCACATTTATTGTAAACAGTTTTTTTTTTCCTAAAATGCATGTCCAATTGTAATAATATCAAAAGTAATCATAGTTTATAATAATCAAGTTCTATCATTTATTTTGACATGCACAGGTACCTTTTTTTGGCGTATGTGTGTACAATTTAAACTCAATCAATAACGCAACTCGCTCATACGATTAACATATTGATAATGAACGAACCAAATAAAAACATTCGAAATTAAAAATCCTCACAGCCCCTAAGAGTTAATAAAGTCACCAAAATATTTTATATTAATGACACAAAAAAATAATACGGAACGATGAAAATAACTGTTTAAGAAGGCATGTAACGCTATATTACAAGAGTTATTTGAGGAAAGTGTAAGAAAAAAGTAAGGCCCCATACTGCGAGAATACTGCTTTAAGAACTTTTTCTTACATTATTCATAAATAACACCTGTAATACGACCCTAAATCTAGTAATCTAAACATGATTATATTAAAACCGCCTAATGCACTATGAAGTTACGTGTTAGTAAGGGTAACTATCGCGTGTGTTAAAAAGGGTTTATACGTGATTTTAAACTATCGGAAACCCAAAATATGTTGATTTTTTGCATTTTAAGAGCATACCTGACTTGAAATGAAAAAAATATCACGATGATTCACTTTGATTTTATGCACTCTCTAAGTACATAAAAGATTTATTTCTCTGCGACACATAGTTATGGAGTAATATTTAAAAAATGCTGTAAAATAGAAAGTTTTTATATTTTTTTAGAGGATTTTATGCTGAATTTTAAAAATGTAAGACACAACATTCACTAAAGAAATGTTGAAAATGAGTATGGTATTTTTTTTTGGAAACACACTGTTTAACATATTTGGCGAATTGGATGTTTAGGCTAATATGCCCCTTAATCAAAATAAATGTCAATTGATCCTTTGACGTATAATTTTTTTTTATTCATTTGTCGACCTTAAAACGAAAAAATGTATGTCGCTTTAGTAATTTTTCTTTGGTCTATATAAATGTTATTACATTTTTTTTGCCATTCAAATTTATTTGTTTTATTTTTTCTAAGTAATCAGTCTGTTATAGACACAAAGTCTGTTTCAAGAATCTATGATAGCCGTTATTGTAAGGACATAATTATTTCCAATTGCTAAAGACATTTTTTCTATAAAAATGTGTTTGTAAAATGATATGATATAAAAATTGTAAGATTATTTTTTTATAATATAAATATTTTTTTTCTGTACACAGCTTTTTGTTGTAAATAATAGATACGTTAGATAAATGTTACCCATGATTATTATGTATTAAATATTATGTACAAGCCTATATAAATATAAACATAAAAAAATCAATGTATAACAAGTTAAATCTAATGTTTGCAAAAAAAATATGTATGTGAATATTTTGAGTAATTTTTGGGTATTTAAATAACATACTTTGGTCACTACTTATCTGTGTAGTTATTTATTTTATATTTTTTTGAAAACAAAATTTATTATTTTGTTTATAAATATTTACTCTTAAGAGTCAGTCATTAATGTAATATTATTTTTTAAATACTAAATAATATATATAGTCTGCATCACACGAAATCACATGTATATTTTATATATAATACTTATTATTTTAAAAAGTCACATATTATTTTATAATTTAGTATTATTTTTGGGTTGAAATATATAATTACATATTTTTTTCTTATGTAGCGCGAAGTTTTGAAAAAGAATTACTTGGAATTATAAAAAATACCATGATTTTAGGAATGCTTGTACCTATTTATCAAAGTATGTGGTACCTACCTACAATTTTTTGCAATATTTTTTTTTGCTGAATAGCAATTTTTAATTTCATTGAGATCTTTAAAATAAATAACTATTTTTTATTATGTTTTTGACATTTTTGTTTTGATATATTTTTTTGTTTCGAATATCGTTGACATTGGAAGATGTGTAAATCCAACGAGGTAATTGAATAATACTTTTATTTATTTTTATTAATTTTTTGTCTTTTTTATTTATTTATCCAAACAGTCATATGAAAAAAATGACACAATGTATTTAAATTATTATTTATCATGTTGTTTTTTTCCTCTTTGATTTGAACAATGTATCACTGATTATTATGATTTTGAAATAAACTTATTTAACGAATTATTCCTAACTTGGCATACTTGCAGTTTATATTTTCTATGCATAATATTGCTAAAAACATTGTTCTGTCACTAATTTATTTTTACATTACTTTTCTAAAAAAAAACTATTTTTAGTCAAATTTCTTTGTAATAAATACATTTTATAGATTTATAAGAGTTGTCTAATATTTTTTTTTTGTTTTATTTATTTACATCTATTACTATTTATTAAAATTGTTCTTTGTCTGTTGAGGTTTGGTTTTCGTTTATACCTACTCTTTTTTTCTATATTTTGTAAATTGTTTGCAATTAAAAAATACTTTTAAAAAGTGTAAAATAGATGTTACAGCATAGAGAGGAAGAGGAAAAATGTAATGTAGTAAATAGATTGTTTAATAAATCAAATAAAAATCTGTTGAAATACATATTTTTTTTTTATCTCTCAATAGCTTATATTATTTGATAGTCCTATCTATACATATTTATATTTCGATTGTCTCTGCATAGATTATCTCTGGAGTAAATTTACTTCCACTTTAAAAATAAAATAATACATGATACTTGTTGATGCTCTATCGATGATGTGAATGAATTTTATTTATTAATTTTGAAACTTAAATCACTCATTATTTAAGTATGAGATAGCTGCTTCACTAGAATAAATCTGTTCTGAAGCAGTTATTTATGAAGTTGCAATATACATGAATAAAAAAATATAATATACTAGCGGACCCGACAGACGTCCTGCACGAACGTTGGCTCGCTTGTTATTAGCTGCTTTGGCAAACTTAAAAATGGACCTTATAAAAAGCACGAAAACACGGAAACACGGCACATGGGTGTATACCCACATATCTGTCCGTGTATTTGTTGTCTGTTATAGATTCGATTACCCGGCCCTGATGGGACACCAGAAAATGTACAAATAACTTAATACTTTCATAAAATATTAAAAATATTAAATCAAATACTGCAGACAGCGTTGAGAAAAACATCAAGTTTTAATGGCATACTTAACCAACATTGCATTATATTATGACATATCGAAAGCAATGTTACCACTATTCAAAATGCATATTCCGAAAATATTTATAACGATTGATATTTTTATTATTCTTTATTATAAAATTGTATAAAATTCCTTTTTGTGAATCTAAACCATTCAGGGACTGAAAAACACATAAACGCACACAAAAAGATTCATCAAATTTGATTCAGCCGTTTAGTAGGAGTTCAGTGACATACACACGTACGGAAGAATTATATATATAAAGATAAATAAAGAAGTTTTATGCGCATCTCATGGGTCGATAGAGTCTCTGATGAAAGAGTTTTGAAAATGATGGAAAATGAGAGAGAGAGAGAGTTACTGACCACTGTCAAGAGACGCAAAGCCGCATATTTTGTCCGCATAGTCCGTGGTGAAAGATTTTCCTTTCTACAACTTATAGAGGAGTAAATGATAGAGGGAAGATGGAGTATGGGGCGTAAAAGAATATCTTGGCTTTAAAATCTCAGGCAGCGGTTCGGGATTCAAAAAGATAAAGAAGATTAATATAAAAAAACTCATATTTTACACTAACTAAAATGTTAAAGAATAAACACAGTTCGAAATCATAACTGAAAGCGGTCATAATCAACCCAACCAAAATTAAAATATCAAATGATGAACTCTGTGTTTATTTATTTATTTTATTTTATTGAGAACACTTACAGACACTGATAATGGCATACAAGAAAGTATATCTTACAAATTTAATATATTGTCAATATCCTATCGAAAGTGAACACGACTTACAAAGTTTATTAATATTTTTCACAAACATATTAAAGCATCCGAGTTAAAAACAGTAGAAAAAAATAACTTGAAAACGAAGACATAATTTTTGAAAACCTATACAATGTTTAAATCATAGAATTATAATACTATAATTATTATTCTATGGTTTAAATATAGAAACATAATATAAGTATATAAAAATAAAAAGTAATGAAACATGTGTATATAACGATAAAAAGTAATGAAACATGGCCTTGCACACAGCACATCAACAACAATACTTGTTACCTATCAGTCATAATATATGGATCTTTTCAACTCAATGGGACAAAAAATAGACTATAATGATGCTTGTAAGAAATTTTCTCCACATTTCTAAGTATTCTCTTTCCACGTGATTTACCTAACATATATTTGTTTCATATAAATTATTTATGTAAATGAATATATATATCAACAACAGCAAATAACAAAAATAAATACTATCACAAATACGGTGTATTCAACAATAACCACTTAAATAATTCATAATTAAAATTATAAATAAAATCATTTGTAATTATGTACCAAAGTAGTCAACTAGTCACATTTCTATGGTACTGAAATGAAAAATCGCGTCAGAGATTGGATTGATGACATTATATAGGACCTGCCCCCATAGACAACGCGTCATTTAGCTCAAGAAAAGATAACTCAATGTATGGAAGTGACTGTTGCCAGTCACTTCCATACATTGAGCTATATTTTCTTGTTTCTTTTCTTGAGCTAAATTACACGTTGTCTAGGGGGGCTGGTTGATCTATTTTGTGTAAGCTATACCTCCATGATGTTCTTTGACGTGGTGATTGTAAGTGCACAATACTGAGATTGTGTGCTTATTGAATGTGGAACGGGAACTATCACCTGTTCTTTAATTGCATAATATATTGTCACTAAAAATTGAAAACTGCTAGCCCTAGAACAGGATTTCCTAGTTGGGCAGCAGTAATCTTCTTGTTGTTGTCATTGTAAATATGGCGTGATTAAAAATAAATAAAATAAATAGCGAGTAGATAATATGGTGCATATTAAAATAATAAAACCCTTCGACTAGATAAGACAGTAATTGTAATTTATTGCCAAACTCTAAAAAATAAACTGGGGGCGTTCCGATCTCTAATTGAAGTTTATTATTATTTATTTGTTTATTTCAGTTTAGAGACCGCACTCTAAATATATTCATGGGTTTTTAAGTGTGACCAGTTTCATTACAATATGACCCTTTGTAATAAGATGTTTTATTAAACTACGATCCTTTTTTGCTTAATGCATTCAACAAAACCGCCCCCTCATTCAGATTTTATTGCGGGCCTATTGTTGATTCCTCGTTTCTATTATACATGGGTCTCGATATATTTATTAAAAAAAAGTTCCCACATTAAGCACAGGGTCAGCTTTGCGTAATCAGTATTATTTAGAATTTTCTCTTGAGAGAACTGTAAATTATAATTCACAGAATATTTGGCAGATCCGTTGAACGGCCTGCTCATCGGGAAGAATAGCCTTTTTAGAAATCGACTCAAATCTTTCTGGGTTGTTTCTGAGCTATCTAGCCCTAGAAGAGGACTTCCTTGTTGGGCAGCAGTAATCCACTTATTGTTGTCATAGTAAATATGGTGTGATAAAAGGTAAATAAATAAAATATCTTCACCGATTTAACAGTGCCTCCTCGGCCTCATGTCAGTTCTGTCAGTACCCGGACCAAACTTCGGAACATATCCTGTGGGATTGTTGCCATCAAATGGTGTCCTCTTATAGATCGGAGCTCCTGGTTGCTGTCCATGGTCCTCTTTAATGAACTTTTTGGTGTCTTATTATTGGTGAATTCCCAATAAGTTTTTTTTTCCAGAGATCTTGGTCACACTTCAGATGCTCTTCATTTAAAAAGATCTAATGTCAATGACAGTCCACGAGTGTGAATCTTCTACCGTTTCACATTCGATAATTGTACTTTTTGCACTATGGTGCAAAGAACTTTTTTTTTTAAATAATGAATATGTCCTTGTAACAAGTAAGTACATATACATCCTCATAAATTCCCTAACTAAGTATAAATGCTTGAACTATAGGCGAACGAAATCGGTCGTGGCTGGATTTTAGCTCGCGACTACAGGTTCACTAACCCAGAGCGCCTAACATCGGCCACCACCCATCTATTTTATAATTTCTAATCTAGAGGACTTCATGGACTACTCTTCGTGCTCTCTATTTTTTGTCGCTCACTTAGCGTTCTGTGAAGGGGCCGTTTACATTCCCCATAAGCAGAGCGGGTAGAGGTGGCAACAGCAATATTTTCTCTATGTTGCTCTACGGTGCAGAGGAATATAGGACGCAACAAAGTCAGAGAGAAAGACGATTGATATCTTCAAGATGCGCTTAAGGATAATATGGTCAGAATTTATAAGACATGTGTTAGACCAATCATGACATATGCGGTGGAGACAAGAGCCGACACAACCAGAACCAAAAACCTCCTACAAACATCTTAAATGAAGGTTTTAAGGGCTATCATAGGGAAGACGCTTAGGGACAGAATTCGCAATGACGACATTAGGCGGACCTGTGAGACCGAGGACATCATACGATGGAGTAGAGCTAGGAGAAGATTCTGGAGGGACCATGTCAATAGGATGGACGCATTTCGAATTCCATCCATAGCGGCAAACGAAATCCCACCAGGGCATCGCCTCTCCGGAAGACCGCCGAAGAGGTGGAGGGATAGCTGGACCTCAGCTTCACAGGAATAGCTTTCTCGAAAAAACAAATCTACGATCTAATATAAGAAGAAGAAGATGCGGTGTTGGCGGAGAATGTTGCAAATAGCACGGACTGCAATGAGGACCAAACTACTTAATTCTGCTGCGAGGCACCGGCTTAGAATAGTACTTCCACTATTTTCTAGTATCATCGTTTTCAGGTGTCCCGTAAGCGCCGGGTAATCGAAAATACAACAGGCAACAATAACATATCACATAATTTAGCAATGAGGTTCACCACACACTCTAAATGTAGTGAATTTTTAGGTGAGACGAGACTAGTGTGTGGGCATACACACATGTGTCTTACTACCTTTTATAAGGTTATGCACACCCGCACACCTGTGGCTAATTACCCCACATTATCATACCATATGCCGTGATGGTATGGTATGTTTTTACTACATATTTGTTAAAGCAGGACTAACGATTCGCTTTTTTACTCCTCACTAACCCAAGGGAATATAGTGGGGAGTTATGATTTCGCAATTTTTAAGGGTATTTTTTATTGAAGATTATCAACAAGTATCATGCTGAGATTGTATTCTAAAAGTTTCATCACAATGTATCTGTGTGTGTGTGTGCTATGTGCTATGTACGGCATGTTCATTTCACTTTATCGATTATAAACTAAAATCTACTAAAGTACTCTTTCGATTCTTTTCAAATTTTGCAAATATGTATATCTAATATAAGCTTAGATCCAATTAGATTTTGAAGGATATCTGAATAGTGCTTCTCATTTTTTTAACTGTCAAATATTTCAAAGTCACCCGAAGCTCAGGAAATTTAATTTTTGAAATTTTTATTTTCAAATTGATAAAAAGGCACATCACTTTCATAAAATGGCATTGAAGAGTTATCAAGTGTTCATAATAAAATATTTAAATAAAAAATAACTAATCAAACTCATTTCATGATATTAGAATAATTTATAGAATGACTTGTTAGTGAGGAGTTTATCGTTGACCACAACCCACTCGTTTTTAAAAGGTCTGATCAGCCAATCAACTGCCTAGTTGACATATCAACGTCAGAGTAATAGGCATGATGACTAATTTTGAGAAACTATCTCACGATGTTTTTACGCATCCACTGTTTTCATATATATATACATTTCTACATAAAATAAAGGTTTAGTAGCAAAAATTGCCATTTCAAAATCCAATTTGACATTTACGTCAAAAAACGCTTGCAGTGTAATGGCGTCCGTCGGAGCTGACGGTGACGTCACGGTTTCGTAAACCGCATATCACTACTATATGTACTATATGTATTCTAAGACGATTTGTGCATTTAAAATAAATTCAAAAGTGCATAAGTGTTGTGCGGTCCGAAAATGTACAAACACATCGAAAAAATTACTTACTGAGGTAGTTGTTTTCGTCCCACGCGAATATAAACGAGAAATAAGTGGTTAAATTTAGCACGGCGAGACCCAGAAAGTGTATTTTATTAAGTATGCGTTTACAATGAAATACAGTATTTGTTCCCCCACTTTTAGCTCTCAATACTATAATTCATTTACAAAATATTTACCATTAATAAGGCAATAAGCATAAAAAGAACTTCATGAATGTCCAAACGTCAAAATACGCCATCTTAAGTTTCCCGCGTATTAGGCATTAGGCCTGAGTAACACCACTGCGTTACGCCGCTCAATTGCATCGACCCAGTTCACTGCGCCGGATGTGTTAAGTCACTCCTTCGAAATGTATTGACTCACGGCGCAGTGAGTCGTGAGTGCTAGACCGGGAGAATGCGAACAGTGTTAGAGTATTGAGTTGCTTGCTTTTTAACCGACATACCTACATACTTACTAAATAAACAACGTAATAGACAATAACATGAAACTAGCTTACCTTAGCACAGGCCATGCCTAGTGAAGGGGCTAGTAACAAAGATACAAACAAAAAGAAATTGCTTAAACTATGTAAGCACCAGTGAAATAATAAAATGATATTTATTGAAATGAAATAACTTATATTTACTTTGTATGTTTACTACTAATAATAATAGTTACTTTTATTTAGAAGTAAAAAATACAAAATTAATACATCTAGTATAAACAAAAATATATAATTTTTTTGATACATTCTAATCCCGAAAAGTGCCGAATTAAAGCGTTTCCCGATTAAGTGCCGAAGCAAGTCTGAATTTCCCGAAATCGGTAACACTGGACGTGGACCTAGAATATCGTGACGTCATGCGCTCTGATTCGTTCTGATTGGCGTTTCTCATAAAATGGCGGTCTATAATATTTTGTATTTTTATTTTAATAATATTAATATTATTCACTCTTTTAAAATGAAAATAAATACATTTTTTTAAATCTTTATAACCTATTTTATTTTTTAAAATCATAATGTCAATGATTTTTTCTTACTCTCATCACGCCTATTCACTGCGCCGGGTCATTAAGCTAGTTAAAAAATAATAATAAAAGTATAATATGCAGGTATTGTATTTTATATAAGCAAAGATTATTATTGTATTCATTATATTTCATGTACCTACATGTTTAAAAATATCACAACCTTCCCGATTCTACTTTTAAAAGTAGAATCGGGAAAGTAATAGTATGTCGGTTAAAAAGCAGGCAACTCAATACCCTAACACTGTTCGCATCAAGGTTCGCATTCTCCCTGTCTAGCACTCACGACTCACTGCGCCGTGAGCCAATACTTTTCGAAGGAGTGAGTTACATAACACACCCGTCGCAGTGAACAGAATCGACGCAATTGAGCGGTGCAACGCAGCTTTACACATGTCATGTCTACCGCAGTACCGCGTAGGTATGCTTTTAGTTTATGAACACATAATGTAGAGAGAAGAAGGAACATATTTTATCGATTTTGGAGATGTAAGTTGTATTTAAATTATAGATAAATGAAGTACTTATAAGCATAGAATAATAAAAATACGCTTATACATATGTAAGTTTTTACCTTTCTAAATTCTGATGAGCAAAAGTCTTTTTTCGATGCAAAGTAATTTCATATATATTGTATTGAAACTGTGACGTCATAATATTTTGATTCACTCTGATTGGTGTTTCTCATAAAATGGCGGACTTACATATTTTGTATTTTTATTTTAATAATATTAATATTATTCGCTCTTTTAAAATGAAAAGAAATGTATTTTTTCAAATCTTTATAACCTATTTTATTTTATAAAATTAAAATTTCAATGATTATTTCATACTGTCATCACGCCTATTCATATACTAGTTGCATGTAACACATGAGATCCTACTGTCGATAGCGATAGTATGTTTAGTTGAAGAATACGAAAATAAATGAAAAGTTCCAAAATTGAAATTCAGAAAAGAATATTTCGAACTGTTTCATTTCTGTACATTGACATCTGGCGATGAAAAATTAAATCTTTATTGTATTTTGAGTTGAATATACGTAACTTTTCAGAGTTATCATTTATGAAGATAGTGAAGTTAACTAAGTACTTTTAAAGAAAACATGTATTAATCATACATATGTACATCACTTGCACAATAGTGCAATATATCCGTATCTATGGGTGCATCAAATGTATCGGCTCGTTAGCTCAATAGGTCAGAGCACCGCACTCACATTAATATCGCGGAGGTTGAAGGTTCAAATCCTTCACGGGCCAATCATTACTTTTTATTTTACACTTGCACAATGGTGCAATATATCCGTATATATGGGTGCAATAAATGTATCGGCTCGTTTGCTCAATAGGGCAAACCTAAATTTTTATTTTACACAAAAAACGAACTTACGGATGTAACATTTTCAAAATATCAATGCAATAATAAAATAAATGAATAAATCATTGTAAATTATATTTTTTGATACCTATGTTAAAACTGCCAGATTTTAATTTTTTAGGCAAATAAGGGAAGGTATGTTTTTTAAAAACTAGTTGCATGTAACACATGAGATCCAACTGACAAATACAAAAGAAATACAATATAAAATAAATAAAAAACAGACCAATTACTTTTGTCCACAGATGACAATCACAATATACAAGTAGGTACACATATTACAACGTTTAATAAGTAAGAATATAATCAAAATAAATAAAAATATTATTAGAAGTAGAATTAAAATGTTAATAAAAATCATTGCATGTTTGCCGGTGATGGGAAATAAAGGGAAGAGGAAAATAAAAATGAAAAAGGATGGGAAAAGGATTAAATGTGCCTACTATGATATAAGAATAAAAAAAAAAAAAATAGGTACAAAAATTAAAAATGTTCACGCCACTATGCATCTATATAAAGAGTTTTTGTAGCAGTTATTGCTAGCAGTGAATATATCAGAATGTGGTATATTACCCGATAGGTTGACATTATAGAAATGACATGCCCTTTTGATAAATTCGAATAATTGATAATTTTTATAGTCTATGGCGATAGTATTTATAATTTATTGAAGAATACGTACCAAAATATATAAACATTTTTTTTATTAAGTTCACAATAACATATACAAAATATAAAACAAACAAACTATATAGAAAAGATGCACAGTAAGACAAAACATATTTACCCTTTACTAGAGTGCAAGCACTCGTGTGTAAAGGAGACAATTTAATACAGAATACACAAAATATTATACATACATAATTATTATCTATACAAAAAGAAGTTAATATAATTTACATATCAGTCAAATAATAAGTTTGATTTATTCTTTTAATTTATTTTTTTAATTTATTTTACATAAACACAAATTAATAAATATGCGACTGGCCCGAGATAAAACTGAATTAGAAATTGATCAGGGGGGCAAGCCTGGTTCAACCGGCGAAATCAAAACCCTCACGATTACCCATATCATGGATATAATTATTATATGGAGTTCTTTAATATCTTTAGATGTCATAGAACTCCATGTGATAATTATATCTATGATATGGTTAATCACTAGGGTTTTGATTTCGCCGATCGGACCAGACTTGCCCCCCTGGTTGTGATTGGTGGGGGTTTATATATGCTACCTTTTTTACCCTCAAAATTTTCATATTTTTAAACCGAGATCTATGATAGATGGCCAAAACTAGTATTTTATATGTTTTTTTAGGTTATTATAAGTATTCAAATAAACAACTTAAAGGACTCCTTTCATAAGTGGATTCGAAAAAAAAATTGTAGGGCCCAGCCTACTGATCATTGCAACGGGGAATGGAAGGAAGATATTTAAACTTATTTATTTTTATTTTATCTTTAATTACCTAAATAAAAATTGTAACTTCAAAAATACCAATAAATTTAGAACGGGGAGTACCTATCGGTTATAAAATAAGAATATGTGAATTATCAATTGATGTTTTCTGACAATTGTTAACACAAACTTCAAAATACAAGTAGAATCTATCTTCAAATTGTGTGTGAAATTTATAGCTTGGCAAACACATCCCATCCATCTATGTTTTGTGTGCTTTTATATATTTTTTTCTTACAATGATATATGAAATGAACCACGCGGCCACAGTTAGGGAAATGCAATATAATGTTTACACAAATATAATAAAATTATCACAAATTTCACATAAATCCTTCGAGGCACGCGATAAATAATTCATTGCTAAATACTAGAAAAGGGGTCCCATTGTGATCTAGGATAGTTACACATTGAAAGGGGGGGTTGAAATATAGACACTGTAATATATATTACAGTAAACATGGATATACTAGTTGCAAAAGGAACTTTACATTATATATCTTTAGAATATATTAAAAAAAACATTTGATTTTTGTTAATTATGATAAACCTCACGAATATACTCGATTGTGCAATAATTTAAAGACACATAAGCTTTTTTACTCCTCACTACCCCAAAGGGATATAGTGGGAAGTTATGAATTTGCATTTTTAAGGCTATTTTTTTATTCTAGATTTTAACTAGTATCATGCTGAGATTATAATTAATGTTTCGTCACAATGTATATGCATTGTGTGTGCTGTATACTATGCGCTATGTACAGGGTGTTTATTCTACTTTATCGATTATAGACTAAAGTACTCATTTGAGTTTTATCAAACTTCGCAAATTTGTATTTCTAATACTCCCTTAGACCGCATTAGATTTTGATGAATATCTGATTAGTACTTCTCAATTCTTTTAACTGTCAAATATTTCAGTGACCCCAAGCTCGGGAAACTTAAAAAATTTGAAAATTGCTAAAAATTATATTGAAATATTTGAAATATTTGAAAAAAATATTTGAAAATTGCTAAAAATGAACATCAATTTCATTTATTGGTATTGAAGAATTATCAATCTTTTTTAGTAAAAAAAAAAATCAAAAATTAATTATAAACTCGTTTCATGAAAATGAAGAAAATATTTTAAACTCGGAAGCAAGGGGTATAGCGTTGGCCAAAACCCACTCGTTATAAATAGTCCAACTGTCGAATCGTTCATGAGAATTCAATTCTCTGAATGAATCGACATTATTAAGCCAAGATGCGTGTACGAAGGAAAATTTTGTATGGCGTAGTGGACTTATTGCATGCTAATAACACCAACTAGGGGCTTCGCAGCATATATGTTCCCATACATGGATTTACTCAGAATTCGGAGTAGAACATTTTATGTGAGTTTTGTGTGTCTGTGTGTGTGTCTGTCTGTCCCCCCCTTATAACTTTTGATCCGCTCAATTTACAGAGCCCAAAATTTCAAAATATATAAACACTTATAAGCCTACAAAACTTTTATACTCAGAATGGTGAATTTTTGTTTCAGTTCTGAGGTTTTCAACTTTTGAATTTTTGGTTTATTTTTCCATATATCTCAGAAACCGTAAAAGCTAGAACGCTGAAAATTGATACAAACATAGACAAATACAAAAACTCAAATAAGTTTTTCCAAAAAATTCCAGGGTTTCTCAAACATTTTTTATTAAGAAAAATATTTTTTTAATGATAAATTTATGAGTTTAACTGCCTATATTTCCAAAGTTTTTCAAAATATCGAAAAAAGCCGAAACACCCCAATTAGATAATTTAATTTTCTATAAAAAATATTCAAATTGTAGGAGTACATCTCAAATATTTTTTAACAATTTTTCTAAAAATTGAATTTAGTGACGACATTGCTTCATACAATTTGTATGGCTGTCGTCTATACACAATATCTAAGAATATTTAATAGTTTGATACTTCATCTCCAAACATACATATATACCATCATGCTTTTTTTCATATTCTGGGTAGGAAAAAAGGACCTACCTCCATACTATCCTATCTTGACATACATACCTACATTTGTTGTATAGAAAACCAAATATCTTAAAATATTAAATAATTTGTATTTATGGGTTTTTTGTTTGGTACTTATTGAATATTTTTATTATTGCATATGCGCAAACATTGGATTTTTTTCCCTGTCTGGAGTCAAAGATATTTTTTAACAGATTTTTAATTATCTCAATAGAGACGAAGTTGGAATATTTATTGTAGGAGAACCGGGAAATCAAGGCACCTACAGGGCTTACGACCTGTCATCGGCTGGTTTACGTGATCACTTTATGCGCTTGCGCAACGTTCACCAATTATGCCTTTTAATGAGATCCCTATCAATTCAATTTTGAAAGTTCTATATATTGTAATACTGAAATTCTTTTCGCTTGAAAATAAGGAATTTTTACTACAGCCATCTATGGGTGAAATTATGAACAACAATCTTATTATTTTTATTTATTTTGTTGGAACGCCATCTATTGAGAGAATTGGTTTTTTGTAAATAATTGAGAACAAAACCAATTCTCTCAATAGATGGCGTTCCAACAAAATAAATAAAAATAATAAGATTGTTGTTCATAATTTCACCCATAGATGGCTGTAGTAAAAATTCCTTATTTTCAAGCGAAAAGAATTTCAGTATTACAATATATAGAACTTTCAAAATTGAATTGATAGGGATCTCATTAAAAGGCATAATTGGTGAACGTTGCGCAAGCGCATAAAGTGATCACGTAAACCAGCCGATGACAGGTCGTAAGCCCTGTAGGTGCCTTGATTTCCCGGTTCTCCTACAATAAATATTCCAACTTCGTCTCTATTGAGATAATTAAAAATCTGTTAAAAAATATCTTTGACTCCCGACAGGGAAAAAAATCCAATGTTTGCGCATATGCAATAATAAAAATATTCGATTACTTACACATTGGTACAAGTAGGTAAATAAGACAAAAATGACCTTATAAGTCTGGCGCAATTCAGGGGTGACTTCTATGCGAAAAATGCATTGTCACCTCAGATATAAGAATTGTAGCTTTCATTATTTACAAAAAACCAATTCTCTCAATAGATGGCGTTCCAACAAAATAAATAAAAATGATAAGATTGTTGTTCATAATTTCACCCATAGATGGCTGTAGTAAAAATTCCTTATTTTCAAGCGAAAAGAATTTCAGTATTACAATATATAGAACTTTCAAAATTGAATTGATAGGGATCTCATTAAAAGGCATAATTGGTGAACGTTGCGCAAGCGCATAAAGTGATCACGTAAACCAGCCGATGACAGGTCGTAAGCCCTGTAGGTGCCTTGATTTCCCGGTTCTCCTACAATAAATATTCCAACTTCGTCTCTATTGAGATAATTAAAAATCTGTTAAAAAATATCTTTGACTCCCGACAGGGAAAAAAATCCAATGTTTGCGCATATGCAATAATAAAAATATTCGATTACTTACACATTGGTACAAGTAGGTAAATAAGACAAAAATGACCTTATAAGTCTGGCGCAATTCAGGGGTGACTTCTATGCGAAAAATGCATTGTCACCTCAGATATAAGAATTGTAGCTTTCATTATTTACAAAAAACCAATTCTCTCAATAGATGGCGTTCCAACAAAATAAATAAAAAAAATAAGATTGTTGTTCATAATTTCACCCATAGATGGCTGTAGTAAAAATTCCTTATTTTCAAGGGAAAAGAATTTCAGTATTACAATATATAGAACTTTCAAAATTGAATTGATAGGGATCTCATTAAAAGGCATAATTGGTGAACGTTGCGCAAGCGCATAAAGTGATCACGTAAACCAGCCGATGACAGGTCGTAAGCCCTGTAGGTGCCTTGATTTCCCGGTTCTCCTACAATAAATATTCCAACTTCGTCTCTATTGAGATAATTAAAAATCTGTTTGGTACTTATTCTTCAACTATACATATTATCGCTATCGACAGTTGGATCTCATGTGTTACATGCAACTAGTATGAAAAACACAGATGAAAAATAATCCAAGTTCACAAATAGTCACGTTAAAATACATCGTTTCTCTGACGTTCTCCTAAATAAAACAAAATTGTGGGACCTTGACCCAATCTCCCCTAAAGTTGATTGAGGTAAATAAACCACCCCTATGGTGTTACAAATAGTTATACAAGGGTAAAATACACCACATTTGGCGATAGTTAAGGACCTATAACCGCACAAGTTAGCAGGGAGTGTAACTAATTGACACCACGCAGAAACACATTAGAATCTGTTCAAGTTGCAGGCTTGTGTTTTTTTTTTGTTTTTTTTTTATTTATTTATAACCATAATAGAATGCAATAAATACAATATAGCAAAACCTTAAATATAATAATGGAATGTATTACATCACTAGGTGAAGCCTGTTCTGGTGTAATACTAACAATAATTACTCAATACATTATTGCTACATACATTTTCAATAAGCAGGGCTACTCTTGATGTTGATTAAAGTTAGATTAAGATCAATGAAATATTACCTTGGTGCATTCCCTTAAATAAGCATAAATGCTTGTGCTATAGGTGAACGAAATCGGTCGAGGCAGCATTAGAACTTGCGACCACTGGATTACTAACCCAATGCGCTAACCACTATGACATCGACCCAAGTTATTAGTACAATTAAAATTGAAATTGAAAATTACTCCTTCTTGACATTTTTAGAAATTAAAAAAATTAATGTTTATGAAACAAGTACTTTTACATTAAGTAGATATAAATTCTTATGCTATAGGTGAAAGAAATCGGTCGTGGCAGGATTCGAACTGGCGACCACTGGATTACTAACCCAAAACACTAACCGCTCTGCCACCACCCACCGTCTCGCTTCATTCGTACATGCATCGTATCATTCACGCTCTTCTGTTATTCTTAATTCTAACGTCTCAATCTTTCAAAATTACATTTATATGATCGTGCAGACTTTTCCTTAGCTGACCTTTAGTTTTCGTACCTTTTTTATCATCCTTTATCCTTTTTCCGGTATTAGAACTGTAGATGTTAAAAATTTTGTCAAAAAAAAGCTAAATATCATATTCATAATTCATTACATTAGCAAAAAAACATTTATAAGATTAAGGAGTTCAAGGAGTAGGAAATAGGATATGGCAAAGAATCTGGGATGGACTATGAAGATAATTAATCATATGTATATTTCAATATACAAATGATTAATTTTTTAGCTGTGAGGCACCGGCTTAGAATAGTGCTTCCACTCTTTTCTATTATTGTTTTCGAGTGTCCCATAAGAGCCGAGTAATCGAAAATACAACAGGCAACAATAACATCTCACATAGTTCAGCAATGAGGTTCACCACCCATTCTGAATGTAGTGCCTTTTTTGGTGAAACGAGACTGGTGTGTGGGTATACATAGATGTGTTGTTCTCCCTTTTATAAGGCAATGCACACCCGCACACCTTTCGCTGGTTACCCCACATTGTGGGATATGCCGTGATGGTATGAATGAATGAATGAAAGAACTGTGGAGAAGCTGTATCGCACTGCACAGAACAGGGAGGCTTTCTCTATGGTGGTCGTCAACGTCGGGGAGACCTGATATGACACAAGAAGAAGAAGAATCCTTTTTTTCTTATTCTATCATACATCATTTCAGCACACATTCGTCTCAGTGACATCATTCAAACCGCGCTAATTCTACTTTCATGCGTCTTCTGCCATGTCCATGTCTCACTATCGAACATTAGAGTCGGTACAACGATGCCATTGTGTACCGCGAGCTTTGTAAATAGTAAGTAAGGCCCAAAAAGTATTTTTTTCCCGCTACTTCCACCACCACTCGCTCTGCATATAGGAATTGTAAACGGCCCCTTCACAGAACGCTACATGAGCGTCCAAAAAAATTCATAGCACGAAAAGTAGCTCATGGAATCCTCTAGATTAGCAATCTCGGCACCATAGTACAAAAAGAACTATCGACGAATGTGAATAGAAGATTCACACTCGTGGACTGCCATTGACTTTATCTTTTTAAATGTAAAGCCTTAAAGGTGTGACTAAGATCTCTCTAAAAAAAGTAAACTTAATGGTAATCAACATACAGTAAAGCACCATAACTATGACAGAACTTTTTGAAGGCTATAAAATTGTTCTTCGAGATCACAATATCCGCATCACCAATGAGACCTTGAAGAGGCCCACGGCCAGATAAAAAGTATTATAAACATTCTAAGGAAATTAATTTAATAGTTTGTATTTTCTTTGTGTAATTCTGAAAGGGCATTGGGCAGTTGAGGAAACTTTAACCAGGTATTTGAATATTATATTATTAGTTTTCAGACAGTAGGCTTTTTGTTGTTTCACCAACCCCCTCTGTGGAGCGGAACATTCAAGTTTTTGATTGTGTTTAACCCCAAGAGTGATGGGAGCCAGCCGATACTAAACAAATAATAATTTATGATGTAGGGTCAAACTAATACAGAATGGCATGCGGTCACAGAGACTTGTATATACATCATGGCAGCATGCGGACCCAAACAATAATAATATCACAGTTCATGTCGATAGAATGGATCGATTGAGTGGTCGTGTTTTATAAACCCACATACCCATCGAACTGACGAACCCAACAAATTTTCAAATGCCATATCGGAATTTAATTTGTTGAATTACAATACAAAAGTTTTGAACGATGTGTACACTCTGGAAATGAACAAATCAGAAACACTTAGGATTGAAACAGTACAATGAAACTTCTACTTTTAGTGATAGTATTTTGCTAACACAATGATTTAGTTTTTTTCTTCTTGAGTATTAAATTTTATTAGGTTTAAAAACAAACCGATAAACCAGCCGTTATAGCTGGCTGCCTCAGGGACACTGTCTGGAAAAACAAACATATGCTCACGAAAGTAAAACCAGAATTCACAAAACGTGCGTAAGACCCATAATGACCTATACCATCGAAGCCAGAGCCGATACCTTCAGAACAAAAAATCTCCTCCGGACAACTGAAATGAGGACACTGCGCTCCATAGTGGGCGTAACACTCGTGGATAGAGTCCGGAACGAGGATATAAGAAGGAGATGCGATGTAGACGACATCATCCGCTGGGGTAGAGGGCGAAGGTGTCAATGGAGAGACCACGTCGAGAGACACGACTACCCAAAATTGTAGAGCAAGGGGTCCCCACCAGCAAAAAGATGGAGTGACAGCTGGTCATCCAGATCACAAGAGGCAGTCTCCGACTGAAAAAACAAGCCCTCGGCCTAAAACCAGAAGAAGAAGAAGAGTATTAAATGTTTACAATGATTCATAATATATTTGGAGGAGGAAAGTACGATCCGCAGCACTTGATCATTCAGAACAACAGAGAGAATCTAAGATATGTTGACAGTTGTCAGAAAGCAAATATCCTTGCTCGGCAACATGCAAGACCTGACAACATATTGGAATGAATAGCGAGGAACCGTTTCGAGATACCCAGAACAGAGAAGCGTACTCTCGTGTGAGAGACGAATAAAATTGCATTGTATTGTTTGATGTTGGCAATATATTCGAGATAATTTGCTGGGAATTTTCGTGACAATCATAGTTTAAGAAATGAAACAATGTAACAACATTAATTTTCGCAAAATATTATAATGGGTTCGCCCAAAACTTAAATTTTCCGAATAAAAGATCCAGGGTAAGACCAAAGCGCAGATGGCAAGAAGTTGTCAGGTAGGATATGCTAAGCAACGAATTGACCACAGAAAATGGGCAGAACCGAGGATAGTAGAAGCATAAGTCGCAAAAGCAAACACTACAATAATGAGAGATTGAGAGACATGCTGAGAAAAAAAATCATGATTTACACTTCCTTTTTAAAATATCCTCGAAAAATGAAATATTCGTTTAAATTGAAAACGATTTCTGAACTATTTTATACTGAAATTGATGGGAATGGCATCGTTGATTTTCACATTTTTGTACATTTTTCTCTTCGGAAGCTATGCCTCTTGAGATAGAGAGATTCAGCTGTCCCTCCATCTCTTCGGAAGTCTTGCAGGCAGGGGGACTTCGTTGGCTGCTGTAAAGATATATTCCTGATCATAAACACCCAGATTGCACATCCACAGCTGGATCAATTAATCAATCAATGCAAATTTGACATTTTCAACTGTTTCATTATAAAGTAGGTATAATGTTTTGATCTTTGTAGTTGTAAAAAGAATGGAAGAAACTAGGCTCGCCAGCTTTGCTGCAAATAAAACTCCTGAAGGTGAAAGTCTGCGTAGAAAACCACCAGAAAGATGAAAGATATTTGGTCATCCGCGTCCCAGGAATGAACCGAAGGAAACTGACTAATACAAGAATCTAATATAAGATGTACCTAAAACAAGAAAAAGTTGAAAAAAAATTGATTTACGCAGTTTACACTATAAATTGCCAGTTAATTGTTTCAAATGTAATAATTTATATTAACGGTCTAATGATACATTCGTATACAAAATAATAATTATTCTCTAAACCTAGATATTTCAATGATTTATATATTGCCTGTAATGTTTATTTACATAGTTTTACGGCAGTAGGCGTGCCATGTTTTTAGGTCAAATCTAAAGGATACGAATTTTACTGCGTAGATAAATTTAATATATATTGGTTTGTAAAAACGAATTGGTTGTGGCTAACACTAAACTCTCCACTGCAAAAGTAATATTATATTTAACATCAAATCAATTAAATTCTGCTACGACCGATTTCGTTCACTTATAGTACAAGTATGTAAATGGCTCAACATCAATTTGCTTTTAGAGCACCGACATCATTCAATCGGCTTCCGTTGGAACTTAAGGTAATAAAATATAAAAATAAATTTAAAAAGGATATTACAGAACATCTTTTAAACAAAATCATAAATATAAACTTATTACTGGCATGACTTTTTGTAACCTGGCGTGTGATGGAGGGCATACTGAGATAAAAAAGGAAGTGAAATAATGGAAATTTTTCTGTTATATTTTGGGAGTTAAATATTTATATCTATGTAGGTATCTATATTATATTTTATACTTATACTTATAATATATCTATATTTATTTATTTGTTTATTTATATATTTTATATTTATTTTTTTATTTATTTATTAATTAATTAATTAATTTATTTATTTATTTTTATTAATTTTTTTATTTATTTATTTTTTATTTATTTATATATTTATTTATTTATTTTTTATTTATTAATTTATTTATTTACTTATATATTTAGCATAATTTTAACTTTATTCTTACATTATTCACAAATATAAAACCCATTTTACTCCTCACTACCCCAAGGGGATATGGTTACACCTCGCTACTCCTAGGGTATATAGTAGAGTGTTATGAATTCGTAATTTTTAAAGACTATTTTTTATTGCAGATTATCATCTGGTATCATGATGAGATTGTATTCTGAAACTTTCATCACAATGTACATATTATGTGCTAAGTGCTGGAGCAAAGTCGTTTAGAGCCTTAAACACCATCATGAGGCATACCGTATTAGTCTACTCGTTCTGGATATTTCAACCAATGTAGTTCGTTGAGAAGAGGTGTTATGTGACATATTTTGTAAGCTCCATATATCAACCTCGCAGCTGCGTTGAATACTAATATGTATTTGCAATCTATCAAGCTGATGCTTGAACAAACCAGCTTAAAATAGCTTTACAGTAATCCAGCCTTGACACAACAATTGTATTAATATGCGTTTTAGCTTCGATTTTGAGTAAGCTCCAGCAGAAACATAGTCTAGGTGACATTTGCAGGATTAGGAAATACATAACTTAAGGACGAGGAGACCCGGCGGGGCAAGTCCCGTCAAACAATGGAATCAAAACCCTCATGATTACCCATATCATGGATATAGTTATCTTATAGAGTTGTATAATATATTAAGATATTATACAACTCTCTAAGATAAATATATCCAAGATATGGATAATCATATTATCATGGATATATTTATCTTTGATTTCACCGCTTGACCAGACTTGCCCACCTGACCCCACTGAACAGTCTGCACAGTTATTGAGTCGGGATATAGCAAGTCTCAAGGAAATTTATGAAAAGGTATTGTTGCAAAAACCGATTAGTACGGAATAAAAAGAAAAATTCTGAATTACACGACGTATTAATATTTGTCTATTTATGAAGATGCAAGAAAATATTCAAAATAATTATGTAGTGTGATAGTTTCTTCCTTGCATGATTGAGGCAAACGAAAGTAGGTACATATTTACAAGGTGAATACTGTGAATATTAGTTTCACAGTAAGTTCACCTTGCACTTTCACCGTTTACCAATATTTTTACGAATGATGTACATCATATAGAAATTATCTTGTAACTATATTTTAGACATTCAAGAAAAGTGGCCACAGTTGAACCCAATATATTTGCACCAACTATAATCATTCAAAAAATACTGCAAAAGATGTCTGGGTGAGCTGCTTAAAGTTTGAGTTTATATATTATTTAAAAAAAACATCAAATGCAAAGTATATCAAAATATTTTTAATAGATACCATCACTGCATATTTGCATAACCCACAATTTTTTTTTTTTTTATTTATTTATCAAGGAAACATACAGTTTTATTAATAAATTGTAATGGTACAAAATAATAATCAAATAAACCAGCAAAGTTTCCATAAATGGTTAACAATAAGATACTTTATGAAGATAAAGAACATTAGTTGTAGCAGGAGGAAGAATAAACAAGACAGAAATAAATCATAACCTAATAAAAAACATAAATAATAAAATAAATAACCAATTAACCAGTCAAGAAATGAAAAAGAAAACAGTTAATACGTATCCACATATAAGTTAAAAAGAATTCTTTTCACACAATATTATAAAGTTTTCTTTTAAAAGCTGCAAAATCGTCATTTAGAATATCGATTTCAGACTTAATGACAGAATTATACAATTTACACAACGTGGGGTAATCAGCTATAGGCGTGCGGTTTGCATAAAGTTATTAAAAGAAGCACGACAGATGCGTCATTCCCACACACCAATATTTTCTCACCTAAAAAAGCAACATTCAGAATGGGCGGTGAACTTCATTGCTGAACTACGTGGCTTATAGGGCATTCGACAATAATGAGAACAAAAAGTAATGGAAGCAACGGTGCCTCGCAGCATAATGATATCAAAATATCACAACACCTCTTCATAATTAGCTGCACTGGTTGGAGTATTCAGAATGAATGGAATATAAAGTGTGCTTGATGATATAATTTGGCTCTAAACTCTATTAAAGTATACCTTATTATCATCTCGTTATCGACACTTCAAATTATGCATATCGCTAAGAAGAGGTCTTATGTGGCATCACCATATCTTGCATACTTTGCAATATATTGTTCTAATACTGACTAAACCTTTGGACATTAAAAATATGATATATTAATAATAGCAAAAGTCGGCCTTGGGGGCACAGTTAGTTATATATTTGACTCCTTAGCCAAAGATCCGGGTTCGATTTCCAGTTTTGAATCGTCTTTATAGTTTGGATCTATGATACGAACGTATAAAATATTGAAACATGTTGCGTAATATTGTGTGTTCTACAATTGTATTTGATTGCAGAAAAGCAATACAACTCGTAAAATAAAATAAATTCGATATAGTATGATAGTGTATGTTTATCTTTAAATCATTATAAACAGTTATCAGTTAACAAATACAACAAAAATAAGCAGACTAATAACATCATCACCACTTGTGTTACAGCCCTTGGTGGGTCTTAGCTGCCTGCAAGAAATTTTTCCATCCTGTTCTGGCACTGTCTGTCGTTTTCCAGTTTCTCTGGTCCAGCAAACGACAATCCATTGCGAGACCATCCGACCAGCGCAGTTTTGGTCAGCCAACACTTCTTCGCCCTAGGTACTGGATAATACAACACTCTTTAAGTAATATACTCCATGCGATACAAATGACCCAACGCAGCGCAGACTGTTTATTTTAATACATTGACTACGCTGATGTCCTAGTATAAATTGTAGTGTTCCTTTTTCTCCAGGTTTGGCTCTCTTTAATAGGACCCAGAATTTCACGGAGGATTTCGAACCAATCTAGTTTTAAGTGAGTGGACACTCACTAAACACAAGATTGGTTAATTTCAGATATTTCTGATGCATACATCAACATAATAACAGTCACCAGCAAGAGAAATGGAAGGAGAGAACTGAAGGGCGAAGAAAAAAATCTGTCAAGAATTATTTTTTTGATAAACGTATTTTTTTAGTGATTCCTAAATATTTTAACATATTAAGATGACTGGTGTGGCGGATGCGTAATTAAATAATTTATTGAATGTTGTTGAATTGATATTATTATGATGAGGTTTTAATGGGGTGCGTGGTTTCATCTATATTTAGAAGAGACAAATATTAACGGAATGCGCAAATGACTCAAGTCAGATAAAGTGAAACAAAGTTCCTACCTGAAGGAACGTGGAAGGCTGAAGGACTCTGGAACATTCCTCTCAGCTCCTGGTGACGTGGTGACGAAACACTTAAATATTGAGTACACAAACACAGATAGGTTAATTACTGAAATGCGACGCGTGCACGATAATCGTACTGTTTTTTGCTCAGACGAGCGATGCGAAATTATATGAAGCGATGCGGATTTGATATTTATGCGAGATTCATGATGATACTACATAATGAATGCGTTTGGTACTGAGAGGCGATGATATTATTGTTGCGGGTGAAAATGGAAATTGTATGTAGGTAGGAAAAGGGCATAGGTACTGGATAATGGGAAGGCGGAATTTATTCCACTGACATCCAATCTATCCACATAATATATCCCGTCACTTGACCTCCTCATCAATGGCGAAACCAATGACGTAACATAATTCGAGTACGTAGTCGAACAGATTGTATTGAAAAGAAAAGCCCGTAACAATAATAATCATAATAATGTGTATTTTTATAGCGCCGTATAAGTGCTGTTCTTTGTCCAACTGATCCAGACAACCTGAAAGTGATATGCCTCCCAGGGAGCTCGTTTCTCTGACACTGTACAGCTCTTGAATATATTTTGGTGCGAGGTTGTTCAAATCATTAAACACCGTCAAACAAATTTCGTAATCAACCAGTGTGGACGTTTGGTAGTGGAGTTATGGGACAAATTCCGTACCAAAAACAAAAAAAAGCCTTACCTCTGCATTTACACCATTGTAATCTATCGAGTTGATACTTCGGTAATTCAGCATAAATGCCATTGCAGTAATCAAGCCGAGACACGACGAATGCATTGATAAGTCTTTTTGTTTCATTCTTGGATAGACTTCGAGAGTAAAAAAATGGTAAAAGTATATTTAATTTCTCAATAATTCATTGCTGCGTGTAAAAATATCGGGTTCATTGAACCCAGCCTCATTAATATAGTAAAAATGATGAGATATTTGCATATCAAATATGTAGGAACCATGAAGGCGAATAAGTGGACTTGAACTGTAAGTTTCGCTAATTATAATGATTAAGTATGATACTATGTCTTAATGTTTTGAATCTATATACCACGATGATGTATTACAGATTACCAGAAAGGGGAAATACGGATAAAAAGATATGTTAATTTTAAATCAAGTTGGGAAACATAATATCGTATTTATTTATATTTAGGAAACACACACCTTAATACAATACAAGGTAATAATAATGAAATATTAACAATTATGCCAATAATATGTTTCCACAATAGAGTACACGGGTAAAAATAAATATTATATAAGAAGTAAGTATTATGGCAACCCAATGTTGCCTACAATAAATTGGTTTATCTTATTTTAGTATTGTTTTTGTATTTGTACACTGGCTGCTTTATTTCCAAACGGTAATTGTGCAGGTACTATGGCAAGAATATTATGATATGAGAAAAATAAAGATAATAGAAGAAAATATAAAAAAAAAGATTGAATATAATAATAATTCATAGAAATGAAAACAAAAGGATAAGGAGAAAGGAGAAAGGAAAGGAAGAAGAGATATATATTTTTACTTAAGCTTTTTTTTGTATATGTTTAATGAGAGCTTTTACTTCGAATACCATTTTGATTACATTTAAATAAAAATACCTACTCTTACACGAACCAACATATTTCTGAAAATGTCAATACTGGTAAATTCGGTCGTGAAAGCTTGAATTGAAAAGTTGATGTTAGGTTCAAAATGGCCCTATTTCTCCTACATCATCCTTCCTGCTTTGAGAAAATTGTTATAGTATTAAGACTTCGATGTGAATTTGTAGTAATATAATAATATTTTACATAAAGTGTTGTTCTCATTCGACAAACTATTATATGGAGGGGTCAAAACTGGGGTCACCGTTCTTGGTTACTGTTTTTATTATTTATCGCTGTGCCAATGCAACAATATGCCACTTATTGCGAATAATTTATTGTCCCAGTCAAGTAGACTGAGTGAAATATGCATGTGCGAATTTTAGCTACAAAATAAAGCATATTATCAAGTTTTCAAATATAGACCGGACGAGAAATTAACAGCGCGAGAATTTCAAATTTAAGAACATCTCAAGAAATCAAATAATATTATTATGATTTAAAAACAGTGAAACATGTCAAAATTGAAGAGGAGTTATGATTTATGGTTATTTTTTATTCCAGATTATCAACTAGTATCATGCTGAGATTGTATTCTGAAAAATTCATTACAATGTATCTGTGTGTGTCTGCTATGTGCTGCGTGCTGTGTGCTATGTACGGCGTGTTTATTTTACTTTATTTTTTTTTTTTTTATTTTACCATTCCAAATTTATTTATTATTTACTTTATTTATTTGATTTTAATCTTCTTGTACATATAATTAGTACATTGGCGGAATTATTGCCTAATAGCAATTTCTTCCAACCAACCAGAGTAAATGTTAAATATACAAAACAATGTGTACTATGACAATTAGTTAATCACATTACAAAATAAATAAAAATAGCTGAAGAAAAGTAATAAAAATAAAAGCATATAAGAACAAATCATAGCAATGACAGGAAGACTATAGACTTTATCGATTATAGACTAAAGAACTCATTCGATTCTTTTCAAATTTTGCAAATTTGTATATCTGATACTAACTTAGAACCTATGAAATTTTGAAGGATATCTAAATACTGCTTCTCAATTTTTTTAACTATCAAATATTTCAAAGTGACCCCAAGCTCAGGAAACATAAAATTTGAAATTTTTATTTTCCAATTGCTAAAAAGGCACATCACTTACATAAAATGGCATTGAAGAATTATCAAGTTTTCGTTATAAAATATTTAAATAAAAAAATCAATTCATGAAAATGCTGAATATTTTCCATACGAAATTTGAATACTTTATAGAATTATTGTTTATTGTATTTTATCCCCCCTAGGTATTTTACAGAACACTTGGGTTCATCATTACATGGTTTACAATTTACAATATTATGGTCACAATAATTAATATTGACATCATGATTTAACATAGTACAGATATAGTATATTAAAGAGTAAATAAAAAAAAGAATATAGAGAAATAAAAAATAAAATATATGTATACAAAATAAGCAATTCGGGAAAAAAAAGAAAAGAAAAATTGAGTGCTAGAAGGATGTAAAGGGTTCCACTAGCACCATGTCCAATAAACAGTTATTTAAGATAAAAGTAAGGTACATAGCATTGAAAAAGCAGAAAGAATACAAGAACAAAGTCAAGGACGACAAACCAAACAAATACACATATATAATAGTTAATTAATTAGTATGTTAGTGTTCACAAATATCACAGATTAGTTGGATTGATGTTTAGTATCTCGTCAGTAGAGTAAAAAGCATTGTTAACAAGATACTTTTTAGCCTCTCTCTTGAAACCCAAAGCATCCAGTGATTTCATATTTGCTGGATGACTTGTTAGTGAGGAGTTTAGCGTTGGCCACAACACACTCGTTTTCTTATAAAATTGAAAATACTCTTTCACAATATGTCATAGATGTATAGAAAGGAATATGTAAGATTGCTCATAATTTCTAATAATTTCTTAACGATGTACATAATATTCACAGAAAAAAATTATTTGAAACCAGATATTTTTTTCTATGAGCATATGTACCTACCTACAACAAACCAGATTTTAAGACTAGTATTCCTTTTCGAAAATCTTTATTAAATATTTTTTCATGTTTCGTTTTTCTTTCTAAATGTCCAACGATTAATTAATAAATGGAAATCGTTAGAAAAGATGGCTGACCATGTTAGGAAAAGATGGCTGACCAAGTTAGGAAAAGATGGCTGACCAATTTAGGAAAAGATGACTGACCAAGATTTGTTTGAGCCAATTAATTTGATAAAGTGCATTGTTGATCAGTGTTTCGAAAATCTTTCTTTCCGATTTTTTAAACGGAATCCCAGTCTCCAAATTTTTTATTTTATTTTAATGTTCAACGAATAATTAATAAATGGGAATGGGAAGTTGGATAAAGATGGCTGACCATGGGTAGTTTTCAACGGCAATTAGTTTGATTATCGTAATTTAAACGAACCTGAAACATGGTAATTAAAATCCACCCTTACCAATTAACGCCATGCCGGTTATTAAAAAGTTTATTTAATAACTTTTGGAATATACATGAAAGTCCCAAATTGACCTCGTTCTCGAATCGTGTTTTTTTTTTTCAATCCAGCCTTTAATTTAATTTCAAGGACCAATTTCCTTCCCCAAAGAGACCCAGCGCTAATGTATCCCATTTAAACTAAAAAAATACGAATTGAGGATACACTCGGGACATTATCCCATCCTTATCTTTTTGTTTTGAAGATGTTTTTTGTCCTACTAAACTCATTGGCGCCATTATGAAAAAACGTGTTGTGACCAACGCTTTATTTTTTTTTTTCAAAAATATTGAGCAAAGAGATTTTGATACAAAATAATATTAATTGAAAAGATTGTAGTAAATTCATGATATATTACAAATGACGATCTAAGTTCTAAGTCATAGTTTTACGACTAAAAAAGATGACCCAACCATTTAAATGATTTAAAAGTTATTTTTATATAAACACCATTGTTTAAAACACCTTTTTTATTTAATATATCAAAAACTTTGCATTACACAATGCAATTGTAGTGCCTACTTTGACGTATGCTAGTGAAACATGGACTTGGCATAAGACACATGAAAGTAGAATAAATGCTGTAGAAATGAAATTACTAAGAAGAGTATGTAATAGAACGATATATGATGGACATAAGGAGAGTGTTAGATATTATCATAATAATATCTAATTTATTTTTTTGTTATATGGTATTATTGCCTACAATTTTGGTTTCTCCCTAGTATTCACTCGAGCTCGGAGCAGAACAGCTGTGTATAACTCGCAACTACAACATTTTCGGCGTACACGATTTTACGTATTCGGAAACGGTGTCTACTAAGTATTAGGTAATTTCGGAATTTTCCGAAAATACAAAGTTCGGAGACAATATAAAATCTGTGTACATTGTGTTGTGAACGTGAAGAATTGTACTGCAATCAAGATATTGTGACAGAAAGAAACACAGGACTTGGTGAGTCATCCCTTCATACAGTCCACTAAAACTCCTTCCTGTGTGAAGCATATCGCACAGAGAGAATGCAAGATAAATAAGGATATTATATTATATAAAATTAAAGTGAATGCCTTGAGGTGGTTTGGACATATTGAAATAATGACCGATGAACGACTGACAAAAAAAATATACATGGGTGCAAGAGATGGAGTGAATAGCAGAGTTCGCCCAAGAAAGGGATGGCATGACAATTTGAATGATATTTTGATAGAAGGAAACATAAAAAGTTTGAACAATCGACGAGCATGTATGAGACGATGCATGGATGTAAAGGAAGCTAGACATGTGTGCAAAAATAGAGAAGTATGGCGCTCGGTTCTCTCTGCTAACCCCGTGAGGGAGATGGCGTGATGGTATGTATGTATGTATGTAAATACATGACATCTTTTACATTATTACATTCTTCTCTTTTTTTCATAGATATTTTATTACTCTTTCTATTAATAAATGTTGCCCTTATAATAACAGATGTAAATTGCCATCAACATAAAAAGGGAAGAAGCTTATACTATAAAGTCGATCTACCTATATAAAGTATAGCCAGTATAGATGTACAATGTATGAGACAATGTATGATTGCTGATGGGGCAACGAGTCCATTCTGTTCTCTCACACACCATTAGGGGCATGGGGTGTGTTACACCGAGAAGAGTAATTTTTATTTGATAACCCGTATTCCGTTTTGAATACACAATCGAAACTGTTGGCGAGTTTTTGTATCTCGGTACAAGAGTGACAAACGACAACAATGCATCGACCGAAAAATGTCGAATAGTGGCTGCAAACAGGTGCTACTATGGGTTGCAGAGGCACATGAAGTCTCGTCACCTCACCAGAAAAACTAAATTCCTTCTCTAAAAGACTAAGACAGCCCGGCCAGCAGGCCCCCCTAGACAACGTGCCATTTAAGCTAAGCGTTATATCGCTAAGCGATAGTAAATGTATCGGAATGCTGGGCAATCACTAAAACCGATGAAAGAGCCCTGGAAACTTTTGAGAGAAAAGACTGTACTGAGAAGGATCTACGGCCCGATTTATAACAACGGAAAGTGGCGTATTAGATACAATCAGGAACTGTATGACCTGTACAAGGATCCCCCCCCCATCTTGATTGAAATAATAATCGAAATACTCAGATGGGCCGGACACATACTGAGAATGAGCGAAGAGGACGTCTCAAGACTTATTATGAATGGTGCATCAGAATTGGAAGGCCGATGGCTGGACAGAGTAGTGAAATAAGTAAACAACATCGGCATATCCATAACTAGCGTAATGCATCACAAGGCCGACAGTCGTGGAGACGGGCTCTGCAAGAGGCTAAGACCCGACCTGGGTTGTAGAGCCACAGATGATGATGATGATGATGATGATTCCGTTTTGAATAAAAAATCCGGTTTTGAATCAAATTTTGTTTCTTCAAAATTTTCTGTTTGTGCATTGAAAATAGTATGTACACATACTACACAGAAAAGATCTTTTTAGCATAGTAATACCTTCCCTTACACCCTGTGCAAGTGGCAAGTTCCTCCAAATAACCAGTATTTCCCGTCATATATCTCCTCTGAAATACTTAATATTCCATTGCTATTTTAGTTTAAAATATTAGACACTCCCACCAAGCAGTCACCGTAGATCTTCCTCGACTTACATCCAGAGGAACACCAAAAAATTCTGGATTGTGTAACGAAGCAACCAACTGCAGAGACATTGCCTAGGTGACAAAGTACAGGACAGAAGAGCCTATAATTTAAGGACGAGGAAAGCTGACCCCAACTGTCGCCACGGACAGAGACTTGATATAAAGCCTGGAGTAAGAAGACACCCCCACTTTATTTTTACCAATCCAATTGCTAAGTAGATGGAGTTAGGAAAAAAGTTTCATTCGATAGATAGCGATGGTGTTCCCAGCTTATTTTTAAACGGTGTAAATTAACCATCTAGCATTTTTATAGAATTTTATAAAATTTAGAATGATTAGGGAATTCAAAAAAAAAAAAAAATAATATATATATATATATATATATATATATATATATATATATATATATATATATATATATATATATATATATATATATATATATATATATATATATATATATATATATATATATATATATATATATATATATATATATATATATATATATATATATATATATATATATATATATATATATATATATATATATATATATATATATATATATATATATATATATATATATATATATATATATTATAATATTTTTATCTCGGTTTTCCCGTGTCAGTAGGTCTTGACTAAGACCATTTGTCTTCCGACGTTTCGCCTGAATATCACCAGGCATTTTCAAGGACTTAACGAAAAGCACGCGCGCGACACACGTCTACTCACACTGAAAGCTCAGTGTGAGTAGACAAATGGTCTTAGTCAAGACCTACTGACACGGGAAAACCGAGATAAAAATATTATAACATATTTCACCCGTGAAAACATCAAATATAACATATATATATATATATATATATATATATATATATATATATATATATATATATATATATATATATATATATATATATATATATATATATATATATATATATATATATATATATATATATATATATATATATATATATATATATATATATATATATATATATATATATATATATATATATATATATATATATATATATATATATATATATATATATATATATATATATATATATATATATATATATATATATATATATATATATATATATATATATATATATATATATATATATATATATATATATATATATATATATATATATATATATATATATATATATATATATATATATATATATATATATATATATATATATATATATATATATATATATATATATATATATATATATATATATATATATATATATATATATATATATATATATATATATATATATATATATATATATATATATATATATATATATATATATATATATATATATATATATATATATATATATATACCCGCTTCGTCTCTATTGAAAATTTGTCAAAAATAAACAACTCTTCTGTACAATTATAACACGTGGCTTTCGGCAGATGTCCCTTTAATTTTTATACCTTTTGTATTATTATCACAAATTTGTTAGATAAAGAAAAGTTATAGTGATATTTGACACAGTTTCTCTCGGCTAATAACAATTTCCATACCAAACGAGGAATCCTTGAGAAAATTTTAGATCTTTCTTATTTACAAAAAAAATATCTTGTTTAACCAAATAACTCTGTCGCAAGGAAGAAGAAATATAAGATCATGTACGTCTTAAGAATCTCGTAAACGAGAGGATTAGAACACGATCACTTCAAAATTATCAAAACTAATCGGTATTTCTTTGTCCTGCTTTCTGTCTTGAGCTAACCGGAAAAGCTCCTCCACTATGTGGAATATCCCCAATGTTGAATATTCCACAATATCCCAATTATGGTATGGCAATGAAAACTTTGCAAATACTGAATCACTTCCATGTTATGCTGAAGGTCACTCAATTAATTGGTTGCTATTATTGAATAATATCTTGTCTCTATCATTTTGAATTCAGCGTGTTGTGGGTATATTCACAATACACCCACAAATAAATTCGTTCAACATTCTTTACCACGACTGCAGCAATTTACAAACTACGCTTATAAAGTAAACATCGTGATTTTGTGTTCAGGTGTTAGTTTATTTTCCTTACTCTTGTTTTGTTTCAACTATTGTCTTATTTTAAAACATTAATGGAAACTTCTTTACTTGATTATTATTGTAGGTACTATTACAATGTATTTACACAATTGTATGTTTCAGTAATAAATAAAATAAAAAATAAATATATGTCATCACGGTATTATAATTCATATTATTAGTTAGAAGTGGAACTTTCACGCCCCCGCACTGCTACCATGTTTTGATATATTGTGCACCTCCCCTTAGGGTTGTTATTTCAACAGCAGTTTGGTTTCTTGAATAAAGTCCCATATAAAGGATTGAGAAAATACATACCATCATGATATATATCACAATGTGGGGTAACCTGCGATTGGTTTGCGGGTGTGCATTTCCTAATTAAAAAATAAGCACGAAACATGCGTGTAAACACACAAACACACACCAGTATCATCTCACCTACACTACATTCAAAACCTCATTGCATAACTATGTGAGATATTATTTTGTCTCTTGTATTTTCAATGACCCGGCTCTTACTTACCTATAAATAAATGTATTAATCTGGCTATTTAATGATAGAGCAAAATGATACCCTCGATTGTATCACTTTATGAAATAAGCGTTGTTTGTTCATGTCAATGGCACACTAACATAGTTTATACCTACACAATAACGTCAGACAGGGGTGCGTGCTATCATCGTGGCTATTCAATCTATCTATACGTACATTGACTATTACGTTGAAATTAAAGCAAGGTCTGGAAACTAAGTACCTACTGTAATAAATTGTGATTTGTTGTATGCAGACAAAATAGTACTGATCGCTGAGAGTATGGAAGAATTAGTGGGCCTTGTAAGAATGGTGTTTGAAGGATGTATAGAAATGGACTAAGAAGAATGCAAGATCGGCATGTTGAATAGAAAAATAATCATTGAAATCGCACAACGTGGTAAAGAATGATTGGTGACTGCAAATCTTGACCAAATTTAAATGGGAACTATTTAATTTTTACTTTATTTTTCCATATATCTCAAAATCCATATAGGTATCTAAGCTAGAACGCTGAAAATTAGTAGAAATATAGGTAAATACAAAATCTAATTTTTGTTTTTTTAAATAAATTCCATAGTTTATCAAACATTATTTATTAACAAAAACATGTTTTTTTATAATAAATGTATGTGTTTAACTGCCTACATTTCCAAAGTTTTTTTAAATATCGAAAAAATCCGAAACTTCTCAACTAAATAATTTAATGTTTTATAAAAAGTACATCTCGAACTTTATTTAACAATTTTTATAAAAATTTAATTTAGTGACGATATTGTTTCATACAATTTGTAAGGCTATACGATATTGACGATATTGTTTCATACACTACACAATATCTACGGGGACTCAATAGTTTGATACTCAATCTCCAACATACATACATACATACATACATACATACATACATACATACATACATACATACATACATACATACATACATACATACATACATACATTCATACATACATACATACATACATACATACATACATACATACATACATACATACATACATACATACATACATACATACATACATACATACATACATACATACATACATACATACATACATACATACATACATACATACATACATACATACATACATACATACATACATACATACATACATACATACATACATACATACAAACATACATACATACATACAAACCATCATGCTGTTATCATATTATGGGTAAAAAAAAGACTGACCTCCATACTATCCTATCCTGACATACAATTCTACATGTTTTATATAGAAAACAAAATATCTTACAATGTTTATTAATTTGTGTTTATGTGTTAATAGTTTGTTACATGCAACTAGTTTTAATAATAATTATGCAGTTAAAAAGGAGGAAACAATCATTAAATTAATAAATCGATGCTACTTACACTAAATAACAAAAGCATGTTTTGGTACGGCTAATTATTGTTATAAATTGCACTATAAAAGATGTTTTGGAAAGTGACACCATTAAACAACATACGTATGATACGATTAAAAATGTACCTACATAAACTGGAACTGAACGCCTGAAGCAAGCATGTTAAACATACCCTGATTCTGATATTATACACAAATTAATATTAATAATAATACCATAATGTTTATAGCTTGTATCTCGCCATTAGAGAGAATTAAGTGCACCTCAAGGGCGGACAAACAACTATCATAAATTATTTCAAATACTATGAAAATTATCTTAAAACATATTAAAAATTGTGCATTGTTTGAAAATCATTTCAATTTTTGTAATTTTGTCTATAGAATCACAAATATTTATCAATTTAAAAAAATATCGACGCAGGGAAATTAAAAGTAAAATTGAAATGGATGAAATATGAAATATGCTCTTTTATTAGATTCTTTGCAAAATCAGTTCAATCTATCTTTGAGAAAGATATTCATAAATGTGCCAAATGCAGCCAAATTAGTAGGTACATATTCTCAAGTGATAAACTTATTAGATATCGTGACAGTAAAAGGTTAATAAGATATTACAAATGGAAATTTCATAGAATTAATATAATCTAAGGGAAATTTGAAATTCTCCCCGAAATGAAGGAAACATTGTGCTTCGGGGAGGAATTCAGAAAATGTAGAATTCGCAATTTACAACATTTTGAAAACTTTAATTCATATATTTACTTTTTTGTACATAATAAATATGTACAAACATAATGAACACTGGCGGGCTTATTGCCATTGGCAAATTTCTTCGATCCAAACAGATTACAAAGTATGGCAAAATTATAAATGTATAATAAAAGAATAATAGCGCAAAAAAAAACAAAAGAATATAAACATTTCACTAAGATAAATAATAAAAACAAAAAAAAACATCATTGCAAAAAAAGAGTTGGGAAAGGATTGGATATTTAATGTGGAACGGGAACTATCATCTGGTTCATAATTGCTTATAATATACTGTCACTATAAATTGTAAACTGCTAGCCCTAGAAAAGGATTTCGTAGTTGGACAACAGTTATGTTGTTGTCATTATTTGTAAATATGGTGTCATTAAAAATAAATATTAAATATACAGGCACGCAAAACTGCAGAGTTCAGAAAATATACAATTCGTATTTTTACTTTTTTTTGTTTATATCACCACTGATTTTAATTTACCTTGTTGTTATGGCTTTTGGAAACAATTTTGTACATTTCAGTGTATTTTATACGAAATAAAAATCATAGAGCAATTTAGATCGGAAGCTTTTAAGGTCTTAAACAACCCCAAAGCTTCAGCTTATCTCCGAAATCAATTACACTTCCTCTCAGAACACGGGTTGCCTCTTCGTTCAAATACTGAAAGAACGCTCAGTATCTCAGTACACAATACTTTCTTTTTCACCACATCTTTCTCCGTACAAGCAGACAGACTTTGGAATCACGTCACATCGCAACTTATTTCTTATTCTTCAATTTTTTGTGACAAACTTTGTATGTACTTTAAAATGGATTTTGAAATAATAATAATATTTAAAACACAATTTTTTTTTTTTTTTATAAAATGCACGCTGAAAATGTTTAGTGAGTTTAATAAAATGAAAATCACTGTATGTAATAATTGATTGGTTCGTAATAGTTGAATTAATGTTTGAACAAAAACAAAATTGAAAAAGTGCTTTTAAATTTGCAGAATATTCTATGTGAGATTGGTGATCACTGCAGCTGTGAGGAAGCTACATTTAAGGAATACACTTCTAGTACTGAATCCACCTCCGACCCTTAGACCTGACCCTTGGAATCAGATTACCAGCAATTTATCTGAGATTGTTCTGGTATAAACCATTAGCAGCAGTAAACGTCATTCCAAGCAAACTATCGAGTTTATTTTATAGAAAATGTCTAAAGAGAGAGTTTTCTGCGGAAGAAATAAATGAACGAAAATTATCAGTTCATAAAAAAACAAAGCAAGTAAGTTATTATATAAACTATAAAGGCTTAAAAAAATAAAGATTATTTATGTTCCACACAAACATAATCCATATAAATAAATAAAGATATTGTATATTCGTGTTTATTTTTAATTTATAAAAATGTACTACAAAGTAATAGCAAAAACATATTATGTATGTATGTACCTATGTATATTTTATTTGGACGTAAAAAACAAAAGCATTTTCTTACATCTAGTATAACCAATAAGCATATTTACAAGTTGAAAAAATAAAAAGTTTTCACCGTACGAAATATATAAAAACAATAAAAAACAAGAAAATATTCAAATTTACACAAAAATCTTTATGTATTCAACACTTAGGCCACGAAAAGCGGCAAGACCAGATGCTTCCTTCACACATTCTGGCATATCATTAAACAGTTGAAAACCTTTGTAATACACATATATGAATTTATAATCCTATTTCTTTTTAATGTCTCGTGGTCAATTTTACCAAGGCAAGTTCTTCCATCTTCCTCGGCTTATTCCCACTCCTGGACGAAGGCATCCTCCATTTTCTCCAAATTTACTAGCCTTCAGAAAATATGTAACAAATCAAAAAGGTACTTCAAAACGATTTTTTTTATTTTACCATCATCTACATAGGAAATGGGATTACATATCCAAGATTTTACTATTGTTGATTTCTATTTACTATTGTTGATTACATGTCTATTTACTATTGTTGATTTACCTCTAGTTATTTACATTGTTTACTGTTGATTCCTCCGTGCATGCGAATCTGCTGCACAGAGGCCGAACTAACTTCTTGTTTATTTGCTGTTGTGGATTGTTTCCTTGTATGATATTCGTTGTAACTCTATTTTATTGTATTCCGTTGTTGTATTTATTTTTATAAATTGGGGTAATAAACGAAAAAAAAATAATTGTGGGGCTTTGAGGGTAAACTGATCTTGGGGTGTGTGCATCCTGGAGGTCGCCCTTCTGGTGACCGAAAGGATGCATGTGTCGTGTGACCTGCGGGCTGCTCTTGAGCAACCTAAAGGTCACCCTCACGCACCTATACGCGGCACACTTTTTAAGTGCGCCTTTTGCTGGCGTATTCAGTGGACTCGAATAGGAGACTTCTGGTGACTTTCACCAATGTTACCTAAACTGTCACATAGCTGGGTATCACCTAAGCTTAGGTAGCCCCTAACGTATCGTATGGTTTTCACCAGTCTATTTTATCTGTTCCCTAGCTAGGAATTCAAAACGATTATTTTTGTTTATACAGTGGCAACATTTGTATTTGGAATGCATCATATTGCATCATGTTTTTTCTATGACTGTCACTTTCTGTCAATTACGTTGTGATTTCGTTCAACATTTCTTAATAATTCAGTTTTCGTTTAGTTGATTTTAGTTATTTTCTCGTTAATAAGTAACTATTACTTGTGCTATTACTAATAATATGTATATTCAATGCCTAAAAATGCAATAATGTTATACATAAATATTGAGGACATCATTTAGCAATTTTGTCTTGTATTTTAGGAAATGCCAATCGAAAGAAAACGGCAACCAAATTTTACCGTCGATGAGAGTTTGAAACATTACGGCATTTATAATCCTATTCATTTTTATTTTCAAAATGCGTGTAAATCGACGAAAAATTAAAATTATAAACACAATTGACAATATTATGCTACTAAATCGCTATATACTGACTGTCATTTTGACAGTTGTTTCTTAAGTATTCGTTTAGGTGGCGGAAATCGGCTCCCCAGAATTAGGGGGCTCTTAGCGTCTAAGGTAACTCTTATGTAGGTGGTGAAACGAAAATTCACGTTAGGTACTACATAAGAATTCTTAGGTAGCACCTAAGAGTTAGGGGACGTTGGTCAAAGTGACCATTCATCTCCTAACGCGAGTCTGGGTGGTGGTGGGCCAACTCTCATGGTGACTTTCACCAATGTTACCTAAACTGTCACATAGCTGGGTATCACCTAAGCTTAGGTAGCCCCTAACATATCGTATGGTTTTCACCAGTCTATTTTATCTGTTCCCTAGCTAGGAATTCAAAACGATTATTTTTGTTTATACAGTGGCAACATTTGTATTTGGAATGCATCATATTTGTGATCATATTGCATCATGTTTTTTCTATGACTGTCACTTTCTGTCAATTACGTTGTGATTTCGTTCAACATTTCCAAATAATTCAGTTTTCGTTTAGTTGATTTTAGTTATTTTCTCGTTAATAAGTAACTATTACTTGTGCTATTACTAATTATATGTATATTCAATGCCTAAAAATGCAATAATGTTATACATAAATATTGAGGACATCATTTAGCAATTTTGTCTTGTATTTTAGGAAATGCCAATCGAAAGAAAACGGCAACCAAATTTTACCGTCGATGAGAGTTTGAAACATTACGGCATTTATAATCCTATTCATTTTTATTTTCAAAATGCGTGTAAATAGACGAAAAATTAAAATTATAAACACAATTGACAATATTATGCTACTAAATCGCTATATACTGACTGTCATTTTGACAGTTGTTTCTTAAGTATTCGTTTAGGTGGCGGAAATCGGCTCCCCAGAATTAGGGGGCTCTTAGCGTCTAAGGTAACTCTTATGTAGGTGGTGAAACGAAAATTCACGTTAGGTACTACATAAGAATTCTTAGGTAGCACCTAAGAGTTAGGGGACGTTGGTCAAAGTGACCATTCATCTCCTAACGCGAGTCTGGGTGGTGGTGGGCCAACTCTCATGGTGACTTTCACCAATGTTACCTAAACTGTCACATAGCTGGGTATCACCTAAGCTTAGGTAGCCCCTAACATATCGTATGGTTTTCACCAGTCTATTTTATCTGTTCCCTAGCTAGGAATTCAAAACGATTATTTTTGTTTATACAGTGGCAACATTTGTATTTGGAATGCATCATATTTGTGATCATATTGCATCATGTTTTTTCTATGACTGTCACTTTCTGTCAATTACGTTGTGATTTCGTTCAACATTTCCAAATAATTCAGTTTTCGTTTAGTTGATTTTAGTTATTTTCTCGTTAATAAGTAACTATTACTTGTGCTATTACTAATAATATGTATATTCAATGCCTAAAAATGCAATAATGTTATACATAAATATTGAGGACATCATTTAGCAATTTTGTCTTGTATTTTAGGAAATGCCAATCGAAAGAAAACGGCAACCAAATTTTACCGTCGATGAGAGTTTGAAACATTACGGCATTTATAATCCTATTCATTTTTATTTTCAAAATGCGTGTAAATAGACGAAAAATTAAAATTATAAACACAATTGACAATATTATGCTACTAAATCGCTATATACTGACTGTCATTTTGACAGTTGTTTCTTAAGTATTCGTTTAGGTGGCGGAAATCGGCTCCCCAGAATTAGGGGGCTCTTAGCGTCTAAGGTAACTCTTATGTAGGTGGTGAAACGAAAATTCACGTTAGGTACTACATAAGATTTCTTAGGTAGCACCTAAGAGTTAGGGGACGTTGGTGAAAGTGACCATATATCCAAGATGATAGGAGCTTCCTAACTCTGAGATGCCGACTTACACTACTTGAATAAGTTTCTGATTTTAAAAAGACATAATAATCCTTCAAAATAAGCTTTTACACAACACTATTTTAAAAAATATATAGAATGTCTTAAATAAGACATAGATGGGTGTTGGCAGAGTGGTTAGCGCGCTGGGTTGTAGCGAGTTCGAATCCGGCATCGATATATTTCAATCACCTATAGCACAAGTACGTAAGCTTAATTTATGGATTGTATTAGGATGTATATGAAATTGTTAAAAGGACATATTCACTCTTATTAAAAAAATGAACACTCTAGACATCGTTTAATTTTTGTGTATGCTCCATAACCCGCCGCGTTGTTAAGTTTTTTTAAAGAACAAAGATAAAAGGAAATGGAAGAGGCTTATTTCCAGTAATGGAGGGAATAAGGCTGATAATGAAGAAGAAAGACCTGATAACCTGTTCGAACTTATTTGCAAATCGAGCTGGAAAATCTGTATGTACAGACAATACATATTCTATGGCAAAGTATGCACTACTAAAATATAGTTCTTGAAATTAAGTTATTAAAGCATTTATGATTATCAATCATAC
The DNA here is from genome assembly GCA_963576475.1 of Molanna angustata. Taxonomy (NCBI): domain Eukaryota; kingdom Metazoa; phylum Arthropoda; class Insecta; order Trichoptera; family Molannidae; genus Molanna; species Molanna angustata. The sequence continues at coordinate 31,388,503 of OY754975.1, forward strand.
CTTGTAGTCAGTGGCGTGCGAGGGGTCCGTCAGCTGGTTCTGCCCAAAAAAAAACTAAATCCTCTGTTTAGTCAACCTCCATAATATCTTTTCCCCTTATATTTTTTCTTTAACTCCTATTTTGTACTATGCACATAGCACCAATTACACGCATTGCGTGAAGGCAGGAGCAAATAATCAAAATTATAAATATTAGAATTGAAATATTATAAATATTTAAAATCTATTGATAAATATTTGAAATGCAGCCCTTTAATAACTAAAAGTTTTTAATAACTAACTGTAAATATACATATATAATGAGTGTTAGTTAGTAGTTAGTTAAATATTCAGAGACATCTATGAAGTATCTTTCCAACCATTATCACAGCAAATTTACTAGCAGCAGTAAATGTTTTCATCCATTATTTTATTTTTCATCCATTAGTTTTTATTCATAGATGTCGTGATATATTACTCATATTTACGCAAAGGTTCTTTTTCTTTTATTTGAATAATATTTATGAATTCCTTACAAATTGTACATACATTATTTTACGAAATTTCTTACATATTTTACAAAACGTTTATTTAAAATATTATCTTTACTTGCTTTTATACAATGAAATCGAATTTTTAACTGCTTTGAATTACGCGGCAAATGCATAATAATAATAATAATATTTAAATACTTTTTGAAATTTAATTAAAAACAATTATTATCACTCTCCCTTTTATTTCCAGTCATTTTAAAGATTAACGATCTATTCGGCATGATTCAACATAAAACAATTCAATATATTTATATTAGCGCCAAAATCTTGGCGTAACATCTATCTAATCTAATCTGACAGTAATATAATCTAACGGTCGTTGTTGTAAAAATGTACCATGTTGAACCAAAAACCAACCAAACCATCTGAATATTCTTACACCCATACATACAAACTGTTGAAGAATCTTCATACATGCCCAGCATAAATCTCACCTTAAAAAATACACAGATACACTAACACAAACAAACAAACAAACATTGTTCCATATTGTATGCTCAAATGTATCGGACATACTGTAATGAATATTAACGATAAAAGTAAAAAGAGATTTATAATTTGTAGGGAAATAAATCGTGAACGATACATGTGTTCTGACATTTTTGCTACTGTTATCAAAGCTGTCAATGTTTCTCCTTGGAAGCAATGTTGCATACGTTTTAAATTCAGTGTTGCAACAGACGAAAATAATTACAGGCAAATTGAACCTACAAAGGACAATTATTCAAATTTTAAGAAATTCATATCTCCGTTAATATTTGCGCTAGAAAAAAATAAAAACTGTTTTATGATTCGTTATACGCCCTACAACACGTTGAAATATTAAAAAAAATTACAAGTTTTTTTTTATTTATTTTTTTTTTTTTTGGATTTTGATAGTCATGCCAGGCATATAGGCATGTATGGCTTGCACGCCATTGCTTGTAGTCCATATTGTAGAGTAGGTACCTATTTATGTATTTATTTATAACTCCTTGTATATAATATATATATTTTTTTTATTTATTTATTATACAATAGGTACATACGATTACAAATACTTGGTTATATATATCAACATATTAATATTTCCTTTCCTAATTTAAGCTAGAAGCTTGTGTTTAGGAAAGCAGCAGCTCTTTGCTTACATTATATGAATACTTCACAAAAATACATAAAATAAATCTTATAAAATATATAAAACAAATCAATTAACGATTATATATAAAAAAGGACACAATTTCAGAACAACATATAGATAAAAACAAAAAAAAAATACATCCAAAATCAAGAAAACACCAAATTATATAATTTGTACACTGGCCGGCTTATTCCAAACGGAAATTTCTTTCAACCAACAAGAGTTAAATATACAATGCAGTGTGTAATATGGTTATAAGGTAATAACATGACAAAGTTTTTAAATACTACAAAAAAATATATAAAGTAATACTTTTACTGATATACAGATGCATTTTAACTAAATCTTCATAGCATTTAATGAACTAGAGAAATACAGTTTCTTGTGAATATATTTAGAGATCATGCAACACATCCCGCAGAACACGATCTTTACTTGCGTGTTTGTTTCTTGTCAAATGACCTTTTTGTTAAACAACGGTCGGAATGGCAATGGCAATACGCTAATTGAAAAATGTACCCTCATAGATTTGTAGATTCACAACTTTCGAAGAACCTGTTCCGTATTGAGATGACCACATAATATAAGGTCGGTAGGTACTTCGGAGGTCTGTGAGCTTCCTAATTACGAAGACGATAATTCAAGTAAATGAACAAACAAACGATGCCGACTCCAACCGTCACGAAGTTTGCGGTTGGAGAGACTATCAGAAACACCGTGTCCAAGGTTAGGAATACAGAAAATAAACGGCAATTGTAAGTAGTAGAAGTGAGCAGATTGGATGTGATGAACTATACCCGTACAATAAATGTGACGATAGGATAGTGTAAGGTAATAAACGTGTGAACGGTTCGTAACATAAGTGATAAACTCATCTCGCGTGTTTCGGGTTAAGAACACATAAAATTAACAGCCTTTATTCATAAATGTGAGCAGTATAGGAAGTGTACAAAGTTTGCGACGGTCGGATAGTGTTATATAATATACATAGGTGATGAACGGTTCGTAAAAAAAAATCACTCATCTAAAGTGAAGTGTACAAAGTATGTGGCGATCGGATAGTGTAAGGAAATAAACGTGATGAACGGTTCGTAACAGAAGTGATAAACTCATCTTGCGTGTTTCGGGTTAAAAACACATAAAATTAACAGCCTCTGTATTCACAAATGTGAACAGTATAGGAATTGTACAAAGTTTGAGACTGTAAGGTAATAAACGGTTCGTAACTAAAGAAATTAACCCATCTCACGTGTTTTTGGGTTAAGAACACAGGAAAGAAACAACAAAAAAATAAGTACATATTATACGACCGTAGGTGCAAAGCTAATACTTGAAGTCACATAAGAATTATGCTGATCGAAGTCTGCAACTTTCTACAGAAAGGGGATGCGCAATGGTAAACGCAACCACGCACTCAATAAAAGAGTTGCCACATTTTGACAACTTATGATTTTAATCGTCTCACAGATCCAGTCTGAAAACACAATATAGAAAAATGTGTCTCCACCGGGAATTGAAATCGGGACATTTGGATCAGCAGTCAGTTACCCATCCAACTGAGCCACGAATCTTTCTACATATATTATAAAAGTATCAACGCTGATGAAAAGGGTATTTGCTATAGAAAAAAATACATGAGTGTTATACGCAGAAAAATTAAGTGAGTACTCGTTGCGATTATAGCCAGCTGTGAGAACATTCAATGCACCCAAGCAGACATTAGTATCTTAACAGATTGCAATGGCTGCGACAACTAACATTACATAAAATAATAAATATACATTATATATTTAATGACAATCTCACGGCGAGATCATAACGTTCCTTGTATGTATCCATGCGCTTTATATGAACACGTTTTCACTGGTAATGCAAACTAACGCAAATGAGGTATCACGTCTTTTATAATTCAAATAAATAGGAACTGATCTAACTAAATATTATATGACATTAATTTTTCGTGACCTCTTAAATTACAGTCAATTGAATCAATATCGTTTCACCTTTTAATTTGTTAAAGATTTGCAAGCAACTAGCAAGTAAAACTATTGGTTCCACCCACTTCTATCATAAACCCCCAAAACCTTGATAGTTATGTCGTATGTTTTTAGTTTTAAGTTAGTAATATGTAAGTGCTTTCTGACGATGAGCACAACTGGATAACATTTTAACAAAGGTTTTAAAGGAAATAGAATTTATACGAAGTTACCAGAGAAAAATAAAGATGTTATCAAAAGAATACAAGTGAGCAGATCAATTGAATGAAAGTGAACAGGCGATATTTTGGCCATATGGGAATAATGAACGAAGAACTCTTGACGATTTTTTGAAACTGAAAGAGGGGAATTTAAAGAAGCTTCAACAACAGACATCAGAAGAGCATGTATGAGATGACGTATGGATGTCGATGACGCGATGGATTCGTGCCGAGATAGAAAAATGAAGCGTTCGGTTCTCTCTGCCATCCTCGAGAGGGACACGGCGGGCGTGATGGTAATTAGAAGAGTTATATTTTTTTGTATTATTTTACTATCAATTTAAGAATTAACATCTTCAATATGTTTTCCATGAAAAATACGAGGAATAAAAATGATTCTTCGTATCAAAAAAAATCTTGGAAACTTGGCTTCGGTTGTTGAAACAAATAAATATTTTTTGGTCTTTACATTTTCTTCTTCTTCTTAGACTAGGCCTATTAGACCACTGGGGCTTTATTGCATCTTCAATTTTCTGCCTCTTGTGGACACCCAGGTATCTTTCCGCCTTATGGGAGTCTCCTAGCATCCTTTCTTCTGTTTTTTCATGAAGGCAAGATGAGGTAGTATATTGGAGTCTATTCTTTCCACATGTTCCGTTCAACACTTCCTTCTTAGTCTCTTTGAAATAGTCATCTAACTGTCGATTCGTTCGAGAGAATTTAATTTTCTTTATGGATAGACAGTATTAAGCCAAGACGCTTGTATGAAGGAACATTTTGCATGGTGTAGTAGATTTTTGCATGCCAAAAACACCAACTTAGAGATTTTTAATTATCTCAATAGAGACGAAGTTGAAATATTTATTGTAGGAGAACCGGGAAATCAAGGCACCTACAGGGCTTACGACCTCTCATCGGCTGGTTTACGTGATCACTTTATGCGCTTGCGCAACGTTCACCAATTATGCCTTTTAATGAGATCCCTATCAATTCAATTTTGAAAGTTCTATATATTGTAATACTGAAATTCTTTTCGCTTGAGTGTGTTAAAGTGATCACGTAAACCAGCCGATGACAAGTCGTAAGCCCTGTAGGTGCCTTGATTTCCCGGTTCTCCTACAATAAATATTTCAACTTCGTCTCTATTGAGATAATTAAAAATCTGTTAAAAAATATCTTTGACTCCCGACAGGGAAAAAATCCAATGTTTGCGCATATGCAATAATAAAAAATATTCGATTACTTACACATTGGTACAAGTAGGTAAATAAGACAAAAATGACCTTATAAGTCTGGCGCAATTCAGGGGTGACTTCTATGCGAAAAATGCATTGTCACCTCAGATATAAGAATTGTAGCTTTCATTATTTACAAAAAACCAATTCTCTCAATAGATGGCGTTCCAACAAAATAAATAAAAATAATAAGATTGTTGTTCATAATTTCACCCATAGATGGCTGTAGTAAAAATTCCTTATTTTCAAGCGAAAAGAATTTCAGTATTACAATATATAGAACTTTCAAAATTGAATTGATAGGGATCTCATTAAAAGGCATAATTGGTGAACGTTGCGCAAGCGCATAAAGTGATCACGTAAACCAGCCGATGACAGGTCGTAAGCCCTGTAGGTGCCTTGATTTCCCGGTTCTCCTACAATAAATATTTCAACTTCGTCTCTATTGAGATAATTAAAAATCTGTTAAAAAATATCTTTGACTCCCGACAGGGAAAAAAACCAATGTTTGCGCATATGCAACAATAAAAAAATATTCGATTACCAACTTAGAGGCTTCGTAGCATATAATATGTTCTATTTATATGGATGACAGATGGATCTCATGTGTTACATGCAACTAGTTCATATACAAAAACAAAGCCCGTAACATTAATAAGCCCATGACATTCAATGATTTACCAGGAAACAAAAATTATAATAGATATTATCTCTGCGCTTATTTATGTCACCGTGTATTCATTTATAATTATTATGCAATGCAAAATATATTTATGGTACGTACCTCGACTATTTGGAGTGAGTGACTCATAGTGTAAATGTGACTGCAGAGCTTAAGGAACTCCTTGACTTATTACTATACTTACCTATAAACAAAAACTAGTTTTCATATCTGCGGATCAAAAATGATAGCAAAAATATGTTAATGAGCTTTTGATAAAAAAATACAGAGCAATTATTGTTAACGTTAGTAATTACATGTTTTTATTATTAATAAAACTACAGAATTAATATTATTAAAAATGAGTGGATTGCGGCCAACACAAAACTCTTTACCACTAAGAACGAATGATACACTTTTTTTCTGATATATTATATAGAAGCCCATTTCTATTATATACATTTTTTGACATGAGCTAAAACCTTATAAAGGTTAGAGTGTTTTTAATGTTTTGACAGATGAAATACATAAATGATTATAGGACTTATCAGGCAAACTAAGCACTTGCCATTTATATCGATAATTTGGGCTGCATTGAAAAGACATTTTTAAATGACACGTCGTAAGCGTATGGAAAGCAACAGGATCACTTAATACAGGGTGGCTCAAAAGAAATTTAATATTCAGTGGATCGATTAAAACAAAGTAATTTATTTCTTAAAAATAATATCGTCTAAATGCAGACCCTCGCGTTTGCAGCACTCATTTGATCGAACAGTAAAATTACTTATGACGTCTCGGCAGGTGGACTCAGTGATGGCTACCAGTTCGTGACGGATATTTTCTTTCAAATGCGCCAGGGAAGTCGGTTTATTATCAGGACTGCGTGGCCAATTTATGTCACCTCTCCTATAGATCAATTTGCCTGGGAAAATTTCACGAACTCGTTACAGAGATGTATTGGAATTGTGTGACGTTGCTCCGTCCTAACATGTTCTTTGGTTATAGCCAGGAAAGTTTTGTAGTTCAGGCACCAAAAAGTCGTCTAATATATCCACATAACGCCCTGAATTCAAATATAAACTTTCTTTTGAGACACCTTGTACTTTCTAAGTGTAATATTAAGATGTATGTGTGAGAAACGAGATGTGTGAAAGAGACATTCCAGTGTGCGACAGAAATGGATGAAATTTACAAATAGCTCGCCATTTGGTAGAGCGAGCTCTCTCGGGTGGTAGCACTATAGGTAGCACTGTATATTAGTTATATTCATATTGTAAATAGACACTTGCTGACAGTTGACACACTCAGCATTCATTATTTGAAGAAATCATCCCCATATTATCAAGAGGTATACCTAAGAACTACTACTGAGTACAACCCCCATCACAATAAGAATTTTTTGAAATGCCGGCCCAACTTTACGAGACATTATTCGAAGCATTAATTTGATTAATACATCATAAGGAACGGGCCTGCTTAACATTCCCCTAGAAATCTCTTGTACATATTACCATCTTAAATCACAAACAAATAGACAGTGGTGTCTGAAGGAATCGTTTGCAATTTCAAAACGTTGTTAAAGATCTATAGGTAGGAAGTCATTATACATCAATGTGAAAACGTAGGCGAGTCACATGACTTTACTGACGGATTAAACATAAAATATCCCATAACTTTTGATGGATTAATAACATTAAAACTGGACTCTAGTATACCTATACAAAACAGTGTTAATCCACACAAAGGGAGTAACATTTTTACAATTTATAAACATATTTTTTTGCATAAATTTCTTAAAACTTTGAGAATGAACACTTTGAGTTTCGTCGTGATGTGTTTGTGTGTGTTTTCTTAAATAACTCCCATAATACATCTAGTAGAGGAGTGCCTGATGAGGAGATATCCGGAGGGATGGATGGATATCCATGATGCAACCCCGGAGGACGTAAACTGGCTGACTGGATGGGAACCGGGGCTTTGAATAGCCGAAATATGACGCAGCCGATGGCGTAGAGAAGCCAATGCCAAACAAAAAGTAAAGTAAGTACTCCCATAATACGACCCCTAGAGCTGATTAGTTTTCCATTGAAAACCGTTAATTTATTTTCTATGATTTCATCATTTACGTTGTTTTTTTTTTATGCTGTAGTGAACAACCCAAGCTATAAATCCGATTCACTTCATATTGATATCATATAATATGTAAAGACACCTTCTATATGATTTCATCTGTTAAAGTTTTTAGAAAGCTCTTACGGTCTCGAAAATCGAGATATTTTTATATTGTTTAAAATTTTAATACAATAACAATACTCCACCTCTAACGGAAAAATATTTGGCTCACGATATCAATGTAAAATAAATTGCATATTTGTATGAAAAATGCATATAACAGAAGTAAAATAGCTTCTGTATGGGAAAATTGATTAATTTCATATTGATATTGTATATGTCTCAATACAATGAGGAGATTGTAAATCTTTTTACAATCTCATGGACAATATGTTGTTCAAAAGAAGGGTGAGGGTCTTCGTAGGAGGTAGCATAAGTGTAACAAGAATACTCCAAAACGGTCTGCCTCAAGGATCAGTTTTGTCTCCGATGCTGTATAATATATACACGGCAGAAATCCCGGTGACCGCCTATAAAAGGTTTGTTTACGCATATGATGTTGCACTTGTGACTTGGCAACAAGTTTTCTGGAACTCGTTCTAAACGCTGAATTTCAGATCCTACAAAACTACTTCAGGGATTGGCACCTAAAACCAAATCCTAGGAAAACAGTAGCGACAACTTTGCATATAAACAATCAGTAGGCAAATAGAGAACTGAACCTTTCCATGTGTGCCGAAAAGGTGCCATATGAGCGCAACTCTAGATATCTCGGTGTAAAGCTTAACAAATCATAAATATATGCCACCCACCTACAATCTCTGAGAAGCAAAGGCCGGAAACAATATAATTATGAAGTTCACTGGCACAACGTGGGAAAGCACAGCTGAGGTATTGCGCACGTCAGTGATTGCTTGTTCTTGTCTACAGCGCTGCGGAATATTGCTCACCAGTATGGGCAAGAAGCGCGCATTGTAGAATCCTAGTCACGGAGCTGAGTAAAACTAACTAAAACTGAGGACAATCACAGGATGCGTGAGGTCTACCCTACTCCTGTATAAGCTTCGAGTACTCTCAAACATAGGCCCTCCCCATCTGCGCAGAAAGCAGGCCTCAGCCAGAGAACTCGAAAAGATCAGTAGAAACCCTGAAATCCCTGCTTTCTAGGATGTCTTACAGCGTCTGCGATCCAGAAAACCCATCTGGTCAGAAGACCTGATAAACTTCCTGATCTGCCTAGTGCTTGGAGAGAGAGGTGGACTGGCGCAGATCCAATGAAAAATAAGAACATCATTCAGGATCCTACCTTGAAGGTCCCGGGATTCAACTTTTCCCGTAAAGTCTGGGTCCAGCAAAACAGAAACCGACAGGGACACTGCAATTACCTCATGTGGAAATGGGGCAAAAGGGATTCTCCAGAGTGTGATAGGTAGAGGAGTGCCTGACGAGGAGATATCCGGGGTGGGTGGATATCCATGACGCAACCCCGGAGGCCGTACAGTGGCTGACTAGATGGGAACCGGGGCATTAAATAGCCGAGAAATGAAGCAGCCGATGGCGGAGAAAAACATATGACAAACCCAAACAAAAAGTAAACTAATTCTATAGACAAGTGAATTTTTTAGTCTCCACCTATATCTTCCTCATGGGTACATTCTCATCTTCTTCTTCGATGGCGCTACAGCCCAAATCGAGCCTTGGCCTCCGTTAACTTTCGCCTCCATCCAATCCTGTCCTCTGCTGCCACTTTCCAGCTCCTCTCTTGGAAAAGCTGAGCCGCATCCTTTTTGACCTCATCTTCCATAAATTCTAGTGCTATGGGTGAATGAAATCGATCTAGGAAGATGGATTCACAATATTACAACGGATATTCTAAAATCAATATATTATCATCGTTAAAATTTAGGTGTATAATATCAACAACTAAATTCCCTAAAAAAATGCTGTTTAGGTTAGTTTTTTGTTTATTAAATTAACATAATTTAGGAACTTCAAACGCAGCATAGCATATCCTGGTATTTTTAATATGTAGGTACCTAGTTTTTATATTTTCAGATATCGTATATTTGCTGTGAGGTACCATCAACTCGATTAATTTTATATCTTTCAATCTTATATCTTGCCCTTAATCCTTTGTAATTAACACATGGTTAATTGTTTTGACACAGATCTCATTTAGACTGCTTTTAGTCCTTCATATGTGTTTACGTATAATGTCATTAGTTTTCAATTTAATCACGGTTCACAGATAAATAAATCAAATTAAAAAAGGTATCTATACACAGCAAGGGCGTACATAGAACTTTCAGACTAGGCAAACCCTGAACGAAAATTGGGAAATGTCGAAAATTTAATGTTTTTTTAACATCGTTGTTCATTTGAGTGGCCATGAAAATATTTTAAAATCACATACCAAAAAAATATTTATATTTGTGGCCCTGTCAAACATCGTATCCACATATGGTTCAATAAAAAATATAAGGTCTTGAATTTCTTAACATAATATTCATTGGCAAGCCAAGATTTTTGGTTTCTATAAGCAATTCCGCTACTGATACACAGTGTGGAGGAACCAGTGTTTGCGGGTATGTATTACATTTTTAAACTCTAAGCACGACACATGCGTGTATTTCCACACACCAGTCTCGTATCAACTAAAAAGACAATATTGAAAATGGGTGGTGAATCTCATTGCTGAAATATAGTGATGTTATTGTTGCCTGTTGTATTTTGATAACCCGGCTCTAAATAATAATAGAAAAGAGTGGAAGCACTATTCTAAGCCGGTGCCACACATCATATTAATAATTCATTTGTGACCTGTCTCTACAGTTCGCTTAAAATCGTCGGCCGTTGTAACATACCAGAAAAGTTTTTTTTTTTCAATCTTCGTGGGGTATGCGGTATGCCCTATTCATTAAAAAATACTGCTTCAAAAATAGCCCATACAAAATAAATTTGTTTGTCGAAATGTAAGAACGACTCAATCGTACCCTTGTTTAAATCTAAAGCTTTGTTTCGTCCTTTTTGCGAGCGGTTGTAGTGCTGTACCGCGCGCTTGAACCATTCGGAGCGGACCTGCATGGCCGAGTACAATTTTGTTCATTATATTATCATGAATCAGTCTGAAGCGAGTCGTTAGTGGGATTGTTCGTCTATCGTTTTATTTTTATTGGTGCGACGCGAACGCGGCATTTGACGTTTGTTTACAATAATTTTGAAAATCGAACTCTGAATTAACTAATAATAATTAGTGTCGGCGAATTCGGATTCGAATCATTTTTGAAAAAGAACGATGTAAAAACGTTCGTTTATTATTTCAGTGCAACTGCTTACCCGTCGATTCGGTTTTTATCACAAATAATATTATTATTATCTGATGGTATTTGCTGTGTTGCGATATCCTGGATATCCTTTGTTTAGTGAATAAAACAAAACGTATTATATTTCTTCATAATTCTATCGTTGTATATAAACAAATAGTGTAGTGTTTGTGTGTGTTTTTACTGTTTATTTACGAAACAAAACGTATAACGAACTCGTTACTTTTTGAAATTAAGTATTCTATGTTTTCCGATTCGCAGCCGTTTAAAAGTCGTGTTCCACGTTTGAAACAGTTGTTTTATATTTAAATTTGTTGAATAAAATGTTATGATTATGTAAAGTAACTACTTGAACTTTTTAGGTCATGTGATCTATAAAGGAAACATGTTGGAGTTTTGATTATGTGATTCGTAGGTAAAAACTAATTATTTTATTTTTATATACTTATTTATATGTGTTTTGATTTGACCGGCGTGTTATAGTGATTAGTTAGTTGACTTGTTCGGCGATGTCCTAGGTTCGATTCCTAGTCGACCAAAATTAATTTAAAATATTTTCATAAAATTTATATTTTTTTAGGTTATGACACTGTAGAGTTGTTACTTTACTAGCCAGAGGTTCACGATGACTCAAAAAAAAATTTGACGTCATCTATATAGGTGCATATCAGCCTTTTAAGATGCAAAATGTGCTCTGTTCTCAATATGGAGAGAAATTTATCATTGGTGAAGAGTTTCAGGGTGAAGGAATTAGGAACCTAGTATTTGTAGAACTGGTTCAGAATACTACTTCCTCTATATGTACTGCGGGTTTTTTTCATGTGTGCACTTCACTAATGTTACATATTACATACATACGGTTGTAAATAAAGCGGGTTGTATAAAAAATGGACGATTTAAGAAAATATTGAAATTATATCATGAATAGACAGGTAATAAGATAAAAAAATGGGTTGGACGATGGAAGGACAGCGCTTCCGAAACATGTCGCGAAGTGACTCAAAAAACAAGTGGTTTATAGCTAATTTATAATTCAAATAAAGTTATACTCAGTCACTCACTACTAAGTCACTCCGTATTCAAATTTTGTATGGAAAATTATCAGCATTACGATGAAATGAGTTTGATACATTATTTTTGATTAAATATTAATTTTGAAAACATGATAATTTTTAAATGCCATTTTATTTGCTTTTTTAGCAATTGAAAAAAAATGAGTATCCTGAGCATGTATTTGGTCACTTTGAAATATTCGACAGTTTGAAAAATTGAGAAGCGATGATCAGATATCCTTCAAAATTGAATGATTAGGTACCTACTTCAGTCTATAATCGATAAAATAGAATAATACACAACACACACACTCAGATACCTTAATTGTGATGAAACTTTCAGAATACAATCTCAGCATGATATTAGTTGATAATCTGCAATAAAAATAATAACCACGAAAATTGCGAATTCATACATACCCACTATATCTATCCCCTTAGGCAAGTGAGGATTAATAACATTTCTCTAGTAAGTTTAAGTTTGGTTCTCTGGGGCTGTAAACCCAGTTGAATTGAAAATAAACTATCAATTTGACAATAAACTTGCCAATTGCAAGGGGTACAAAGAAGATTTATTTACCTTAAAAACAATCAACTAGGTATATATATTTAATTTACCTTAGCCGGGATTTATCTCTTAGGTGTAATATACTTATAATTGGATAAAATACTTATCTAACGCCGTTATCATGATATAGCTCACCTCAAGCGCATTTTAATATCTTTTGGTTATTAATGTCAAAATTTTATTCCATCGATCTCTGCTTTTCATCGCAACTTTTTTTGCGCCAACCCTGTTTTATACACCAAAATATTTCAAAAATAACAAATAAATGTTTATTTTTTTACATGTCGTTTCGTTTTTATTTCTCACACGAAATAATATAACCCTTCACAGTGTATTCGACGGACGTCTTTACGTTGAGCGAGGAGATAAGAAGACATGAATTTAAAATTGGAACGTGCTTTCGAAAAGCTTCCACATTTGAAATCATTCCACGGCGTTTTTACATCACAAAAATACGTGACTCTGAAACGTGTGTTGGATATATACCTTTAATTTTACTATTATATATTCGTCCATATATATTACTTATGTGTATATATTATATTTATATTCAGGGATGTCGAATTATTCGATGCATGAATGTTGATGAGGCGATGGATGCGAATCAATATAGAAAACGTGGCGTTCGGTTCTCTCTGCCTACTTTGTGAGGAACATGTTTGGGCACATTGAAAGACTGACTTACGAACGTGTAAAAAATCGTCCGTAATTCTATTTCGAGTTTTTGTGAGAATTAAGATGTAGATAATTGACAACCCCGTAACTTTTAATTATATATTTCATGTGGTTTAATAGACTTTAGATAAAACCCTCATAATATCATAATTATCCCCCGCAGATCACTCTTTTATTAAAAATTAAACCAACAATATGTTTACCCATTTTCATAAAAAAATATTAATATGAAGCGTACATGAGTTGAATTCACACGAAATCGAAAAAGGAAGAAAAAAATAACAAAAAATAACAAATTACAAAACGGAGATTATTTAACGAAGTTTTTTTAAATTTTCAAATTGACTGTTGTTTGTTGATAAGGACCTAGTCAGCCAAAAAGGCTCCTGATAAAAGGAGAAAATATTATGTAGAACAACAATTAATTTATTTAAAAAAAAATCGTATTTATTAGTATTATTTATGAAGTGTAAACTTACTAGTGCATAGTTAACTGTCGGCCACAACTTACTAGCTTACATACATACATACACGCCGTGTTCCTCGCGGGATATGCAAATAGAACCGAACGCCTCATTTTTCTATCTTGACACACATTCAACGCCTCGTCAACTTTCACGAATCATCTCGTTCGTCTGTTCTTCAAGTTTCTTACTAGCTTTATTATTATAAAGTTTCTTATCATATGTATATGCATTTTTCATTAAGAAATAAAACAAATGCATACTTATTTGATTGTTTAACAATAAACAGGAGAATAATTCTAAATTTAAAATTTATTTTGTTTCAGATCTGCTTTCGTAGCTGGCTAACGTATCACAATAAAACACTCTGTTCATCGTATTGTTCGTGTTCACTATCCGTACATCCAGATGCCTTTGACGCACGTGTAACAATAACAAAACAATCTTTGTTATTAAAAATACGCAACAACAAAGTGCACATAATATTTTCAACAAGACAGACTAGAACGCGTCGAATGAAATCTTGTTGTTAATGAATAAGAAAACATCACATGTAATAACATATTCAACGAATAAACGAACGAGTTATTTATCTGACGCAATAACAAAGTTTAGATTATATTTTTCAGGCAAAGTCAAACGCGTCGAATGAAACCTCGCCGTTACAGATTAAGAAAAATATATATTGTTATTACGCAATAACAGCTCTGAGATCAGAGAACGTCACTTTGACATTCTAAATACAAATAGTATTTATCTCACGCAATAACAAAGTGCAGATAAATATTTTCACCAAGACAAACTCAAACGCGTCGAATTTTATATTTTTAATACAACGCGACAACACAGCTCGGCTCAAAGCTTAAACGACGTTAATATTTTATAAGTCAAAAAAAAAAAAACAAATAAGCTCAAGTACTTATCTGACGCAATAACAAAGTGCCGTTTAAATTTTATTAAAAATCGGTAGTGCATCATGTTGTGACGTCAATTGTCTTTTTGTTTGTGATGGTGTTGTTTGTGTATAATGTTGTTCTGCAGACCAGTTAAAACACCGATGGAAACATGAAGATGAACACGATGCAAGACGTGCAGAACGGAGTTGTCTTGATCAAATGTAAGTTTTGTTTGTTTTTATGTACCTGCACTTTGTTTTTTATGTGAACTGTGTATTTTAATTCATTATTATAGTACATTTACTTCCTGACAATTTATGATGTGTCGAACTTTGAATATCAATCATACTTATATAATTATTTTTACTTTACACTATTGCAGCTAAGTGTGGCATTTAGTATGTTTTACCTTTATATTTTTGGTACGTTTTTATTCACATTTTAAACCCAGCTCTTGCATTTGTTTACTTAATTGTATTTTCCAACTGTCGATTTGTTCAGGAGAACTTTGTTCTCTTAACATATCGACAATGTATCAAGCCAGAATACGCGAGAATTGTATGGAGAGGTCTACTTTTTTCACGGCTTTTCCAACTTTGAAGTCAAAAAACACCAACTTAGAGGCTTCGCAGCATATATGTTCCATACACGGATTTACTCAGAATTCGGAGTAGAACATTTCGTGTGTCTGTGTGTGTGTCTGTGTGTGTGTGTGTGTGTGTGTATGTCTGTGTGTGTGTGTGTGTCCCCCCCCCCCCCTTATAACTTTTGATCCGCTCAATTTACAGAGCCTAAAATTTCAGAATATATAAACAGTTACAGGCCTACAAAACTTTTATACTCGGAATTTTGAATTTTTGTTTCAGTCAGGGGTTATCAACTTTTGAATTTTTATTTTATTTTTCCCTATATCTCAGAAACCATAAAAGCTAGAACGCTGAAAATTGGTACCAATATAGACAAATACAAAATCTCAAATAAATTTATTCAAAAAAATTCCAGGGTTTCTCAAACATTTTTTATTAAGAAAAGTATTTTTTTTATGATAAATTTATGAGTTTAACTGCCTATATTTCCATTTTTTTTTTAAATATCGAAAAAAGCCGAAACACCCCAACTAGATAATTTAATTTTATATAAAAAATATTAACATTGTAGCAGTACATCTCAAATTTTTTTTAACAATTTTTATAAAAATTGAATTTAGTGACGACATCGCTTCATACAATTTGTATGGTAGTCACCTATACACAATATCAAAGAAGACTTAATAGTTTGATACTTCATCTCTAAACATACAATATACATATACCATCATGCTGTTTTCATATTCCGGGTAGGAAAAAAAGACTGACCTCCATACTATCCTATCTTGACTACCTAGGTACATGTGTTGTATAGAAAACTAAATATCATAAAATAATAAATAATTTGTATTTATGGGTTTGGTACTTATTCTTCAACTATACATACTATCGCTGTCGACAGTTGGATCTCATGTGTTACATGCAACTAGTTATATTTATACGTTCCAGGTTCAATTACTGTAAATTAATTTTTTACTCTGAATTTGTGAGACAAAAGACATCATAAGTTTCTATAAAAATAACAAAGTGTTAAGTACTTCAATATTGTCCAACTGTCGATTTGTTCAGGAGAACTTTGTTCTCTTAACATATCGACAATGTATCAAGCCAGAATACGCGAGAATTGTATGGAGAGGTCTACTTTTTTCACGGCTTTTCCAACTTTGAAGTCAAAAAACACCAACTTAGAGGCTTCGCAGCATATATGTTCCATACACGGATTTACTCAGAATTCGGAGTAGAACATTTCGTGTGTCTGTGTGTGTGTCTGTGTGTGTGTCTGTGTGTCCGTCCCCCCCT
Organism: Molanna angustata; assembly: GCA_963576475.1. Lineage (NCBI taxonomy): Eukaryota > Metazoa > Arthropoda > Insecta > Trichoptera > Molannidae > Molanna > Molanna angustata. The sequence goes on from OY754975.1 coordinate 31,405,228, forward strand.
TATAACTTTTGATCCGCTCAATTTACAGAGCCTAAAATTTCAGAATATATAAACAGTTACAGGCCTACAAAACTTTTATACACGGAATTTTGAATTTTTGTTTCAGTCAGGGGTTATCAACTTTTGAATTTTTATTTTATTTTTCCATATATCTCAGAAACCATAAACGCTAGAACGCTGAAAATTGGTACAAACATAGACAAATACAAAATATCAAATTAGTTTTTTCAAAAAAATTCCAGAGTTTCTCAAACATTTTTTATTAAGAAAAATATTTTTTTTATGATAAATTTATGAGCCTAAAATTTCAGAATATATAAACAGTTACAGGCCTACAAAACTTTTATACTCGGAATTTTGAATTTTTGTTTCAGTCAGGGGTTATCAACTTTTGAATTTTTATTTTATTTTTCCATATATCTCAGAAACCATAAACGCTAGAACGCTGAAAATTGGTACAAACATAGACAAATACAAAATCTCAAATTAGTTTTTTCAAAAAAATTCCAGGGTTTCTCAAACATTTTTTATTAAGAAAAATATTTTTTTTATGATAAATTTATGAGTTTAACTGCCTATATTTCCAAAACTTTTACAATTATCGAAAAAAGCCGAAACACCCCAACTAGATAATTTAATTTTCTATAAAAAATATGAACATTGTATTAGCACATCTCAAACTTTTTTTAGCAATTTTTATAAAAATTGAATGTAGTGACGACATTGCTTCATACAATTTGTAGGGCAGTCGCCTATACACAATATGTAAGAAGACTTAATAGTTTGATAGGTACTTAATCTCCAAACATACATACAGAACCATCATGCTGTTTTCATATTCCGGGTAGGAAAACAGGACTGACCTCCATACTGTCCTATCTTGACAAACATACCAACATGTGTTAAAATTTTCAATAATTTGGATTTATGGGTTTATAGTTTGATTCTTATTCTTCAACTATACATACTATCGCTATCGACAGTTGGATCTCATGTGTTACATGCAACTAGTAAATAAAAATGATTGGTATAATTATAATTTTAATGGTCACATTTGATTTTCAACACGTTTCGTGCAGGGCACGTCGTCAGGATGCTTAATGCTTCACAAGACTGGAACTAGAGGTTATATAACTATATATATATATATAGAGGCTATACATATTTAATAGGTCAGGTTGATAAAGAATTTAATGTTTAATTAACATTTGATATAGAGCAGGATGGTGAAGTATTATCCAGCCAGTTATGACCCACCGAAAATTATAACGATGTTGTATTAGCTTTTTTACCCACCTAGAACTTAAAATAAGTTCGCCTCTTTCACAGTAATTTTTTTGGTGTGAGAGATAATTATTATAATGTGATTGAATTGGAGTAAAAGAGACAATACGTCTGAAGTGTGTGTCTATTGTTGTACGATCTCTTTCTCACTTGTGTGTGCTCTCTCTTGGTGACATCCGTTAAAATGTACAATTTTTGTAGAGCGTTTTGCTCTCATATAACGTGTCTTTATATAAAATGTCATTGGATATATCCTACCAGATGCTCAATTTGAATAAACACGATAGGAGTTAATTACTATTTCATCTTTACCCGAAAACACAACAATCTATAGCTACACGAGCCAGCACCGCTGCAAACTATGCAATTCCACACATGAGAACTACTTTTGGTCAAAGAAATTTTATTTTCATTGCCCCCAGAATTTATAACATGTTGCCTACATCATTAAAAGAAATAGTATCGCTGAAATCATTTAAAAGAAAATGTTCCGAATACATCATGAACTACGGGAGAACTAAAATATATCAAATATTCGACATCGTAGTGTAGAAAGACATCATTTATATAATTGTTATTTTTATTTTTTTTTTTTTTCTTTATTTACTTTTTACAACAAATCCTAATTGTTTTATAAATTTTGTGCTGTCTTGATTTGATTTGAGGCGCGACTGAATAAAGATATGACTGACGGATTATATCTATGCTCAGTCAGTTCAGTATTCCCAAGAAATACTATTTCAGTTTATTTTGTGCAATTAACAAATAAAATTACAAGATACCTACTTTTACAATACTATGTATAATATGCATATCATGATGACTCAAATTACATTTTTTCTATATGTGTTATAGTTAAGTTTATATTGTTTTGATTCTTTTTAAATAGTTAAGTTTATATTGTTTAGATTCATTTAAAAAAAATGCAAATAGTTACTCCTGTGAAATGTAATAATATGTACACTGCTAGCCCTAGAACAGGTATACCTAGTTGGGCAGCAGTTATCTATTTTAATAAAGATTATTTAAATGGTGTGACAAATAAATAAATAAAAATAAAAATCTGTGGTCTACGTTTATAGACATAATGTATTTATATACTCACTTAAAAAATACATAACTTAGAGTATTTTGAACGGGTTGAGCAAACGACGAGGTACTAAGCAGAGTCGGAGAAACGAGTCAACTCCAAAAGAGGGTTGCCCAACGACAATACTAATGGATAGGCCATAACATGAGGCATCTGGGTCCGCTTGTAACTGTATTCGCCGAAGGAATGACAGAGGGCGACAAACTATAGAGATCACCCTAGAGACAGCTATATGGACCAGCCAGCGGCCTTACTCTCCACTGCAAATCCGATCCCAATACGATCCGACTCGCTAAGAACCTACCTTTGTAACGGAGAATGAATGCGGTAGGTAGGTATGTTTTAATAGTAATAGTCGATCATTTGAATGTACGCAGGCGACAGATAGGTAAGTTCTAAATGAAAATTTGAAATCGGGATCGGATTCGAATTTCAAGAGCAGGTGATCAGTGATCTGCGCTGTGGCAGTTACCAAGAGATGGAGAGGCTGACGGACAACAGAGATATGTGGAGAGATAGAGTGCCTGGTGCAAACCAGTCCTAGGAGACCATGAAGAAGAAGCAAAGGAAAATACATACATACCATCACACAAATACATACAAATTCCAGCGATTTCGCGTCATATACCTAGTCTATATATCTCAGCGTCATATACCTAGTCTTTATATCTCAGCGTCATATACCTAGTCTATATATCTCAGCGTCATATACCTAGTTTATATATCTCAGCGTCATATACCTAGTCTATATATCTCAGCGTCATATACCTAGTCTATATATCTCAGCGTCATATACCTAGTCTATATATCTCAGCGTCATATACCTAGTCTATATGCTATGTATAGTCTATATCCTAGTCTATATCCTAGTCTATGTATATCCTAGCCTATAGCGTCATATACCTACCTAGTCTATATATCTTAGCGTCATATACCTAGTCTATATATCTCAGCGTCATATACCTAGTCTATATGCTATGTATAGTCTATATCCTAGTCTATGTATATCCTAGTCTATAGCGTCATATACCTACCTAGTCTATATATCTTAGCGTCATATACCTAGTCTATATGCTATGTATGTATAGTCTATATCCTAGTCTATATCCTAGTCTATGTATATCCTAGTCTATAGCGTCATATACCTACCTAGTCTATATATCTTAGCGTCATATACCTAGTCTATATATCTCAGCAATGACGCGGTTTACACTAGAAATTGGAAGATATTATTAGAATTCCAAACTATTCTTGCAACGAACGTGTTGATGATAATTGGAATTCCAAGTTCCGTTGGATTCTCTCGCGATACGGATTAATTTTATCCGGAGAGCAAGCAAGGGTTAAGGTCGTATTACCAGATAATATGGAGAAATATTCTCCGGGAGTAAATTCCTTATAACCGATGTTATGTCGTGGGAGTCGAAATCAAATTCACCAAATACTCACGAACAATCACGTCTTTATTTCTTCCCAACGCCAAACTCAATTTGCGAAAATTCATTCATTCATAATTCATACAGTCACGGTATATTCCGCAATAACCAGCGACAGATGTGCAGATATAAGTGGCGTGCGAGGGGTCCGTCAGCTGGTTCTGCCCAAAAAAACTACATTCTCTGTTTAGTCAACCTCCATATCTTTTCACCTAATATATTTTCTTTGACTCCTGTTTTGTACTATGCACATAGCACCAATTACACGCATTGCGTGAAGATAGGAGCAAATAATCAAAATTGCATAATATTATAAATATTTCAATTCTATTGATAAATATTTTAAATGCAGCCCTTTAATAACTAAAATATTTAATAACTAACTGTAAATAAATATCATGAATGTTGGTTAAAATATTCAGAGACATCTATGAAGTATCTTTCCAACCATTATCACAACAAATTTACTAGCAGCACTAAATGTTTTCAACCATTATTTTATTTTTCATCTATTAGTTTTCATTCATAGATGTCGTGATATATTAATCGATATATTACTCATAGTTACGCAAAGGTTATTTTTCTTATATTTGAATACTATTTATGAATTCCTTACAAATTGTAAATACATTATTTTATGAAATTTCTTTCATATTTTACAAAACGTTTATTTAAAATATTATCTATATTTGCTTTTTTACAACGAAATTAAATTTTTAAGCTGCTTTGAATTTCGCGGCAAATGCATAGTACTAATAATATTTTAAATTATTTTTGAAATTTAATTAGAAACAATTATTATCACTCTCCCTTTTATTTCCAGTCATTTCAAAGATAAACGATCTATTCGGTATGATTCGAATCAAAACAATTCAATATATTTATATTAGCGCCAAAATCTTGGCGTAACATAACCTATCTAATCTGACAGTAATATAATCTAACGGTCGATGTTGTAAAAAAGTACCATGTTGAACCAAAAGCCATCCTCTCCAAAAGCCATCCATCTGAATATTCTTACACCCATACATACAAACTGTTGAAGAAGCTTCATACATGCCCAGCATCAATCTTACCTTAAAAAATACACAGATACACTAACGCGAACAAAAAAACTTTGTTCATTTAGTCATGTATATTGTATGCTCAAATGTATCGGGCATACTGCAATGAATATTAACGACAAAAGTAAAAAGAGATTTTATAATTTGTAGGGAAATAAATCGTGAACGATACATGTGTTGTGACATTTTAGCTACTGTTACCAAAACTGTCAATGTTTCTCCTTGGAAGCAATGTTGCATACGTTTTAGATTCAGTGTTGCAACAGACGAAAATAATTACAGGCAAATGGAACCTACAAAGGACAATTATTCAAATATTAAGAAATTCATATCTCCGTTAATATTTGCGCTAGAAAAAAAATAAAAACTGTTTTATGATTCTTTATACGCCCTACAACTCGATGATATATTAAAAAAATCGTACAAGATTTTCAATTTTTTTTTTGAATTTTTTTTTAATTTTTTTTTTATTTTTTATTTTTATTTTTTTTGGATTTTGATAGTCATGCCAGGCATATAGGCATGTATGGCTCGCACGCCACTGGCAGATATGTATAACTTTATAACAAGAATGCACGAAAAATGTGTGTATTCCCACACACCAGTCTTATCTCACCTTAAACGGCAACATTCGGAATGAGTGGTGAAATTGCGAATATTATCCTTATAATTTTAAGATTCATCACTGAAAAAATTAATAGAGAAATATAAAATGCAAATTACAAATGCAGCACTCGGAGAAAAAAGGAGGTTTATTTTATTTATTTTATTTAAAAACCGGAATTTAATTTAAAATAATAAGATTTTAGAATTTCGATCCTGTAGAAAATACATTGAAATAAAATTTAACGGGAATTAATAATTCATCACAAATTTATTTACAGAAGCTTTTAAACGTTTGTTATGAAGTTATTTTCATGAAATTTTCAAATGACACCAAATTAATTTTACTGCTCAAAAACTTACACACTAATAATAATAATAATTTTATCAAATGCGAAATTATTATTTTGTGGCTCCATCGTTAATTAATAACAATAAAATAACTTTGTATTAACCACTTTTTTATTAGAACCAAGTCTACATGTTTCGAGAGCAATGTTCTCTTCCTCAGGACACTCTGTTCAAAATTTTGCACACGGGACATATTGAATTAAAAACTTCAAAACTAGAAATATTAGAAATAAGGAAAAATGTAAATTTAAATAAACCAATATTAAACAACCAAATCAATTTCATAAATAATCCATTGTTAAACTTATTTCCCTTATAATGTTTAATTTTGGTAAATTTATGTATTTAAAAAAAAACTTTGTCTTTGTAAAAATAATGTTAGCTTACATATGGTCACCCTAACCTTCTTTACCCCTCTACTTCTCCTTTCCTCCCCTCTCACTGCTTTTACTTAAACATATTAATTTTAAGAATTGTTAACTAGTACACTAAGTGTCCTGAGGAAGAGAACATTGTTCTTGAAACATGTAGACTTGGTTCTAATAAAAAAGTGGTTTATACAAAGTAATTTTATTGTTATTAAAATAATAATTGTTTTATATCCATTAAAAAAACAGATTACATTGGAACAATATTGAAATATCTTAAATATGTAAGTATACCTATAATATTGACAGTAAATTTATTGACAGTAAATTAACAAATAAAATAACAATTATTAATGGATATCCATAGCAAATTACTAAAAAAAAACGCATTGTAAGAAAGGATTGACAGATGACATGCATAGTAATGTGTTGGGGAATGGGTCAGAAATATTATAAATCATTACAAAATAATTAGTCCCAAAATTGTTGTTGATAGTCATTGTGTGTCAGTATTGTTACGTGAATATTTTTCACAACTGGCAATCCCAAAAAAACTCTTGCTTCTTTTACTTGGTCATATTCACTGGCTCATTACACCAATCACGTATCATGCTCATTCAATTCTTTAACATCCGTCATGGTTTAATGTATCCCGTTGACAGTAGACGACTCAGACATGGCATACCATCGTGCAAATTAAAATTCTTCAAACTGAATATACCTGTTTCCTTTAATACACCATTTATTCTGGTAACTGATGGTATTCGAAGTCGAGTCAGAAATGTGTCTGTTTGTACTTTTGGGAAACGAATGTAATCAAATGAAGAATATCGCGTATCAAGTGTTGCTTGTTCCACTTGATGGCTGAGTCTGCTTTCTGCGTCTTACTCTTCCACTATCCACGGTTCTTCTCATCCACTGGGGTACTTACTTACTTTCTGTGTCCTAAGCACCATATCCATATATATTCGGTCACCCGGATTCCACTAGTGTTTGCTACCACTGTGTCTTGTTGCGTGCATGTCGCTCTTATCATAGGACATGATAGTAGGTGCTCGTTGTCCTGTCTGACGCTACACTCGCAGATGTCTTCCTCTCTGTAACTCCACTGAGGGCACTGTAGCAGCAAGAGACACCCGTTCTATTGAGCGAGACTATTGAGCGCTCTCCATGTTGAATAAGTCAGGTTATGTCCCACTGACACGTCCTCCGCGAGTGGCAGCTGCGTGGGTTAGACACGATCATGCCACAGTGACAGCCGTCGAGCCTCAGGCAGGCCAAATTGAGGGAAGGTCATCTCCAGGATGCTTCTTATAGACTGGAGTCTGCACTGATGCTGCTATGAGCCATAAAATTCCTTCTGGCCGCCGCCGCCTACCCGGTAGACCACCCAAGAGATGGAAGGATAGCTGGACTTCGTCATCCCAGGAGACATTGTTTCTGAAGAATAGACCAACTAGGTCTACTAAACGAAGAAGAAGAAGAAGAAGGGGGTTCCATCTAAAAGAGGTTTGAAAGAGGTCAAGAGGTTTGATGATGGGAATCATGAAACTCATCAATTTGCGTATTATTGTATAGGCGAATTGTATGAAAGACAATATTACTACATTATTATATATACCATCACGCCATGTCCCTCATGAGATAGGCAGAGAGGATCGAACACCACATTTTTCTATCTTGACATACATTTTTTGAAGTCGGTTTTTTCATATGGATCATGCTGAAAACCAGCTGCTGGTGGACTTGTCTTCCTGCAACATAGCTGAGCATGATCCTTTTGAGTCAGAAAGGTTGTTTTTCTTTTCATTTGTTGATATATTTTCATTTGTTGATGTTGGTTGGAAGAAATTGCCTAATGGCAATAAGCCCGCCAGTGTGCATTATAATTGTTTATATTATGTACAAAAAGTTAAATAAATAAATAAATAAAATAAATATTATGTCTATGACCCGAATGCACAGTCCTAGGTACCTAAATACTAACTCCTAACCTCACTGGAGTATTTAGTATTCTTAAGTTAGCAATTGCGTTGCAGAGACATCACTAACTAAATACTACGCCAAAAAGAGATAGAGAGCTTTCTTTGGGCTTAGAAAGCTATCTATCTTTTTTCTGACGTTTGACGTTTAAAATGTTTTTTTGCTACAACAACACAAACATATGTAACCAACTTCACACTCTTCACACTGACAGCTCGATGTCACGATTTTTTTTTTAATTCCACCGAATTTTCGGCATCTCGTATGGATCGCTGAGTACCTACTCTGTTTGGTATTTGATTTGACAAAATTACCAAATACATATTCAAAGAAGCCGATAAAATTATCATCCACCAAAAAAATCTCATATTTTAGTATTAAACCACTCGTAAGGTTCCTCGCTATCAACCTTACTTTTTGACAATTCGCAAATGTTAGTTTACGCCGATGCGCATGCGCTAAGTATATAGATAAGTCTGTGCAATGCAATTCTCATAGAAAATCGTCGTAGCATCCTCCATTTAGGAAACCACGTGATCTTTTAACTTAAGTGAGCGACTGTGCAATGAAAACATGTTTAGTATTTAGAATTTAGTATTTAGGTTGGACTCTGCATTCGGACCTATATATTTGTATGTAAACTTATTTTCGTCTCAATAAATGTTTATTTATTTATTTATTTTTATGAAACATATTTTTTTTTTGTAATATGTATGTATGTAAACAGCCTTTTCATCTTATTATGTTCGATTATTATTATTATTCTTTATGGTCGGCCATATTCCTTCATCCCGCCATAATATTATTCTGTTTATATAGTTCGTTTCGTATGTACACCAACTGGCGTCGTGCGGTTTCACGTTTGATCAACTTCATTCACCTCAGCAGCAGTATCGTCAGTGGCCTTGGCATAACGTCAAGGACGTACTATTGATGATATGACCAGACCACTGACTATTATGACAACAATAATATTAAAACGAGACACCGGGCGCATGCAATTTCCTACCGCCGACAAATAGCCTAATATTGAGCCTTTTTTTCTTTGTCGGTTATGTTATTTTTTAACGATCGAGGGTAACGTCCTCATTTCATAGGCGTCGCGTCTGTCCAGCATCACGTTGAACCAAATCTTTAACCGAAGCTAAGGAGAGATTATGTTTTACTGTTTAAGAGGCTATAGTAGGTTAAATAGTATATTTTGAATCTCCCGGCTGAGTTTTGTATTATATGATTTTAATTACTATTCTTGCTATTTAAAAAAAATATCCCTGTTACTATTTTTGTGACTATCCCGTTTGTTTGTTTTAAGTACCTTATACTCTTTTGAGTATAAGGTACTTAAAACATATTCAGTATAATTATGTACCTTGTACTCTTTTGAGTATTTGAGTACCTACATAAAACATATTGAGTATAATATTATGTACCTTATACTCATTTGAGTATTAGGTAGGTACATAAAACATATTGAGTATAATATTATGTACCTTATACTCATTTGAGTATTAGGTAGGTACATAAAACATATTGAGTATAATATTATGTACCTTATACTCATTTGAGTATTAGGTAGGTACATAAAACATATTGAGTATAATTATGTACTTAATATTATTAGGCACATAAAATATTTGATATTTATTTATTTATTTAGTTATTTATTTATTTAATTATTTATTTATTTATTTTATTTTTTTTAACTTTTCTACGGACAATTCTTGGTAGAACTCCATTTCAAATAATAAATAAATTTAGAATGGTAAAATAAAACCAAAGTTTTATAAAGTTTTATAATGGTAAAATAAAACCAAAGTAATTAGTAGAACTGAAAACTTTGGTTTTATTTTACCATTCCAAATTTATTAAATATTTATTTATTTATTAATTAATTTATTTATTTATTTATTTATTTTTTAATTTATTTATTTATTTATTTGTTTATTTATTTATTTATTTATTCATTTATTTATTTATTTATTCATTTATTTATTTATTCATTTATTTATTTATTTATAAAATTATTGAGTAGGTGCAGTAAAATGAAATATGTTATATGTTTTGATTTGATCTAGGACGCATGTGAGTCATATCAAATACATCAACGTACCTAACGACATTAACGACAACCTCTTCTCTATGGTTTTGAAATGTCAAAACGAGTCGGAATTGTTTTGTTGACATAAGTATATTATGAATGTGAGTTTTGTGTCTGTTTTGATGTTTACTGTAGTGGTTAATTATTTATCAGAAAAATGTATTTTAATTGTGTGCCTACCTAATTTATGTAGAGCGAAAACTATCATCACCCAGTTCATAAGTACCTATATTGTCACTGTAAAATTGTGAACTCCTAGCCCTAGAGCAGGGTTGCCTAGTTGGGCAGCAGTAATCTACTTGTTGGCATCACTTCAAAATATGACGAGAATAAAAAATAAATAAAAAAATAATTCTTGAGTTTTGTGTGGAAACAGAGTGAAAATCCATTTTAAAATTAATTATTAAATAAAATCCAATCCAATTTTTTTCCCCACATTCGATTTATTTACTAGGGTACGTTTTCGATGAGGTGTCTCGGTATTATCAAGGTCTTATTGAACTCCTTCATTTCTTACAGTTTCGTTTATTAATTTCAAATTTGTAAATAAACTTGTACAGGACGCAAATTAGTGTTCATAATTCTTACTTAATTATATAGGTAGGAACTTCTTACAACAATATCCCCTTCGTTATCACGTTTTTATTCCAAAAAAATACACATCTGTTTGTGTTAGATACATTAATAAATAAAAATAGAAAATTGTTAAATCGTTTGCCCTAAGCGTAATTCTTTAGTTGTGTGGGGATAAACTGTATGTAGTGCTGCAAATTTTAACCGGTTCACTCTATAAGCAATATGCATCATTAATCGTAGTGTTTTATTCATCAGTCCGAGTTGTCTGAGATTTTTTAGTTACATTTTAATCGGTCAAATTTTTATTCCCAGTAAATCTCTCAGTTGAGTTCTCGTCACCTAAAATGTTATATTTACAATAAAACACCGCACATCTGGCAACATTACGAAAATAAAAAGACAGAGATCTTTAATTGAATGTAATAAATTAGTCATACATCCATCTCTACGATTCGTGTGACTCATAATCGTATCTTAAAGCTGATAGCACAGAGAAACGCGTCCGACTAATTATGTAGGCGAGTTTAAAGCGTCCTGCGACACTTATGGCCAATATTTCAATGTACAATTAAATGCTTGATTGTCGATTTTCTCTATGGTTTTCGGCATGTCTATGGTTAATCGGAGTTTGGCGTTATTTCATTACAAAATCAACGTTGATCGTCAATTACGAATTGTCAAAAATTGATTGGCCGTTTTTCGGCAATCAAGCGAGTTAATTGTGTTTTTTGTTAGCAAAGAACTGTCAATTGTGAACATAACCTTTGTACGTTTTGTGTTATATGGTTTTGTTTTTTTTATTAAGTATCTATATTGTATTAAATAAATAAATGGTTGTTTCAAAACAATATATTATTTTATTATAACAGTTAAGATTTCAAAACACCTTTTCAGCGTGTTTCACTGAAACCAAAGCTGCACAAACCTACAAATTTTTATCTCAGGGTCCTAAAGGTAAATGAAATGAAAGATTCTATAAAGCATCTAATTTTATTGAATTAAAAATTGGGATAATGGACATTTTACAAATTGAGATAATACGAATTCTGTATCAGTGACCAACCTGTATAGTTTGCTTTACATTTTATTTTATACATGAATTACAAGAAATAAAATAAACATTAGATACATCTGTGTATTGACGGGCCGGCCATGATGTAATGAATATTTCACAAAAAAACATATTAAAAATTGAGATAAGACAAATTCTATATTACAATACATAGATTAATTATTATCTTTGTAAATTTATGTGATTGTAAAACAGAAAAAAAATAATAAAAATTCTGACAAATATATCGACTATCGGCCATTAATATTGGACTTCTAAATTCCATTTGAATACAATTTGACTGAAGGTAAGTACATATAGCACTCTAAATAAACCATATACATAAATAATAAAAAAAAGGATTTCAATACCTTGGAAGGTATAAAAAAGTATTTTATACCTTCTTATTGAGTTCTCTTATCAATGCAATTTTTGAAAGTCCTATATATTTTAATAATGAGAAACTGATCGTTTTAAAATGAGCTATTAAACACCATCGCCATCTATGAAGTAACTAATAAACGTTTTTAACGCCATCTATTGGTAAGTAAATTTTTTTTTGTAAACAATATCATTGACTTTCTACAGGGGAAAATCCAATGTTTGCGTATACAACAAACAAACATTTTATTCCTTGTTTTTTTTTAATATTCGATAATTAATTACTATTTGCGACAAAATTGTAAAAAAATATTTGATACTTTCGTTTCTTTTCCTTCTTGACGTATCATGTCAGGTTCCCTCTAAGTTGACGACCACTATTTTTCATCGTTTTAATCAGTGCGAAACAGCTCATCCTCTGTTCCAATCCCCGAATCAGATATGAATGTTATTTATCGATGGACAATTTTAAACGATTTAAAGAACCAAATTTACAACTGACGTTTTTGCGACAAGCGTACATTTTGTCGTAGTATTTTGATTGACTTTACGTCGCACGGAATTTCTGTGACAAGCAGACAAAAATAAGTCTTTCTTTTTCTCACACAGATGGATTGAATGGGGAAGTCCTCGCAAATCATTTTGATGTCATGTTTCGCCATTTATAACATAACATATTGTACGAAAACACGTGAGAGACTAAATTCAATTTATCTGATGGAATTTATACTCACTATTAACATAATCTGTTAATGAAGATTTGTCTATACTAATGGAATTAATTTTTTATTTCAAAAAAATATGTTTTATTAGAATAAAATATGTATTTCGTAAATATTCGAATTTCGAATGAATTACGCTAGAATATATTGTGTGAGTGACGAGTGTGTATGAAGGTGTGTGAATGTTTTTGGCTTGTAAACTGTTATTTGTTTTTATCCAACTGTCGATTTGTTCAGGAGAACTTTGTTCTCTTAACATATCGACAATGTATCAAGCCAGAATACGCGAGAATTGTATGGAGAGGTCTACTTTTTTCACGGCTTTTCCAACTTTGAAGTCAAAAAACACCAACTTAGAGGCTTCGCAGCATATATGTTCCATACACGGATTTACTCAGAATTCGGAGTAGAACATTTCGTGTGTCTGTGTGTGTGTGTGTGTGTGTGTGTCTGTGTGTCTTTGTGTCTGTGTGTGTGTGTGTCCGTCCCCCCCTTATAACTTTTGATCCGCTCAATTTACAGAGCCTAAAATTTCAGAATATATAAACAGTTACAGGCCTACAAAACTTTTATACTCGGAATTTTGAATTTTTGTTTCAGTCAGGGGTTATCAACTTTTGAATTTTTATTTTATTTTTCCATATATCTCAGAAACCATAAACGCTAGAACGCTGAAAATTGGTACAAACATAGACAAATACAAAATCTCAAATTGGTTTTTTCAAAAAAATTCCAGGGTTTCTCAAACATTTTTATTAAGAAAAATATTTTTTTTATGATAAATTTATGAGTTTAACTGCCTATATTTCCAAAACTTTTACAATTATCGAAAAAAGCCGAAACACCCCAACTAGATAATTTAATTTTCTATAAAAAATAATAACATTGTAGTAGAAGATCTCAATTTTTTTTAACAATTTTTTTAAAAATTGAATTTAGTGACGACATCGCTTCATACATTTTGTATGGCAGTCGCCTATACACAATATGTATGTAAGAAGACTTAATAGTTTGATACTTCATCTCCAAACATACATACATACCATCATGCTATTTGCATATTCTGGGTAGGAAAAAGGATCTTCCTCCATACTATCCTATCTTGACATACATACCTACATATGTTGTATAGAAAACAAAATATCTGAAAATATTCAATAATTTGTATCTATGGGTTTATAGTTTGGTACATATTCTTCAACTATACATACTATCGCTATCGACAGTTGGATCTCATGTGTTACATGCAACTAGTGATATAATGTAGATTTGTGTAGATTTATCGAACTGTCGATTTGTTCAGGAGAACTTTGTTCTCTTAACATATCGACAATGTATCAAGCCAGAATACGCGAGAATTGTATGGAGAGGTCTACTTTTTTCACGGCTTTTCCAAATTTGAAGTCAAAAAACTCCAACTTAGAGGCTTCGCAGCATATATGTTCCATACACGGATTTACTCAGAATTCGGAGAAGAACATTTCGTGTGTCTGTGTGTGTGTGTGTGTCTGTGTGTCTGTGTGTGTGTCTGTGTGTGTGTGTGTCCGTCCCCCCCTTATAACTTTTGATCCGCTCAATTTACAGAGCCTAAAATTTCAGAATATATAAACAGTTACAGGCCTACAAAACTTTTATACTCGGAATTTTGAATTTTTGTTTCAGTCAGGGGTTATCAACTTTTGAATTTTTATTTTATTTTTCCATATATCTCAGAAACCATAAACGCTAGAACGCTGAAATTTGGTACAAACATAGACAAATACAAAATCTCAAATTAGTTTTTTCAAAAAAAATCCAGGATTTCTCAAACATTTTTTATTAAGAAAAATATTTTTTTTATGATAAATTTATGAGTTTAACTGCCGATATTTCCAAAACTTTTACAATTATCGAAAAAAGCCGAAACACTCCAACTAGATAATTTAATTTTCTATAAAAAATATTAACATTGCAGTAGAAGATCTCAATTTTTTTTTAACAATTTTTTTAAAAATTGAATTTAGTGACGACATCGCTTCATCCATTTTGTATGGCAGTCGCCTATACACAATATGTAAGAAGACTTAATAGTTTGATACTTCATCTCCAAACATACATACATACCATCATGCTATTTGCATATTCTGGGTAGGAAAAAGGATCTTCCTCCATACTATCCTATCTTGACATACATACCTACATATGTTGTATAAAAAACAAAATATCTGAAAATATTCAATAATTTGTATCTATGGGTTTATAGTTTGGTACATATTCTTCAACTATACATACTATCGCTATCGACAGTTGGATCTCATGTGTTACATGCAACTAGTATTATGTTAATGGATTGTTTTTTTTTGCTTTAACACTCTAAAATAATATTGTATCATTAAACTGTAAATGAGCTGTGGCTTCCCAAAGAAAATAAATATATAAATTATTATTGAGTTCTTCTTGTTTTGTTTGTTCAATAGTAAATACGTCATTTTATTACATTTTTTAATAAAAAAATACGAATTTTTACTGCGCCATTTGTCGATTGAAAATATTCTCAGAACACTATAATTTAATAATTGTCTATACGAAAAAAATAAGTTTGAAGTCAATAATTATTAAAAAAGTGCTGTAACATTGAAATCTTCCTTTTTCAGGAATTAATTAATTCCACAATAAAGGCCCATTTACGCCGAAAGCATGATTATAGTTAAAGCCTTATTAATTATCTTCAATTTCTTAACATAATTGGTAGTCTTTGATATAGACAATCTCAATGTTAAGATGTTCCTTTTGTGACACGATTTTACAGAGTTTTTAAATCCTACATATTTCTGAGTCGAACAGAACCTTAAAAATCATCAAATAAACTTTATAATCTACTCATTCTGGACACAACGAGTGTCATTTATAATCTACTCATTCTGGACACAACGAGTGTCATTTATAATCTACTCATTCTGGACACAACGAGTGTCATTTATAATCTACTCATTCTGGACACAAAGAGTGTCATTTTTTTTTAAAAGATGTATAAAGGTGTTTTTATGACAAGTTTACTATCGCGATAAAATCTGTTATAAAATATACATATTTCTTGATTGTGGTTTTCTAAATATTAAAAAGTAAGAGTCTATAATTGATTTCATTGGTGTATTTTTATTTGATATTTTCTTGCATACATTGATTTAGTAATTAACGTTCCTGTACTACCTGCTATGATTATTTTGACTGAATATTACTGTTAATGTCCTTATTGACACTTATTAGTAAAGGAATAAAATAAATAATTTAAAGTTGTAAATGTCATTGAAAAGAAAATGACAATAAAGACTCATTTTCAGTAAATGAGTTTATTACGACTGAAATTGAAAATTAATTTGCGTTTTATATTTATACATATATGTAATTTAAAGACTTTTAACTGTTCTTATCCAACTAACGATTTGTTCAAGAGAATTTATTTCTCTGAACATGTTGACATTATGCCAAGATCTGCGAGATTTTGTACGGCCAGGACTAAATTTTCATGGTTTTTTCAACATTGAAGTCAGAAAACACCAACTTAGAGGTTTTAAAGCATATGAAGAAAATTGCGTGTCTGCCTGTGTGTGTCCATCCTCCGAATCTCTCGAACAACGGAATACCCATTTTTTTTTAAATTAAAGGTAATAATATCCGCTTATATTTCCATTTCGGGAAAATAATCTCAGTTGTAGTTTTTTTTAATAAGTGTTGTAAGTAAACATAAACCTGCTAAATGAATAGTTCAGAAAATAATGAAATTTCAATTGATTTAATATATCCGCATAAATATCAAATATATCCGCATAAATATCAAATATATCCGCATAAATATCAAATATATCCGCATAAATATCAAATGATGATGGGTGGCAGAGCGGTTAGCGCGCTGGGTTAGTAATCCATTAACATTTGCATAATTTAAGGAATGTATGAGGATGTGTATGTAGTTTACAAGGACATATTCATTCTTAAAAAAATGAGGTATATCACGATGTATATATCCGCTGATATATATCAGCAAACCCCGGTAAAATATATTAATAATAAATAGCGTTTGTGTCGGTGGATATTACTTTCGAAACATATGTTTTGAGGTATAGTATGTAACATATGGTATAGATTTTTTGTAGTCTGAATTCCTTTATAATGTTTCCTATACAATTTCAAGGACAGTAAGACCGTTATTTTCGTTCAAAGAAAATTATTTGCCAACTTATAAATAAAAGCAAAACCATTTTATTGGAATGATGAATTTCATTGAAAAATATACGTTAATAAATGTTGAATTTTCAATTTTTTTTTGTAAACTTCATTCATTTTAATGCTAGTGTTCACCACATTGTATAACATGTATTAATCTAACAAAATGTCAATATAAACCAAAATGTATGTCAACACTCATACCAGCAAACGCTGTCTGTGTTGAATTTTTAAATAAATAAATAAATAAATATTTTTTTCCTCTCCACTACTGTTAAAATGGAAGTTATTATTTCACAATTATGGGTATTTTTTTATATTTTTTTTTATTTTTTATTTAGACAATGAAACAAAACAGGTATACAGAAAAAAATGAAAAGTATATAAACATAAAATGAATCCGTAAAAAGAAATACGTACGGAAAAATCCGTACACCCTATAATATTATTTCACATATATGCATACATACATACTGTCACGCATATTATGCATACATTTTTCTCAACATATTATTTTAGTACGAGTATGTCTATCTGGGTAGTATGTTCCAACGGAATGGACGGCCTGATAAGGATATTGAAAGAAGAGTTATGGCAGGAAACAGAGTGAATGGAGCACTTAGACCAGTTATGAATGATCGCAACATATCAAGAGACGCTAAAGTTGCCATTCATAACGCAATCGTAGTGCCAACCCGCACGAAAGCAGAATAAATGCAGTTGAAATGAGATCGCTTAGAAGAATTTGTAACAGAACGATGTATGATAGAGTTCGGAATGAAGATACATGGAAAGAATGTAAGATAAAGAAATATGTAATTAACAGAATGAAAGTTAACACATTGAGATGGTTTGGCCACTTGGGGAGAATGAACGAAGAACGCCTGACGAAGAAAATATACAAATCTGACAGGAACAGAATAAGAGGTCGCGGGCGCCCAAGAAAAGGATGGCACGACCATGTAAACGATATTTTGAAAGATGGAAATGTAAGAAGCGTGAACAACAGACGAACATGTATAAGACGATGTATGAATGTTGAGGAGGCGATGAATGCGTGTCAAGATAGAAAAATGTGGCGTTCGGTTCTCTCTGCCTACCCCGTGAGGGACATGGCGTGATGGTATGTATGTATGTATGTATTATTTTAGTAGTTGTATGATACCTACTATTTTTTTTTTTTTTTTTTTTTTTTTTTTTTTTTTTTTTTGCCATTTCACCTCTTTGTGGTGTTCTCAGGCAGGTGAACATTTCATGTACGCATCGATACTTTAAATTATTGTGAACTACCGCTCATAATCTATTGTTGTTTACAGCCGATGGGTCAATGAACTAACCCTTTACAGTCACACGTATATTTTATGTTCGTTTAAAAAATTGCAAAATAAGTTTAAAGTGTTTTGATTTATGTTATTAAGTAACGTTTCTATTCTTGTTGGAAGGGGATTAATCGATGCTATTTTAAAGTAGAATTCCTTTGTGGGGTATTTTTCACAATTGAAGAAAACGTGGTTCAAAGTTTCCTCCTCCAATCCACAGTCACAAGAAGCTTCCTCTACTATATTTAATTTCAGTAGATGTGTTTTGATACAGCAGTGTCCGATGCGCATACGAGAGATTGATGATATAACAAACTTGCTAGATTTGGTTTCTTTGAACCACGGAACCTTTGGGATTGTGTTTTGAATGGAAGCATAATATTTTCCCTTGAATTTGGAAGAGATATTCCAATATTTTTGCCAATTATTATACAAGTTTTGTTTTGGTTCTGACAAGATGTCAGAGATCGGAATGGGATACGTATTATTATTATTACTTTTGAATTCAGAAGCTGTCTTTGCTAACGAGTCGACTTTTTCGTTGCCCGTTATTCCACAATGGCTTGGAATCCAAGCTAAAATAATTTGTTGGTTATTGGAGTTTAATTGATAGAGAAATTTTCGAATATTTAAGGATATTTCATTTTCTGGTGACGAAAAAGGTGATGAATAAGTTTTTTGTAGTATGCTTAGGCAATCAGAAAAAATTATTGCTTTTTTTGACTTTTTAGATTGTGCTAGTGTCAATGCTTCTAGTATTGCGATGGACTCCGCTGTAAACACAGAACATTTGTTATGCAAGGAAAGACAAAGTTCGATTGAATATTTTGAGCTATATACCGCCGCACCTGTGAATGGAGAGGAAGGCGACTTTGAGCCATCTGTGAAGAAGAGGTCCCAATCTTTCCAGTCAGAATCAATCAAATTTTGAAAATATTTGTTTGCGTTAGGATTCTTTTCAATTCCAAAAGAAAATAAGATATTCGGGCTATATGTCAAAAATTTAAATTGTGTATTATATAACGGTAATATTTTATATTGATGACAGTATGGTAATATTGTTTTGTACTTTTGTAAACTATTTATTAAAAAAGGTCTATATTTGTCCCCCAATCTATTTCTAATAGTTAATTCTTTCAATAATTGTTCTAATAGATTTGTAAGAGGGTGATCTTTAAGCGAAAAACATTTAAAAAAGAAATTGTCAGCACAAAGCTGTCTTCTTAAATGTGGGGGAGGATCGACTACTTCTATCTGTAGTGCAACTATTGGGGAAGATTTCATAGCTCCCACTATCAACCTAAGAGCTTGGGCTTGAATACGATCTATTCGGGCAGTATTTTTTTTTGACGTTGGTTCTATTATAAATGAAGCATAATCAAAAAGACTTCTAATGTATGCATTATAAAATAGTTTCTGTGTACTGGGATGGCACCCCCACCATACCCGAGAAACTGCCCTCATCGTGTTGAGCCCCCCCTGGGCTTTTGAAATTAGTATCTCAACATAATCATTCCATGACATTTTTGTATCGAATACTACACCAAGAAATTTGATTGAGTTGTAAAAATGTATAGGCTGGTTTTTTATCAGAATTTGAATGTGTGGGATGGAGCGTTTTTTTGTGAATAAAATGGCTTTACTTTTAGTTGCTGATAGTTCTAACCCCTGTGAAAACAACCACGAAGATACATGGTCTAAGGCTTCTGTTATTATTTTCACTGCGTTACTTAAGTCTTGGCTAGATATGTATAAGAATATATCATCGGCATAACAGAGAATTTTAACACCGGGGGGTAATTGTTGGAAAATATCACTTATAAATATATTAAATAGAAGAGGACTAAGGGATGATCCTTGCGGTAATCCTTTACAAACTTTTCTGACTATAGGTGTAGTATCATATGATTCAATAACTATTTCCCTATCGATCAGTAGATTTATTATAAATGCTGAAAGTTTAAAGGACACCCCAGCTTTTAAAAGTTTTTGTTTCAAAAGCGGAAGAAAAACATGGTCATATGCACTTTCTACGTCTAGACTAACTCCGACCAAAAACTCTTTTTTTACATTGGCTATGTGTATATCTGTTGCTAAAATAGAAATGCTTTCCAAAGTTGAGTGTTTCTTTCTAAAACCGAATTGGAATTTCGATAGGATTTGCGCGTTTTCCGTAAACCAATCGAGTCTATTTTTTATCATCCGCTCCACAGTTTTAAGGGGGGTAGACGACAATGCTATAGGGCGATAAGAAGAACCAGAATTTGGGTTACATTTTGGCTTTAAAATAGGAATGATTCTTTGTTGCTTCCATTCTTTTGGTACTAAGCCTGTGCTGAAAAAAATATTAGTCAATTCAAGAAAGTATTTTTTCGAGGATTCGCTCAGTTTCTTTAAGAAGCTATAAGGCAAGTTATCTAATCCTGGAGCAGTATCTGACACCGAATCCAGAGATTCATTTAATTCGTCCATTGTAAATGGGCCGTCTAGCCAATTGTCCTCTTTTAGATTAAAACTTGGACTGAGTTCTTCAAATGTTTGAACATAAGGAGGAGATATTTTGTGAACAAATTCAGAAATACAATCATGAGAATTTGGAAAGGCATATGTTTGTTTGATATTGCTTCGGAAGCTTTTTATTGTTTTCCAGATATGCGTTGCAGGTGTTTCCGGTGATAAAGAATCGCAGAAGTTTTTCCAGCCTTCTCTCTTTTTATTTTTAAGAATTTTTTTGGTAAGTGCTTGGGTTTTTTTGAAGCATAAAAAGTTTTCTAAGGTCATATTTATCCGATATTTTTTTAGAGCTGCTTTTCTTAATCGTGCCATTCGATTGCACTCTTCGTCCCACCATGGAGCTGGGGGTGATTTATTTTTATTCAATTTTTTACTAATTGGAACCGTTTCCTCCGCAGTTTCAATTATTTTGGATATAAACTGACTGTAACAATCTAAGGCGTTATCAATAGAAGGCGAAGAAAGCAAATTAATTTTTCCTTCGTTATTTAGTGAATATTTTTCCCAGTTAGCCTTTTCTGTTATATATCGGATTTTGCGGATTGTATTCTTTCGATTCGTGGGACATGAAAAATCGTTCAATCTAATAACAATGGGTAGGTGATCACTGGAGCATGGGTCGTAAAGAACTGACCAAGTTAGAGATGAGGTAAGTGATGGGGAACATATACTTAGGTCTACCGCACTCCTGTTTTGATTGGGAGGGGTGATACGAGTAGGCGAACCGTCGTTTAAGAAACATAAGTTGTTAAAGTCTAAGAATTCTAATATATTTGAGCCAGATCGATCAGTAATATCACTACCCCAGCTTGGAGAGTGCCCATTAAAATCACCCAATAAAAGTATTGGCGGTGGAACTTGTTTGACTATATCTGACCAAATGTCTTCACAAAAAATAATATTTGGCGGAACATATATTGACAACACTGAAATATTAACTATAGACGCTGCTATTATTTGAATTGATTCAGGTACATTAGATAAATGGAGAGGATCAAATTTAATATTATTTTTTATAAGTAAAGCTGACCCACCTCTTCCATCGGCCCTATCATCCCGTATAATTTGGAAACCTGGTATGTGAAAAGGAAAATTATTTTTCAACCAAGTTTCTGAAATAGCGCCCACTGATATTGACTCTTTGTTTAACAGGTTAACTAATTCAGATTTATTCGCTTGTATGCTTCGAACGTTCCACTGAAGAAATACTAATTTATTATTATCCATTTTTGATGTAAAAATTGGTTAACTATGTATTTATAAATAGGTTGACGTTCTTAATCTTCAAATATAGTTATGATTTAGAAATTGGATGGTCAAAGTCGTAAGAAAGGAAATTTTTTAGGGGTTCAAGTAAATTAGCAGCGTTTTGCGGTAGTATAGAAGTTCTGGATATCGTTTCAACTAAAAGACTGACTAAAGTTTGTACAAATGAAGTGTTATCACTTTGCATTTCACGAGACAGATCAATTAAGGTATCATTGCGATCTACAAGATTCGAATCAAGAATGATTCCACATTTATTAGAAGTTGTTCGAGAATTACCATTCGGAAAGAGTAGTAAAGAGTTATGAGAGTTTTTATCATATCCTGGTTTTTGAATTGGTCTAGAATTGTTATATTTATACACCGTTTTGGTGAATGTTTGTGGTGGATTTATAATTGGATTGGGTATTGAGTGCTGACCCGCTGTTTCAGCATATGACTTTTTTGCTGGTGCATAAAGTTTGGAGGCTTGGAAGTATGAAAGGCTCTCATTAGCCATAGAAAATTTGATATTTTTTTGGCGCAAAAATTCGGGACAAGTATTGCTCGATGCTTTATGATCACCCTTGCAATTTATACAGGTAGGAAGTTCCGGGTCTTTCTTGCATTCCTCTGTTGAGTGATGATCACCACATACATTACAACGTGGTGAGGACCTGCAAGCTGCCTTACGGTGTCCATAACGAAAACAGTTAAAGCAGAGCGTTGTAGGATAAGTGTAGAGCTCAACCTCGAGGGCATTGTAAAAAATATAAACATATTTGGGTAAAATTTGACCTGCAAAAGTAAGCACAACGGTTCGAGACGGACGCCATTCTGGTTTTTCACCTGATTTATCCTTATAGTTGAGCCTTCGAGCCTTTATAGCCTTGATTGACTGACCCGAGACTGACATAAGATCCAAAATTTCTTGTTCAGTAAGCTCTGTGGGAACGCCTCTGACAAGGCCCATTCTCGTCAAATTATATGTAGGTATGAAAGCTGTATAATTATCATTAGACAAAATAGAAATATTTTTAATAAATTGATTCGCGTCTTTGGGAGTTTGGAACTCGAGGGCTGCCCTGTACTTTCCCTCCCTTTTAAGAGATCCATTGACGATTTTAGAAACTTTCCTATCGTAAAGAATCTTTCCGAGTTCTAGTGAATTAATAGTTTTTTTATCCACTCTTTGCACGTGAACTGCAAAAGGAGCGCGAGCATCTTGGTCGTAATATTTTTTTTCCTGGAGTAACTGGTTAGATATAATAGTATTATCTCCATATTTTGATATATTTTGATCTGTATCTATTGTAACGGTTGAAGTGAACGATGCGTTTGAAGTTAGTTTTGGTTTTTTTGTTTGAATTATTAGAGAATCGGATGAATCAGAATCCGACGCATGTTGCCTCTGTTTATTTCCCCCCTGTTTATCGGGAGGTTCATTTTCATCCATGATTACAGTTAGAGCATGAATTTACAACGGAATAA
Organism: Molanna angustata; assembly: GCA_963576475.1. NCBI lineage: Eukaryota > Metazoa > Arthropoda > Insecta > Trichoptera > Molannidae > Molanna > Molanna angustata. The sequence continues at coordinate 31,429,007 of OY754975.1, forward strand.
TAACAATAATAACAAAAAATACAACGAAAAAAACCAACCAAATAAATAAAAATTTTCGCCCCTAAAGGGTTAACACTAGAAATGTAACAAAAAACCAGCAAGTAGGTATAAACATGACATAACAAAATATTTAAAACGAAAATGTTACGAAAATAAAAGTAGGTAATAACAAAAAAGTAATATAAGGATATAAATATCTGTTTCTGTGATCGCCTAGAAGTGCGGTCTCCTCACAACACAAATACCCGACGCGGATGACAATACTTCTCACTGCTCACTTAGCTCCGAATACAATGCGAGGTGACGCGACGTCTTAACACTTCGAATGACACAACCGAACTCCCCTACTATTTTTAATACTACTTATTATTTTTTGTATTAGATCTTGGTATAAATGAGCTGTGGTATTTTTTTAAGGTTTAGTATTATGTTGTTGCACGTGAATGATCATAGATGGTCACTAGTAGGTACTAGGGATGTGCGTTAGTCACAACATGTTAGTTAATAAATAAACAAATAGATATTGTCCAGTGATTCATGACAATTGACCACGTTTTCTGGGTGTATGATTTAATTTATTAATGAAAACGTTATTAGTGAAGGCGCTTCCGGCTCGATGACTGGAGAATCCGTGAACCACTGTTCACAGGTATGGTCTGTCTGTGATGGACAGACTTTACCCGGCTGCTGGCTGTCCAGGGTTCTATGTCTTGCCATGCCTCAAAGCGCCAGAGGACATTGCCCTAGTGACGGTAGGATCACGATTATCATGCGAGTTCAGGGACGAAGCCAGACCAATATTTTATTTTTATAACCAATTAAATCGGATTTAATTGAAATAAAGACTCAAAGGTATGTGCTAGCTGTAGGTAAGTTACAAAAATATACCTCCAAAATGTATTTTATTTTGCATAAATACATTTTATATTATTATTTTTCTCCTTATTTACTGACATAAGGAGTTTATTGCCATAATGAAATCTTTCTCCAAGCAGTTTACATATGATCTTATAGGTTCATTATAATCTATGTATAAATAAATAATTCAAAGAGACTAAAGCAAGAAAGGAACATGTTTGACTAGTTTGTTTATACTATTAATATTTTACTCTGATAATTATAATCTTTCTTAAAAATAGTAAAGTTTATATCTCATATAATGTATTATTTATTTATTTATTTAACACTTTTTGAGAAAATCTACTCGTAGACAGCGAACCAATCGAACAGGTCACAAAATTCAAATACTTGGGAGTCGACATTTCCAGCAGCAGTGAGTTATATGAGGAAGTCAAATCGCTGACAGACAAGGAAGCGGTCGTTGCTGGCTGTTTGAGAGATACTGTCTGGAAAAACAAACACATGCTAACAGAGAGTAAAACCCGAATTTATAAAACATGTGTGCGACCCATCATGACTTATGCGATTGAGGCCAGAGCGGACACCGTTAGAACAAAGAGCCTGCTCCGGACGACAGAGATGAGAACCCTACGCTCCATCGCGGGTTTCACCCTTTTGGATCGGATGCGGAACACCGATATAAGACATATCTGTGACGTTAGGGATATTGTCAGATGGTGCAGGAGCCGAAGACGATTCTGGCGGGACCACGTGGCGAGAATGGGAGACAACAGGTTGCCCAAAATTATCTCCCAACAAATAAACTTTGGCAATCGACCACGAGGTAGACCACCCAAGAGATGGAGCTCGGCGTCACAAGAGGCCTTGAGGGATGGGCAAAGTTCCTGAAAAAAACGGGTGTCAACCTAAAAGAAGAAGAAGAAGAAGAAGAGAAAATAAGTTAAAAGAAACAAATTATTTTTCGGCATTACGACATACCTAGCACTTAAGATTTCATCTATTGTTAGTTAAATGAGTTTTTTTTATACAAATAATTGTTTTCCATGTTCTTTGTTCATTATAAAAGAAAAAACACCTCTATAATAAATGTATTTTATATTATATCCGAAAACAATTCAGCATGTTGTATTGGGCTGTTCATCATTTATATAATCCATTAACTGTGATGTAGCATGTTGTGCTTGTGATGTAGAATTTTATATTTATATGAAGAATCACGCGATAAAAATAATCTTGAATTTTCGATTGTATAAGTATATTTTTGTTTCCCGATTGAATATTGCTTTATAATAGGGATTACGTTAACAGGTTTTCTTAAGTAGAATGACTATGATGAATATTAATATAAATTTTGAAAACAGCTCAGGTTTATTGAGAAGGTATATATAAAAGAGTAGAAAATATTTTCTCTCAATCTTTACAACTCCTGATCAGATGAGGTGTTATGTAAAATTAAAATAAAAGTATTTCGATTTTATTAGCATTCTGACAGAGTCGCATTTGCGAACTAAATTAAATCGAACGAAACTTAATATGTATTTTTTCATCATAATTCTATGTGACAATAGAGTTCTATCATGAAGTGACAGATTTTTTTTTGCTACTTCCACCACCATCCTCCCTGCTTATGGGGACTGTAAACTTTTCACAGAACGCTAAATGAGCGACCAAAAAATGCATAGCATGAAAAGTAGCTCATGGAGCCCTCTAGATTAGCAATCTCGACACTATATGTTCAAAAAAGTGACAGATTCAAACATTTCAAAAAATGTTCGGGCGTTTATGATCCAGTTTATCCATACTCTATCGGATTGTTATCACCACGCTGAAACCTGCCCCCCTAGACAACGTGTCATTTAGTTCGTTGAAGAAAAGAAACAAGATAAGATAACTCAATGTATGGAAGTTGTCACGGGACAGGCAACTGTCACTTCCATTCATTGAGTTATCTTTTCTTGAGCTAAATGACACGTTATCTAAGGGGTCAGACGCTGCCCAGAAAAAAAAATATTCAAGTACCTGCCTACCATTCGGAATCTACATTTCAATAATTGAAATTATTCGGGACACATTCAAATAAAAAGAAACATTCATTTATTTGTCGAGTCAGGGTGCCTAGACAACGTATTATTTAGCTCAAGAAAAGAAACAAGAAAATATAACTCAATGTATGGAAATGACATTTGTTACGTGACTACAACTCTTCCATACATTAAGTTTTCATTTCTTGAGCTAAATGACACGTTGTTTAGGGGGGAAGTTGTAATTTTTCACATGTGTCCAACACATTACAAAATTATCATATATATTTTTAAGAAACTTTATGTTTTTACTAAGTGTTGTGTACCATTCTCAAGAAACTTACAAAGCTCAGGTCGATAAAAGCGGAAGGCAACATACGGTACATCGTCAAGAACCCGGGCAAGTCGATTTAAGTTCCTTGTGATAAATTTCTCTTATCCCAATTCTATCACAACCCGACCAATTCCTTCAAAATATACAGTCCACTTAACCGAGTCGGGCACTATCGTCCAGAGCCAATATTAGCAATTTTCATTTCTCCAGGGCCCTAACATTGCAAATTTATAAATTTGCTGCAAACCATTATTTTTTTTCTAATACCTCCCATGATATTTGTTACCATAGATAAAAAAAAACTACACATGGTGTTAGGATAGCCTCAAGCTACAACGGACGCTATAGCATATTTTTTTATTGGTCTATGATTTACTTTACGAGATAGACTTTATGGTTTACCATTTCTATGGAAATGAAATATTGTCATAGATTTTACAGTTTTTTCTTTTATTTTACTATTATTGTCAACCAATATGGATCATGTGTGGAGGCTCAGTCATACATACACTACACACACACACCGTTTTAATAAAAAAATATAAATCTGTGGAGATGCACGTATGTCTGAGTTTATTATGTCCTAGATTTGATTGGTTGAAAGATATTGCGAAATATAAATTGGCCCGCCAGTGTAGGTACAATATTCGTTTATTTGTATATTGTGTACAAAAAATATGGTAATAATTAAAATAAATATTATTAATATTCTCAAAATTGTCTTTGTGGTACATTTTTTAAATTTTTTTTCAAAAAACACAAAATGGCTTTGTTATTTATTTATTACAATTTTCGGATTAATACCTTTTTACACATATAAATAAAATATTATTTTATCATATTAGTCTTCATGGCTCAGTTGGTTAGATAGGTAGGTATATGAATGCTGAGTCAAAGGTCCCGAGTGCGATTCCCGATGGAGACACAGTTTTTAATTGTGTTTTCAAATTGGATCTGTTTAAATTAATATTTGACATAGTACCTGTTAGTTGCCCGAGAAGCAATATAAAATAAAATATGTAAAATAAAAATAATATGCTTAAATATATAAAAAAATTATATTAAGGCCCTTGTATACCCAGGGTAAACGGATGTACACAAAAATGAAGGCTAAATTACCATCTTATGTATGAAACACGAAACAATATTGTATATCACCTAATATGTGATATACAATATTTTTTCGCGAGGGAAAGGTAAAATTTAGAGTTTTTTTTTAAATAGCAAGAACAGTAATTAAAATATTATAATATTAAAAAACTCAGCCGTTAGATTTTTATATTCTCTTTCGATTGAAGTAAAAATCTTCTTCATGTGCCGTATAGTTTTTTTTAGTTTTTTACGATAAATAATAAAAGGGTTTTACTAATACAAATTTTACAAGAAAAGTATGAAACAAATTTAAATTTCAAAAAACTCATGCAATAGAATACAGAGATGTAAATATAAACTGTTCTTTATTTCAAAGACGTATCTTTTGAGGGTACTGGGGAAATAATTTTCAAAATACACTATAGCCTAGTATAGCATCTTAATAAACATAATTATATAAAAAATATAACAAATGAAATAACAAAAAAATAATAATAATATACATGTAAAAAGCAATGTTAAAATGCAGGTTACAAATAGAAAAAAAGTTCCATACAAATACCACGAAGTTTATTCAAAAATGCGAAAAAAAATTATAACTAATAATTCATGTGTTATTTACGACCGGTTTCGAAGCGTACCGCTTCCTCATCAGGGCGGACAACATCTAACTTTCTACGTTTGTGTGTTACTGTTGGTACTTGGAAGTAGAAGGGCCGATTTTTCTATTTCTTTATTTTACTTCTCGGGCAACTAACAGGTACTATGTCAAATATTGATTTAACACGCACCCAATAACAAGTTGCCACATTCTGGAGACTTACGATATTAATCGTCTCACAGATCCAGACTGAAAACACAATTAAAAACTGTGTCTCCACCGGGAATCGAACCCGGGACCTTTGGATCAGATGTCAGATACCTAACCAACTGAGCCATGTAGGCCGACATTGTTTCATAATACGCCATGTACACAAACACATCACGAAGAAACTCAACATCGTGCACTCCCTACATGATACCCATTGAGAAATTGATGAAAAAATATAATTATTAAAAATTGACATATCATGACACTCCACTATCCCGTAAGTTATTGAATGGAGAATAAAAAAAAACTATTTATATTAAATGAACTGTACGAAGAACGAGAACATATATCTTTTTAGAATACAAGTATAATAATTATTATACGACGGTTTTATAACCTCAGCATTGTTATTCTAACAAGATAGGTAGGTTTTTTAAAGAGTTCTTATTTAATTGATTTATAGGCAACTCGCTTCCATTATAATGGAAGCGAGCTGTGAGGCACCGGCTTAGAATAGTGCTTCCACTCTTTTCTATTATTGTTTTCGAGTGTCCCGTAAGAGCCGGGTAATCGAAAATACAACAGGCAACAATAACATCTCACATAGTTCAGCAATGAGGTTCACCACCCATTCTGAATATAGTGCCTTTTTAGGTGAGACGAGACTGGTGTGTGGGTATACACAGATATGTTGTGCTCCCTTTTATAAGGAAATGCACACCCGCACACCTTTCGCTGGTTACCCCAAATTGTGGGATATGCCGTGATGGTATGAATGAATGAATGAATGAATGAATATATATTATTTATATATTTATTTATTCACTATTGAACTAGATTTATTCATTGTTACTAGTGATCGTTTAGAGGTCCAAATTCGAGAATAATTCATTAAATATTTGTATGTATGTATGTGTATTTTATTTATATTAAAAAAATACAGTTTCTTACATCTAGAATAAACAAACATAATGTAAACATGTTGAATAAAAATGACATAGTATGACGTATTTATGTTTGAAATGTTATTTTACCTGATCTATGGTTAACAATACCCCCTATTCAATAACTATTGTAACTAAAATAGGAACGCACTAAAAATGTAGATTTTAGATTTGCGGTCTTATTTCAGCGTTATAAAATATCAACTTGGACTAAATTGAATAGAAAAATACCTATATTAGCCGAAACGTTCTTAAAAATTGACTGAATTAGATGTATTTTGAATAATTATGAAAATAATGAAAATTTCATAATTTTCATAAATATTCATAATAAGTCTAACTCAGTAACTTTTTAAGAACTTTCCGGTTAAAATAGGTACGTTCCTATTCCATTTAGTCCACGTTGATATTTTATAACGCTAAAATAAGACCGTAAATCTAAAATCTACAATTTTAGAACGTTCCTATTTTAGTTACAATAGTTACTGAATAGGGGGTAATATCTAACAGGGTACATTAAACTGTATGTTTTGCAGTACTTAATTCTTGACAATCAATAAAACCAAAAGATTCAAAAATCTATACTGCACCATGAATCCTCGAAGCTGTGGGACAAAAATTACGGAACACTATGGTGAATAACAATTTATAGTTTCGAATATTTTTTGAAATGCATATACCGAAACATTGGATTTTTTTCCCTGTATATAAGGACTGTTGCTTTCATTGTTGACAAAAAAACCATTTCTAAATAGATGGCGTTACACATAGGTTTCTTTGTTACTTCATAGATGGCGATGGTAAAACATAGCTTATTTTCAAACGATCAGTTTCTCGTTATTATTATTTTTTTTAAATAAAAATGAATATGTCCTTGTTAAACAAATACATATACATCTTCCTACGTTCCCTGAAATAAGCATAAATGTTTTTTTCTTGCACCCTGCTCAAGTGGCAAGTTTATTGCCATATGGAAATTTCTTCCAACTAACCAGTGTTTCCAGCCCAGACAAGCAATACGTGCGTGAGAAATAAATTTAAATGAATTTCTCCTCTGTTGGGGATCGAACCCAGGACGCCCGCACAGAAGCCAAACGGCTTACCAACAGTGCCACGGCGGTCGGCAAATATATAGAACTTTCAAATATTGCATTGCATTGAGGGAACTCAATAAGGAAAAAAAAAACTCAATTGGTGAACGTTGTGCAAGCGCATAAAGTGATCACATGAACCAGTCGGTGACAGGTCGTAAGCCCTGTGGGTGCCTTGACTTCCTAGTTCTCCTATAATATTCCAACTTCGTCTGTATTGAAATATTTATTTATTTATCGTATGGTAGTAATTGAAATTTTAAAAAAATTGTCAAGAAAATGTAGTTTGTTGTGATTAGCGGCTTTTCTCACAAAACTTAGCTCCAAATCCAATTTCAGACTTGGATATTGCATAATCATAGCTTCCAATACAACAGTGGAAGATACAAAATTAAAATGTTACGTCAATTGTTATTTGAAATTTTAAGTTCACGGTCGGGTCGCTTAATCAACTGTCGAATTCATTGAACTGAATACATTTATTGCCATTTGATATTGGACATTTTATCAAAGGGTTAGGATATCACAAACAACACAAATACATACATACCTTACCCACGTATTGACAGTATAACAATACTTACTAACAATCGTTATGTTTGCGTGACGATAATTGAATTAACACAATGTATTGTTGTAAATACACGAGATTTCGCTGGGAATCCACCAAAAACTGCCGAATCATATACATACATACATACCTTGTATACCATCACGCCGTTTCCATATTTATGATAGGCAGAGAGAACCGAACGCCAAACTCTTATCTCTCGATATTCATTTCTCGTTTTATTCACCTTCATGCTTCGTCTCGTTCACACTTTTCTATTATTCTTACTTCCAACGTCACCATCTATCAAAATCCTATTCATGTGATCATGCCAAGTTTTCCTTGGCCGACTTCTACTTTTCTTTCCTCTTATATCAGCAATTTTCAAACGACAATTTCTTCCAACCACAACCAAAGTTACCAGAAAAATTAAAAAAAAGATTGAATATAATAACTGTTCATAGCAATGACAGGAAAACATAAGGATAAGGGGAGGAAGAAGAAATCAGGGATTATCAGATAGATATTTTTGCTTAAGCCTTTAATTGAATATGATTATTGACATATTGTAATATCAAGAATTAAAACTATCCCATAGCCTTACAGACTGTTGGTGTATTTAAAGAACATGAATTAATAAATTAAAGTTTATTATTATAAAAGTAAAGTAAAGTATTAAAGATCAAATCCTGCCACCGACCGATCTCGTTCATCTATAGCACAAGCATTTATGCTTAGTTTAGTGAATGTATCAGGATGTGTAGTGTGTAAGTGCGTGGAGAGCAGATTTGGGGCCTGCAGTAAATTGCTTAGAGTCTACTAGTATATTGAATTGTAAATTTTGAATATCTGTTCCCCAGAACCCTTAAAAGATACGACTTTGACATAAAGATTTCATCGAAAGCAATTGAACCGCAAATTTTACGATTTTATTCGTACATAACTAAAAAAAACTACAGGGCCTATGAAATGGATTTTTACTTCAATCGAAAGAGAGTTTATTACTTATTAAATTTTCCAAATAACTATTTTTTTAATTTGTCAATACTGAACAGAACTCCATTATACTAGGTATTTTTAAATCAAACAAAATGGTTATGGTTCTACATGTATATTTCCCTTATAATAGGACGACCGTTTCGGCTGACTAGGCCCTTATCAACTGGTAAACATATTAGCCTTCTGAGCCGGGGCACATTTTTTCATTGTATTTCAGTCCGGATTGATATCACAAGTCTCCTGAATTTTGCGACCCATTATTGGATAGTTAATATTTTACATAAACCCGTAAGTTGCCAAAGAAGCAATAGAAAAAGAAGAACAAAACTATAACTTGGTTTCGCAACTGACTCATCCATATTATTCTTATTGACTCCATTTCCACAATATTCATTCTACATAATTTTGTAACCAGAGGCGTGCATATAACCTTCGGACTAGGCAAACCCTAAAAGAAATATGGATATGTCGAAAATTTAATGTTTTTTTTAGCATCGTTAGTCGTTTGAGTGCCCATGAAAACAAAACAGGAGACTTTATTTTGACCAAATATCACTTTACAAAATTTGCAATAACTTGATTGACTCGCCGGACATACTCAATAATATATCACTCACTCCATATACCAAATAGACATACCCGCTCACATAATTTATTTCACTTACCAGTATGCCACACTAATTACATACATATACTTTACACCTTTGTTTAGAATTCAGCGAGATTACAATACACATTTAAAACACACGGACATTTTTCACGACACATTACAGCATTATCAAAAACAGATAAAGATGTTCTTAAACCCTAACACACAATCCAACAATCTCCTCCTCAATCACTAATGATCCCGGTCCTTCTTGTCTTCCTAAAACATATTATGTACCTACTTGTTTTTTTCTTATATTATTGTACTTTTATATTATTATTATTTTTTATGTATCTTTTCTCTCTCTTTTTTTAAATTGATGTTACTTGTTGTATAATTTTTTTTTCATAACAAAGTATGTAACCAAACATTATACATTCACAAATGTAAATAGAAGAAAGCATTTTTGGCTATGTTAGCATTTAAAAACTGAATTGTAAATGATATAATTAACAGCTGTAGCTTTCTGAGAGTAAATAAGTAAATTAGTAAGTAAATAAAATATTTTAAAATCACATGCCAAAATAATGTTTACATTTGTAGCCCTGTCAATTACCGTATCTACACATACGGTTCAATTTTTAATCGTGTAGTATGGTTTCCACATAACAGACAAAAAAAAATTAGGTCTAGAATTTCATAAAAAAAGGTAATTAAATCATATGATCGCAGAGTAGCCATAGCAATTCAAAACTAGTACTGCCTCAGAACAGACTATGTCTAACGAGGCAGTAAAATTTCCAAATGTGTGGAAAAATAAATAATAATAATTGTAAAATTGTTATTAGGTATAAACTGAATTGTATTTTGTTCCTTGTAATATTTATACTGTTGGAAATATACTATTCATTCTTTCATTCGTTGATTCATTCATTCATTCATAACTTAATATTCATAGGCAAGCCAAGATTTTCGGCATCTATAAGCAATTCCGCTACTGGTTGTAACACGTCCAAGTTTCGCAGCCATGACGGATCCGTTCTCATCTAACGAAATACCTACAATATCCAACTTGAACAATACACGTGATATCTCCTTGGGTGATAGTAAATACTCAGCCAGATAATGTTATTGTGTTTATAAACATTGTAATATAATAAAAATTATACCGCCGCGAATTTCCAAGAAGTCTTTCATCGTATGTCTTGTTAGGACTTTCGAGAAATATCAGCGTGCATTGTATGGTTTTATAATGCAATGTCGCCATCTTTGTTGCGCATGTAACGTTTATTTTGTTTTGTTAATCTGGGTGTTCTACATACACAGTGAATAGTTAATATGACAATCAACTGAACATTTCTCATCTACTACTATTGACCTTCATAAATCTCTAGATACTTCTTCTTCGATGGTGCTTAAGCACAAATTAATCAATCCTTGGCCTCGGCCTCCTTCGGCAAGCGCCTCCAACGTCACCAGTTGGACACATAGAGAAGCTGTTCCGGGTCCCTCTTCACGCCATCGTTCCACCTTATCCTTCGTCCACCAACCCTCATATTCCTCCGGGAGCCGTGTTTCCGGCATTCTTTAATCTCTAAATAATAAGTAATATCATTATGAAAGATTTCTAAATATGATGAAGAAAGAGAGCTGTTGGCCACTGTCCGCATGCGCCAGGTTGCTCTCTCCTGTGTTTCGTCATGTGTCACATTCCGCGTCTTCATGTCGCTGTGAACCGTGGACATCCATGTTGCAGGCGGTCGTCTCGGGCGTCGCTTTTCGGTCTCTATATGCAGAGCCTTATTTACAATGTGGGAGTCATCTCTCCTGCATATATGCCCATGCCACCGCAATCTACCCTCCCTCATCTTTTCGGCTATGGGAGCTACCTTGAAGCTGCCTCGGACGTATTCGTTCCTGACCTTGTCCAGCAATGTCACACCGCCGGCCCACCTCAACATTTTCATTTCAGTGACGTGGAGTCTCTGCTCATCCTGCTTTCTAGAAGCCCAGCACTCTGATCCATAGAGGCAAGATGGTCTCACACAGGTCTTATATACTCTGCCTTTAGTCCGGACTGGCATTCTTCTGTCGCACAGTACCCCTGTTAGGGACCTCCATTTTAACCAGCCTGTATGGATTCTATGCTCTATATCACTTTCGATCTTTCCGTCCTTTGTGAGGACGGAGCCTAGATATGTGAACTGCTCTGCTTGTTTTATTGGGGTGTCATCTAATTTTAGTGTGGTTATGGGCTGTGTATCTCCGGAAAAATTACAATACATGTATTCTGTTTTACTTCTGCTGATTCGCAGTCCGTTTTTTTCTAGTGCTATTTGCCACTGATTTAGTGATTGCTGTAGATCTTGGATGGTATCACGAATTATTATATTATCGTGGCTTAAAAATCTCAGGCAATTGTTTGGGATTCCGGATGCGGCGTCACTAATTATGTTGGCGGAGATAGTCGCCAACCTTCGTTAGGAACGGCACAAAAAGAAGAAGAAGAAGATCAATAAGAAACAGTTTTTAGTACTTCCTTGTTTCATTGAGGCATCGTTTAAATTTAAAATTCTAACTAACCAGGGGGGGTAAGTATAGTCAACCGGCGAAATCAAAACCATCCATGTTTACACATATCATGGATATAATTATCGTATGGAGTTCTATAATATCTTTAAATATTATTGAACTCTAAAATAATTATATCCATGATATGGGTAATCATGGATGGTTTTGATTTCGCCGGTCGACCAGACTTGCCCCCTGGGTTACTTTGACTATGCTCTGACTAATTCACTACGTACTTGAAACGTGCATTAAACAACTCAATCTAACCTATCCTAAATCATAAATTATTCTCATAATTTTTTTCCATTAATTAATTAATTAGGTTTGGTCAAACATCCTAAAAGGAAACTAAGGTAATGTAACCCATCCTATGTTAAAAACACTATGTTAACCTTACTTAAGCTAACAAAACCTATCTTAGATTTGTGATTTTCATAATTCAATCTTGGTGAGATTAGATTAGGCCAAACTAACCCAAACACATCATATAAATTCAAAAATCTAACTAACATAGGTTTTATGAGCGAGGTTGATCCTAGATTTTTAAATTTATATAATTTGTCGTCGAAACAGGGAAATACGCAATATTAATATTTCGATAGAGTTTAAAAATGCATTATTTGATCCGTATCATCCTTGCTGGCGAAGAAGTATCAAACCATTCGTGTTTAAAACAAAGTGATTTGTGATAATTTCAAAGATTTATGGCCAGTGACAAACACTCATTTCTTAAATTGCCCGTTATTTAAAACTGGTAGCGCGCTTTAAATGGATGTACGTTAACAGCATAGGCAATAAAACATCTAGCAATTTGCATACTGGAATCATGAAAGCTAAAATATTTAAAAAAGACCAAGTCCGTAATGCAGACGTGCATGAAATTTGTAAATACTACAATCAAAAATGAAATCGCAAGACTGGCCTCGGAAGGAATTGCTGTTCCAAGAGGACCCGCGGCTATAAGTTTTGCAAACCTTTCATTTCTAAGATGCAGGACTGAAACAAGCTTCCGACTGCGGTTACACGTAATGAATATCAATTCAGCTAATGCACGAGACTGGTTTCATCATAGAAACTGTACCTAAATCGTTATTTGATTACCGAGAGACATAATCATTGTGTATGACTATTTGTTATATAAAAGTACCTACAAAGTCCTAGGAAACATCTGAATTCCTAAATCAAAGAGGAAATATGTATAGCAAACTGATAAAATAAACTTTTCAAAAGACGTTCCAGGTAAGGTTTTCGACCCAGTAGGACTTTTGCGGAGCTTATTAAAAATTGCTGGATCCGCGCTGAATTCAGCAATTTTTGATTTTTAATGCAGACTAATATTCTCAGAAATATGAAAGTGAACACATTTAGATGGTTTGGCCACATGGGAGAATAAATGAGGAACGCCTCAGGAAGAAAATAAACAGTGCTGACAGGAATGGAATGGCGTGATGATATATTTGTACATTAAGTAAAACATATCTACATGGCAATGACTTTTCTTCAATATTGGTGAATCTGCATGTGGATAGTCATATCATAACTTTTTTTTTACAAAATAATGAGATTCTATGAAATAATTGTTACAATTTTACCTGGAATCTTAATATTTTACTAAAACAGCCTAGACTTTTAGGTCATAATTTGGAAAATAAATTAATTGCGGATCCGCAGCGCTGGGTTCAATACATTTTGCTAAATCCAGCAAGCCGGACAATGTGCTGGATCTATCTGGATTACAATACCTTGTTCCAAGGTATATCTAAAAGAAACTACATAATTTATAGTAGTAGCAGACTTGTTTACTGACTTGTTTTTTTTTAACGAAATCGGTCGAGGCAGGATTTGAACTCGCGCCCACTGGATTACTAATAGCCCAGTGCGCTAACCGCTTTGCCATTTAACTTCGGCTTCTTCTCACTGTACCCGCATAATCGTTTGAGAGTGTGAAAATTGTAAGCGTACCTAGCTTTGTAGCATTAATCTTAGAGGTAAACAGGAAATTGTGAATTAGAATAAATTATGAATTTTCTGAAATCCTCTCCGAAGGACAAAGTCTTCTTATTTTATGTATGTATGTATGTATCTTAATATTTTTTTCTCCAATTGAATTATTATTATTTGTAAAAATATAGGATTTCAGAAATAAAAATGAAGTGTGAAGATACTTTCTTCAGTGAATCATTATCATTAAATAATACATATTTGACCAATGTTTTTATTTACTAAGTATATGAAACTAATAATTCCATCAGTATTCGTATTTATGAATCGGCCTAGGTTTTGGTGCCATCTTCATCTCTTTGAAATGCTGCAGAGGACACAAGTACCTACTTATACGACGTTTGAATATCTTTATCAAAGATCTTCAATAGCATCAGGTGGCGTATTGAATTTCCAAAGTAAACCGTCGAAGACAGTGCGCAAGATGTTAGGTATAGAATCACAATAAGAAGTGATACGATGCCATTCACTGCTCAAAACTGGTTTCTTTATTGTTCCTTCAAAGGGCTGCCTGGTCACTTTTCTCCTCAGGGAAGGCAAAGCCATACTTCAATGGACGGTGTTGGAATATTTAAACTTTTAATTTCCTCAGTTATTACATTTTTATGTAAAATTTCTTTGATCGGCCTTCGTAGCTCAGTTGTATAGATATGGCTAAGATATGTGGATGACACATTCGTAGTATGGTCTCACGGAGAAGAAGAATTAAATAATTTTTTGAACACTATTAACAGCATTCATAAAGATATAAAGTTTACAATGGAGAAGGAAAATAACAGACAAATACCTTTCTTAGACGTTTTAGTGTTAAAAAAAGCAAACGGTAAACTGGGGCACACAGTATATAGAAAGCCCACACACACCGATAGATACCTACACGCAACGTCCAATCATCACCCCGCACAAATATGCTCAGTCGCAAAAACACTAATAACAAGATCAAAAAGAATTGCAGACCACGAGCATAAAAAACAAGAATTAGAATACACGAAAAATGCTCTACGTTGTAATGGATTCTCAGACTATATAATAAACAAAGCATTAAAGAGTCCAAAAACAGTGAAAGAAAAATCCAATGAAACACCATTATCAACAGCCCGACTACCATATATCAAAGGCGTCACCGATAAAATCAGCCGTCTATTAAACAAAAATAACATACGTACCGTTTTCAGCACAACAAATAAAATATCAACCTTTCTAAGAAACCCGAAAGACATCATTCCACTTGAAGCTCATGGAGTATATGAAATACCGTGCGGATCGTGCAATAAGACTTATGTAGGAAGAACCAATCGAAAAGTTGAAGCACGAATAGCGGAGCACAGAGTCGACATGAGAAACAAAAAACTTACATCCTCACTTGTACAACACTCGCTCACAGAAGGACATACAATAGATTTTGACCATTCAAAAATAATAGCAAGTTTAAACAGTGAACCTCTCAGAATTTACAGGGAAGCTATAGAAATATATAAGAGAAGGGATATAATGAACAATCGGGACGACGGAGTTCGTTTGCCTAGTACCTGGAAGAACATTTTATATGACAAACAATACAATAATAATATTAATAATACCATAGCGAAAATAACCCCAAAACACAACAATAATAATATTAATGTCACAACTAAAATTAACAATAAATCACAACACAAAAATAATGATAAAATATTATTACCAACGAACACGACAGCAGGTGGGCGTGTCACAAGGAGCCAATCACGTCGCGCTAACAATATTTGACATAAGCGGCCATCTTGTACGCTACGAGTCACTTGACGGTGAGCTTTCAGTGTGAGTAGACGTGTGTCGCGCGCGTGCTTTTCGTTAAGTCCTTGAAAATGCCTGGTGATATTCAGGCGAAACGTCGGAAGACAAATGGTCTTAGTCAAGACCTACTGACACGGGAAAACCGAGATAAAAATATTATATATATATATATATATATATATATATATATATATATATATATATATATATATATATATATATATATATATATATATATATATATATATATATATATATATATATATATATATATATATATATATATATATATATATATATATATATATATATATATATATATATATATATATATATATATATATATATATATATATATATATATATATATATATATATATATTTTTTTTTTTTTTATTTATTTTTTTTAAAAATGAATATGTCCTTGTTAAACAAGTACATATACATCTTCCTACGTTCCCTAAAATAAGCAAATAAATGCTTGTGCTATAGGTGAACGAAATCGGTCGAGGCAGGATTCGAACTCGCGACCACTGGATTACTAGCCCAGCGCGCTAACCGCTCTGCCATCGACCCATCTAAATTGTTTTTTTTTTTTTTTTTTTTTTTATTTTTATAAATAGTCAACAGCTGTATAATTTTTTTTATATAAAACAATTACATATAAATTGAGCCAATTACAGACTATTATATATTAGTACTTCACATAGAACACGTACACGCATTCATAGAAAACATTGTGATGTTTTCGTGATATATTGTGATGTTTTCGTGTACATGGCGAATTATAAAATTTCTCGACCACTATGTGGAAAGATGGAGTACTTGGTGCAAACCAAGGATTGTGAACCAAGAAGAAGTACAATTCAGACTTACGTTATAGAATAAAGGCTGATTGTTTTCTGTGTCAGGATACCACATAAGGTAAAATCGACTACTACAATAATGATAATAATTTATATATATTTCATAAAGTGCGCTGAAAATTGATTACGATCCCCTGAGAAGTGCTGGTATTGCACGATAACAGCCTTCATTGTATGGTAAATTGCGATATAAACACGTCAGTTATAAATTTTCACATATTACATAATAAATGCACAATTATAATTTATTTATTTATTAACTGGCTTACTACTATATTTTTATTTATTTATTTATTTTAGTCTTCTTGTACATATAATTAGTACACTGGCGGGCTTATTGCCTGATGGCAATTTCTTCCAACCAACCAGAGTAAATGTTAAATATACAAAATAAAGTGTACTATAGCAATCAGTTAATTATAGTACAAAATAAATAAAAAATAGCAGAAGAAAAGTAAAAAATAAAACAAAGAAGGTAGTATATAAGACCAATTCATAGCAATGATAGGAAGACTAAAGGATAAGGAAAGGAAGAAGAGAGGAAGATGTAATCAGGTATTGTCAGATAAATATTTTTGCTTTAGCTTTTTCTTGAAGCTGAAAAAGAAAAATAAACAAGATAAATAAAAAATATAAACAATATCAAAAAAAGTAACCACGACAAAAAGACAAAAATAATAAAAGTAATAACAAAAAGCAAAGAAAACAAAAAGTAAGAAGGAAATGAATAGACAAAAAATATAAATATAAACAAAAAATAACAATATAATCAAAAACAAAAACAGAAATAGTACAAAAGTTTGTAGAATATAATAAAGGTAAAACCTTTTTGAATCTTGACATGTAGAAATTTTTGAATCTCGACAGCCGTAAGAATAAAGATGGCGGTGTTCCAACATCTCTTCATTATATGCACTCAGTCGCTCTTGCTATCTCGCTTGCACTCATACTTTCACATATCGCACAGTAATAAATAATTCGCAATGCTTTTCTGTTTGTTTCCTCGTCCTTAAATCCTTTTCACTGCCCATCCATTCCGTTTTTTATCTCAACGCATCCATATTAATATTTGTATGATCTCTTATTTTGATGTAATATATTATTTATCTCAGGACACATAGGTATACAATGCAGTGACAACCACTGGTTTTCTACAATGTCCATAAAATTATATTACATCTGGATGGATCCTTTCATGATAAAATATAGGTAGATACGCGAACATCAACATACTTCAGTTAAAGTTGAGTATTTTCCGAGATATGCTGTGTCCCTCTCATCTTTAGCAACGGAATGTCATTTCGTTTAGAGTTTTTGCTTTATTTACTCCCGTTTGTTCTGCTTGGCCTGTTGTCCATGTAATATTGCTACTACTTGTTTTTGCTTTATTTACTCCCGTTTGTTCTGCTTGGCCTGTTGTCCATGTAATATTGCTACTACTTGTTTTTGCTTTATTTACTCCCGTTTGTTCTGCTTGGCCTGTTGTCCATGTAATATTGCTACTACTTGTTTTTGCTTTATTTACTCCCGTTTGTTCTGCTTGGCCTGTTGTCCATGTAATATTGCTACTACTTGTTTTTGCTTTATTTACTCCCGTTTGTTCTGCTTGGCCTGTTGTCCATGTAATATTGCTACTACTTGTTTTTGCTTTATTTACTCCCGTTTGTTCTGCTTGGCCTGTTGTCCATGTAATATTGCTACTACTTGTTTTTGCTTTATTTACTCCCGTTTGTTCTGCTTGGCCTGTTGTCCATGTAATATTGCTACTACTAGTTTCTGGTAACACATGAGATCCAATTGTCGATGTCGTGAGTCTTTTTATTTATAGTTCTACTCCGAATTCTGAGTTTATCCATATATATAAAATATGTGAAGCCTTTAAGTTGGTGTTTTTTAATTTATAAGTAATCTCGTATTAAATCCTGCACGCGGATCTTGGCTTAAAACTGTCAATGTATTAAGATAAATAAATTTCGTTGAACAAATCGACAGTTGGATCATGGAACAGCGCAATACCTTACAAAATATTGGCTTTTGAAGTTTCATTGGCACTTCAAATTAAATATTTATTAGAATTTAATGTATCAAAATGGCATCGTCGGTTTAATCATTTCTTATTTCATGGGAGAGGCATTTGCGCTCTATTCTCCAGAGGGAAGTTTCTCTTGAAAATTAGATTTCCAACTGTCCTATCTTTTTCTTTCGAGGTCTTCCACAAGGACGCATTCCATGAGACTGAATACACAGTTCGATGTATGAGCCTTGCGTTGTACATTTTTTGTACATGACCATACTGGTTCCTTTTTTGGTGTCTTCTCCATCATGCAAATAAGTGTTTTCATCCTCACATATATATCGTATTATGGTGTTCCTCATGCAATCTCTTGGAATTTTGTCGCCTGCTTTCATCCTTTGAGTCTTTATTTCGAAAGTCCTCAATACTTTTTCGGTTATTATTTATTGTGCCTCGCAAAATGAGTATTTAGCCAAAATCGTCAAACATCACATCCAATAAACGATTTACTTAAAAAGTTTAATAAGTGTCGCGAACGGAAGAAAAATATTTGATGCATTTACAATATATAAAACATGCCATAATAAATTCGATAGCATTCAATTAAATAGTATGCTTCAAATACAAATTCCATCTAGAATAACGAAACAGCGCCAACTTTTTTTCACAAATTCTCCGAGAACTAATGCCGGATTCAGGATACCGCTTTATAGAATATGTAAAAACTCTAATGACCATATTGACATATTTATTGTATCTGAATCTATATTCAAAAAGGAAATTTAAAAAATAACACTGATACAGCCTCTTAGGACCTGGGTATGGCTGGAATGCACTGTTGAGTAAATGATGTTATATGAATGATTTAAAAACAAACGCCATTCTTGTGAATTAAAATTATACTTAGTAATACAAAATATGTTTTTTCAATATTATATTTACAGATTTTTTTATATGTATTATTACTGTTATCTCTATCTTAATCTCTATGCACGTCTATTTTTTCTTTGTAACTTCTCTATGGGAAATATTGTGATTGCACATATATATCAACTTTATTATTTTTAAAAAAACAATATATATATATATAATGGAGTGTATTAAGCAAATTAAATCGTTGTTCTGTAAAAAGAGAAATTTATTATTAAAATAATTATAAAATACAATAAAAGTAATAATAACATAAACATAAATAAATAATAATGATAACAAATATAATTTTACCTGTAAAAAAAGAAACGACATTAAATGCTTTTAGTTCCTCCTTTTTAGAATCTTAACTGTCACTTTAAAACAAATATAAAACTAAAATTTTAATATAGAACCAATTCAAATAAAAATGAAATAAGTACTTCTAGGTGACATCTATGTAAGTACTTGTTTTACATCTTCCCCCCCCCCAAAAAAAATTATATAAAACAATACTACTTAATTAATATAATTTTTATACAAAACAATACTTAATGTAGTACAATTTTTCATTGGCTAATACAATTTTTTTTTCTATATATTTAATCAATAATTGGACCAAGTTTTGTGATATGAAAAAGTTTTGATTCTGATTTCTTGTGACCTGTATCTATTCTGTATATTGAGTTTGAAATTTTTTCTAAAATTTTATATGGTCCAATTTTTAATTCATCCAATTTTTTCTGTTTAATCGATTTCCGTTTTCAACAAATACAGAGTCTCCGATTTTTAATTCGCATTTTGTCCTGTTTTTGTCGAAATGTTGTTTATTATAATTGTGTGATTTTATCGTATTTTTTAAGGCAAGTTTTCGATCTTGGAATAAATCATTAAGTGTTTTTTCCTGTTTTAATTCATCTGGCAAAATAGTAATATTTTTTCCTTCTAATAAATATTTAGGGGCAAATCCAGTTACTGTGTGTTCTGTTGTATTATATCTTAGGATACATTCATGTGCTATTGTCGTCCAGGCCAATTTTCCTTTCCTTTCATTTACCTTACATCTTATTTTATTAACGATTGTTTGGTTAAGCCTTTCATTCAGGCCATTTGAAAAAGGTGCATTAACTGCGGTCTTTTACTACAATATTTATCTATTAATAAATCAATATGTGCTTCATATCCTTTTACCATACCTATATCATATTTATCTTTAGCAAAGAGTGATCTATAATTATATATCAATTCATCTATTTTAGACTGTTGCTGGAGGTCTAGATGATTTATTGAAATTTCAAAATGTTCTAAAAAAATAAGTACTTCTAGGTGACATCTATGTAAGTACTTGTTTTACATATATTAAGTATGTGTGATTTGTAATTGATTTTTCTCCTAATAAATAAATAAATATACATATTGCTCCTATGATGTACTATAATTTAACGAAAAAGAATACGGTTAAAGAATGTGTGATCAATTATTTCAATCCAATCAAACAGTTCATTGATATGTACTGATAGATGTCTAGATACACTTAAATCGGCATAATCAAACAACGGATGAAGAAATTATTATACCAGGGATATTTTACTTAAAAAGGAAGGAAATCCTTGAGTTTGTCGAGACTTGAGATAATTATAATGGTAATTTGAACATTGGCGAATTATCATTAATCAAGTCATGATATCAGAACTTAATTATCTTGATTATAATTATGCCACATTACTATAACTATAATTATATTAAGCGATGACAGTACAGTATCTAAATTTATTTATTTCTTTATTTTGTTTCGCGCGTTTTCTATTCATACTGAGACGGGCTGTCACAAAGTAACATGTTGAAGTAATAATTATTATCGCTATCAGTAATTAGTTAATCAAGTATATTTTATTTGATTATATCTTGTTCCATACTCTCAATCGATTACCTCAATAATTATAGTCTTGAGAAGCAGGATAACTGACATTCATACAATATAATTTTACCTTATATCCGTATGGTTAACTGAGGGCAGAAACCAGCCATCGTCAGTTCTGAATATGCTTTTCAAAAATAGCTAATAACTTATTTTATAAGATAAAAGTTTAACGTGTTAAATTGTTGATGTTCAACGTGGTATGGGTTATCGGCAAATGAGAAATCACGCAAACCGCTAGATCACATGGTAAACCAAGCAATCTCCATAGATCTTCCTCAACTAACATCCAGAGGAAGACCACAGGAGGAAGATCGCGATCCACTTCCACGCCGGTGATGTTATAGGACCCATTGGTCCTGTTCAACCCCGGACGCAGCCGCAACGTCGGACAACACAAATATCCCCTATCAAGCGAGTACAACCACTACCCCTAAGAGTCCGACCACATTCGCGGAGGCCCGTGAATCATAGCAGGGGTTACCCTCCCAGCAGCTCCACGAACAACAGACTGCCACAGGGAGCCTTCGCCACGCCCGTAGTACTTTCAGTTCTTCGATTTCCACACCAGGCGCAGCGTCAGCTGCACCTGTCTCGTCATCAACTCGGCTACCGCCGAGTGGGTCGTGCCGACCAATCATCACGGGGGGGCTCCTCCACCCCTTCGTACTCATGTTGGCGAATTTCAGGTACACCACCGGACAGTACTTTCAGTTCTTCGATTTCCATCGCCCAGTGATGCAGACTTACTCTTCGCCACATTTGATGAGTCACCGCCGAGCGAGGCATTAAGGCGTCTGCCCTGCTCTTCCATAGGTAAGAATTGAAGGGGGCACTGACCTGTTGCCCAGAATCCTAGGGTGGGGCTGCAGCCACCCCCAACTTTACTGGCTAGGCCCCTATGGCCGCAACCTAGCCCCTCAAGAAGCCCTAGCCCCTCTATTCTGTGGAAGACCACCGAATACTTGGATCGTGCAAAGACGAAACCATGTGCAGAGACATGGCCTAGGTCACATAATACAGGACTGAAGGACCTTTTATACAGCTGACAAAGAGTTGGGATATGGCAAGGGAGAAGAAGAATGTGTTTTTCTTATTTTCATAGTTTTAATGTGTTTTGGTTATTTATATGAAAATTATATAAAAATGCAGTGATTCTAGTTCCACACCATCATGTATTTTTCGTTTCGCGTCAGCAGAGAACGAAAGGATGTAGTCCCCCTTTATTTAATCCATAAAACGTTATTAAGAGGCTATAGTAGACTATAGTTTTACGTACAACTACCTCACAACATTTCTATAAGTATAAAGGTACTAGGTGGTTTAATGAACTCCCTTTGAGTCTTAGACTCGAAAAAAATTATAGTATATTTAAAAATAAAATTAAAAAAATGTACTGATTTATTTATTTATTTTTTGTTATTTCATTCTTGTTTTGTGTAGCTTCATATTTTTTAGTAGATGTACAATGTTTTGGTAAATGTAACAATATTAAATAGATACTCCCCTCTTTTAACACGAGATTTTATCTCAATTAAAGAGGGTTATTATGAATTATATGATGGAAATTGTATACCTTTTTAAATTATGATTTATATGTGAACATTGTATTGTTTTTGTTAATAAATAAATAAAAAAAATAGTAGGCTATATAGTAAATTTTGAAAATAATTTTTTTAGTACCCTAAAAAAATATTCTTTGAAATAAAGAACAGTTTATATGTATATCTTTATTCTATTGCATGAGTTTTTTGAAATTTGAATTTGTTTGATACTTTTCTTGTAAAATTAGTTTTTTAGTAAAACCCCTTTTTAATTTTTTATTGTAAGTAACTAAAAAACAACAAGGCATATGAAGAAGATTTTTACTCAATCGAAAGAGAATATGAAAATCTACCGACTGAGTTTTTTAATATTATATTTTTATTACTATTCTTACTATTTAAAAAAAATCACGAAATAATGTTGTACATACATAACATATTAGGTGGTATACAATATTGCTCGTGTTTCATACATTAAATGGTAATTTAGCATTCATTTTTGTGTACATCCGTATACCCAGGGTATACAATGGCCTAATATTTTGATTAACAAACATGTTGTGTACAAAATAACAATTTGTTATTAATTGGTAAATTAAATTTTGTTCTCGATTATGTAGGCATATGTACATATTGAGTGGACCCTTTTACAATAACTTCAATAATATTAACACAATAAAGTCTGAAATGTTCCTACCCGTGCGTAAATTCATTGGGGTAAATTAAATATTATATTGTTGATAATTTATCACCTGCCGATTTATTGAACACATATTTTTACTGTTCAATAATACTATTCAGTTCTATATAAAAGGCACACTTTGTTTAGATCGGTTGCATAAAAAATACTGTTTGACTTTAAAAAAACTCTCAATATCAACTTATACCTATAACTTTTGAGTAATTAATATCCAAACATACTGCCCATTTTCACAATATTGAAAATGTACTGTATTTACTGTTATCAATATTTAATAAATGGCGCATTTGTAAACATTTATATTAATTGAATCGATTATTTCGAAAACAACCAAACTCGACTTTTTTTCAAATATCACTTTTCTATGGGTTTCATTTCTTTACATTAAACTACACATATTTTTCTTGAAAACAACCTATATATGATACCCCAACATAGAAATATTTGATATGTGAATAAAATATTTAGTTTGAAAATGACCAAACTAAGTAACTAAGTCTTTGGTTATTTTCAAACTAAACGTATTAGTAATTCTGGTTTGACTTCATCGACCTGTTTTATCTTCCCCTTGTTAAAATCAAGTTTCGTGTGTTAAAATGGACAGAATTGATGCAATCGACGATGAAAATCAAAATAAGGGGAGAAAACGATCTAAGAACAAATTAAAACAGAAAATATTTTAAATTTTAAAAATTGGTGACAGACATATTACAAAAGAAATTGTCTCTCAGTCTCTTCTCTTGGAAAGAATGTGCCTAGATCACAAAAGGTATCGTTCCAGATTTCCACCTTTTCCGAATTAATTTATGATGCAGCTAATCCTGGGTATGTTGAAACAAGGGAGTTCATCGATGGATTTATTACACATACATTTTTCTTAGGCAAGGGAAACTGCTCCCCTGTACCTCCTACAGAAAAAGCATATGTAGAGGGATATACTCCAATAAATGAAAAAATTGATGATATTAAGAAAATACTTCAATATATACCTGAAGAGCACAAAATATTTTGGGACTCTATTGTTCAGTGGCTTACAAAAACGAGCCAAGAAGAAGATGTTGATTTACTCCTATAAAATAGAATTAAAAAAAAACAACATATTATGTATCATAATTACTTTTGTTTTCCTATCCTTTTGTTATTGATTTACTCCTATAAAATGTAATTTGTAAAAAAAACAACATATGTATCATAATTTTCAAACTAGAAGGCTCATTTGTTTCGAAAACGACCAAAGTATGAAAATTTAAAACCCATAAAAATATGTATCAGAAGCCCAAATTTATATGAATGCAAGTAAAACTAATGTTATTTAATGGTCATTACAATCTTCTTCTTCTTCTTCTTTCTCAGCCATCTCTCCACTGCTGGATGTAGGCCTCTTCTAAAATCTTCCACTCGTCTTTTTTCTGGGCTTTTCGAACCCATCCGCTTCCAGCGACAGGGACAATATCATCGGCCCACCTTTTCTGGGGCCGGCCTATTCCCCTTTTCATATCCCATGGTCTCCAATTTAGAATTCTGGGTGCCCATCTGTCCGTACCCTGTCTGGCAACATGACCTGCCCATTGCCATTTAAGTTTTGCAACTCGATCCATGACATCAACAACTTTTGTCTGGCGTCTGATTTCTTCATTTCTAATTTTGTCTCTTAGACTTACGCCAATCATTTGCCTTTCCATGGATCTCTGAGTGCATTTTAGCTTATGTATGGTCCTCGCAGTTAGCGTGATAGTTTCCAGACCATACGTAAGCACAGGCAGGATACATGTTTCAAACACTTTTCTTTTCAGACATGTGGGAATATCTCTGTTTTTTAGGACATGTTTAAGTTTCCCAAAGGCTGCCCAACCTAGTCTGATCCTTCTGGGTATTTCTGCTGTCTGGTTATCCTTTCCTAATTTTATCTTGTGTCATTACAATATGACAATCAAATATAACTTCATTACATATGATTTTTTTACAAGAAAAGGTTTTTACTCTCTCCTGTAAAATCATAAACTTCATTCTTTGGTCGTTTTCGAAATAAGCGATTCAATTACAATTCACATTGTTTTTGTCCTCACTACCCCAATATTTTTTTATTGTACATAGATTATGCTATGTGCTATATACTTAATTCTAGTTTATCGATCATAGACTAAAGTACTCGTCCGATTCTTTTAAAATTTTGCAAATTTGTACATCTTATGCTCGCTTAGACTCCATTAGATTTTGAAAGATATCCGATCAATGCTTCTCATTTTTTTAACTGTCAATTATTTCAAAGTGACACCAAACTCATAAAACTCAAAAGTTGATATTTTTATTTTCAAATTGCTTAAAAGGCACACCACTTTTATAAAATGGCATTAAAGAATTATCAAGTTTTCATAAAAAATATTTAAATAATAATTTAACAAACTCATTTCATGAAAATCCTGGTTTGTGGAGTGACTTGAGTGAGAAGTATAGCGTTGACCACAACTCACTCGTTTTATCATGAATGAGTTTTGATGCAACCGTCTCTTCCTCTGGACGGATGATAACTGTAACTCATGACATAATCTGAGGATATAATAATCCTGAGGATGGATTCTTCTTCTTCTTTCCCCTTAGCGCTTTTATCCCGTTTCTATCGGGGTACGCTTTGACCATGATCCTGGAATTGGCGAGTCTGGTTATTACATTGAAGCGACTGCCATCTGACCTTCTTAACCCTTAGAAAGGGGAACCAGACAAATTGGATCTTGGCTACATATAGCTAATAAATAATTATAACAATCATGAGGATGGATATTATTAATATTTTTAATTCCATTCTTTTTTTCAGAATTATCAGTTACTGCTCATACTATTATGTACTTGTGTACCTACACTAGTCGTATTAATTTGTATATGTATTTTCAATTCTATTAATTAATATTGTTTCTTGTGGTACAGGAAACGTCAATAAGCGATGCGTCATTTTTTATGATTGACCAATTGTCATTCGCTGTTGGTCAATTTAGCTTTCATCTAATGATGAACCGTTATTCTGAGAATTTTATCTCTGTGGTTTGTAGCAAGAAACAATACTACTAAAGATAATTAATCATTGAACTATTAATTTGACTATGAAGAATCGGTACCAGGACCGGATCCATGATTTTCAAAGAATGAAGTATTCAATTCAATAGGCACTCCGGTAGAGCTTTAGCTTTCCAAACTTTCCTGTCAGCTGCAGTGGACTTCCAGTCATCATAAGCATTCAGCACGTTCAGATCTCGGGTAACATTTTCCATTAATTTCTGCCTTGGTCTTCCCAGGGGTCTCTTGCACACAGGGTTATTTTGCAGGATACGTTTTGTGGCTCTTTCTTCTCCTGATCTGACAACATGTCCAATCCAAGCTAATCTTCTGGACCTGATTTCACTGGTGATTAAAGGTTGTCCTGTCAATGCACGAATTTCCTCATTGCTTCGTGGTCTCCAGGTACCTGCCGCAATTCCTGATCTTGGGCCTAATATTTTACGCAATATCCTGTTTTCAAATGTTAGCAGTCTTTGTTGGTCCTAGAGTGTCATGCACCAGGACTCAGCACCATACAGGATTACTGGTTTAATTAGGCTATTATAGACCTGGAGTTTCACTCTTCGCGATTAAGAGACAAAAGTAAAAGTATATAATCAAGAGACAAAAGTGTGTTTTTAAAGATCTTACTAATCACCATGTGGAATGCCATTGTAGAAGCATATTTCCATGTATCCCTTACTTGCCATTGTCCCCTCTCCGACGTGTTCGGGAATTGTCACTTTGAAAGATAAGTTGAATATAACAAAATCATGAATATAACATAGTGATCTACAAATATTGTATATCAGTATATGTAGTCTTTGGATCAATAACAACAGAAATACTCTGAATATTTCATAGACATTGTCTGTGTGTATTAATAGTCAAATGGAGTTTGAGAAATAACTGGTGATGAGCAAACAGCGTGTTGGTTTTGGTCTGCGACAAAATCAAATATTCCAACGGAATACTTTTTTCAAAGATATCTTCCTTTTACTTGGTCGAGTTCAGTGTATGTAGATTATATCAATCAAAAAACCTTCAGAACTTTTCCTCTGATTGGTTTTTATAACAGTTGGCACCGTGACAACGATGAATATAATAATAACAACAAAATTAACCTGCACCCGATGTCAATGATTGAGAAAACAGAAAAACATTACGGAATCGCATAATTCTGCCAACAGTACTAAAGACGGATTGAAGCCTTTCTTGTTGATGATGTGATACACTGGCAGATCTGCATATTGTACCTACAAACATACTAATACTTGGTTTAAAAATAGGAATCGGGTCACCCAGTTGTAGTTAAAGTGGAGAAATATTTTTGAAGAACACAGAATCCACTACGAGTAAAAATAATAATTTCTTACACCTTGCAGAAGGTACAAACAAACTCATGGTCGTTGATATCCTCTATGTATATCACCTTCAACCAACAGCCTTACTTCTGAAGTTCAGAAAAAACTTTATTAAAACCACATCTACGATTGAATCATCACAAAAACGGATATATGGAAACAGGACTTTGGAGTGAGGCTGTGGATGCACCCATGTGAGGGAAGATCTATCTTGAATATGAACCACCCTCAACAGATTAAGGGTCAGTTCACACGATGTGAACCTCGTAAGATGGAGGTACTTATCTGAAGATGTGAGTACCTTCTTATATGGCCACTGATGGGGGGAAAGATGCACCCCTGAGGACCTGATTATGTCAAATGACAAGGCGTTGTCACCGCATATTGTAGTGGCAGTGTTTAAACCAGCCGGACTAACTAACATTTTATTGCCATTTTGAATCTTGCAAAATTGAAAAACTTATTCTTTTAAACGATAGTCAAGTTATTTTTGGTTAATTTGTTGTTAGGGTTGCTTTTTCAAAAACTATGAACTGTATAATTTCCAGTTCTGCATGTCAATTTTAGTTTCATGCACAAGATTTGACAGGTGATATTTCTACCTAAGTTCTTCATTTAAAATAATAGCACCTAATCTTACTGGATTCGAGTAGTAACTGTGTGCAATTAGCTATTGAGTGCAGAATATTAAATCATTCGTTCGTGAGTGACACATTTGCAGTTACGACAGTCTCTGGCAATGCTAAAACACGACCAACACAAGACTGACTTAATTTTGGTCTAGGTTTTCTAATCACTAGTTAAATAGCAGTGAGCATATTGAATATTCCATTTGTTTATCGTGCCCCGTTTGGAGTAGGTATCTATACATAGAAACCTAATCGTTCTGCTCGCTGTAGATACAAATATTATATTGTATTATGATTTTGAACTATTAACCTTTGACATCTGACTATTGTAGCTAATAATAACAACACTCTTTTACGAAGCACAACTATTATCATAAACCATCTCATTATGGGTATTCATAGTTCTGTACTCTTTCTCTCTCTCTCTCTCTCTCTCTCTCTCTCTCTCTCTCTTGATACTACTTCCATGATAAGTTCTAATGGATTCTCTCTGTTTTACAAAGCATGCACTCGAGATTATCGACTGAAAGGGAAAACAGCTCGCTTGTTTCGGACAAAGTAAAAATAATTTTCATAATAGGTGTCATTATGTATGAATGTGCATGTATGTACGTTCAGGGCCATATGCGTCGTATGTTAAAAAGGAGCAAAGACAACGGGCCTAGATTATTCAGGTTCTACAAAAATAAGCGAAACAATAAAAATATTAATTTTTCAGTCTCAAAAATGTAACAATTTGTCATTGGGTGGTGCGAGTCAAATAATTGTAATGTAGACAATTCATTTATTACCTACTTAGTTTCTTGGTAGCTTCTTCTTCTTCTTCTTGCGGTGCCTTGTCAGGTTCTCCAACATCGGCTATCTCTTCATTCATGGCCTTCCTGTCCTTCGCCAGCTAAAGATTCGATCGACCGTCCCAATACCGGTCCATTCGCGGATGTTCCTCATCCACGAGATTTGTTTACAGTCTCTTCTTTCCTCAATCTTGGCTTTGAAGATAAATCGTAGTACACCGTGCATCGGCTCGGATAACGTGCCTCAAACAAGATATTTTTCGTTGTTTTATGATGGACAGAAATTGTCTTTGTAAGACCTCGATATTGGTGGCTATCTCTCCAAGTTATTCCCAATATTTTCCTGTTTAGCCACATTTTAAACGCCTCCAGACAGTTAAGCATGGGTGGGCACACCAGCAGTTACGCCATGTTTTACTCCTCTCCACGATCGCACGTCACAATCTGCTCGCCTTCCAGCTCATCTCCTCATCGCATCATCTCCTCGTGTTTACCTTGCATCTACTCACGCTCGTTCTGAGTCTGTTCAGGGCTTATTAGCAATATAAATAATTAAGAGATTTTACAAAATAAACTGTATATGGATGAAAATGGGTCATAATTACAGAATAAAAGTACAATTTGAAAAAATATACTAAATTATCCAAAAGCATGTCTTTCGACGTTGCGCAAGCGCATTGTTTCATTCGATAGCAGGTCGTAAACTTATAAAATATCTTGTTATCGTTGTTTCTACCGCAACATTTTCTTTCATGTTTGTTGAGTTTATATTTCAATAGAGATGTAGGAAAAGGATTGTTCTTACATCTCTATTGATTGTAAACACACTTATCAGTGAAGTGTCAACAAAATAACTTTTTTGAAGAAGAGGGAGGTCAAATTATGTGCGCTATTCCCTGACAAATGGCGATACGGCCCTGATTGTGTTAGTAGAAATTTGAGTGGAGACTTCACTTTTGACTAATTTTTTAAAGTCTCAACGGGTCATTTTTGTCAAATGTCAATATCGTTTGTCGAAACAGTTCTTTTTAAAATGTTAATTTGATGATGATCATCATCTCAACTAATAATGCATTGTTACTTTCTGGATGACCTCGAGAATACACTAATGGATGAGACACGTTTGCTAATACATACAATAATAAGCGAATATTACTAGAAACATAATAAAATAAATCATAAATGTAATTCACTGATGACAGAGAATCCTTTGGCATTTGGACACATCGCCAGAAGGTCGTTCACCCACTCGCCTAGAGATTCAGTTTGATACAGAATCTTCAATCACCATAGCCCTTCCATCTACCAAGACCGTCCTACATGGAGACGGACCATTTGCTAAGAGATAGAATGTGGCCGCTATATTTAGTCATGAGTCAAAGGAAAAAAAAGAGTTTATAATAAGAGCCTGAGCGCCTTTGATAGTTTTCACCATTTTTGTCTTTGCATACTTTACATATTTCATCCACATTCATACATCGTCTCATAAATTATATTGTGTTTTTAGAGCATTTTATGTCTTGTTTTTTCAGAATTTTTATCACATTGTCATTCCAATATTTTCTTAGTCGATCTCTATCTCCAAATTTAGGTATGTCGTTTTAAACCTTGATCTTCTATTTTTTCATTTTTTCGGGTCATTTGATCTGTTTGTAAAGGTGGACTATCCTAGGAAGAGGAGGTCAAACTGTCCTTTCATCTCTTCGGTGGTCTTACGGGTAGTCTTCTGTTTTTTTTTTACTACGTGGGGATTCCAGCTATTTAGATTTGGATCCATTATACTCTTACAAAAATGCGCACTGCGTAGTGTTGGGGATTTGCAATCTGCTCAGGAAATATTAATTCGGGTTTTAAAAAGATTCGGGTTGTAAGAAGGTAGAAACACAAAATTCGGAAGATCGTTCCACAGCCGGGCTGCAGTGTTAGTAAAAGAGTTCGAGGTTTACTGTGAACGGGTGTTGAGATTGAGTACAACGAGTGAATATTGTGAATGGATGGAAGAAGGACCAGGGATGCAAGTTCTTCTAAGCATCTCCCGTGGTAATCTCGTATTGTTGGGTATTTCTGTATTCACAATTTTGACTATTCTATTGCCGTATAATTGTGGTCTTCCAGAAGCATCTTCTGCTACATCCCCATCTTGTTACGTCCTCGTCACTGAATATACACCCGATCGTCTTATTGTTGATGCTGTCCCTGAGGGTTCTTCGTGCAATGGAGCGAAGGGTCTTTATTTCAGCCACTTTAAGAGAGCTTTTTGTTCTGTTGGAGTCATCTTTTTGTGTGGGAATAAATATGAATTAGACATTTTGCGCATATCAATCATTTTCAGACTAAAAGACTTCACGATTATAAAAATACGTATTGTGTTTTCAAACGTGCGGCGAATGTACTTAGGTATGTATTTATTTTCACTTTTATCTACAGACTCACGCGCGTCTGTTTATGACAATTTGTTTGTGTTGCTATAGCTATGCAAATCTATTTGGACAGGCGCAGGTAAACAAAAAGAATAATGGAACACGTTGAACTTGAAACGAACAAAAGTTGCGTAATCCGGTTTGATAATGCCCTCGCCTGTAACCAGCGATGTGTGAAACCGGCTATATAAATTCGTCAAAAACACTTGTGTAGTTTTAATTAGCAGTTTTCGATTAATTTGTTTCACAGCACACGATGTTCCTACATAATATAAATTATTAATAAACAAATTTGCATCTCATAGGACAATCTTTGACTAAACATTC
Source organism: Molanna angustata (assembly GCA_963576475.1). NCBI lineage: Eukaryota > Metazoa > Arthropoda > Insecta > Trichoptera > Molannidae > Molanna > Molanna angustata. The sequence continues at coordinate 31,461,159 of OY754975.1, forward strand.
AATAATAGGTATATATTTTTTATTTAACTCAGTATCGGAAACGGACAGTTATATACAATTTGGTAAGATAACATTAGATTTAAACAGGACCAGTAAAGAACCCTAATGCATTTATACATTTTTTTTTTAATTATTTATTTATTTAACATAATTTCATTTATAAAAGATCCCACTAACCATATATGGTTATCAGTGGGTTTCTATATTATACAACATAAATGCTACCTTACACTAACCAACAATGACAAATAAAAATGAATTTGGTTTAACAATATAAAAATGTTTTGATAGATCCAAAACGACACTAGAATATAAACAACAAAAAAAAAACATATAGAAAAAAAAAACAAAAGTACAATAGAGTAAGATCAAAAACAAAAGTAAAAGAAATAAAATAAAATGAAGGAAAATAACATTATTCGTTAAAAAATTATTTTTTACAGGATATTTTGATTTTATTAAACGAATTTAATCCAATTAAGTCTGAGGGCAAGCTGTTAAAAATTGTTGGTATTGAATACTGCAGTGTTCTTTCACCGTAATAGTTATTTACTCTAGGTATATTATATTTACCGGAAGTTACTTGTCTGGTCTTATACTTATTTGTTACAGGTGTTTTGTGTTCATTTTTAGAGTAATTTTGTAAAATAAGTCTGTATTTATAAGTTTGCGTAGCTGTCATTATTTTGGTTTCTGCGAAAATGCTCTTTCCCTCCCTTTTCAAGCAAATAACTTAATTTTTGGTTAACATACACCTAATTAAACGTTTTTGTAATCTTTATATTTGCATAAGGTGTGTTTTAAATGTATGTCCCTACAGTAAAATTATTTGGTTTATATTATGCATTCAAAGATACTTTTATACAGTAATTACATAAAATTTAAAACCCAGAATCTCGCAATTGAACGGAAAGGAAGAGGGAAAAGAGGAAAGAGGAATAGAAGAGGTAAAAGGGAGATACGAGAGGGAAAAAGGGATGGGAGAGAGAAAAGGTGGATAGGATAGTGAATAGGAGAGGGAAAGGGGGAATAGTGGAGGGAAAAGGGGGATAGGAGAGATAAAACAGGGATTGGAGAGGTAAAAGGGGGGTAGGAGAGGGAAAAGGGGATAACAGAGGGAAGGAAATTGCCATTAGGCAATAAGCTCGCCAGTGTACTAATTATATGTACAAGAAGATTAAAATTAATAAATAAATAAAAGGTGGATACGAGAGGGGATAGGAGAGTGAAAAGGGGGATAGGAGAGGGAAAAGAGGGATAGGCGTATGTTGTAATATTGTCTATTGTATTTTCAATCTAACCTGCTCTTATGCGACACTAAAATCATGTTGAAAATAGTGGAAGTACTATTTAAAGCCGGTATCTCACAGTGGTATTAAGTGAGAATGTATTCATGTCTTAGTACTGTGAGAAAAAAAACAAACAATTATAGTACTTAAGTGACGACTTTTTATTAAGTAGGTACCTATATATTTTATTACAGTAAATGAAACTCATAAAAAACACGACAATTATCCGCTTTACATATATGTTTGTAAACTTGGCATTTAATATATTCATTTGCAAAAGAAAAAGAAAAAAATCATATATGGGATATCTTAAGAACTAGTGTGACACGTACCTAGTGATATCGTGATGAGGAATTGATATTGCAAAAAAATCGCCCATGAAAGTCTCCACCGATAATTACGAGAACTTACTCCGACAGGGAATCATATTAAAACGAGTGGATCGTGGCCAACACTAAACTCCCCACTGCCTTATAAGTGTTTCTACACTTTTTTAATTTATTTATTTAAGAGACAAACACGGTCTTATAAAATAAACAATAAAACATACACTATGAAATAAACAAAAAACAGACCAATTACGTTTGTCCACAGGCTATTATCATTGAATATTTGGATTATTTTGATAAATTCGTTTTGATATGATTTTTTATTTATTTTTTACTAAAGCACAGCCACCAATAGAGGCCGATTGAGCTGTAAAATTTAAAACAAATATTAATTAAATTCGATTTGAATTGGTGTTGCTACTTAATGGTTTACAATCCCTTTATGCACTTTACACATATATGTATGTAGTCTATGCGAGTATAAGGTAAACAAATTTGCAAAATTTCAAAAGAATCGAATGAGTACTTTAGTCTATTTTTTTAATGAATATGTACTTGTTAAATAAGTACATATACATCTTCCTACATTCCCTATATCAAGCATAAATGCTTGTGCGAAATCGGTCGAGGCAGGATTCGAACTCGCGACCACTGGATTACTAACCCAGCGCGCTAACTGCTCTGCCATCGACCATTGTAATAAACACGCCGCCGCGAGTACATAGCACTCAGCACTTAGTACACAGCACACACACGAACAGATACATTGTGATGAAACCTTCAGAATACAATCTCAGCATGAAACTAGTTAATAATCTGCAAAAAATAGCCTTAAAATTTTCTAAATCATAGCTCCCCACTATATCCCCTTGGGTAAGCGAGAATTAAATAGTAGTTAGTGCCGACATTATCACGGTGGAAATCCACGATATTCCTATTATTACAAGCTGTCAATATGATACTCGTTGAGATATTGATGCAAAATAATATGCTTGTTAATTGTGAAATCATAACTCTCCACAATTCGACAGTAGTGGCTAGTAAAAACAGTTGTCACGGTATCGTTTCAATTAAGTATACAATTTCACCATTATTTGTTTCCTTTTGTGGAATTCGCCATAAGAAGACGTTGGTACTCCCAGATACTAAGTAATATGTGCGATTATTTTATTAGAACCACTTTGTACATGTCTAATCCAGTTTATTTTCTACCATTTAATTGTTTATTGCCTCACTGGGTTATATGTTACCCAAAAAAAAATTGGGTTTCTTTAAGAGTAAAATACAACGAAAAGTCGGTAAGCTATCGAAAAATTAATTTTAGTTTTTTGTATTAAGGGAGCATATAAACATAAACACCCCATACTTTTATAATTATTATGAAAACTTAATTTGTGTGCCATATTCAAAATATTAGCAAAAATATATTTTTTTTTTTCAAATTTTTAAAATATGTTAAACAGTATATTTCTAAAAAATAAACCATAAGTATTTTCAACGTTTCTCTAGTGAATTACGTCACATCATTTTATAATTCAGCATAAATTCCTCTAAATGAATTATTAAAAATATCCTTTTTTTCACCACTTTTTTTAAATTACTCCATTACCATGTGTCGTAGAGCTATAAATGTTTTATGTGTAAAGAGTGCAAAAAATCAAAGTGAATGACCGATATTTTTTTCATTTCAAGACAGATTCGTTAATAAAATGCAAAAAATCGTCAATTTTTAGGTTTCCGATAGTTTAAATTACGTATACACCCCTTTTAACGCACGCGATAGTTACTCTTACTAACACGTAACTACGTAGGTACATAGTGTATGAGGCGGTTTTAATATATCATGATTTCAGCCGATTTAGCGTTATATGAAAACCATTTTAGTTATATATTTTTATGTCTCGGGATTCAAAGCCTTGAAACTCTTCGTCGTCCTGGTCATCTTCTCCCTTGTATCCTTCCCTGGATTACAGACAGCAGGAGTTGGTCCTTTTTTCCTATCAGTACATGCCCAAATATTACAATTTTATTGTCTGTATACAGTCAAGCAGCCCAAGGTCTTTTTTCATTCGCTGAAGAACTATCTCCCTTTTTTCGGTATGTTTCAGTATATCCAGAGTTCAAATGATTGTATTCTTCTTTCTGTCGCATCAGTCAGTGTCTAAGCTTCACACCATATAATTCATTAATTCATACCGTCACGAAATATTCCATAATGTGGGGTGACCAGCGACAAACCAGGCTTGTCTCACTAAGACTGATGAACCTCATTGCTAAACTCTATTGTTGCCTGTTGTATTTTCGATTACCCGACTCGAAAACCATAATAATAGCACTACGTCACAGTTTCGGGATAGTGTGGAGATAGCCCCGATGGTCGCCAACCTTCATAGAGAAGACGGCATGTGAAGAAGAAGAAGAATTTATTTGTATATTTTGTAATTTACCATGACGCGTAATTTGTTAAACTACATAAATATGGTGTGTTAGCAAACACGTTGGAAATCAGCTGCTGGAGGCATTTCTTCCCGTTTCGTAGCTGAACATCGATCCTTTTGAAGTATTATTTTGTTCGTATTTGAATATCCCAATATTACATTGGACAGCGGCCGTATTACAAATCTGCAATTTCCTTGAACAAACCTGATACTCAAAAGTTTTTTTTTATATTTACGATTACAAATACTAAGTTACATTTATCAACATATTTATATTTCCTTTCCTAATTTAAGCTAGAAGCTTGTGTTTAGGAAAGCAGCAGCTCTTTGCTTACATTATATGAATACTTCACAAAAAATACATAAAATTAATCTTAAAAAATATATAAAACAAATCAATTAACAATTATATATAAAAAAAGGACAATTTCAGAACAAAATATAGAAAGAACAAAAAAAAATACATCCAAAATCAAGAAAACACCAACATTAAAATTACAATAGGCACATAGAAAAATAAAAATGAACCACAAAAATAGCAACTTTATAGAATGGAATATGAGGGAGAGTGTTTCAAAGTGTCTTGAGTTTATCTTTAAATAATTTGTAATTTGTTTCTGTTCTAATATTTATTGGTAGGTTGTTAAATAATTTTAATAACCTTTATATATATAATGATGCTGTGCTGTAGTAGTTCGAAATAAAGGTGTCGTAAGACCTCCTATGGTGCTATTTCTAGTACTAATATTTGTGTCTGTGTGTATATTGTTGCTGATTTCTTTATGTATTTGTAGCAATGCGATTTTGTTGTATATTTTTGAGAGTGGCGGGACTGGAAAAAAGTTTGAACACATTATTAGTTGGGAAGTCATACGGTTTTTTTAGTATAATTTTTATTAAAATTCTCTGTATTGTTTCGAGTGGCAATAATGATGACTTATACGAACCCACCCATCCAATAATACCGTATTGTAATACCGCGTGGATTTGTTCTGCTAGATCAAGCAGTTTAGAAAATAAACGTATATTTGCATTAAAAAAAATGGTGCTAAAAAGAATTCAATACAAATATACTTAAAAAAGAATAAAAAGCAACCAAGCATTTAAATAATTCATCCCCGCAAAGGAAAACATTATCGGTAAATGGAAAGGAAAGAAAATGAAATCAGGTGTTAACAGAAAAATTTTCGTATTTTTTCTGGGGTCCTAAACACTCTAGTATAGTATCAATGTACATTACAATAAATGTATGGAGCTTGAGGGTTAAAGATATATCTTCCGCTACTGTTAAGGTGATTTGATTATCAGGTTGTGTCAATATGAGAGACAGGATTTGCGCCAAGACTTAATGTATTAATAAGCACTATGCAGTGCCTTTCTGTCTTTTGATTGCTATCTGATACCAACATGTAATCATTGTCTTTATGGTCCATAATAGTTAAATGCATCCCATTACTCTGGTCTTTTCCTACAAATTAACTATATTTACTTACCTTTAGAACTAAACTTACTTTGCAAATTGTTAAAACAAAGAAACTGGTAAGAACTGAAAATTTTCATGATAATGGAGCGAAGGCCAGAAGCTTTTTATTGATTGTTTCTAGGCAAAGAGGGACACGCATGAAGTAGATATAATAAGCTGAACTTAGTGCTGGAACGACTTGTACTTCCATTACTAACAGTGGCTGATTTTAAGGCAAAACGTCAACGAATCCTTTTGGAGTCGCAGAAAAAGTGTGATTGAATTTTATAGGTTCTTCACTTGTGTAAGGCGGATATTCAACCAACAAAGTGATTTCCTAGTTTTCAAAAACTTTTTTGTGTACTTCAAGTTTTATTTTCAACTGTCCTTTGGAGTTTTTAAACTTTCGATTACCTCATTCTTTATGAAATCATTGTGGATTCTTTGGTTCGTTTTTAACTGCCGCATTTAGTGATTGTAAGTCGATTATATATTTAGTTTCACGAAAATAATAGCCTAAAAATACAACCATATATAAATATTGAATGCAAGCAATGTATCATTAGCTATATCCAGGATGGCGCCAATTGAGCACGTGATAGCATCTTGCAAATTCAACGTTGCTAATTACTGACATGCGTTGATACATTTTGCTGGCTATCTTAGCGTTGTAGATGTGTAACTGGCAGTAAATTGTCGTTATCAAGATGCGGCATTGTTTGTGTTGGACTTTAGATTCACTCGGTAGATTAACTGAAATGTATTATCAAATACTTAACTTATATTTTGCTGTTTCGTTTCTAAACGATCCAAATTTTCGTTTTAATTTAGCAAAGCGTCGGTTGACAAGTAAAACTTATTAAGTGACGCTGCAGCTAATTTGAGATAGTCAACTTTTAGTTAGTCTTTCCTGCTGTAAGAACTTACAAAACAGCTCTTAATTATATCTCTAAATAAAATACTCCTCTTTTTGATTGCATTACGCAGTTAGTGATTTTCTCTTGCAAAAGGTTGTTTTTGGGCTTCATAGTGTATAAAAGTCATTCAGCCATAAAACTGTACTTACTGAGTTTTACTTGTCAACCGAAGAAAAGATTACTGTCCAAAGATTAAGACGACCATAAATCTTATTTGTATATAATTTTGGATTCTGGAGATTCCAGCTGTGTCTTAGGAAAGCGTGTTTTATTTATTTTATTCGGGACCATAATAGCTTTTATAATAAACTATGAAATAATAGGCACAATGAACTCTTATTTTCGTCGTCTTTATTCTTATGGCTGAGGTGAGGAACAATACTGAGGAACGATAGGCTTGTAGTCTATCGTTCTTTACGTGGCCCGTCTGCATACCAATCTGTTCTGCCCCCCTAGACAACATGCCATTTAAGCTGAGCGTTATCTCGCTAAGCGATAATAAATGTATAGAATCGGTGGCTGTCACGTGACGTCACAGCCACCGATTCCATACATTTACTTTCGCTTAGCGAGATAACGCTTAGCTTAAATGGCATGTTGTCTAGGGGGGATGGGCATAACGTAGAGCACCATTCACAGAAGACACCAAAACCTAATAATATCACTCCATCCAGTCGATGAGCTACTGCGAGATCTTCGTTCTGTTTAGATATTTAGATATTTTAGATATCTTTTTTATATATTTAGATATTTTGACGATATTTGGACGATATTTGAGCAGTGTGTGCTTGTACCATGAAATCAAATATTTAACTGAAATTTATCTTTATAGATTGATAAATCATATGATAATATGTCAACTGACCATTTATCATATCTACATATAACCAGTCTATGTGGTATTATTATCGAGAATACGTGGTAGTATGTCTATTAAAACGTCATACGAGAAGATAAATATAATAACATGAAATCGTCATTTATTTGTTTGCGTAAATTATTACAACCAACTATGATAAATTTGTGTCTTATGACATTTTACAAATAATAATATCAACGTAACCTTTTTGGAATTTACTCCGCCATTTTGTATTGAAAATACGCAAATAGTCTTGTGGCGAGAGAGCAAAATATAACGAGTACATATAATATTAATTGATAACGCTAATAGGAATGGAACAAACGGTCGGGGTTGTCCAAAAAAAGGTTGACACGATCATGTAAAAGATATTATGAAAGAGGGAAATTTATAAGAAGCATGAACGATAGGCGAACATGATGAATGAATGTTGATGCAACGAATTTAATTTTATGGACACCCGCGCACCTGTCGCTGGTAATTCAAATAAAAATTAACGAATTTAATTTAATTTCGCGCACGTCGGGGGATATGCCGTGATGGTATTTATGTAGTATTTTTTAAGATTTGAAAAACAAGCTACCAGATTCAAAGATGATTTAAAATGACAATATTGAGTATCAAATATTGAGGTTGGTGGGAAGAAATTCCTAATGGCAATAAGCCCGCCAGTGTGCAAATATTTTTTTTTATATTATGTACAAAAAGATAAATAAATAAAAATAAATTACTGAGCCCTAAAATCGACGACATTTCATTTCATTCCATTTCATTTCATATCATTCCATTTCATTTCATTCCATTCCATTCCATATCATTTCATTCCATTTCATTTCATTCCATTTCATTTCATTCCATTCCATTTCATTTCATTCCATTCCATTTCATTTCATTCCATTTCATTTCATTCCATTTCATTTCATTCCATTTCATTTCATTCCATTTCATTTCATTTCATTTCATTCCATTCCATTCGATTCCATTCAATTCCATTTCATTCCATTTCATTTCATTTCATTTCATTTCATTTCATTTCATTTCATTTCATTTCATTTCATTTCATTTCATTTCATTTCATTTCATTTCATTTCATTTCATTTCATTTCATTTCATTCCATTTCATTCCATTTCATTACATTTCATTCCATTTCATTTCATTGCATTTCATTTCATTTCATTTTATTTTATTACAACTCTACAGCTATTTCATACGTTAATTAAAACTTTACATATATTAAAGCTAATACAGATTCTTAAATTAATTATAAAATCAAAGCTGAAAAAGTTACTTTGGTAGGTAGATATTCGATACTTTTATAAATAGTACCTACTTTTAATTGTGCCAATACGGTCACCAATTGATTTTTTTATTCGCTAAGTACGTTCCTGGTGAAATAGGACTTTTTTCACCAGCACCCTCAGATGAGATAAAGATTAAAGAGGATCGATATGAGGGCAATGTCAGGGGTGTAGCTAGGTCACCTTTTAGCCCATTAACAACAAGTACCATCGAGAATTTCACCCCGATGGAGTGTTGGATGAAAATCTCCTTGAGAATCTCGTCAAGCACCTATCTCTCTTGTACATAAAATGAATTCAGTCTTGGATATTTACAATAATAATGTACCTATTATTCATTAATCACACATTTTTGCTTGGTTGGTATAAAATGTGCAAACCGCGTCTCTCCACAATATTTTTTTTTTAATTATTTTCCGGAAACTAAAGAACGATAAAAAAATCATTTTGACAAAACTGTTTTTCTTGATACAAAAGAAATCAATAAACGGTTTGACAAAATACCAATGTATGTACATTTCAAAACTGTATTGTGTGCGTCTTTCTCATTTAATACCAGGAAAAGCAATAAATATATCTATAACGTTAACGTATGAATTGATATAATGAATTGAATATAGACAAAAAGCAAATATTAATACAATGCGGTTTCCTGTTTGAAGAGTATCAGGATTAAGGATAACAGTAATATGAGTAATGTGAGTAACATTGATAAAAATTCCCACAAATAGCATTATTATTTATTACACATTGTTGTCATTGTTCGTATATGATGTACGTATTTGATCATATGGGTAAAAATCAACGAAATTTATTTTATTTTTTATTTTTATTTTATTTTACAAAGGACAGCACACAGTAGGTACATGCATACAATTATTAAAATTAAATAAATAATAATACAAAAATAACATGTACCTCTTACTACTATACCTCAGTGGTCCCCAACCTATGGGCCGCGGCCCGGTACCGGGCCATGAACCAAATGGTACTGGGCCGCGCCGCCTGCTTAATAATCAAAATAATTTTTTTTATTTATTTTATTTTATTTTTATTTTTTATTTTTTGAAAAAATTAAAATAATTATTCCGTTAGAAACCCCTTCACGCTAAGTTACCTTCTACATAATACCTTCGAAGTAAAACAACACCACACTGCCATAATATATTATGTATGCCGAATGCGGAGTCGTTTTTTGTCAAACTGGTCGCTCCTTGACTCCGAAGGCGGTCTTGTTCTCGAAATTATTTTCTCTTTCTTGACAACAACAAGAAACATTCTTTCAACCTTCCTGTTGAGCCTTAAAAATAAAGAAAATACCCATGAATCAAAAAAAAAAATCTCAAACGTCAATATATCAATCATAATATCTGTATCATAATATCTCTATCTTCATTGTTATTATATATTTTTTTCTTAATTTTCCCCACAACCTTGTATTTTCTATTTTCTTTACTATTTTTATTTGTCACTACAACTTATGTACCACAATCGTAATTTTTATTCATTCTTTTAAAAATAAAAAATATTAGGTATATTTTATTATGAATAAATATTTTTAGCGAATTTTCCCTCCCCAAACACCTTGTTCTTTATGGTGAGGAACCACAATTTATTATTTTATGTTTATTGTTTATTATTGATACATTTTTCTTTACTGTTTATTTTTAATTTTCATATTTCTCTATAAAATAATATTTCCGTGTTAAATAATAAAATTTAAAAAAAATCTACATTCAATGTGACCCCCCCCCCCCCTCTACCCTCAGTGGGCCGCGGTGAAATTATCAAACGCTGACCGGTCCGCGGCGACGAAAAGGTTGGGGACCACTGCTATACCTTATATCAAAATAATACAACAAAAAAGTGTGAATTAGTGTGGGTGCGCGCATGAGAAAAGAGTAATACATACATGTGTGTGTGAAAGAGATATCTAGAAAGAGTGTGAGTGTGTGGGTGCGTATGTGTGTGTGAGAGAGAGAGAGTGGGTGTGCATGTGTGTGTAGACGAACATATATTGACAGATTCATGAGTTGAGAAGAAAAAGAAAATATATTGCTGAGGGTGGTTGGGAAAAATAAAATTAATCTGTAAATAATTGTTATAATGTCACGATGTTAGATATAAGTTTATTTTTGAATGTTATATGTGAATCAAAAAATTTGTCTAAGTCGGCATTTTTTTCATAAGAGTTAAATAAGTTTATCATTCTGTTAATCGGAGCGTTTTTGGAAGCAGATTGTTTCGCCCTGTAAGGGCCATTTTAACTAAAAATATTCCCCATAAATACCTTATGTACGAAGTTATCTGGGTAGTGGAAGTAATTGCCATTTGGCAATAAGCCTGCAGTATCATTATTATTGTTTTCAACATGGCGGTGATATAAAAGCCAAGAGCGTTTATAATAAACAAAAATACAAAGAAATAATTATTAGATTAAGTACCTGCACAATATAATTACTCAGGTGACAACAAAGGACCAACCTCCTTGAATAATAGAAAGAATATAAGAATTTTTCTTATTAAAATAAGGGAAAATATCAAGGGTTAGTTCCTTGACATTTACGCAAAGAGGAAAAGTGTTTTTATTTATGATTATCATATTCACAAAGGCAGAAATTTACGACAACAATTTATTAAAAAATACGAAATTGAGTATAATAATTCATTATTTTTTTTCAGACCTCTGTGTAAAATATACGATGGAAATGTATTAAAAATACTGTTTTCTTAGTACTTATTTTTATTGGCAGTAGTTCGGAAAGCAAAAACGTAATAAAAAATTAACGTATTGTAGATATATACAATAATTGAATCCATTAAATCTGTCGGCGCTAAACAGAATACGAACTGGCCAAGGCAGGCGTGCTGATATTTCCTTCAAACATCGATGGCGAGAGTCCCCTAGATGTGACAGCAGAGCATACAGACAGACCATCAGACATATAGTCGCAGAGTGTGTGAAAAGCCTGTATAGTGGTGACAGAACCGACTTTTATGAACTTACCGACGAAGAGAGCTGGTGGCACAAGGTGTCCCACAGGAGACGACACAGAGTCGCAGATCAGGGCGACTGATGATTAGGAGGCCCGACCCCGGATGAACTGGAATAGAGGGGCAGGAAATGATGATGGATATAAAGGATGCCCAACAATCGAGTAGCCAAGAATATCATAGTTGGACAACCTTGGAGGAGGTAGGAGAAAGATTGGGAAACCAAGAGGTATGTGCCACAGCTTTTGCAAGTTTCTAATTGGAGAGCGGCAGCTGGGGACAGACACAGTTGGAGGCAGAGGTTGAAGGAAGCCAAGACTTAATTCGGGCCATAGCGTCATTGAAAAAGAAGAATCTCAACGTTAATTTTATAAAAATTAGTTATGAAGGACGTTTTATAGAATTCTTCAACAATATAAAACACGTTAAACATAACAGAATCTACAATAATTTGTCTTAGATCGTGGATCTGTTATATCTCTGAAAGTTACTCCTGGGAGGTCGACGTCCAACTCCATCCATCATTTTGGCGATCTTGTTCGAAAGCGATGTCCTGGATGTATATTGTTGGCCGCAATATATGGGGTTCGGGATTGCTCCATTTTTTATGTGGTCCCTCGAAAAATCTTCTACCTCTGCTCCATCATACGATGTCCTAAGTCTGGTCATTCCTCACTCTGTCTCTTAACGTCTTCCCTCTGACAGAATTTAGAAATTCCCTTCATTTCTGAAACTCTAACCAGGTTTTTAGTTCTAGTCGTGTCGGCTCTTGTTTCTGTAGCATATGTCATAATTGGTCTTACATATTATACAGTCTTATATATTTTTATTTTGCTTTCAATTCTCATGTGTTTATTTTACCTATTGTATCATTCAAACTTAAAAAAAAATGTTTTTGATTCAATTTATTTTTTTCACTTTCCATAATAATTGAGTGTCCCATTTTTGAACTTTTTGTTGACGTCTCAGTTCCTAGTCGTTATGCGAGCTTTCGATTCTTTCCTCTTCACGAAATCTAACATTATAATTGAATTAAAATTGTGAATTGTGAGATTAAAATCAGATATAATATCAAAACAGACAGAGCGGGATAAATTGATAGGCGCCATTTATGCATGCCTTAGCGCGCCAACTCACCCAAAGACTGGTAGATAATGTGTATGTATCTATAGCAAGTTTGTCTTAAATTACAACCCGTGAAATTGACTGTAATTTAATGGGAACATGAGCCGTCAGGAACATTCTTCTAATACCAAACTATTAATAGATAAACAAAACATAGATTCTATTATAGTATCTGGGTTAGAAATGTAGTGACATGCAGATGTAATTTTTACATCAAGTTATTTTTGTTATTTTTTCTCTATCCTCATGGTGAAGGGGTCTGCTTTCCAGGTACTACTCCTCCACTTAGCTCTGTCATGGGCTTCATCCTCGGTGATTTGGCCTAACCACATCCATCCATCCATGTTTGGCCTTTCAACATTACTCCGTCCAGGCACGGCATCGGCAGTCTAAAACTCATTTCCTTATTTCTAATTTATTCAGATGATCTTCTTTTGACATGACCAAATCATGTGAGCTGATTTTTCACATATATTATTATTTTTATATTTCAATTAGTTTAAATGGCCCATACAAGACGAAACCGTCGGTCTAACATTAGGAATAAAATACATAATACGTAGAATATTGAATTTGTTGATTTTTTCTACCAAGCTGAAATTTTTTTAGGACCCAATTTTTTTTTGTTTTAAACCTTTTGCTCAAAAGTCACAAAATCTAATGAGTATTTTTAATATTTCCGGAGTTTGTGAAATATTTGATATTTTTTTTATTTATTTTCGTATTTAAACCACGAATGAGTATTTAACATCTCATATTCTTTTTTATGCTTGTTACATAAAAAGTCCGCTACCAAAATGATTGGATTGCTACTTGTATTTCAATATTTGTTTATATATATTTGTTATACCTGTTACATAATAAGTCCGCTACCAAAATGATTGGTTGCTACTTGTTTTTATATATTTGTTATACGTGTTACATAATAAGTCCGCTACCAAAATGATTGGTTGCTACTTGTTTTTATATATTTGTTATACGTGTTACATAATAAGTCTGCTACCAAAATGATTGGTTGCTACTTGTTTTTATATATTTGTTATACGTGTTACATAATAAGTCCGCTACCAAAATGATTGGTTGCTACTTGTTTTTATATATTTGTTATACGTGTTACATAATAAGTCCGCTACCAAAATGATTGGTTGCTACTTGTTTTTATATATTTGTTATACGTGTTACATAATAAGTCCGCTACCAAAATGATTGGTTGCTACTTGTTTTTATATATTTGTTATACGTGTTACATAATAAGTCCGCTACCAAAATGATTGGTTGCTACTTGTTTTTATATATTTGTTATACGTGTTACATAATAAGTCCGCTACCAAAATGCTTGGTTGCTACATGTGTTTTCTATATTTGTTATGCCTGTCACATAAGAAGTCCGCTACCAAAATGATTGGTTGCTACTTGTTTTTCTATATTTGTCTACAACTTTCTTTTCTGCAAGTTTTACCCGTAATTTATACATTCATATTTATAAGCATGTATAACATTAATTTATATCTTCATTCATTAAATAAATCGTGTCGTTTCACATACGATGTAAAATGAGACATAAATTCATTTTGAAGCAACTTTCTTAAGATCGCGTTACTCAAAATTTATTTGCCTTTATTTCTTCACCCACTTAATTAAAAGTTTCTCCAAAATGCTTCAAAACAGCCCGATCTTTAAAGTCTTCAAGTCGCCTTTGCTGGTCGTTGTAATATGTAAAATCATTTTGTTGGATAACACTTGAACTGGAAATGACTTATTCTTCATCCTTTCCAGAATAGCATGATTTCTTTGAACATAAATTACCACCATTTTGGTAAGCTATTAAAATGAACGATAAAAATATACAACTTAATCGCTTCTGATCACCGCTGAGTGAAAGTTTTTTTTTTGCAAATGGAGCAATTCAGATTTTGACATTTCAGTACATCTTGTCTCAAAAAAAAAGTTTCACAAAAATAAAGAAATTAGTATGGTTCAATGCTGAAAACGCACTATAATTGTAATGAAATGTCAATTTATTTATTACATAATGTACATTATGGATTTCTGAAGATTGAATAAAAATAATTCATACAAACCATCATGCCATGTACCTCGCGGGGTAGGCAGAGAGAACTGAACGCCACATTTTTTTCTATCCTGGCATGCTTTCCTCGCTCGTCCACAATTATACACCGTCTCATACGTCATGTTCATCTGTTGTTCACGCTTCATTCCTTGCATGCCATCCCTTTATCGGGAATCCCCGACCTCTTATTCTATTCCTGTCCGCACTGTATATTTTATTCGTCAGGCGTTCCTCATTCATTCTCCCCATGTGGCCAAACCATCTCAATGTGTTTAATTTCATTCTATTAATGTCGTCTTTCTTCATCCTACATTTATTCCTTATGTCCTCATTTCTTATCCTGCCATACATCGTTCTATAATAAATTATAGGAAGTTTATGAATATTGAAATTACCAAAGAACATCAGAGGTTTATAGTGTCGTCTTCCTCATTGTTAAAGGTCATGACCAGCCTCTCTTTTCGTCATCATGATGTTTTTTACTGTAGTCCTCTAAATATGACATACATATTAGTAATATCTTTGCAGAACCAAAGTCGAGCTCGACAAGTAGGGTTGCTAAGATCAATGCAAAATTTGCACACAATACACTAGACAATGTTGAACATCAACTGATATTATTGGTTCATTGGTTGATTCCAATCAGAGAATATCCTTGTACTAAAATTGGTTTACGCGCAGCAAAACCTCACCCGCATTTTCGCTTGGCGAGCTTTACCACCACTGAATAAAGTAGATATGTATTTAATATAGGATATTAGTATAGGTACTTAAAAACTGCCTGAGTTTTGAGTTATAAAAAGGGACCATGCGTAGGTATGATTTATGAAATCATTTAACCCCTGACATAATATTTTATACCATAGACTATAAAATAATTGTATCCGTTATGATATGTCAAGAGGGTCATATTAAAAGTAATAAAAGTTTTATAATGATTTTGATCAATTTACTTTATTGCTTACTTTCTTACATTTGATCACACCATGTTCTCCTTAATTTATTGTAGCTAGCTGCACGCTACGTTAATCTGTCAATAGAATTATTTTATTATAGGGATTGTTAATTTTAACATATAGACACAAAGAAAACTGTATGTTATGCATGATAATATCTTCAAATATATATGGTTAATTTGAAGAAAATTAAATTTTACAAATTTGTACGGCTAAAAAATGATTTTACCTATAATTATAATTTACTATATTCTTATAGATACAATCAAATAATATAATATAGTAAATATTGTAATTATATGAAATATTATATCAAATATTGGGGGAGTGCACCTTACACGGATTCGAGGGAGAGATGGAGGACATCCACAGACTCTTCCCAACGGCGGTCGACTGGCTATTGACAGCAGAGTTTCGACTTTGAGCCAAGCAGATGCCGATGCCATACGCAAAGTAATGTAAGTATAGATCAAAAAAGGAAGGTACAATATTTTTAATACAAGTGTAGTTACTACTGTTGTTGACTGGTGACAAAAGAACAATCTACGAATGTGAATGGAGATTCACACTCGTGCACTTCAGATCTTTTTATATAAGAAACATCAGGGGTAAGACCAAGATCTCTGTAAAATATTAACTGCTGGGAATCTGACACTAGTAAGGCGCCATAACTATGACAAAACTTCTTAAAGGCTTTAAAAATGTTCTTCGAGATCACAAAATCCGCGTGACCAATGGGACCTTGAAGAGGCCCACGGACAGCAACGAGGAGTTCCGATCTATAAGGGACACCACAATACCTGTCATTGATCTATATCGTACGTAATCTACCCCGTGAGGGTCATGGCGTAATGGCATGTACGAGTATGTGAATAGCACCTGAGTCAAATTCGCTGTTCGTTATCTATCGCCAAGCGCTATTGTATTATATGGGATCTGACGTTTGTTATCCGTAACTTTCTACAACAAACGTCAAATCCCATACGAAAAAAACAACGAATAGCGTTTTCAATTTGACTCAGGGACCTTGTGTATGTATGTTTGGGTCGTTAAAAAAATTGCCCTAATGGCTATAAACCTATGAACCATACATAAAATGAATAAAAAATAAATATCGGACACAAAAGCCAACAAACACTATGGATCGGTACATCAAGAAATCGTCATTCAATGACCATAGACAAAAATGGATTTATTAAATAGCTACGTTAGCATTTATTACAGGAAGCTCGATGGTGTATGTCGTGCACTTCCGTTCTGAGAACCCCACTCTCTCAAAACATTAATGTGTTAGTACACTAAACAACGCATTGTACATACGATGTAAATAATATAAACGATTTAGGTATGTACCAATTTTCCCTAAACAGTTTCTTATATAGGGTCACAAATTGACGCATTGATATTATAGCTGTTGAATCATAAAAAAGTACGTACTTAATTTATTTTATTGAAGCGTGCGTACCAGGTTATTTGTTATAATTTCACAAATCGTCACTCCACAGTAAAAATGTCCCTATTTTTGAGATATTCACATTTGAAGATTTTGCGAAATTAAAATAATCGTTACTATTTAACTCTACGGTGATAAGAGAAAATGGTTTTTAGTGCGCATGACATATTTTTATTGATAAGCTTTTTAACATCTCAATAGAGACAAAGTTGGGATAGCAACTGTTGATTTCATTGTTTACAAATAAACTAATTTCTCAATAGATGGCGTTACAAAAAAAAGGTTTCTTCGTTACTTCATAGATGGCAATAGTATAATTTCTTATTTTCAGGTGAATTGTTACACATTATTCAAATATATAGAACTTTCAAAAATTACATTGATAAGGGAACTCAATAAGTAGGCATAATTGGTGAACGTTGCGCAAGTGCATAAAGTGATCACGTAAACCAGCCGATGACAGGTCGTAAGCCCTGTAGGAGCCTAGAGTTCCTGGTTCTTCTATAATATTCCAACTTTGTCTCTATTGAGATGTTAAAAAGTTTGTCAATAAAAATATCATTTGACTCCCGACAGGAGAAAAAAAGCAATGATGGGTAAATGGAATTAAAAAATATTCGATGCGCATGCATGACATATTAAAAGATGTATTTGGTGATTTTTTTAGTGAGATTTTTATTTATTTATTTAATATTGCTTTTAGGGTAACTAACAGGTACTATGTCAAATATTTATTTAACACGCACCCAATAACAAGTTGCCACATTCTGGAGACTCACGATATTAATCGTCTCACAGATCCAGACTGAAAACACAATTAAAAACTAATGAACACCACACAAGATAGGTACCTATTATGCTGATGATTTTTTTATGATATTTTTATTTGTCTGTCAAAACTTTAAAAAAAATATTTTTTATTTTTTGGTCAAAAAGTGCTTACAGTAGAGATGAACTTTTTAAAAAGTATTAACGCTTTGTCGACATTCAAAGAAAAATGATAAAAACTTGCAATTATTTACATATGTAATGGAAAATTAATTTACTTATGTATTGTAGATACGTTGATACTTGATTACTGGCTTTACGAAACAAATCAGTCATTCAACTAAATTTACCGAAGGTGTTGATGCTCTGAACTTCGCGTATGTCAGGGGACAGTTAATTCCATTTTAAATGCCCGTTCACACTGAAACTTCACTCATATCAAGCTACCTTATTGATTTTGTCCAATTATTTTTTATAGTTGATACTTGTGTTTCAGATGATCTCAATGCTAGCTGTTCCTGATGAAACATTCTTTTGACACCGTCCAAAATATTACTTAGTAAATACATATAATAAACTTAATCTAAAAAATAAATATTGATCTTTGTTATAGTATTAAAAACTATGTCAAATTGTGTGTATATTGATTCAATACCTTGCCTGGTGGTTATTACCTTATACATATATGTATGTAGAGTTTAGCAATGAATCACGCTATTTGCTATGTACACATAACGCAGTGGTCGGCAATCTTATAAAACAACTAAGGGTCGTATCACGGAAATCATTTGAGAAAAATATAAGAAATATGTAAGGCCCCGTACTGCGAGAATATTGCTCATACGACGCTAAGACCTGAATGCACAGTTCTAGGCACCTGAAAACTAACTCCTAACCTCACTGGAGTATTTAGTATTCTTAAGTTAGCAATTGCGTTGCAGAGACATCACTAACTAAATACTACGCCAATCTTAAGGTCGATGGCGTAGAATTTCACATTAATGTGTATGAAGAAAAGAGATAGATAGCTTTTTATGGGCTTAGAAAGCTATCTATCTCCTTTCTGATGTTTGACTTTTAAAATGTTTTTTTGCTATAACAACACAAACATATGTAACCAACTTCACACTGACTGCTCGATGTCACGATTTTTTTGAAATTCCACCGAATTTTCGGCATCTCGTATGGATCGCTGAATACTCTGTTTGATATTTGATTTGACAAAATTACCAAATACATATTCAAGGAAGCCGATAAAATAATCATCCACCGAAAAATCTCCTATTTTTGTATTAAACCACTCGTAAGGTTCCTCGCTATCAACCTTACTTTTTGACAATTCGCAAATGTTAGTTTACGCCGATGCACATGCGCTAAGTATTTAGATATGTCTCTGCAATGCAATTCTCATAGAAAAACGTCGTAGCATCCTCCAGTTAGGAAGCCACGTGATCTCCTAACTTAAGTGAGCGACTGTGCAATGAATACATGGTTAGTATTTCTAATATAGTATTTAGGTAGGACTCTGCATTCGGACCTAAGTCAGATATCAACCTTTTGAGACATTAATTTTTCAAACTAAATATTTTATTAAAGTTATTCCTAGGCTGACCTTTGCTATAAATGTTCTCAAAATGATTGAGGTGCTTCGCTGAGGTCGACCTCTTAAATCTCTCTTTTCCCCGCTCGTCTTGCATACTTGTTTTCACCGACAGTCCATGAGTGTGAATCTTCCATCCACATTCGTCGATTGTTCTTTTTGCACTATGTTGTCGTGATCGCCAATTCAGAGGGCTCCATGAGCTACTTTTCGTACTATGCATTTTTTCTTGTCCCTCGCTTAGCGTTCTGTGAAGCGGCCGTTTACAGTCCCCATATGAAGAGCGGATAGTGGTGGAAATAGCAAAATTTCATTTTAATTTTCATAATTAATCATATCCATAATTTTAATAATAGTTAACTGTCAAAAAAAAAACAATGGCGACTTTCGGCGTGGTACTGCGTATTCTCCTCTTAAATTTACCCTTAAGGGGCCATATAAACCTAAACACATCAATTTCAAATCAAATCCCTCAAATATGTTAAACAGTGTGTTTCTAGAAAAAATAGTATAAGTCTTTTCAACATTTCTCTAGTGCATGTTCATCACACAATTTTAAAATTCACCCTAAATTCTCATAACAAAATATTTAAAATATCCTTTTTTTACAGCATTTTTTTTAAATTACTCCATAACTATGTGTCGTAGAGAAATGCATCTTTTATATGCTTAAAGAGTGCATAAAATCAAAGTGAATGACCGATATTTTTTTTTTCATTTCAACTAAGGTTTGTTCCTAAAATGCAAAAAAATCAACAAATTTGTTTCCGTTAATTTAAATCACGTATAAACCTTTTTTAACGCACGCCATAGTTACCCTTACTAACGCGTAACTTCAAAGTGCATTGGGCCGTTTTAATATATCATGTTTTCAGTCACTAAGTTGAGCGTTAAATGTCCTCTTAATGGGTCCTCTTAGTTGATATTTTATTTGTAGCACTTTGATGAAATCGGCCAAATATGTCCAAACATATCAGCATACCTTTCTCAATCATCGATACTACATAATCTTTCACTCCACAACGTTCCCTTAAAATAACTCAATTTATTTATCGTATGACATAGTGAATACATCAAAATCAAACCAACAAACACACAGTTAAACATAAACAATATACGATCACACACTCAGGTCGAGGGCTCCGAGCCAGTCCACAAATGCAGGCGTCAGCTCGCAAATATCCGTCTTTGGGCCCTCATATGCACGGACGCTGCATTGCTCTAATATATATTGCATTGTTTGAGAGGCATGGCCGCAATCGCATTGAGCGGATGGAACAATGCCCCACTTTGCCATGAGGTAGTTACAGCGGCCATGTCCAGTGCGGATTCTATTTAGAGAGGTCCACAGCTTTCTTGGCAGATCGAAACCTAGAGGTATCGTCGTTGGAGTACCCATGTCAATAATCTGTACCTACTTACAGTTTTATGGTTACACTGAATACAATTAAAGTCAAATAATCAAATGCGGTTGCCGACCACTGATCCAACCGATATAGATCGCGATAGCTAAAAACTAGGTAAAATGTACAATAAGCAGGTGTGCCACTAAAACTTAACAACCCACTCACTGAGTCATTACCAGTTTGAACTCAAAATAGACACAATTGAATAATAATTCGATGCATGCCTTTGTATTCATTTTTGCAATGTTATTTACTATGCAGATTCAGTAGTACCAACTAAAACTCTGGCCTCTCTAGTATTGTGTCAATTTTGTTGCAAAAACACATGTGTAGCAATTTTTCAACTCTATACTACTGTGCAATATCGGGAAAAGAAAAACAGATTTGGAAAGACTTACTATGCCAGCCGTCGTCTTTCTTCTCTCTTTCGCTTAGAGTTCTTCTTTCTTTCACATCACTGGTTCACTACAGGTACTTGTCTTTAATATGTACGTGCGAATTCCGCGAACGTATTTAAAAAGGTAATTCGCTACTCCCACCACCACCCGCTCCGCATATGGGAACTGTCAACGGCCCCTTCGCAGAACGCTAGAATGAACGACAAAAAAACAATGCATGGCACGACGAGTAGCTCATGGAGCCCTCTAGATTAGCAATCTCGGCACCATGGTGCAAAAAGAACAATCAACAAGTGCGAATTGAGATTCACACTTGCGGACTGTCAGCGACTTCAGATCCATATATATAGGGCATCAGAGAAGTGACCAAGATCTCTGGAAACAGACAAGTCAGTGAGAATCTTCGGATAATAAGGCGCCGTGCAAAATCGTTTGAAGGCTTTGTAATTGTTCTTCGAGATTACTAAGTCCGCCTGTCCAATGGGACCTTGAAGAGGCCCACGGACAGCAACGAGGAGCTCCGATCTGTAAGAGGACACAATTGGGTGGGAACACTCCCAAAGGATGTGATCCGAAGTTTGGTCCGGACATTGACAAAACTGACATGAGGAAGAGGGAGCAATGTTGAAGCGATTGAGATAGCTTTTAAAGTAAAGTTAAAAAGCTAATATGCGCACGGCGCCGAATTGGTATGCAGAGTTTTGCAATATAGACGCACACGGTGCTAACTGAGTATAGTGTCTGAAGAAGGTGGCCTTCTCACGGGTGGACAAGGGCGAGATTATTGTTGCCACGTTAAGGTCAAAGTGACCAAATACGCGGAGATCCCCGACTTTAAAAAGTCGGTCCTCCAGAATCTCAGGCTCACAAACACAGACTGTAAGTCTTTCGCCGTCACATCCTGCACACTTTGGTGGCGGGGTGTATGGTCCCTTAATTCATTTAGTTCTTTGCAGAAAATGAAAATAAGACTGGGGACCCTGAATGGAATCACCGCGAGAGTGCTGCAGGGAAGTCATACAAACTGGACACGATGGAATCAGATGACAACCTCCAACTACTTCCAGGAGAGGACACATCGAGAGGACATCTAGACAACCTGGAACTGGACCCATATCGGACTGACTAGCAAAGTGATGGACTCAGGACAACCCTACAGCGAGAGGAGCCTAGGACCCCCCTCGGAGATGGAGAAGGGAGCAGCCTCCGAAACTACTGGATCGGGCACGGTTGGGGGGAAATCAATAAAAAAAATATATATTAAGGAGGTTTTAGTTTTTTTCTTATTCTATTTAACAGTTTGTTTGTATGTCAGGAAGTTGAGGATAGGAATTTAACAAAAGAAATCAACAAACTCATTTCATGAAAATGCTGAAACTGCTGAGTGACATCGGTAGTGAGGAGTTTAGCGTTGGTCGCAACCCACACGTTTTTTATGTGCCTAAACCATGTCAAGGAATTTATTTGAATAAGATGAAATCATCTTATCTCTTTCAACCATACATCCACGTCAGATATTCTCATGTCTTATATCATACATCGTTTTACCACAAATTCGTATCGGAGACTCATTTTAAAAACGTTAATTTTACCTTCATGCATCTTCTGCCGTGTGCATGTCTCACTAGCATACATCATAGTCGGTATGATCATTAACATAAGCCGACGCAAAAAAGGCATTTGCTGCCATCTTCCGAATATAGGTGCAAGTAGAAAATGCGCCATGGGTGCTCGCTTTACCTTCTTAATCCGAGGGAAATCGTGTTTTCCCCCGATAGAAACCAACTATTTTAGAAATGGTCAACGCCATTTTCATAGATGCGTCAGTTGGAATGCAGGCGGAATCATTGTTTGTTATGATATTTCCAAGTGCAACTTTGTTTTATGGTTATTGCAGACTATAACTCTTTATCGACCGCTGATTCTCAAACTTTATTTTATTGAAAATAAAAAAAAATGTATTACTACACTTTTGTGTTATTAAGGTCAACAAAAAAAACTTCTTCTTCTGCTGGATCACAATCCTATAAAATTGGTCTGCATCTCGATCACCCGCCAGCCTTTTCGTCTCCTGGTCACTTCTAACACCAACGATCACCTGGTCCAATAAGTGTCTCTAGGGCGACCCTCTATACCTCCCATCATTCTTCCGCGATAGTAACAAGCAGGCCCGGATTCCTGAAAGAAATGAAGTTTCTAATGATTTGAGAAAGTTAAAGTTATAGGTAAGTATCTATTGAAGAAGATAAAATAATATTTTATTTTAATAATTTAAACAAAATTTAATATTATAACACTGAGAATTGACTAAACATGTACTAAATTTAAGATTATATATACATAGCTTCTTTAAAATTATTTATATGGATGTATTAGGATGTAATATATGTTCTTGAAACCAGTTCATATACATCCTAATACATTCCCTAAATTAAGCATAAATGCTTGTGCTATAGGTGAACGAAATCGTTCTTGGCAGGATTCGAACTCGCAACCGCTGGATTATTAACCCAGCGCGCTAACCGCTCTGCTACCACTCATCTTAATTCATCATTGGTAGTCATTCATTAATGAAAGAAAAGTTCTTCTTCCTCTCTTTTTAGGCCTGTTGGCCTGTTACTTAAAGTGGATTGCCAGCTGTCCTTCCATATCTCGGGAGGTCGTCCTGGACGTTTGCTTTCCTGTGAAACATTATTCCTGGCCACTTTGACGGTCTTTGAATCTTGACTCGCGTTTATTCATACTAACAATAATGAATTACAGATCAGCCAAAAAAATCTTATTCCTTTTTTATCCAAAGATCTTTTTGTGGCATAGAGGTCTCCCTAGACAACGAACAAGCCTGATCTTCAGGGATGGTGGATTACCTCGAAGGATATTATTTCTAATGGGAATAAGGCAGGGCCTTATTCCCATTCACGTGTAATATTTTGCGATAAGTTCCGCTAATCTTTACGTATCACAGAATGTAAAGTGAAAGCTACATATCAGGAGCTGTGTATAACTATAATCTGTGAAACGAACGAATGTGTGTACGCGTCGCTTTATGTCTTTACACAAAACTTAACACCACCTCGATATGTCGCATAAAACATTGCGAATAAATTCAGCTGTCGAATTTCGTACGTATTTCGCTCCATTCAGAATACCGCGTTACGAACAGCGAACGGAGGTTTTCTCGACATAATGAGAGGAAGTTTACGTGGGCTAGTGCCCGCGGAAAACAGAATAAAGATCTGCTATAAGAAATACGTTGTGTATATTGCCGCGATAAAAGAACCGGAATAGGCCCGCAGGTGTGGACGTCTGCCACTATGAGATGTAAAATTGTAACGATAAAAGTAATAACATTTTGAATGGCTAACAAGTTTGAGAACAACTGTTTTTTCCTGTTAACAGTCTATATTTGTTTAATGTATATTATGTATTATTATTGTACCTCATGACGCTTTCCAATGAAAATATCTTCTCCATTCATTACAGTTTACAGTTCATTATCGGTGGACCTTCGTGTTTATTATTATATAATATAAAATAATGTATTAACTTTTAATTGTGAACGAGTATGGATTATTATAGAAAAAAAAACATTAGTAATGATATTGAAAGAAGAGTGATGGCAAGAAACAGAGTGAATGTGGTAGGTATTAATGGCAGTAATGTAATGAACGCAACATATCAAATAAAACCAAAGT
Source organism: Molanna angustata (assembly GCA_963576475.1). NCBI lineage: Eukaryota > Metazoa > Arthropoda > Insecta > Trichoptera > Molannidae > Molanna > Molanna angustata. The sequence goes on from OY754975.1 coordinate 31,486,218, forward strand.
TGACGTTCACAATATATTTGCAGTTTCACCCTTGACGTATGCGAGTTTACTTGGACATGTCAGTATTCGTATAAAATATGGATAAAACGCAGGCCAAATGAGATTGCTGAGTAAGACAACGTTTGACGGAGTAAGTAATTAGGACATCGGGATTTTTTTTTACAGATATGTCATCAATAGTTTGTTCACGCGGGAAGAATGAATGAAGAACTTCTGACGAAGAAAATATACAAAGCTGAAAGAAATAGAAGGAAAGGCCGAGGTCATCCAATGAAAGGATGGCACGACTATTATGTGTGAACGTTATGCTGAAAAAAGGAAATATAAGAAGTTTGAATAATAGACTGAGAGTGCAGATGTGGCGATGGGTGCGTGTCACGATATAACAAAATGGCATCTGGTTCTCTCTGCCTACCCCATTTGGGACAAGGCCTGATGATTATAATTATTAGTTTAACACGTATCCAATCCAGACTGTATGTTTGTATACTTGAAGATTTTATATGAGATACGAAGATTACTCATCTCAACAAAAAATAATACATTTTCCCATAAATCTTAATAAAAACTTGGGTAATACATAATTTATGTGTATGACGCAAAAGGATCATATACGAACTATCGACATGTGATATATTACCGTGATGATGATGGAAACTTTATAAAATATCAACCTGTACGTTCATTGCATCCTAACAACGTTATATATTACGACATCAAGTATTATGGTTGTATGTCTTGAATACATATTACGTGTTTATACAAGATCAATATCATGAACAGACCTAAGTGCTGATGCGGACTTGTGGAATATTTCGTTGCTGTAACTTCTGTTTTGACCTTATAACCCTGCTGAACTTGTGAAAAAAGCTTATCGGATTTTATAGTTAGTTACGTATGTGGAATTATATTAACCAAGACATATTAATGCATCTTATAGAGGGCTTTGAAATACCAAAATCAAACATTACTAAATTAAGCTCGACCTTTGTCCTCTGTCATTCTTAGGACTGACCCTATGAGGGACAGTTATACCGTTTATTTGCACAAACCACCGAGCTGGGGATCGCTTTTGGGGTCGATGTTCTTCTACTTTACAAACAACCACATTTTTTTTCAAAGTTTTTCAGGCTCCCTTTTCGCTTTTTGACCAAACTACTCTGGTAGAAGCTGGAGGCAGTTTCGTTTATATCTTCAGTTGATCTCATCATCGGCTCCACATCCTAAGGTGGGACCTGGTCTCCAAAAAAAGTCCTCGACATTCCGATCCTTTAGCGGCTTCAAGTCTCTAATTTACCACACCCAATCTGTCCAGGTCCCCCTGGACACAGTCCATCCATCTAAGCTTTGGTCTTCCCTTCACACCTTCTGGTATATGGTGAATCTACATCATCATAAAGCTGGTACAGCTCGTGATGGTATTTGATTCCCCACACACCACCCTCTATCATTTAGTTATATTGTATTAATTAGATGTAGGTATTATGGAAGTAAAATAAATATATAAAAAAAAGTTAAAAAAATAAATTCGTTAATAAAATTGTTAAACAACTTAAGAAAACAATAGAAACATGGATTAAAAACAAGTGGGAATATACCAAGGAAACATGATCAAGTAACAATAGCTTGATACGTTTTATAAAAAAAATGTATCAAGTTCAAAATGTTTTTTTCTGTGATATTATAATGTAGTTCTGTAATTTTCTGCCTCTTTTTCTTCTGAGGTTGTTTATACAAATAAAAAATGTTATATAATATTTTTAATTATTTCGAAATATCGTGATTATGTATTTTGGTTTTCAATAGTAAAAAAATAAATAAAACTTACGAATATCGGATAGGGACATGGCTTGATTGTGCCAATAGAACCGTGGGTGTATGCTGGTATAAGAAATAGTCCGCAACACGTGTTCAAAGCATCCTCTTATATTGTCTTCTACTTAAAAGAAACGTGTATGTATGAATATAGGAACATACTAGGTACACAGACACAGTCTTCCGACAATGGCCAGGTCTGTTAAGGGACACTCCATACAATATTATTCTTTCTTTGAGTGCTGTTCCCGTCTCGCTCGTAAACAGGTTTCTTCACAACCATTCATACACCGTTATTAGTTTTTATTGTTATTATGTCATGTCACCTGAGCACAACATCCGTCGTAGGTACCTTTTTTCCCGCTTTGTATAAAGCAAATTAACACAATACGGAACCGACGATGCCTCTTTCATTGCTGCGCTCCTAATACCTACTCAGTTTTGTCAATCATTTCAGCGCTTATGGAATGATCCAGAATCAGCGGAAACTTGTGTATTGACAATATTTACTCCTCACTACACAAGGATATACATTGGGGAGTTGTGAATTCGCAATTAAGGTTTTTTATTGCGGATGATCAACTAGTATCATGCTGACATTGTATTCTGAAAGTTTCATCACGATGTATATGTGTGTGTGCTGTGTACTATGTACGGCGTGTTTGTTCTACTTTATCGATTATAGACTAAAGAACTCATTCTATTCTTTTCAAATTTTGCAAATTTGTGTATCTAATACTCGCTTAGGCCCCATTTGATTTTGAAAGATATCTGATCAGTGCTTTGCTAAAAAGGCGCATCACTTTTATAAATTCAATTTATTGTTTTTATCTTATATCATAGTAGGAGCAAATTTAATCCTGTTCCTTGCATTCCCGTCACAGGTAAGCATACAATAACTGTTAACTTTATTTTTGGTTATTGTTTTGTGATCATCATCTGTGGATAAACCTTATTGGTCTGTTTTTTGTTTATTTCATAGTGTATGCTTTTGTACATTTTATAAGACTGTTTGTCCCTTAAATAAATAAACAAACAAATTACTGAACTGCGCTATATATTCAATATCTCATCTTATTGGGGTTGGGAGAGATGATCGAAAGCCACACATTTATCCTAGTAGACATCCATATCGTTTATCACATTTTTCTATCTTGACATACATTAATTTTGGTCGGTTTTTGTGGAGTCAACAAGAAAGCAAGAGCGCCCTTGGCATGATCTTGTATCATAAAACGATAAAACGGCGGTAAAAACATGATTATTTTTATTATCTAGGACACTGCATTCATATTTCAACGTATTGCATCTCAACGATTTTGCAAGACTGTTGCAGGTTTTTATTCAACATCGTTCGGCATTCTTTGGGATGACTCACGTACACCTCGTTTATTGAATCGTCCTCGACTTGTGTGTTGGCTGTGAATATTATAATGCAAAAAAAAAACGGCAAAAAAGCTACCGCCCATTGTGACATGGAGTTGTTATATAAGAGTATTGTTACAACGATTGGCGGCGTTGCAAAACCTTGAAGAAAGATATCATTATTATTAGTTATTGAGAAAAATTTACTTTGTTCTACTAACTAGAGATGATCTTTCATACATTTATTTTGCAGCTCTAAATTAGCAGGATGAGGAGCGCTCGTACAAGGAAAAAAAAAATATGTTTTTAGTTGGTCTATGATTTTCAGTTTCTGATATATTTTTTATATTGATTTATTTATTTGATAATTCACGGCACAAATTTCCTTTTACACACTTGAAATAACATATTTATATAAAAAATATACTCATTGAAATATCATCATTGAATAAAGTAATTTAAAACCTACATAATAAAACAAATAAAATCAACAAAACAAATAATATTTGAAGGAAAAAAACCTGAACAAATAAACTGGGACATTAAATATAAAAAAATATACTTAACATCAAATAAAATAGAGATATCTTATATCCTTATATGAACAATCAATTATACAAAGGTGGGCTTAGCAACATAAGCAATCTCTTCCGAGCCTCAAGCTAATTCTGTAGGGTAAAATAATGTGTTCTTTTTCAACACTAGGAAAAATGATTAGAATACGACATTAAAATTTTTGACAGCAACGAAGAAAGTAAGTAGGACATATAAAGAGATGAATCATTCAGTCTTTTATTTTTCACTACTGTGTTATTTCACTAGTGTGTTATTTCATTAGTATATTATTTCACTAGTGTGTTATTTAATTGGTGTGTTATTTAACTAGTGTGTTATTTCCTGGTGTGTTATTTCAATAGTGTGTTAATTCATTAATGTGTTATTTCCTGGTGTGTTATTTTGCTAGTGTGCTGTTTCATTAATGTGTTATTTCACTAGTGTGTTATTTCATTAGTGTGTTATTTTAACTAGTGTGTTATTTCACTTGTGTGTTATTTCATTTGTGAGTTATTTCACCAGTATGTTGTTTGTCAGTTTCAAGTGATCCCTTCATACGATCAAAATTCAAACAAATACTCGAATCATTGACCAACGTGGAGAAAACAAATAAGATGCAACTGTATTGCACTATTTTTTATTTTACCCACGAGACAGATCAAATTGTAAAGAAATTCTTTAATGAATTGTACGAGTATTATGACGACATTGCAAAAAAAAAACAACGCGGAATCGTTTACGGCAGCAAAAAACTGGTGTGATATTTATCTACTCATTCATAAATGGCATTGGATATCACACTAGCTATCGCTCGATGTGAATCGGGTCAGGTGTTATCGCATAATGTAGCTTTATTATGTAAATAGTATGTATCGCTTGTAGCATTTTACACTACATATATACCGGGTTTGCAATAATACCAACAGTAATCTGCTTTAGTTTTTGTATCATTTGGAGACTATTTTTAAACCAGTGTGTCCAATCGCGGTAAAGATCGCGGTATGTCAGTAAAGGAATGTATGTATGTAACATATGATCCGGTTATTCAATACAAGCATTAAAGGCTGCAAATACTTGTTACTATAACTTCCATTGTGATTTTATTTGAAAATGTTATTTTATACATGAAACATTATTTCTACATATCTTTGTATTCCCATTGATGTTCCGTACACGTTTTTTTATATGTTAAATAAAACACATTACTTTGTGTAATTCCTCTGTTATATGTATTTATATTTAACACAACTTCATATACAATAAGTTTCGGTAACAACCGCTTCCATCTTCAGGTGGGTACAGACATAATTACGGAGAGAATGGTTGTTTCTGAAACAAATGTAGTGGTTTTAAATATATATAAGTACGTATAATAGTAAACTCTTAGTATTTTGCACTCTTGTACTTTTTAAACTTTTATACCTTGAAGTTTATTGAGAATTTATGTAGCACAAAGGTATTGCATAGCTATTGTTAGTATAGTCTATATTCGATTATTTGTATGAATTTCGATCTTTTGAAGCGATCGCTTGAAACCGGGCGAGACAAATTAATACACTAGTGAAATAAAACACTAGTAAAATAACACACTATCGAAATACTACATTAATGAAACAGCACACTAGTAAAATAACACACCAATGAAATAATGCACTAGTGAAATAACACACTAGTGATATAAAACACCAATGAAATAACGCACTAGTGAAATAACAGACTAGTGAAAAAGAAAAGACTATGAATGATTGTTCTATTTCACTGCCCTACATTTCTTCATTGCTGTGAAAAGTTTGTATATTAATGTCGTGTTAGTACAGTGGTGTAATAAATTCTATATAAACCTTCTCCTAGTGATGTAATAAATTCCAATGTAATATTTAAGTTTATTTTTATTGTATTAATTTGATGTTCTATGGAAATTACTATATGAAAAAAAAAACAAAGTATTGTGCTTTTATTATCATTTTTAAATGTTTAATTTCCACAAAGCAGAACCTCCCCATTTGAATACGCATAAATTTATTTTTAAACATATTTTTAATGGACACCGTGTATCATATTTTATATGACCCGTATTAAAAAAAAGCGTTCGTTTTCCAAAAAAAGAAATTCGTTGACCCGAATTCATTGCTGATATTTCACAGTAGAATAAACGTGGATTATATAATAACAAGTAATAAAAATAAATTCATCAATATCTCCGGGCGATAACGACTACACAAGGCGTGTATACTTTGTTTTATAGAAATTGTCGAATTAGTAATTCGCATTATTTTTAGGTACTTCTCAAAACCCCGTGGGGATAAAGTGGAGTGTTGTGAATACGCATTTTTTTTATTTTCTTATTGCAGATTATTTATTTATTAAGGTTAAATTTAGACAAAAAAAAACAGCCGTTAAGACATATTACAATACAATAGTAACATCAAGTATTAAGACCTATTATATTTTGTCGTTGTGATTAATATAAAATAATACAATAAGTTTGCAAAAAATCATAAAATATGATCATAGGTTGGTATGTAGGTAAGAGCAACATTTCAAGTTTACAATGATTCAAAACATAACATTCAACTAAAAGGAAAAAAAAAGAAAAAAGAGAATTTAATACCGTAAAGGTTTCCTATAATAAGCGGTTATTGATTTTCTTTTGTATTGAGTATTTAAATGTTGTGTAACTGAGGTGGAAGATGTCAAACTCTTGAAATCTGTTATTGTATGTATCGCACATTCTATGAATTGCCATGTTTTGTGCATAATTGGTGCGATGAATTTGAAGGTGGAATAAATGTGTATATCTAGTTCTGCGAGTAGGAATATTAAATGAAATGGTATTGAGTATTGAGGGGCAGTCGATATTATTATTTACTAGCTGAGAAGTATCGCTTCGCTCAGCTTCTAAGCTAGGGCTTTCAGCCTGCTTTTTACCGCTGCGCGGTAAATGGCCGCCTTCGGCGGTTCATGCAACAAAATGAAACGAAGCTTTTATGGTAGGTACTTAAAAAATATATTCGGTACAGTGTTAACCAACACCTGGTGGACGTCACAATGTCTAGTGGACTTCACAAGGTGCGGGCTTCCAGTCCATTGCCAGTGTTGTTTTTGCTACTACTCCGCATGGACACATGGCCCCAGCTACACGCCCCATGAACATGCCCATGACGATGCCAATAGTCCATGAAGACTTGGCCACGTCAACCTGAACACCCGCGAGGAAGAACGAACGCTTGCCCTTAACCGTGAGTGCCTTGAAAAGATAAATTACTCTGGATGCTGCAATTTATCGACCTGCATCTTCGCTTTGTGTCTCATGGGCATATTATGATGAGTAACAGCACTCTATTCTCCATCATCAAAATGTAGTTTATTACCTCATTTTGATTATTTTTAAATAAGTATTGTTTTTATTTATGTTAGTCCAATTAATTCAAACTTTGGGTTGCCCATGTAGAACGAATGTGTTTTTAAAGTTGTAACGTGCACAGCATACATTATTTTATAATAAATAATCAATAGTTGTTGATAATAATATTTCATTTTGATGACCTTTTTATTATTTCGATATTATTCTCATTGGAAGAAAACTTATATTTTTTAACGCATTACGGCGCTTTTGTGATTCATTCAAATAATACTCCATAGTTAAATAATAATTAAATATCAAGACCTGACACGAACCGTAAGGATATAATCTCATAAATCAATTTTGACGACTCGGCGAGTAATGCAAAAAAGCATTCTATAAGTCTTATTATATAACATTAAAACATACTTTCTTTTGAAAATAACATAAAAAACATTAGCTCGCGAGGCTTTGTGTTTTTATACTGTTTCAAACGTTATATTATAAAAATGTAATATTATAAGATTTTTGCTCTACTGTAAAATTGACGATTTTGACATAGTAAGGTTTCAAACGAAAGACAGACAGACAGACTGACATGAATTTAGCCGTGCACAAACATGTGCAAATCCAGAACGACAATCTTACCAGGTCTACTTTATTTATATGCAGATGCAGATAATGTTGTACAGAAGCATCATGTCATTTATTGTGCGTCTATCCTCGAGACTGTCGATTTTATAATGGGTTCTCCCGCAGTCATAGCTGGGGAACTCGAGGTATGCTAATCAACTAGTATCATGCTGAGATTATATTCTGAAAGTTTTATCAAATTGAAATAATTGACAGTTGAAAAAGTTGAGAAATACTGATCAGATATCCTTGTAATCTAATGGGGTCTACAATACACAAATTTGCAAAATTTGAGAAGAATCGAATGCGTACTTGAATCTATCATCGATAAAGTAGAATAAACACATCGTACATAGAACTCTGTGCACAATACGCATACAGACACATTGTGCTGAAACTTTCAGATTACAATCTCAGCATGATACTAGTTGATTATATTATAATTGGATAACTTGTATAGCGCCGTTTTCGTGGAAAATCACCTCAAGTGCGCTTTACATTAAATTAATTAAATTAAACATTAAATTGATACACAATTAAATTAAACAATAAGTTAAAATTAAACTAAACATTAAATTAAACTAAAAATTAAATTACATTAAATTAAATGTTAAATTGACAGACAATTAAATTAAACTAGACGTTTAAGGCTTAAAATCCTAAAAATCTTAACTAAAAAACTAGACGTTTAAGGCTTAAAATCCTAAAAATCTTAACAAATCTTAAAATCTGTGTTTTTGGACTCAGTTCCATTCTATTTTAGGTAATTGCCATGTAACGTTTAGAAGTAAGTAATTAAAGAGTTGATGTCGTGGAGCAGTTGGGGACAACGATATTAAGTCGTTTCTTATTTGATTGATTGAGTCAAGTTTGCGAGGTGTTGTTATGTGAAATGTTGAACAGATATGTCTTTAGTTGTTTTTAAAATGTGATAATCTACAAATAATAATATAACCCAAAAAAAATCGAATTCATAACCCCCCACTGTATCCGCTTAGGGTAGTGAGGAGTAAAAAACAATTCGTACCTATTCTTAAATAAATAAAATAAAATAAATAAATTAGTACTTTTAACAATATCAGTAGTTAGAGCATATTTGTGTGAGTGAATTATTTCCATTGTATACCCTAAAAATCTCGTTATGTCGTTATGTTTCGTTTACTTCATTGACTGGACTGAGTGTGGCGGCTACACTCACTTCTTCTGCTCGATTAAAAACTGAAATAAAATTCAATATTATTTTATATAGATATATAAAATAAACGAGTGGGTTATGACCAACGTTAAACTCCTCACATACAAGTCACTCTATAATGTATGGAAAATATTCAACATTTTTTGAAATGAGTTTGTTAAATCATTTTTTATTTAAACGTTTTATCATGAAAACTTGTTAATTCTTCAATAGCATTTTAAGAAAGTGATGTGCCTTTTTTCCAATTTGAAATATTTGACAGTTAAAAAACTTGAGAAGCACTATTCAGATATCCTTCGAAATCTAATGGGGTCTACGCGAGTATTAGATATATAAATTAACAATATTTGAAAGGATATTTAGTCTATAATCGATAAAGTAAAAAAACACGCCGTTCATAGCACATACAGCACATAGTACACAGCACACACACATACTTACTTACTTTACGTGTCCGGCTGGTTCAAACCCTGCGACTCCAATATGCGGCGACTGCTATCACCTTGTCGTTAATCCCTCTATATTTACAGAGCTTGTCCTGATTGGCCCTGATAAGGGCCTTTTTTTCGGACATTCGGAGTGGCCATCCGGTGGCGAAAGGATTAGCCGACTATTGTCGTTTCCAGGGGGCGCCAGATTGCTTTATGTTGTCATTTAGGTTTTCAATTTTATGTTTTTGTATTATGTTTTCATGCGCAATCGTTTGTGGAGGCTCCTTTCTTGCCCCCCAGCACACACACAAATACATTGTGATGAAACTTTCAGAATACAATCTCAGCATGATACTAGTAGATAATTGCAATAAAAAATAGCCTTAAAAATTGCGAAATCATAAATCCCCACTATAACCCCTTGGGTTAGTGAAGAGTAAAAATAATATTTTTTTTCTATTAAATTTAATTGATTATTGACCTGTTTCGTGCAAGGCACATCGTCAGAATAATACTCTACAAGACTGAATCTAATGGTTGTATACAAAATTTGTATATCAGGTGTATATAACTGTTGGTTTTTGATGGGTTGAAAAATAAGTTATAAGTATTTTATTTATCTTTTTATTTTATTTTATTAAAAGGGTACATAGATGGACAGCTCGCTTACAATTTTCATAAAAAGAAAACAATATTGGTTTTTATTACGAGTGCTGGATGTCTAATTATGGATAACTATTAATTATTATGATGAGTATTATAAGTTGAGTATTAATTCTGACGATATGCCTTGCACGAAACGCGTCAATAATCGATTAAATTTTATAGTAAAAAACAAGTATTTTTATTTTATATATCTATATACTATGGAGTTCTATCCAGAATTGTCATTTGACCAACTAAAAATATTATTTTGAATAGTTACGAATGAACAAGATATCCTCTTGTAGTGTTAATGACATTCAGTTCAGTTTTGAGGAAGAGGAGGTCGTCGCCCACGGCGGTACATCACGCGTAACGTTCCTTCATCCAACTAATTCTGCAGACGGACACACCGCCCGCCATTTGCAACATTTAATAGACCAATCCATTCGCTAAATTACATACAACAATAATAATGGACTGAGTTGTGAATTGGAACGATTCGTTCATTTTTGATTGTGTATACGATTCGTAGTCATCGAGAGTCCAGGCAGAAGACCAGACAGACATGGCTGTCGGATTAAGGCAAAGAAGAAGAAGAAGTTAACGATTTTTTGTCAACTAACATATCACTCAGATCGTTAAGAATTTTTTTTAATATAACTACGTGTGATAGGGTAAGAAATGAGGACATAAGTAAAGAATGTAAGTTGAAGAAAAATGTCATTACTAGACAGAAAGTGAACACATTGAGATGGTTTGGTCACATGGGGAGAATGAATGAGGAACGCCTGACGAAGAAAAATAGAGTGCGGACAGGATTGGAATGAGGGGTCGAGGACGCCCAAGAAAGGATTGGCACGACCATGTGAACGATATTCTGAAAGACGGAAATGTTAGAAGTGTGAGCAACAGACGACCACGTATAAGACGATGTATGAATGGCGACGGATGAGTATCAAGATGAAAAAATGTGGCATTCGGTTCTACATGGTATGCATGTATGTTCATATCACTTACTTAAGCAACATTAAGTATTACATCAGGTAGGCAATCTAATCCACTTATAAGTCCAGTTGAAACTACGATCCTATGCCACTTTAAAGTCTATCGAATTCCTGTAAAAATTTGTATCTCCATAATCTGTGATCTACTTACTTCTAGGCAGTGGCTCAGAATAGTGATTTCACTATTTTCTATTTTCGTTTTCGTGTGTCCCGTAAGAGCCGGGTAATCGAAAATACAACAGGCAACAATAACATCTAGCATTGTTCAGCAATAAGGTTCACCACGCACTCTGAATGTTGCCTTTTAGACGGTACGCGTGTCGCTGGTTACCCCACATTGTAGGATATTCCGTGACGATATGAATGTATGAACGAATACTCTGTGATCCAGACGATCTCAATAATATAGACGGTGCGAAAAAGTACTGATTTAAATATCAGAATTTCGTTAAAGAAATCTGAACTCTGGTTTTAAAATCAAAAATATTTTCAGAGTTCCTGATGGCATATTTTTTTTTGATAGAATAATATTATGCATTACAACTTTGATTTTTGCTTTTACAAAGTAAGATGTAGGCAATAACTCAATTTTACTTCATGTATGATTAAATACATATTATACGTCAATGAAAGGGGTTACAGCAAAAGACTTCTATTTTCCATTTCTCTATTCAATTACACACTATTTACATGTTACGACACTTGTACAATTGCAATGAAACTGCATGTTTAATCAAAACTAACCTCCCATTAAACACTTTCCTATTTGTGTACATTTATAATATGACCAGCAACTGTTCTTGTGCTGTATTGGACTAGTGATTTTCACATGAGCAAATAGGAAGTTCAGTAAATCGTTATTTCCTTGATTTCTTGGCAATTTCATTTATATCTTATGAGAAAGCTGTTAATATTAAAAGAAAGCCAGGTTCTATAATGTTGTTTGTATTATACGTTGTTAGCTAAATTTAGAACGTACATGAATTGTCATTTAAAAATGATTCATCATGTATTTTAATTTCGGATTTATTGCCATAAGTATATATAATTTCTTTCATCCAACAAATCTGACATGACGCCTTGAAATTTCATTAATGTTTTATGTACACAGAAGTACATAAAGGAATTCATTTTATTCATTTATTTATTATCTTTGTGTACAAAATATAAACAAATATAATGCTCACAGGCGGGCTTATTGCCATTAGGCAATTTCTTCCAACCGACCAGAATTTAGTGTGAAACCAAGTTATTCAAGCCTTTATGACCACCAATTGTACCTTTTTTTTAAGAATGAATATGTCCTTGTAATAAATACATATACATCCTCATACATTCCCTTAATTAAGCATAAATTCTTGTGATATAGGTGAACGAAATCGGTTGTGGCAGGATTCGAACTCGCTTGTACCTTGTAGTTTGTTCTGTGGAGTTCAGCACCTGTTTATATATTTATTTGTAAGTTCTTGTCTGTATAATTTGTGTACTGGCGGGCTTATTACCAAACGGCAGTTACTTCCAATCAAACAAATTAATGTATAATGTACAATCACGTAACAAAAATAAAAAAAAAGATATAATATATTGTGTTTAAATGTCTCCTTTACGCGAGAGTGCTTGCAATCTGGTAGAACAATATGTTATTTTTTCCTGTATCTTTTTTGTATTTTCTGATTGTGTTTTTTGAGAGTGTTGTAGTACCTATAGGTATAAATAAAAAAAAATAATAATATTGTTATACAGCATACTTTTGTAACATTTCAAAGTTATTTTATTTCATCTGCCAATTTCAAGCGTCCGCTGGTGCGATATTATTGTCAAATATTTTCCATTTTAATTGAAAGTTGATACCAAATCATCTCATATTCGTGACAATGGAGTTGTCATGATAGAGTTGTCATAATAACATTTCCCGCGATGTTTCAATGGTTTCATTATTTGATCTTTATTAACATATTTATTGATGTATTGTAGTGTTCTGTTGATAACTGAATGCTGATCCACCCACAACGTCCTTTTGCGAGTCAGCCACACATATTGATATATTTCATTTATTATTTTAACCTTACCAAACATAACCTAACCTAACCTAACATAACCTAACCTAGCCTTACCTAACCTAACCTAACCTAACATAACCTAACCTAGCCTTACCTAACCTAACCTAAATTAACCCATAGATTTTTATTTTAATATATTAGCGGTAGTACTCCGTGCAAAAAGTGAGTCATGGAATATCGCGCGTTTGACGTTTTGGTTGGCAACATATTTCAGTTTTCCTTACATTTCAACACATCCTAGATAACCTTTCTCTAAATCTTAATGAACAAAGTATTTTTTTCGACAAATAAATCAGAAAACAATTCACATAAGTCGTTATTCTCTATAGAAAAACGATGTGGTCTGCCCACCAAAACGTCAAAAATCAACAGCAAAAATGCCTCACTTCGATTCATACAAAATTTGACAACTACGACATCTAGTATATTATAGTAAAAAATCTATGACATAACCTAACCTAACCTTAACTAACCTAACTTAAACTAACATAACCTAATTATCTTAATCTAACCTAAATAATCTGTGTATTAATATTATTTCATAATATAAAAGTGCCGTGTCATAGGGGTAAATCGTTCAACACCTGTGCGGACATTCTTGGTTCAGTTCCCTGCAGATGAGATTGAAATTATAAATTATGTATTTCTCACTCAATCCTTGCTTCTAAGAGCTGGAACCACAGATTGGTTGGAATTAATTGCCGTCCGGCAATAATGTCGCTACTTGTATTATGTGCAAAAGGTGTTTATAATAATTTAACCTACTTGACGTTTTTTTTTATTTATTGTTATTATGTTTTAGAACAAAATAATAATCTACGATACGTGATAGTCGCGTTACCGATAAAAATTACACAATAATTATAAAATTCTATTAAATAAGTGAGTTTCAAATACTAAAAAATCATTTAATTAATTATAATAATGGTAAGTATAACCAAGTTATAAATATTAGATTAATAATAAACACTTTGCACCCAGTGCCAGCGGCGAGTTTATTGCCATATGGCAATTTCTTCCTGTTAATCAGTGCTTCCATCACAGAGAAGCAATATTTGTGTGAGAAATGAATTCAAATAAATTTCTCCTCTGCTGGGGATCGAACCCAGGACACCTGCACAGAAGCACAATGGCTTACCAACTATGCCACGACGTCGGACATTTTACTATCACGCCGTGTCCTTTATGGGGGTAAGCAGAGAGAACAGAACGCCATTCTCCTCTATTTCGGTGCACATTCCTGAGATCGTCAAACTCTGTTTCCTTTTTTCAAAATATCATTCACATGGTCATGCCATCCCTTTCTAGGGCGGCCCCTTTTATTCACACCATCTCTTTTATCCATACGTATATTTTTTTGGTACCATCTTAGGGCATTTACTTTCTACTCAACCCTGTTAACACAAAAACTTTAGAATTCAGTATTATCAAATCAACTTATTTTATTTATTTATTTATTTATTTGTATAATTTATGTACATGTGTACAAAGGCAGGTTTATTGCCATAAGGCAATTTCTTCCAACCAACCCGAGCAACGTGAAGTCTTTTAGTTAAATTGGTAAAATAATACTAATTTAGTGAGAAATAAATTGATAAAAAACAACATGAAAGAGTAAGAAATATAAAAAAATTACAAAATTTTACGTTCTATTTCGAGATAACTACGGCCGCATTTTATGCTATTAACGCAAAAATATTTTTTTCTGTTTTTAAGTTATCAGTGAAAAAACTATACCTTTAAATTACATATTTATAAAAGTAGTTTTGCTATCCCTCCATAGATGTCGCTACAATTGTTTAGAACACAACAGTGAAATGTCGTAAGCTAAACATAAATGAATTACTAGAAGTTCGACTCATAAAAGGGTACTCGTCACTTTGATGACGCGTAGGTTTCACGACCTGCGAGGTATGGTTATCAAGACATACCTAGTACGTAATTTTTTTGCATAGGAGCAGTTGGCTACCCAAATGTACCGGCGCTCCTTCTAAAACAACCCAAGTAATTTTTTTAAAAATAGATTCTTAACATACTAAAGATTGATCTGAAAGCGATTGCTGAATATTTAAATATATTTATATTTCTGAATATTTAAATTATGTATTTAAATATATATTTCTGAATATTTAAATTATGTATTTAAATATATACTTCTGAATATTTAAATTATGTATTTAAATATATATTTCTGAATATTTAAATACGAGTGGATTGTGGTCAACGCTATAGATTTAACGCTAGTATTCAAATTTTGTATGGAAAATTTTCAACTTTTTCATGAAATGAGTTTGTTAAATAATTTTTGATTACATTTTATTATGATTACTTGATAATTCTACAATGCCATTTTATGAAAGTGAATTAATTATTACATTTTATTATGATTACTTGATAATTCTACCTTTTAAGGAATTTTATAATAAAAGTTTCCTGAGCTTGGGGTCACTTTGAAATATTTGACAGTAAAAATTTGAGAAGCAATGATCAGATAGGTATCCTTCAAAATATACGGCGGGACTTTAGACTGCCTCAGACTAACCTGACAGGTACACAAAATAATGTGTATTACAAAGTACATCAATTGTATAATGATTTGCCAGAATGTGAGAAGGAAGCATCTGTTATTGCCGCTTTTCGTCGCCTAGGTATTGAATACGTTTAGAAAAAAAATTATGTGCTTCCTTTGTTTTCTGGGTATGGCTATAGGAATATTTTCTCGTTTCTTGTTTTTTTCATATTTATAAGTCATACTTTGCAATTTTTTTTTCCAAAATTGTTCATATTCCTGTTTTGTTTATACTAGGTGTAAGAAACTGTACTTATTTTATACATCTTAATAAAACATACATACATACAATAAATTTTAGAATCAGTGAGTTATGTCTAATTTATTATATTATGTCAATATTTATTATATGCAAAATGTAGTTCAAATTATTTTTCATACTTTAAAAAAGTGTTTGGGGGCCTTTACGTAATTTTTGCACGAACCCAAAATGTCTTGCTACACCACTGCCCTCAGTATCAACATGTAACCAGTATTTTATGGCACCATTATACCTAAACTGCTGTGTTGGTTTAATGAACTGGTTAAGTTATGCAATTAACTAGCTGTCGCGTGTTGATAATGTAAATGCGACAATGGGATAAATGCAAGTGTCGTTTGATTCATTTTAATTCATTTATTCGTTCATTCGACCTCGTGGGACCGAATCACTTTCGCAATTATTTGCCTAATCTTCTTAACAGAATATTAACAGACTGTTTGACTGGTGATTCACCATTCGATTCCAATGCATGGTCGGAAGTGTCAATTGGCACTGATTGTCTTTGGTGAAAGTCAATAGTGGCCTAAATTGAAAGTGACATGTGAATATTGTTATTTTGTTTTTAGCTGTAACTGTTTTCTGTGAAACTTTTATACTATCGGACAATTAATAAAGCGAAGGGGTTCATCCGATGAGTTGTCAGCCTCCAAAAAGGGATGATCTTGAGCAGATCCTAGAATTTCGATTGTTAAAGATCTTGTAGTGGACATTTTCTCTCCTTTTCTCACTCCATCTTCAAGTTCTAATGGTTTTCAGGAAACTTCTGATAATTGAAAAATAGAGGTTTTTATAAACTCAGTTTTTTTTTAGTATACCTTGACACACTGGTTATTAGACTCACTGGTAAGAATAAATCTCGCTCATTTAATGCTACACTGAAATACATTAAATTCTATTGAATTATTCATATTGTTAGAAACAAGCAAAGAAATGAAAGGTGCCTTGATTTCCCGGTTCTCCTACAGTAAATATTCCGACTTCGTCTCTATTAAGATAATTAAAAATCTGTTAAAAAATATCTTTGACTCCCGACAGGGAAAAAAATCCAATGTTTGCGCATATGCAATAATAAAAATATTCAAAGAAATGAAGTTTGTCGATAATTGGTGGATACTTGCTCTAACAAAAATATGGGCGTCGCGATTGATTAGGAACCCTAAGGTTTATTTTGCTAAGTAGATCTAGCAGTCGATTTGGATCTTTAAAACCTTCAAATAAATGACCTTAAATACTTTCTTTGCATCGCTGAAAGTAACACATTTACCATTCATATTCGTGTCCGGACTTTTAACCGAATGGACAATTGACCGCGAAGTTTCCGCACGGTGAATTGTCCATTCGGTCAATTGTCCATACGATAAATTGTCCTCACGATCAATTGTCCGTGCGATAAATTGTCCCCACGGTCATTTGTCACTTCTTTGTATTATAAATAAATTAATATATTGGTATATAAAAGTATTCTCATGGCATCTATGGGTGGTAAATCGTAATTGGATGTAGTTAATACCTACTAGAACATAATCTTTAGTTTACCTACATAATGCGAACACATACCTCAAGGCATCGCTGTCTAGGTATACCTAACTACGTTACGCTGTTGCAATTTGATGATAACATCTCTGTAAATGTTTGAAGAACAACGTACTTTGGTTCTATTACAGATAGGACGCCTTTTGAATACTGATTGTCAAACTCGAACTCCTTACTATCTTTATTCATTCATCAGTATGAAACTATTATTTTATAAGACATTCAAGTAGAAATTTGATCCGAAATCAATTCATGTTTTATTTATTGCAATTTGCAATTAAATACTTTGATTTGATTTATATGTGACCCAAAAATTATATCAAAATACAAATTATAATTTACTTTACTTTAAGCATATTAGTGCAATTTTTTATAGTAAGTTTTTTTTAAATATTTTTTCTTTATTTCCATTGTTGTTTGTGATATTATCACTTTTTATATACGATTGATGTTGGCATCAACTAATACAGTGTCACTGTCTCGAGATGCATTGTTGTTGTGATATTATCACTTTTTATATACGATTGATGTTGGCATCAACTAATACAGTGTCACTGTCTCGAGATGCATTGTTGTTGTGATATTATCACTTTTTATATACGATTGATGTTGGCATCAACTAATACAGTGTCACTGTCTCGAGATGCATTGTTGTTGTGATATTATCACTTTTTATATACGATTGATGTTGACATCAACTAATACAGTGTCACTGTCTCGAGATGCATTGTTGTTGTGATATTATCACTTTTTATATACGATTGATGTTGGCATCAACTAATACAGTGTCACTGTCTCGAGATGCATTGTTGTTGTGATATTATCACTTTTTATATACGATTGATGTTGGCATCAACTAATACAGTGTCACTGTCTCGAGATGCATTGTTGTTGTGATATTATCACTTTTTATATACGATTGATGTTGGCATCAACTAATACAGTGTCACTGTCTCGAGATGCATTGTTGTTGTGATATTATCACTTTTTATATACGATTGATGTTGGCATCAACTAATACAGTGTCACTGTCTCGAGATGCATTGACCCCAGCACAGGTTTTTTGTCTAGTGGGGCATTGCAGATTCAATAATTATTGTAATGTCATCAATGTTTGAATTAATAAATAAATAAATAAATAAAAATTCATTTTTCTTTGTTTCAGGTAAGTATCTTTTACTTCCACTTATCCATTTATCTGCTGAAATATGGTAAGTCATTAGTAAGTAACAATACCGAACGTTTCTCAAATAAAAATCTTTTTACTAGTTGCATGTAACACATGAGATTCAACTGCCGATAGCGATAGTATGGATATTTGAAAAAAACATACCAAACTAAAAACCTTTTAATCCAAATTATTCAATAATTTGAGATTTTTCTATACAAAACATGTATGTCAAAATAGGATAGTGTGTAGTAAGTAGTTAGTTCATTTTTCCTACCCAAAATATATAAATTGTAATTTTTTTGCTCTGGACAACTAAACCAGTGCAGCTCGTTTATGTGGCATTTTTTATCCGCCCCAAAGATAAGCCTCGCAGCTTCTTTTAACACCATTTACAAACTATTTAGTTGACATTTAGTGTCAGTCTAGATTTGTGATATATTATGATAAATAACGTTGTTCTCCAAAATGTGGCAACTTTTTATTGGGTGCGTGTTAAATTAACATATTTTATTTTTATGGATAGACAACAGCTATGTACATTTTTTTTATATAAAACATATAAATTGAGCCAATTACAGGCTATTATATATTAGTAATTCATATAAAACACGTACACCTTTTCATAGTAAACATGTATATATGTACATATAATAACATAAGAGAAAAAAATATATATAACTGCATGAGTACAAAAGGATAAGAATATAACCACATCATCACTGAAGGGGTCACATAAAAATCAATGTATTGTTAGTAGGTACAACGGCACTGCATTTACGACCGTACGATGATTCACTAAATTTCAATATTAATAATAAATAACTAATTAAATAATAACACCATGATTATATTAAATTTAAAACTCACTAATGCACGATATTTTCAGTGGTAAATTCACTTGACATTAAAGTTTCACAATTCGTGAGTGATCACGTTAACTAGCCTATGACAGATCGTAAGCCCTGTAGATTCCTCGAGTTCCTGGTTCTCTTAAAATATTCCAACTTCGACTCTGTTGATGAGATGTGAAAATTTTGTCAAAAAAATATCTTATTTCAATTGATATATTTACATAACCTTGTGATTTGTGACATAGTCAGTTCGATCAGGACGTATTGTCTGAATGAATTGCCAATTACAATATTTTAATATACATACATGCTTGGATAGTGTTTACTGAATGTCTGTTCTAGAATTCTCACGGTCGAATTTGAAATTGAATTTATTAGCGTCGTTTTCGTTCACAGAGTTCACACGTTTTCAGCAAATTCCAATATTGTATTATTATATTCACTGTGTGTGTCCAGCCCAGTGAAACTGTTGAACTGATTGTGACAAAGGTGAAAAGGGCACGAAGTAATAATGCCCCATAGGCGTTGAACTGAACTGTACTGTAAGATTTAGAACCTTATTTGGAAAATATACCTTCAATAAGAGTCGTGAAAACAATAAGCGACGCCCGTATTTTCGCGAAATTAAATATTCGTTTCGGAATATTGATTTCTTGCGGAACTGTTGACACCACAGACAAATAATCTATAGACGAGAAAAACATATTTTTTTGGTACACAACGCCATCAAAATTTGGTGGCAATCAATATTACAAGACAGGCTCATACATCTTATATCTTCGACTTAGTCCAGCCGAGTGGACATCATTTTGGAAAGCTGGTTACTGATTGGTTTGTTTTATTTTATTTTACATTATTTCATAGGCAACTAACAGGTACTAGGTCAAATATTAATTTAAAATGCACCCAATAACAAGTTGCCATATTCTGGAGACTTACGATGTTAATCGTTTCACAGATCCAGACTGAAAACACAATTAAAAACTATGTCTCCACCGGGAATCGATCCCGTGACCTTAAGATCAGCAATCAGATACCTAACCAAATGAGCCACGAAGGCCGATTGATTGATTTGGAGAAGGAGAGAAGAGTCAGAGAGAGAATTAACGTTTGTTCTAAGATGGTATTATTATGGTAAAAGAGATTGTTTTATACGCCATCATACGTCCTTTATTACACACATCTCCACACCCTCATCCTCACATATATACATTCTTGTTTTTTAAGTCTTCCACGACAGATTGCGTTCACATATAACGGCTCTAACACAATCATGTCTTTTTAGTTGAGGGAATGTATGAGCATGTATATGTACTTGTTTCAAGGACAAATACATTATTAGCTGAGCATGGTCCTTTTGAGTCAGAAAGGTTGTTTTTCTTTTCATTTGTTGATTTTTTTTTTAATTAAAAAATGAATATGTCCTTATTAAACAAGTACATATACATCTTCCTACGTTCCCTAAAGTAAGCATAAATGCTTGTGCTATAGGTGAACGAAATCGGTCGAGGCAGGATTTGAACTCGCGATCACTGGATTACCAGCCCAGCGCGCTAACCGCTCTGCCATCGACCCATCTATGTATTTGTATGTAAACTTCTTTTCGTCTCAGTAAATTTTTATTTATTTTATTTTTAAAAAAGAAAAAGTATTGTACATCTTCAAAGCGCTGTTGAGGTGGATTCACAAAAACGGCGCTATATTTGTACCTACCTAAGCCAGTTATATACATATCATCACGGCTCATCCCACAATGTGGGGTAAGCAGCGACTGGTGTGCGGGTGCGCGATACATGCGTGTATGCCCACACACTGGTCTTGTCTCACCTAAAAAGGCAAAATTCAGAATAGGTGGTGAACCTCATTGCTGAACTATGTGAGATGTTAATTTGCCTGTTGTATTTTCGATTACCCGGCACTTGGATGTGACACCCAATGGTAATAACAAGGAGTGGAAGCACTATTCTTAGCCGGTGCCTCAAAGCTACCAGTTTTATTATTATCACATATTATTATTCATTCATTCATGCTATTGTTATGAATTTATTGTCCAATATACATAATTATAAGTTCGTTTGTTAGGATCGTGAGAATATTAGAAATCATCCACTATGACCCATGTTAGTTACCAGAAGCGGGTTTCGCCTTTTATAGGCATCCGATTGTTAGTATTGGAGTTGGTCAATCTTCACCAAAGAACATTCATGCATCTAATATAGGTAGGTCCGCAGTTTCTAATGCCAAATAGCGATTTATGCTATACGTCAATTACTGATACAGCTAAATATTTATTATCCATCCTATAAACGTCACATCACGCGTTGTACGTAATAGGACAAGCAGAGAGAACCGACCGTCACACATGTATATAATACCATCACGCCATGTCCTCAATGGAGTAGGCAGAGAGAACTGCCTCATCAACATTCATACATCCTTTTCTCGGACGGCTCCGTCCACTCATTCCATCTCTGTCTGCATTGTATATTTTCTACGTCGGGCATTCCTCATTCATTCTCCCCATGTGGCTAAACCATCTCAATGTGTTCGCTTTCATTTAACTCATGAAATCTTTCTTTGTTTGATATTCTTGCCTAATGTCTTTATTTCTTACCCCATAATACATCGCCCAGTTACATATTTTTCTCAGAGATCTCATGTCAACTGCATTGAATTTGTTCTCTGTTTAGATCTCATTTCAACTACATCATAATGTACGTCAGGGTTGCGACTACAAATGCATTGTAAATGGCAAATTTAGCTTCCTTCGATATGTTGCGTTCATTCTTTACTGGTATTAGTACTCCATTAACTCTGTTTCCTACCTCTTCTATCAATATTCACACTGTTTCCTACCATTACTCTTCTATCAATATTCACACTGTTTTCTGCCATTAATCTTCTTTCAATGTTCACACTCTGTTTCCTGCCATTATTCTTCTATCAATATTCACACTGTTTTCTGCCATTAAACTTCTATCAATATTCACACTGTTTCCTACCATTACTCTTCTATCAATATTCACACTGTTTCCTACCATTACTCTTCTATCAATATTCACACTGTTTCCTACCATTACTCTTCTATCAATATTCACACTGTTTCCTACCATTACTCTTCTATCAATATTCACACTGTTTTCTGCCATTAATCTTTTTTCAATGTTCACACTCTGGTTTTCTGCCATTTCTCTTCTATCAATATTCACACTGTTTTCAGCCATTAATCTTCTTTCAATGTTCACACTCTGTTTCCTGCCATTATTCTTCTATCAATATTCACACTGTTTTCTGCCATTAATCTTCTTTCAATATTCAAATTTTGTTTCCTACCATTGCTCTTCTATCAATATTTACACTGTTTTCTGCCATTAATCTTCTTTCAATATCCACACTCTGTTTTCTGCCATTACTCTTCTTTCAATATTCACTCTCTGTTTCCTGCCATTGCTCTACTTTCTATATTCACACTGTTTCCTGCAAATACTCTTCTATCAATATTTACACAGTTTTTTTACCATTACTTTTCTTTCAATATTCACACTCTGTTTTCTGCCATTACTCTTCTTTCAATATTCGCACTCTGTTTTCTGCCATTACTCTTCTATCAATATTCACACTGTTTCCTACCATTACTCTTCTATCAATATTCACACTGTTTCCTACCATTACTCTTCTATCAATATTCACACTGTTTCCTACCATTACTCTTCTATCAATATTCACACTGTTTCCTACCATTACTCTTCTATCAATATTCACACTGTTTTCTGCCATTAATCTTTTTTCAATGTTCACACTCTGGTTTTCTGCCATTTCTCTTCTATCAATATTCACACTGTTTTCAGCCATTAATCTTCTTTCAATGTTCACACTCTGTTTCCTGCCATTATTCTTCTATCAATATTCACACTGTTTTCTGCCATTAATCTTCTTTCAATATTCAAATTTTGTTTCCTACCATTGCTCTTCTATCAATATTTACACTGTTTTCTGCCATTAATCTTCTTTCAATATCCACACTCTGTTTTTCTGCCATTACTCTTCTTTCAATATTCACTCTCTGCCATTGCTCTTCTTTCTATATTCACACTGTTTCCTGCAAATACTCTTCTATCAATATTTACACAGTTTTCTACCATTACTCTTCTTTCAATATTCACACTCTGTTTTCTGCCATTACTCTTCTTTCAATATTCGCACTCTGTATTCTTCTTTCAATATTCACACTCTTGTTTCCTGCCATTGCTCTTCTATCAATATTCACACTGTTTTCTGCCATTACTCTTCTTTCTAAATTAACACTCTTTTTCCTGCCATTACTCTCCTTTCAATATTCACACTCTGTTTTTCTGCCATTACTCTTCTTTCAATATTCACTCTCTGCCATTGCTCTTCTTTCTATATTCACACTGTTTCCTGCAAATACTCTTCTATCAATATTTACACAGTTTTCTACCATTACTCTTCTTTCAATATTCACACTCTGTTTTCTGCCATTACTCTTCTTTCAATATTCGCACTCTGTATTCTTCTTTCAATATTCACACTCTTGTTTCCTGCCATTGCTCTTCTATCAATATTCACACTGTTTTCTGCCATTACTCTTCTTTCTAAATTAACACTCTTTTTCCTGCCATTACTCTCCTTTCAATATTCACACTCTGTTTCCTGCCATTGCTCTTCTTTCAATATTCAAACTTTCCTTGCATCATCCTTGGTCATTGTTTCATTTTCACAATCTGCTCACATGACTGAGGATGGTGACTTAACTTAATCACGACTAATAGTTAATCCTCCTCCATGTGAGACTATCTTTGGGTAATCGAATAGCTATTCCCATTCATTCTACTTAATATCTCATTTCCTCTTATGAAGTACACTGCAAGACTAAGGATAACCATAAGTGATGATATTACGACGCCTCAGTCGATTCAATTCTGTTATACCTGTCTTATAACTCTTAATTGAAACTCCTTCCCCACCCTCTCTCACATCCCACAACTTCTTTCTCTCTCATTTCTTTGTTGTTACTATTATTTTATATTTAATAATAAGACGTGTTTGTTTTTTGCTATAAATTTTATATACCTACCACTTCACTATTCATGGGCTGACGTTGATTTGGTTGGTTGGAAGAAATTGCCTGATGGCAATAAACCCGCAATTGTACGCATATTTTTTTAAAGAATGAATATGTCCTTGTAAAAAGTACATATACATCCTTATACATTTCCTAAATTAAGCATAAATGTTTGTCCTATAGGTGAACGAAATCGGTCGTGGCAGGATTCGAACTCGCGACCACTGGATTACGAACCCACCCCAGGCCCATCTTAATTATACTGTACACAAAGTCAAATAAATAAATAAGATCCTGAAACGAACATTAAAAGTTCACTTACAAGGTCGGTGAGCGATCTCTAGATCGTCTTTCTTCCACGCATCCCATTACGAGAGCTTCTCAAAGTTATGTGGGACCGTTATTTCCAAAATATTGTAGATTCATAATCTGTAAACCAAAAAAAACTGTAGAATTATGTATTATTCCATGCAAATAAAGCTCCCTCCCTATCTATGTAGCGTCATGCAACCTTAGCAATTTCAATAAGTTAATTCGTCAAGACCGAGTTGAAAATTCTCGGAAACTCGGAAGTGTGTCTACCTACATACTTTTACATGCGAACCATGATATTAATGGCACGCTGGTCCTTTTATTCACGGAATCAATTTTGGCATGTAAATTATCTGGGTAGGTACTACATACTTTGTCAATTCTACATAATATGACACGATATCTTATCATATTGCTTTAAAATAATAGGTACCTACATCTAAATATTATAGAAATATTGCTTCTTTCTTCAGGAAGATAAGTAAACTTTTCTGATGCGAAATCTGACGCCTGTTTACTTCGACTTCACCAAGAAACGAATAAAGATAATGACTATACTTCTCCCTCGAACACGAGATCCGATCTTATCTGAGTCCATGATTACAATAATAATGGTGCAAATACTTTGATAACTAAAACATAATGAGTATAAATTAACAATACTAGTTTCGGGAGAGCACTATATGGGTCTATGGGGCTCCACCTATCGATGGGAGGATCCCAAAATTGTTATTTCCAAGTATGTTCAAAAAAACTGTTCTTCCCCTACCACCACCCGTTCTGTTCATGGGGACTGATAATGGTCCATTGCAAAACTCTGAAAGACTCCGAATACCCCTAAAACCTTGCAGATATTATACTTAAAGAGTAGAAAAGAGCTTATTGTATTATAAAACTGAAATGACTACTGCAATTAAAGTAGATTAGTTTCAACTCAAATTTGTACTAGATAATATAACAAAAGATAAGTTAACTGAAAATGAAGATTTGGGTCCAACAAATTTTGTAGAAAAGTCTTTAAATATCAAATATTGCTCTTCGTGGCTACATGTGCATTTTCCTAAGATATGCTTAGAATATTAT
Source organism: Molanna angustata (assembly GCA_963576475.1). Taxonomy (NCBI): domain Eukaryota; kingdom Metazoa; phylum Arthropoda; class Insecta; order Trichoptera; family Molannidae; genus Molanna; species Molanna angustata. Next base: position 31,512,128 of record OY754975.1, read on the forward strand.
GAAGTTCTGTAAGACTTTAGAATCACATGATGAGCAATCGTCATCCAACCTGAGATAACATATATCAGGATGCATATAGAATTCACGTGTCCCCAGAAGAATTATATGTGGGCATCCGGGTGTAAAAAGAAGGGTTGGGTGACCACGGCTAAAGTGGAAGTATGGCGTGAAGAGGGACGTGGAACATCTTCTCAAATTATTAAACTAGAGGAGGGCAACTGGTGACAAGGTACGTGGGAGGCGCTTTCTGACGAAGACTGTCTATTTGGGCTGTAGCATCATCGAATGAAGATGGAATAACATGACGACCAATTGTCATCCGTCCTAACATAGAAAATCCTCACCTTACATAGCTAGAAAACAAGTAATTATAAAATCGCATAATTATGAATGTCTACATACACAAAAATATATAATAATTGGTTCTTGTCCATGTGAAAAAATATACTTAGTAGAATCTGAAATTTATCTTGGTATGAAAATTGACAAACAATCTAATTGGCAACCACATATTCTATCGCTTTTTAATAAACTTAGTTAGCTAGTTCAAGCTAATTTATACATCTCTTGCTGAATCCTTAATTCTATACGGCATATAGGTATGGGGTAAATCATTTAAAACGTATGTATACAAAGTTAAATCATTACAAGAGAGATTGTTAAAACTAATAATACCCAAATGTAAAGTTAATGATATTCAGTGTAACAGGAACTCCCAATTAACAAATTATACACTTGTTAAAATACCTGTAAAAAAAAATATATATATAATACCAGACAAGTTGCGCAAAATAAATTGATAATTCCCAGATGGACAAACTATTACCTATGGTGAAAGGACACTGAAAGTAAGCATACCGAAAATATTTAACACCCTTCCAAGTGGTATGGATAAACTTGATAAAATATCTTCAGTTAAACTACTTGACCTTTTTGTATGGAAAACTCACTGATAGCCTTTAGGCTAGTGAGATCCCAATTATTATTATGAAAAACTTTTCTGAAAATAATTAAAAAAAATAACTGTTTTGTTTCAAATTGTTTTGCCATGGTTATGGTGCCCTTCTATCTGACATTACTTTTTAATACGAAATTATAAATTCCAGAGTATCCCTGGTCAACTCTCTGATGCCCAGTTTTACACAGTCAAGGGTTTGAAGTAATCTCACGACAATACATGTCTGTGAATATAGTTTTCACCGACGTTGATTGTCATTTTTTGCAATATTGTGCCGAGACCACGAGTCTAGAGGAGCTTCTAGAGCTACTCTTCGTGCCATGCATTATTTGTCTTTCTTACTAGCGTCCTTCGAAGGGGCCCCTTTCAGTCCCCATATGCGGAGTAGATGGAGGTGGTCGTAGCTAGTATCAAATAACGAAGAGAATTGTAACCAATATAATTATTTCGATATACGACACAAAGTTTTGTAAATAATAAATATATTTTAGAGTTTTGAGTGTTTTCGATTTAAGTATATCTATAAGAGATCTCAGAGATCAAAACGTGACATTGTCATGTCTTCTAGTCCCTGTTTAATTTCCAAACTGAAACACACGTGTTGAGAGGTAGACCACCTTTTATTGTGTACTCAAGATGTTTATCTCAGATACTGTCGTGCTTTCTTGAATTGTTCAAACACACACGGGTAATTTAGGCTTAAAAACGACCAGATTATGTACTTACACATGTCTTCTCAAGCCTTGTTTGTTTTATCTTCTAGAAGTGAAATCTTGTCGGTCTTTCACCACTGTAGCATCACTTCCTTGTGTGGCTTTATCTGGTACATCTATACAAGGAAATATTCAAATTCATTTGACAGCAAACAATAAAATTCAACAATACTCGTACGTTTTTAGTGTCCATTTAACCATCCAGCTAGGCAACAAATACCTACCTATCTTCACATGTCGTTTTATTTTCAAAGTAGCATTTTTTTTTAGAAATTTCTAGTTGGTGAGCGATGCTCAAAGGTTTAAAGTGATCACGTAAACCAGCTTATGGTTGTAAGTCCTGTAGGTGCCTGATTTTCCGGTTCTCCTATAAAAAATATATATTATACTATCGATATATTAAAATTTGTCATAAACTAGTTTCATCTAACACATTAGATCCAACTGTCGATGGCGAAAGTATGTTCAATTGAGAAATACGTACCAAACTATAAACATTTAAACACAAATTTATAAATATTGAAATATATTTTGTTTTCTATATAAAACATGTAGGAATATATGTTAGGATAGGATTGTAACTAAATTCAATTTTTAGACAAAAGTTTGAGATATAACCTGCTACTACAATGTTAATAATGTTTTATAACAAATTAAATTATTTAGTTGGGATGTTTCGGCTTTTTTCGATATTTTCAAAAACTTTGGAAATATAGGCAGTAAAACACATAAATTTATAATAAATTAGGTTTTTCTAAAAAAATATTTGAGAAACTCTGGATTTTTTTAAATAAATTTGAGATTTTGTATTTATCTATATTAATGCCAATTTTAAGGGTTCTATCTTATATGGATTATGAGATATATGGAAAAATAAAGTAAAAATTCAAATTGATAACATCTGACTGAAAAAAAAATTAAAAATTCTGAGTATAAAAGTTTTGTAGTCCTATAACTTATCTGTATATTCTAAAATTTTGGGCTTTGTGAGTTGAGCGGATCAACAGTTATAAGGGACGGACGAACACACAGACACAAAGACACACTAAATGTTCTACTCCGAATTCTGAGTAAATCCATATATACCTATAGAACATATATGCTGCGAAGCCTCTAAGTTGGTGTTTCTTGACTTCAAAGTTGGAAAAATCGTGAAAAATATAGACCGTGCATACAATCTCGCGTATCTTGGCTTGATACTTTGTCTATATAATATGTTAAGAGAATGAAATTCTTTGAAAGGTTGTTTTGATTTAAAAAAAAATGCTCTTCATTTGATTAATTATATGTTGCATCCATTTGACATTTTAATAGATTATGTAAAATTGCATTTTCTAGTATTAACAATTATGCTAATATGTATACTTATGTTCTTATTTCTTCTTCTTCTGGTACCCTGTCAGGAACCCCCGACGTTGGAGATCATTCTAATGAATCCCTCTCTGTCCTTTGCTGCCCGGAATATCTGCTCCGCGGAATTCTGAAGCCCGTCCAATCCCTGATATTACGTAGCCAGATAACCTGTCTCCTCCCAGTATTAATTCAAGCAAGTGTTATATATTTCTCCCCTCATTCTGGACCTTTATCGTAGACAGGAGTTGCCTGGTTGTTCTGGCTCGACTTAAGACTTCTGATTTTGTAACCAGATCTGTCCAAGACATTTAGAACATTATGCGACTTTCATGGTTTGGCCTTCATCCTCCAAGTCTCACATCCATATTACAATACAGACCACAAATTTTCTTATTTAATTGTATTTTATTTTTGTTTTTCTATCATCGCAAGTCGCAAATAATGATATAAAATAAACATCATGTTTGCATTATTATAAATAAACAAGACGATACGGTATTAGAGTTTTCTTAACCTACCAAATTTTATTTTGCAATAAAGTTTATTAAATATGTTGTTGAAAAGTTTTCTCGTTAAAGGAGTTGTGAACGTGATGTTCTTGTATGTTCAAATTCACAAGTTTGTAGGTATTAAAAAAGTTCTTGTGTTTCAAAAAGTTTACATGTTACAGAAGCCTTAAGCCTCAAATTCTTCATCGAATCGAGATTTTATCATATTCATAAAAACTTGCAGAAGTTTTATTTAAAAACATTTCAGATATTAATACTTTTTAATTAATAGCGTGGTGTTATGACGCACAAACAGTTTATTGTAGATAATATATAACGAAATATAAAGATAATTATTTGAAAGTGTGCATAAAATTGTTTCGTGTTCAATATTACTCTGCTAGATAACATTTTTTTCCGGTGGATATTAAATATTTTCTGATAGAATTATACAATTTTCTGGTGCCTTTACTCATCTTCCAAGTTAATTTTCGTCATATTCTTCATACTTAAGTTAATCCATATATATGTATGTAACATACATATATGCTGCAAAACCTCTACGTAAGTGTTTTTTGACTGCAAATTTGAAAAAAACATGAAATGTGTAGACCTAGCTATAAAAAATCTCTCGAATCTTGGCAAGAAACTATGTCGATCTCTTAAGAGAAATAAATTCTCTTGAATATATCGACAGTTGGATTACCATCAGTTACACATACATCTGTGAAAGTTATTTTGTCAGTAAAGAGATGTGTCAATTTAATTAAGAAATATATCTCTCTTGATAATATACCTAATTGAGAGTGAAAAGTGATTTGAATATGAAAATTTGTTTGCATATTACTAGGGTAACATAAAGCACCGACAGATCTAGTTTAATATATTTCATGTAGATTACTATACTAGGTAGTATGTATGTAAGTACCCATGTACTAACCATATGACTGATTCATTCCCATATATCATTCTCCGACGTATTGGTTACATCATGATGGTGTGAATGGGATTCGTTAGTATTATCGCCTCGATCAATGATCGCAGTGGACAGACAGGTAGGTACCTACCTGGTACAGTTGATCCTTGATTAAAGAGCATATTTTTGCTCTTCACTACTATTGAACAACGGAATAATAAAGATTCATAATTTTTAGTCTTTTTTACGTCCATTTGCAGCAGATTTCTTGTAAAGAGCACATACTGTTAGTTTCGATGTAATATGTCTGTGTGTATGACCTAATATGAAATTTGTGTTCTGTATAGTCTAAATTATTGTCAAAGGTCGCACTGACAACCTGTTTTTACAGACTTATGTGAAAAATTATATCCCCAATTTATAATTGTTTTAAAATTAATCAATAAATAAATTATTGCAATTGACTTCATATCGACATATGTTTAAATTTCACTAGCTTAGATTTGATAGTTTTACATGTACGCATTTTTTCTCAAATATTTCATCTAAACTTTCAAATGAATGCTCTGACGTTTTGGATTGCATTAAGGAATTGTCATCCTTTGAAGGAGATCGCGATATCACTTCCACACCGGAGGACGCTATAGAGACCATTGACCCTGTTCATCCCCGGCGCGGCCGCAACGTCGGACAACACAAATATCCACTATACATGGGGTTCAACCTGCAACCGCTCAAGATCGGCAGCAGGGGCAAGCCCCTAGGCACACCGATCGAACGGAAGGGCTTGTCCCCACACACCTCGGTCCTCGTGTTGGCGTCCGAAGGTTCGGCGGGCTAACACCGGGGGCATCCGACGTAATCATCACCGTCAGATTTGACGTCTCAATTGTCAACACAGGATGTCTGACCCGACGTCTGCGCCGGCGGTGTGCCCGAACCAAACAACAACATTCGCCACAGTTGACGAGTCACTGCCGAGCGAGACTAAAGGCGTTCGTCCTGCTCTTCTCTAAGTACAGAATTGAAGGGGGCACATCAGCGTCGGCCGCCCACCCCCCCCCCCCCACCCTTTTACTGCCTAGGCCCTTAGAGCCGCAACCTTTGCAAGATCAAAACCACTCGTTTTAAAATTGATTTTCCTCGTTAAGCGAGGTACCACTGTACATCTGTACATAAATCCATCTGAAACCGGCAATGTTTTACTACTAGTTTCATTGTGCCAGTATCAGGAGAGCAGAAGTTGTTGGAGCAGTTAACGAGTTTGGAATATAGTTGTTTCATTTCCCTCAACCCTTCACTTATGTTTCATAATAAATAACTCGCATATTATATACTAGTTGCATGTAACACATGAGATCCAACTGTTGATTGCGATAGTACCTATGTATTTGGAGATTAAGTGTCAAACTATTATTAAGTCTTCTTAGATGTTGTGTATAGGCGACTGCCATACAAATTGTATGAAGTAATGTCGTCACTAAATTTAATTTTTATAAAAATTCTTAAAAAAAATTTGAGATGTGATAATGTAATGTTAATATTTTTTTTAGAAAATTAAATTATCTAGTTGGGGTGTTTCGGCTTTTTTTGATATTTTTAAAAAATTTGAAATATAGGCAGTTAAACTCATAAATTTATCATAAAAAAAAATATTTTTCTTAATAAAAAATGTTTGAGAGACCCTGGAATTTTTTTGCAAAAAATCAATTTGAGATTTTGTGTTTGTCTATGTTTATACCAATTTTCAGCGTTCTAGCTTTTATGGTTTCTGAGATATATGGAAAAATAAACCAAAATTTCAAAAGTTGATAACCCCTGACTGAAACAAAAATTCACAATTCTGAGTATAAAAGTTTTGTAGGCATATAACTGTTTATATATACTGAAATTTTAGGCTCTGTAAATTGAGCGGATCAAAAGTTATAATGGGGGGACGGACAGACACACAGACACACACTAGAAAATGTTCTACTCCGAATTCTGAGTAAATCCATGTATGGGAACATATAAGCTGCGAGGCCTCTAGTTGGTGTTATTAGCATGCAAAAAGTCCACTACGCCATACAAAATTTTCCTTCGTACACGCATCTTGGCTTAATAATGTCGATTCATTCTGAGAATTGAATTCTCATGAACGAATCGACAGTTGGATAATGTCGATTCATTCAGAGAATTGAATTCTCATGAACGAATCGACAGTTGGATAATATCTCTTGTATTACACATTGTATTGAACCTGTTAAAGATACCTTTCAAAATATTCTATGTTTTCACTCTCCATTTTTATGAAATAGGGAAGATTTAAAACCATCATCACAAATCTACGTCCGCTCCTGGTGTACAGCATAGTGATCGTCAATCATTTTTTTCAGAATACTCTGTCTTGGACCTACTGCGCTGTCTGCTATCCTATCATTCCGGCTTGGCGCAGCCTTAATATGTAGTCTTTAGTTGGTCATTGATTGCAAGCGATTAAAATAAAATAAAAACAGAACTCCATTATAAAGTATGAAAAATGATTTTTAAACGGAATTCCGTATTAATAAAAAAAATATGTAGTTATTTCTGAAATCTATTCCTACCTTTACGCAACGTTGTTTACAAAATTATGGTGTATATTAAGAGATATCAAGAGAAAATATTGAATGAATTTTCTTAATCAAATAACAAAAAAAATTCGTTATATCATATCATTCGGCTTATGTCAACACAAGATAATATTATAATGTTTATAACATAGATCTTTCTCGTATATTTTTTATCCAGTTTCACGAGAAAACTCAAGTTCTTGGTATTTCTTGTTTCAACACAAATATTAACCATCGAAAGAGATAATTTTAACAACAAACAATACATCGGCAATGGATTATTGTGGCCCTTTTTTGCTTATATCACTTTGAAAATGAATTTATCAATATTGTAAATTAAAGATATAAATATAGTTTTCATCGGAGTGTCTGCCACGGAGTATCTTGAAATGAAACGGATGGACTCTAAAGCGAACCCTGAGGTACACCACAACGTTATGCTCAATATTTCTTTTATTATACTTCGTTGTTGACAGGATTCAACAGGTCTCGACGGTTTATCTCAACCACTCATACCGCCTCAACCTTCCAAGAACTCATTCCTTTTCATTTCCTTTCCATACACACAAAACAAACACTTCTTGAATGCTAATGAGAAGAATAACTGAATCGTATCTTGCATAAAAATTCCCCTTTGAACGTCGTGTGTTATAGAAATATGAAACGTATGCTTAAGAACCTTGGGTTTTGTTTTCGATATCATTAATTTGATGTTTTATAATCTTTTCAATCAAAGATTCTACGTCGAGTCCTTTCGTCTCGGTTAAGACCTTGAAAAGTTTTGTAAACCATATTAAAAGTTGTATGTGATTTGACCGTCTAGAAATCATTGTTGGTCCTTTAAATTTTCAGTTATAAAACTGGCTCTCCCAAATATATCGCGGCTTTTAAAAGCTATTAAACCAGGATATTTGGATATTAAGTGTTTGGAAGGCATATTTTTCTTTCAATTCCTTAAAAACCAATAATAAAGGAAGTATACTTCCTATGTCCCATATCATAATAGTCTTACGTGAACTGGGTAATTTTCGGCGTACATTGAATTTTGAATTATGTTTTTAATTGGGAAACTTAACAAAAACAGGTTTATTGCCATACGGAGTTCAACCAACATAGAAATATGGAACAAATTCGATACAATATCGTATGATCTTTTGGAAAAAAAACAAGATAAGAAGAGAAATATGACTAATCCTGGCTATAAAGAAAGAAAGGAGGGATTTGAAATGCGCAGAAGAAATATATTTTAAAATTTATTTGAGAAATACTATTCATTTAGTACTTTCCTAAATAATTGTACTGATTTAGAAGACGTAACCTTATCGCATAAGTTTTGTATTTCATCGTCTAAACCAATTGTACCTTAAAGGATGAGTTAACTTGTGCAATATATATTTGTTACTATGGTTTGTAATATTGTTTATTTTTCATTTCATATTCTGTCAACTTGAAGGTCTTCACTGCTTCTCCTGATAAAGTATGTCCCTTATTCTACCTAATATGTTTGTATGGGCATAATGTTTTACCAGTTGAATCATGTTGAAGGACTCTCAATGAATCCGGACTCACGCAGTTCAATATACACTCATTCTTTGAATATCAATTTGAAATGGATTGCCATCCTTTCGAGCTGACATCACCTGCGTACTTTGGTTATTGAGCCATGTGTACCATAATAATAATAATAAAATATATACATATATACATATTGCATGTGGGGGCATTTATTAAAAAGCCAGGTGTGGCATGAACATATTGAAGTTATATAGTACCTTGTCGGTATATAAATGTAATTTAACTTCAAAAGTGTTAGCGCGAGTTAAGACCGCACATGCACTGGGGATTTTTAGCGAGTTGTACCCAGTTGTACCCCACTTCCCCGCGCATGCCGCTGTAACAGTGCCCGTTCCTAACTGTGTTCCTAACCGACTCCCGCGCTCGCCACTACGTACATAGGTACATATCGTGGCGTGAGTACGTTCACCAAAGTACCTACCTAGGTACAGCTATATCTGGTACATACCAACCTGTTGCATTATTTCTATTTTGCTATTGACAATAACACGATATTTTTCCTCTGTTTTGTATTGATATTGTTTTATAATTATTTATTTACAGGTTTTTTTTTATCGAGATATTATATACATACTTACTAATATCTTATAAATAGGTGATATTTCTGGTCATTCACTCCAAAGTAATTAATCATTATATATATAGTTATAAATCTTAGATCGGCAAACTTTTGCTGTAAAAGGGACAAATCAATATTTTATAAATATTTTTGAAGTACAGTATTTTGTCTATATGTGAATCTTGGGAGCCGCTGGATGCCGATAAATATTTAAATATTATTATAATATTACATAAAATTATAATCATCGCGAAATGAAATTAATAAACGTTTCAATAAATAGATCAACACAAACACCTTACAAAATTACGTAGGTTTTGATTATAAAATTCATGACATTACATAACATTATAATCATCGCGAAATGAAATTAATAAACGTTTCAATAAATAGATCAACACAAACACCTTACAAAATTACGTAAATTACGTATAATACTCACTAATAATAATAAATTATTACTACTTTCAATAATTGTTATACTCTTTATCTAGGTATGACAATTGCAAAAAAGTAGGTACATACCTCATGATGTCATTCATATGTTTAGCGGATTTCTTCCGACTCGTGGTAAGCTTAGATATCTTCTTATTTTTTGCCATGTTTTGCGCGAGAGTAGTAATAATTGACGCGTAAACGAGTAACACACCCTTCCCGTTCAAATGTTACACTCATACTGAAGTAGAAGCAGCGGGGTTCGTCCCGCCATACATTTTGTACGACTTGACTAGCGCGAACTGGAACGACGTAAGTCGCAATATGAATAATACCTTTTTTTTCAAAAATCAGGACATAAATTAAAAAATATAAAACTGTCAATGTGTTGACATCATACTTAACAATATTTTAGCTGAATTATAGTTTTACATCTAATAAATTAAACGGATAACGTAGGAATCCTTCAAATTTCGGGGGAAATTTCGGATTTTTTTTTATCGAGAGAATTTTCAAATATTATGATTCTGGAACCGTCAAATTGTAGACACAACTATGAATTATACTTGTCTTTAGTTTCAAAACGATAGTGTTGGTATTGGCTGAGTAGATTAGGAATCGCTAATGCAACTATTCACTCGGGAGTACCAGTCTCCCCTTAAGTACTTTTAGTGAGGAGCAAATACAAAACCATATCCAGTCTTGTTTTTGCGTTCACAGTTGTGATCTTGATCTTGTATATTAAGTTGTCTCATGGTCTCATATACCCAGTACCAATAAGCATATTTACAAGTTAAAAAAATAAAAAGTTTTCACATTATGAAAAAATTATGTAGCATTTAGTTTGTAAACACAAGAGTTTCACAGCCATACGTCAGTATCAGGAGAACGCAAACAACAAATACTTTCTAAGATAATTGGTGTTTCGCACCCCTCGTCTGAGTCTTGCGAAAGTATGACCATGAACCTTCTTGTAATAATTTTGATCATCACTAGTTTCGTGATGGAAATTAGAAGTTTTATATTGATATGATAAGCACAGGACCGAGAGACATGGAGTTCATTGGAGGAGGCCTACATCCAGCAGTGGAGAGATGGCTGACGAAGAAGAAGAAAATATTGATATTTATTGCCCTATTTTTTTCCTTTGAGAATTTCCAAACCAAATTAATTTTTAATACATGTTTTCATACATTATACATATATTTTTTACAATGACGATTCGTTTCTCAAAAAAATATCAGTATTCTCATTAAGAATTGTGTATCTTTTGATAACGAAAATTTTAATGTATTGTCATGAAATCATAAAGAGGAAAAATACCGTTGTGTATGGAAAACTTATCAGAAAGTCTTTTCTGTACAAATACCATAGGAGATGAAAAGAGTTTTAGTGTTTTAAGAGTTTTATCCATGGTTTATGATCGTAAATGAAATGTAATGTATTTATGTTTTTGGTATTTCGTAAGCGAATTTTATTTCCTTTTCTAAACTCTATCAATACACTCGATTATTTTAAACCACAGATAAAATAGTACTTACCTAACTCTCTTCTTCTCCTATGCTGTTAATAAAAAAATCAATCATTTGCTCTGTGTTAATGCATTTGGCATTTTTTTTATTTATTTATTTATATAGGTACTTACTTTTCGAATAGCTAGGCTCTTCTGCGCCCAGAAATGGCTGCGTCTATGGAGCTCCTTTTCATTTATTGTATTCTTTATTTTCATAATAGAATGCAAAAATGCAATATAACAAAACTTTCATAATATTATGATTGGATTTATTGCCTTACTAGGCGAAGCCTATTCTGAAGTAATACTAACAATTATTCCGCAATACGTTTTTGCTACATAAAGTTTCAATGAGATATAAAATTAAAATAAAGTATAAAAAATATATAAAGTATAAAGGAATAAAAAACAATTATATATGTGAGGATGAGAGTGTGTTTGCATAAGAGGACGATGTGGGGATATGCGTAATAAAGGATGTATGAGGATGTAAGAAAAGATCTCTTTCTGAGTGTAAATATTATCTTAGAACAATAAACCTTCCGATTAATACGTATAATTTGAAACTAAGTAAAAATCCACCTCCAAATCTCTGACTCTTCTCTCCCTTTCCGAATAAATCAAGCAGTAACTAGTTTTCCAAAATTATGTCCACTCTGCTGGACTTATATTATCAATACAAAGTCAGTTTAGCTATGAAAAGCCCATTCAATCGTAAATTACAGTAAATTAAAAGAAATTGCTAAATGAAAAAGGTTTCAACTAGCATCGATTACTTCCTTTTTTATTCATTGAGATATTCCATTATTTATTTTGTTTTTTTTTTCACATATTTCAGAAGGAATGGCGAACCTCATTGCTTTAGGTACTATGTGAGATGTTATTGTTGCCTGTTGTATTTTCTATTACGCGGCTCTTACGGGACTCCCGATAACGGTGACAATAGAAAAAGAGGAAGCACTGTTTAAAGCCGGTGCCTCATAGCCGAAATATTATTTATAGATGGATCACAATGTGATGATATAGCTATATATTATGTATATTTAGATAATTATGATGTATACATAACTGACCACAAAGATGAATCATAACCCGATCAAAATGTTTAACATCATGTTGTTATACATATATCTATACAACATACACTCACATACATATTTCTTATATAAGGAATCTTCAGACACTTCATTGCAAATAACTAACGTGTGTGTTATCAAATTCTGCTACAAAATATACCTATAATTCCAAATTATTTTTGATTTTATCAACTTTAGAATTTTTGTTTTATTTTTTCATATAATAATGACAGATGAGGAGGTGTTCGTCAGTTTGTATCTCGCTACAATTGCAAGAAAGAATAATTATAATAATAATTTGGATAACTTATATAGAGTGAATTACTCACCTCAAGTACGCTGAAAATTGATTAATATCCTTTTGGCTCTGGTTAGATTTGCGAAAAATGTATGTTTATAGAAAAGGTATGTTATATATTTACGGTTTGTCTAAGAGTGTGTGGGAGCTTATTCCATGCATTTGGTCCTGCCACAGAAAACGCACGATCGCTCGAAATAAGTGGTATGCAGTATGCATCCTTTTTATTTCAGCTAATCATCCAACCATGGATGTAGATGCAGAAAATAGTGATGATTGTCTGTCGTTATTTGAAAGTGGAACGCAAAGTTCGGAGAGGTAAGTGGGAGCCTTACCGTAAAGTGGTTTAAAGATTACGAGACAGGGCTTATATCAATCACTTCGGGAACTTTAAGCCAATGCGAAGATGGTGAGTGATGTTTAATCGCATTTCTTACCAAACAAACATCTAAATCGTTGTGTTAAGGATTTGATTCTGTGTCCTTAAATAAGTATTTAACATCTACCAAGTGTATCTAACCCAACTTGGTATTTTAATTGATATGACTTTTCATGGGGTCAATCAAACCTTATGGAATAATGTCATCAATTGTTGCCATTTATTAATTAATATCATCAATTGTTGCCCTTTATTAAGTTATATCATTAAATGTTGCTGTTAATTAAGTAATATATCAATTGTTGCCACTTTCTAAGTAATATCAACTATTATTGCCATTAATTAAATAATAATATTATGCTTAGTTTAGGAAATGTATGAGGATGTATATTCATCTTGTTTCAAGGGTATATTCATTCTGTTTTTTTTTCTTTACTAAAAAAATATCATCAATTGTTGCCAGTAATTATTCGCTTTCTCAAACTAATTCATTAATTAATTAAACTTATAATTGTTTTTTGTTCCATTTTAATACTTTCTTTCTCTTTATCTCACTGCATATTGCATATATCGGTTATAGTTATCGTCAAATACATATTATCTTGACATGTTTCATTGGAAAGGGGTTGTTTGCGCAACAAGCAACCAAAACGAAAAACTCAAATATGCGCCCTGCGCAGCCAACGTGGTCTTTCGAGATGTATTTTACATAGCAGATGATATTTCAATAGTAAAATAATTTAAAAAAATCTCTATTTTGTTTACTAAAAATTACAATGTAAAACTTTGTACTTTATATATGCACTTCCTTTGTTAAAACGTTTTCGGACGTTAACCGTCCATCTTCAGTAACAAAATTTCACATTTTATATATTGAATGACCAATTTTTCGTCGCAACCTGTACCACACTAAGGTTTAAGGAATTTTGCTTCGCAGACCACGAGGCGAGATAAACCACGCCCTTTCCGATTCTGGTCCACCTAACATGAAACCTTTGTACCAGGCTTCGTCCCTACGTAATATAGATACCACACACATGTATATACAGGGTTACAGGTTTATTCGTACAGAATATTAAAGGACGTTATTATTCAGGTCATTTCTGATGGATTTGATGCTAAATGTTAGGTCCAAAACTTAAGCGTTATGGAGATATTGAATTTTAAAGATTAAAAAAAAAAATTGGCTTCATTATCAATTTTTTACGGATTAGAGGTCTTAGGGTCCGTTTTTTTTTGTATCTAGTTAGAGGGCATGTCAATTAATAAAAATGATTAACAAAAACTGAACCTACTACTAACAGCTTAAAAAGACAGCTCGACAACAGTTTGAATTAAAGAATTATCACAAAGTGTTTTTAACTTTGAAGCTCTTTGTTTGAAAAAAAAAATATGGAACTTATTCTGCAAATAATTGTAAAAACTTTTACGTTTCTTTAGCTATTCAAAAAGCTTTATAAAAGCCATATTTAATAGTAATTTAAGAAAAAGAATGACAATTTGTGTAAGAAATAGCGGCGGCCATGTCGAACATGAATTATAAAAATATTGCTGTGTTTTTTTTTTGTTTTGTTTACGTATTTTAGCTACTTTTTCCTCAAACTAAAATGTACCCTCTACTACCTTAACTGTTCTTTGGTCAATGGTTTGACTATTTAATAGCAAGTGTTATAGCTTTTTGAATAGCTAAAGAAACGTAGAAGTTTTTACAATTATTTGCTGAATAAGTTCCTTAATTTTTTTTTCAAACAAAGCGCTCCAAAGTTAAAAACACTTTGTAATAATTCTTTAATTCTAACTGTTGTCGAGCTGTCTTTTTAAGCTGTTAGTAGTAGGTTCAGTTTTTGTTAATCATTTTTATTATTTGACATGCCCTCTAACTAGATACATAAAAAAACGGACCCTAAGACCTCTAATCCGTAAAAAATTGATAAAACAGCCAAATTTTTTTTTAAATCCTTAAAATTCAATATCTCCATAACGGTTAAGTTTCGGACCTAACATTTAGCATCAAATCCATCAGAAATGACCTGAATAATAACGTCCTTTAATATTCTGTACGACTAAACCTGTAACCCTGTATAAATGTATACCTAGGTACGCCATGTCCCTCACGGAGTAGGCAGAGAGAACCGAACGCCACATTTTTCAACTCGACAAACTTATCGCCTCATCAATATTCACGTTCGCCTGTTGTTCAAGTTTCGTACATTTCACACGGTCGTGGCATTATCATTTTCTTTGAAGACCTTTTATTCAGTTCCTGTCGGCTTTGTATATTTTCTTCGTTAGACGTTCTTCTTTCTTTCCGAGTGGTTAAACCATCTCAATTTGTCAACTTCTATTTTATTAATTATTCATATTACATTCTGTCTTTGTGTCCTCAACCCTGTCGCACATCGTCATATTTCAAACTCTTCTTGGCGATCTCATTTCAACTGCATTTATTCTGCTTACATATAGATACCTTATACCTTATCTATAAATAGCCTGATGCTTTGAAGTCAGATGGCGTTGTATTCATTTGTCATAATCCTAATCGATTTGATATTTATTTCATCTAAAGAGCTGGACTTATCATATAAAGTTGTTTCATCTATATTATAAATTTGAATGTTTGTATCTATGTATGTATCATGTATGTGTTGAATGCGCTCCTAAACCGTTCATCCGATTGCGATGAAACTTTGGTGAGTTGTCGAGAGTATGCCCGGGATGGTTTCTGAATTTAAAATATTTTCTTCTTCTTCTTCTTCATCGGGTATCAGGTCATTTTACCGATGAAGGTGGACTATCCTGAGAACCGTTCATCCGATTGCAATGAAACTTTGGTGAATTGTCGAGCGTATGACCGGGATGGTTTCTGGATTAAAAAAAATCTTCTTCTTCTTCTTCATCGGGTATCAGGTCATTTTACCGATGAAGGTGGACTATCCTTGGAACCGTTCAATCAATTTCAATGAAACTTTGATGAATTGTCGAGCGTATGACCGGGAGGTAATGAAGGGACGGGAGGTAATGAAGGGACGGGAGTAACTGAAGGGACGGGAGTAACTGAAGGGGCGGGAGTAACTGAAGGGACGGGAGTAACTGAAGGGACGGGAGTAACTGAAGGGACGGGAGTAACTGAAGGGACGGGAGTAACTGAAGGGGCGGGAGTAACTGAAGGGACGGGAGTAACTGAAGGGACGGGAGTAACTGAAGGGACGGGAGTAACTGAAGGGACGGGAGTAACTGAAGGGACGGGAGTAACTGAAGGGACGGGAGTAACTGAAGGGACGGGAGTAACTGAAGGGACGGGAGTAACTGAAGGGACGGGAGTAACTGAAGGGACGGGAGTAACTGAAGGGACGGGAGTAACTGAAGGGACGGGAGTAACTGAAGGGACGGGAGTAACTGAAGGGACGGGAGTAACTGAAGGGACGGGAGTAACTGAAGGGACGGAAGTTACTGAAGGGACGGGAGTAACTGAAGGGACGGGAGTAACTGAAGGGACGGGAGGTAATGAAGGGACGGGAGGTAATGAAGGGACGGGAGTAACTGAAGGGACGGGAGTAACTGAAGGGACGGGAGTAACTGAAGGGACGGGAGTAACTGAAGGGACGGGAGTAACTGAAGGGACGGGAGTAACTGAAGGGACGGGAGTAACTGAAGGGACGGGAGTAACTGAAGGGACGGGAGTAACTGAAGGGACGGGAGTAACTGAAGGGACGGGAGTAACTGAAGGGACGGGAGTAACTGAAGGGACGGGAGTAACTGAAGGGACGGGAGTAACTGAAGGGACGGGAGTAACTGAAGGGACGGGAGTAACTGAAGGGACGGGAGTAACTGAAGGGACGGGAGTAACTGAAGGGACGGGAGTAACTGAAGGGACGGGAGTAACTGAAGGGACGGGAGTAACTGAAGGGACGGGAGTAACTGAAGGGACGGGAGTAACTGAAGGGACGGGAGTAACTGAAGGGACGGGAGTAACTGAAGGGACGGGAGTAACTGAAGGGACGGGAGTAACTGAAGGGACGGGAGTAACTGAAGGGACGGGAGTAACTGAAGGGACGGGAGTAACTGAAGGGACGGGAGTAACTGAAGGGACGGGAGTAACTGAAGGGACGGGAGTAACTGAAGGGACGGGAGTAACTGAAGGGACGGGAGTAACTGAAGGGACGGGAGTAACTGAAGGGACGGGAGTAACTGAAGGGACGGGAGTAACTGAAGGGACGGGAGTAACTGAAGGGACGGGAGTAACTGAAGGGACGGGAGTAACTGAAGGGACGGGAGTAACTGAAGGGACGGGGGTAACTGAAGGGACGGGAGTAACTGAAGGGACGGGAGTAACTGAAGGGACGGGAGTAACTGAAGGGACGGGAGTAACTGAAGGGACGGGAGTAACTGAAGGGACGGGAGGTACTGAAGGGACGGAAGGTACTGAAGGGACGGGAAGTACTGAAGGGATGGGAGGTATTGAAGAGTCTGAAGCGACGGGTGGTTATGGAGGACAATTTTTAATTATACAGGCAATACGAAGTTTGCCGGGTGTTCACTAGTACAAAAATAAAAAAATATATCAAGATAGTTTTGCAATAGGGAACCGAGAACTAATGCAGGATTCAGGATACCGCTCTATAGAATATGTAAAAACTTTAATGACAAATTTATTTATTTATTAAAAAAGGGTACATGGACAGACATCCAGCTTACAATTTTCATAAAAAGTAAACAATTTTGTTTCTTATTATGAGTGCTGGACGTCCAATTACTTATGGATGAACATAATGACCATATGACAATATGCAATTTAATAACCATATTGACATTTTCATTGCATCTGAATCTATATTCAAAGGGTAAATTGTAAAAAAGATCGCTGATACAACCTCTTAGGAACTAAGTATGGCTGGAATGCACTGTTGAGGAAGTGATGTCATTCTTGTGTATTCCAAACTACACTTAATACTTCATAATATGTGTTTTTCAATAAGTATTGATTTTCTATATGTTATTGCTTTTATCTCTACCTTATTCTCTAAGCACGTCTATGTTTACATTGTAACTTCTCTATGGGAAATATTGTGATTGTACATATAAATCAACTTTATTATTTATAAAACAAAAATGTATATTTGTGATGTGTAATTGTTTATTTGTGATGTGTAATTGCGTGCGTGCGCGCGTGCGTGCGTGCGTGCGTGTGCGTGTGCGTGTGCGTGTGCGTGTGCGTGTGCGTGTGCGTGTGTGTGTGTGTGTGTGTATATGTATTATTTAATGATAAGTGTTGTAAATGATAGAATACGATGAACACCTTACTAGGAAGTCCTGTGCCGAGGCGTCATTAAAACAGTTGTGTGACATAGATAATACATTGTGTATATAGTTTTCGAATCAAATTATATAAGTTCAGTTCGAAATATACACGTATATGACGGACTTATAATACTTGGCTGTTAAATTATTATATTATAGATGTGACACTGTAATGTATAGCGGATAGTCTTCTAATAATTTATAAACAAAATTAAATATATATTCAAAATTAAAAAAAATGTGGCACATTTTAAATCTTACGAACCACCATTTTCGAAGCAATCGATCACTCGACACCGACATTACCTCCAAATAACTCATTATAATTTCGAAAATTATAGGCTTCGTGTTGTATTTTGAGACCTGGTTAAACTTACTTATTCTCGGTCAACGCCCACGATAGCCCAAAGTACTGCGAAATGGTATATTCCTACCTACCAATGATGAGTGTGAATAACATTATTGTGTAACAATAACACATACGCATGTCATTAATAAATTAACCCACAGACCTACTACAACATCAATGTTGTTCTTGCAGTTTTCATTTACGTCACTCTGATGTAATATTGCAGATTAGTCCGACAGAATGAAACTGAGCGAATCATCTGAGATAATTCAGATTTATAAATTATTAAATTAACAAAATCGCTGTCTTCGAGGAACAGAGGAAATGAATAATTATTTTGAAGAATATAATTACTTTATCATTTAAGTCATTCTATACCCTAATATACTTAAAAACGTACACGAGTATGTATGTAAATATTTTTCTTGAAATCTATATAAATAAAACAAAGTCGGGTTAGTTACACCATTTATGACTCAAGAACGGCTGTACAAATTTGAATGATCTCTTATTTATTAGATTCGTCTCCGCCCCAAATAGCAGAATAACTATTCAGATATTGAAAAAATAAACGGATATAAAAATATCTCGGAAAAATTTAAGTGTAAAAAAATTATACAGATTTTATTTTTTAAATAAATAAAAAAAACACCGCAACGCGAGCGTGAAATTGTAATTGAATTTTTATTTTTTTATATACCTAAGTATATATCCCAATAAACTATTGAACTTAATAAATTGTATGTAGGTTTATTTATTTTATTTCGTTAATATCCTAAATTGAGTTTAGCTTAAAGTTAACACGAGATTCATTGACTGTTAGGCAGTACGAAGTTCACCGGGTCAGCTTGTTTTTAATAAACCTTAAAAATAAAAAAGCTTTATAACCTTATTCCACTGTTTATTTAGACTACAACCTACAACTCATTTCGTGCTAAGCACATATTTAAGTAGAATTTTAATGGAATTCCGTCAAGAACTTTCGATCAAAAAATTAAATCTACTTAAATCTAAGTAAATATTTTTATTTTTTGTATATTTCAATAGAGGGGAAACAAAAAAAAACATATATTTATAAGAGAACCGGAAAATCAGACGCCTACAAAGCTTACGACCTGTCATCAGCTTGTTTACGTTTTATGCAACGTTCACCAATAACCCCTTTTTACAGACCTCCCTTGTCAATCCAAACCATACAATCACGCCATTTCCATATTTGTGATAGGCAGAGAGAACCGAATGCCAGACTCCTCTCTCTGGACATACACTTCTCGCTTCATTTCACTTCCATGCTCATAAACGCACTTCTGTTATTCTTACTTATAATATCTCCATCTTTCATAATTTCAGTTAGTGATCGTGCCAACCTTTCCTTGGCCTTTGTTCCTCTTTTATCAGCCTTTTATACTATTTTGTCAGACGGCCATCAATCATTCTGTCGATGTGGCCAAACCACCTTAGGGCATCTGTTTTCAATCCATATTCTTGTCATCCAAATTTTTGAAAAATCTGTTTCAAAATAACTTCACATGGTTTGTTCATAAGCCGAGAACACCAACTCCATCTATCGAATTGCACTGTAACTTATGTCACTGCTTATAGCACAACTTTTAACACTTCTTCTTCTTCTCAGCCTAATCCCGTCCACTCCTGGACGAAGACCTCCTTCCACGCCACTCTATCTTGTGCTCTGAGCAACCAATTGACACCAGATGTCATCTCTCTATCTCATTGGCGGTCTTCAACATATAGCATACTTCTTCTTCTTCTTCTCAGCCTAATCCCGTCCACTCCTGGACGAAGGCCTCCTCCATCTCCTTCCACGCCACTCTATCTTGTGCTCCAATTGACACCAGCATGACGGCTGATTATCTATGAGAAATTGGTTTGTAAAAAATATTCAATTTAAATATTTTAAATTGTATCCTATTGCAATTGAAAATTGGAATCAATGACATGATTAGAAATGAGGATATTAGACGGGGATTAAGATAAAAAGATACACTATTTTCTTATCTTTGTAAGTAATTCGATATTGTAGCTTAAAAGTTATCTAATTTTGACAAAGGCATATCGTGTCGGCGCCAGATATTTGTTTCAGAAGAAAACAACGCAAAGATGATCCACAAGGACACGTAAAACGTAGCAAGTAACATTAATAATTTAGTAAATGTATATGAAATAAGTAAAATGTGTTTCATTCTTGGATTTTAGCCAATCCATGTGCTGGAAAATACCGTTCATAAAATATAAATAGGGTTCCTATAATTTCCAGGATCCAAAGAGGGACATTTTGACACTGTCGAAGCCCAAAATTCATCAACGCCGATGCGAACACAACGTTTCAACTTCATCAAATCATCCATGTAGTTTTTTTTTTTCTTTTTCTCTCTTTTTAGGCGTGTTGGCTTGTTAAAGTCCTGCGTCAGCTTCCCTTCTGAGTCTTAGATTGTCAGTTGTCCTTCCATCTCCTAGGAGGTCTGCTTTTCTGGGAAACATCCCTGGCCACCTAAAAGGTTTTCGAATCAGCCATTCTCGAAAAGTATTCGTTTCAGAATATTATACTCTGTACATTCCATCTTACAATATCCTCGCTTTCGCGCAGCCTTCGGATCTCTGTATTTCGTACTTAATCACGAAATGTTTTAACAGTGAGTACCTCCATTTCGCTGGTACGATAAACAGTGAATAACAAAATACGAATTCCATTAACATCAGCATATTCACAAAATTTATTCAGTTCTTCCGTCCTCACAGAGTAAATGTGGAAGTTCTTGAACACGTTGATCACTATTGATTCAACATCGTCAATAAAACATCAGTGATTTCTGATATGATGTTTTATAGAATATGTTGCAGGATATCCTATACCTAAAATATCCTTTATCAAATGAGAGTTTGTTCTTGAAAATACATTATAACTTTCGCGTTTGTATGGAGAAACAGGGACATGCTGAAGGAGAGTAAGTTAACGATCTATAATACTTGTGTAAGACCGACCATGACATACGGTATAGAAACAAGAGCTGACACCGCCAGAATAAAAAGCCTCCTAAGAACCACTGAGATGATGACTCTACGACCCATCGCAGGCGTAATACTTCGTGACAGAGTAAGGAACTCGGAAATAAGTAGAATCTGTGATGTCGAAGATGTTGTGCGATGGGGAAGAGCACGAAGACGATTCTGGAGAGATCATGTGGGGAGAGCAGATTCGGATCGAGTGGTGAGGATAGCAGAGGATGAAGATATTACAAATATCAGACCCCCTAGAAGACCACTCAAGCGATTGAACGATATTTGGACGTCCCCCTCACAAGAGCAGACTCCGAGAATAACAGGACACAGTCCTATATAAAGCGGAAGAAGAAAAAGACTTTCGCCTGTATTAAGACCGCCTAGGTTCGTTTTCGCATTATTGACGCATTTCCGTGATTTATCGAATAACGGGACAAATAATGGACATGTAGCAATACGTGACGGGATAGTCAAATAAATAGACAGTCCCGTATGTACGGGATATATGGTGACCCTAAATATAAATTGTAGTAGAAATGCGACGCATGCCAGGGAATGTTTGCTTATAATTTTGGCAAATTGTTGAACAAGGCGTAGAAAATATAACTGTGGCGAGGATATTATTACGTCTCTTGCAATATCTTGTAAAATACCACATTGTGCAATGTATTGTAGTAATTTGTAATGTTTATTACCTATTCTCCACTAATAAGGAATATTTATGTAATAATATTCTGAAAGAAGGAAACGTTAGTATGTTAGATGTGAAAATAACAGACGACCATGTATGAATGCGACGCCATACGAAGAATACAAGCAATTCAGCTGGTGTGAAATGTTCTGAGTCACTCATTCCCCATCAATCTGTCCAGGATCACCACACATCTTCCTACACCCGTCCTTGGTCTGTTCAGAGATTTCCAAGTTGTTTATGGTAGTTAGTGACCCCGTTTGAGGTACCTCTGTTGGTTTATGAAAATTTTCACTTCCTAACCGTTCCTTTTACAGCTTAACTCTCCTGTTTCAATAGTTGAGGTTATTGCGATTATATTCCTGAGAAATTTGTTTTTAGACTAGAGCCTTGGGGGCGGAAAGATGTGACCATATAGCGGACGTCGAGAATCATTCTGCTATCTCCTCTTTTCCTTATCAGAGACATCAACTATTCGTATATGTGGTGGTGCTAGAAATGTATTGAAAACGAGAATACCTCAAAATACGTGTAGCGTATTAACCTTCAAACTATCATGAAAACCGCCCATAGTGATTACTTACCATGTTATTCTTTGGTGCCTACGTGAATTAACAATTCAATCATGAAGTGTATCTTTGTAATACTACATGTTTTTTTTGCAATGCTGACCCGAGTATTATTATAGCTTTGTTGTAACTGTATTGTAGGCAGTTATACAATGGAATATTTTACATTTTAGTTACGTTTCGCTGTTGACCGGATATGTTACATATGTATTACTTCATTCCTGCATTAACCAGTAAAATTTTACATATAAACATCGATGTTTTTGTTACTTTACTCACAAATAACTATAATCATCCCATCCCATTACGTGATGAGCAAAAGTCTCACAAGTCATGGCCTTGCTTTTGCTAGACTTGTATGACCAAGACCAGTCTTTGCAAGACTGTTTATTTATTCTTAATTAAAAAGTAAGCAATTAACTACAAACCTGCAGACCTGCAAAATTTGCAAGACCAAGATCAAGATTCGATCGAGTATGCAAGACCATGAACAAACCCGCACCTGTATATGCAAGACCAAGACCGGGGGTGCAAAACCATGACCACGGTTGCATTTGCTCGTCACTACCTGTACTTGTCTATATCAGTCGAGCTTGATACACTATCTTTAACAATTCAATTACTCATGACATAGAAGATGATCTTCAATTGTATATCTAGTTCAACATTTGGTTCTGATTATGTTTTTTTAACATGGCTACAATTTAGGATTTCAATTCAATCTACTCGTCCGAGGAAGCTCATTACGTGACGTTGGGGAAGGTTTGCAAGTTCACAGTTTCATTTAACGTTTGTACTGCAGAGTTCGGGTTTATTTCCAAAAGTCAATCTCTTCCATCTTACTAACCCGAGATCTGCGAAGTCTCGTGTAATAGTTCGAGGTTTTTCCATATTTTTTCTTCTTCTTCAGCCTGTTGTCGTTCACTCCTAAATATCACTCCTAAATGGCATCCGTCTCTAAGCCAACTGGTCTTGAGACATCTGCTTTCATGTTCCACTCGGCCGTATTTTGATGTCATCTTCCCCAACTTAGAAATACCTCGTGAATAGTTAAATAGTCGACAGTCGGTCTCAACTGATTCTTATATATTCATACGCTATATTATTTTTACAATGCAATTTATCTCCAATTGATCTTCTATAAGTTCTTTTTCGTTTTTTTGCTAAACATGGGCAGTCCACATTATCTGATATTGTTTACGGAACTCCCTCTAATTATTATACACTCTTAATATGTAGTTAACTATCCTTTCTTTTATTTGTTAAATTAGATTACAAGGTTGAGTGGTAGCTTAGTGTTGTTGGTATATAGTTAGGACGATATCTTCAGGACATTGAAACTGGTCTAGGTTGGAACGCAACAACAGCCTTTTATACTATCTGATTGTAGAGCAGCATTAAAAATGTTGTAGATACCTTTGCTTTGTATGAAACGGTCGGTCGACTCGCCCTTAGAATCTTTGTACTCTGTCAAGAATCGTGAACTTGATTCGATGGCTTTGCATTAACTCCAACAAGATAAAAATATAAATTATATTTCTGCGGTTGTCTAAACCTCGGGGCGTGGATTAGACAAGAGATATTGCATTTATGCATAGCTGAAAAATTATACAAAATATTTTGCTAACTAGTATTGCCCATTTGAGAACATTGGCAAACTTTTATTTACTTTTGTTTCAAGCTGCAGTCCCTCCGCCTGTTAATATTTCACATCTTTTCTCCTTGAATTCATCTAAAATTTACTCATACATATCAAAATTTATTAATATAAATAAAATTAAATTGTGGGATTCCCGATGAGTATGCAAACCATTCAATCAAGTAAAAATATTAGTGTACTAATAACACAACTATCAGAAGTCAATTGGAGCATGCGTCAGCCATCTGGAATCCACAACATAATATTTATCAGCATAGAACGAATTCAACAAATATTGCTGAAACACAGAATTTGGTAATAACTACAAACATGAATCGCAGGCTTTACTAACAAGACGATGGACCTCAGACTTAATGTACCTTTATGGCATAATACACTCAATTATTGACTGTACAGGCCTTTTGAAAATTGTTAACTTCAACATACGACACAGACGAACAATGCACACCTCAACGTTCTTTTTAGATAAAAAAAAACACTAACAGAATCCACCGCTCAGAATTCGTCATTGTACCGATGCCTTAATACATATGATAATATAGAAAGGAGCATGTCCGTGGGCATATTCTGTATGTCCAGAACCCTTTTCAGGAACTACATTAGACAGGAATAATGAATTGTTTGGTACCAGCAGGGAGTACATGTAACATTAAATCAAAGGTAGGCCGATTAATGGCGCTTCAGTCCATCATGCGCCTTTGGCTCCTCAAGAACTTTCCGCCTTTCCACACCAGACCATGGCCCCCATTGCTTTAAAGTCCCTTTAACGAGTATTTCACAACTATAGATTGCGAATTGTATTTGAAAAAGGTTTGGATTCGTTAATAAAGAAACGGCAATAATGAAGATGTACACGTCACCCAGTACATCAAAATATGCCGGCTCTGATGGCTGGGTCACGTAGCGAGAATGGACGAAACATGTCCACTTAAAAGGATTTTCGCTACAATACCAATGGGCAGAAGAAGTGTCGGTAGGCCAAAGCTGAGATGGTTAGATGGAGCAGAGAGGGGCGATGGGCTTTATGAATTGGCGGTAGGAAGCGATGGTCAGGGAGAGGTGGAGGGAGCTTATGGAGGAGGCCAGGACCAACGATGTGTTGTAGCGCCACTGATTGATTGCTTGAAAAATGAAGAATAATGACCACGGATCTTTTCCATCTCGTCTTCGAAATATGAGGGTCTCAGATCTGTATTATACCCACTGTTTTAAACCTAGACATGTGTAATGTGTATTTCAGGTTACAGGCATGACCGTTTGATGTGAGTATTCTAAAGAAACAACTTTTTTTAAACATTACAGCGCGTAATATAATGTTTGAGTACAAACAGCGCAACGCGTTGAAAACTAAGTGCCGCGTTTTATTTTAACACCTGTAAGTTTGAATCTGTTTCAACTTTTACCCGTGTTGCTCCATGTGCAATAAATAAATGTATATCGTGTGCAGTGCTTACATATCACAAAATAATTTAAACGAAAGATTTATCGGCCGTGAACGATGTCAGATTTTAACGCCTTGCAATTTTTGTATTACTTGCACGTGGGTGTTTGGGTGGCCTTGTGTTCTTGCTTGTATACATTGTAGCATACTCATAATTATTATTTGAAAGATTATACATTTTTTATTCATTAATCGCGGCAAATCTCGTTATGTTGGGTAACTAGTGACAAGTGTGCGGGTGTGCATCACTTTTTTTTAGAAACTGCCCCAGCGGTATATTGTACCATATGAATGTTTTAACTTTGTATTTGTTTGTGTGTAAGATTTGTGTGCCTGTATATGAATTATAGTTATATTATTTTGTAAATCTTCTGAAATCCTCCCCGAAGTACAAGGTTTCCTTATTTTTGGAGAGTATTTCAAATTGTGATATCTTATCTACTTTTTTATATTTCATAATAAATTTACTTTACTTCACATTATATGGATCGGTGGCAGAG
Source organism: Molanna angustata (assembly GCA_963576475.1). NCBI lineage: Eukaryota > Metazoa > Arthropoda > Insecta > Trichoptera > Molannidae > Molanna > Molanna angustata. Next base: position 31,538,508 of record OY754975.1, read on the forward strand.
CTTTTATCGAGGTAGATGAGCAATACAAAGGACACGGGTTATTATCTCGCCTAGACCGACTTCGTTTACCTATAGCGTAATCATTTTTGCTTAATTTAGACGTTATTATAGCAAAGACTGTTTATTCTTAAAAAAAATAAAGAGTTTCAATAAAAATCTTAAACTATGTAGAGCAATAATTTTGACATGGGTTTACTACTCCCCGTACAGATCAAGGAGATGGGCGTGCATTGATTATGATCCCGGCATAAATATTAAAGCACGCTGGATGGGTACTTATAACAAACAGTACACTGACTACGGAGGTTAAGAAACTTAAATTATCGTGGCCCCTGGGTTATTTTTTTCTTTGAGATACCCGTTTGCCGATCGAAGCAGCGGTTGTTGGAAAGCACATAAGTACCAACAGACCTTTTTGGCAATTATTTCCTGAATCGATCAGCTAGGCTTTAAGAGAACGGGGCCAACTGATAACATACATACCTATATGCCTTCGATAAATCGATCGTATTTATCAATTTAAACGATATCTCTTTTTAATCTACCCGAAATTGCAAGTACCAGAATGTAACCTCTTTAGTTTTCTTGCATTGATATCTTCCACCTTCAAATGAATTGAAATTGCCGAATTAGTATCACCAAAATAATATTATCATATCTTATATTTTGTTGATGTATCGAAAACTTTTATTTTTGTAGGTTGATAAACACAATGTAGCAGAATTAGTACCAGTAAATACAGTAGGTAAAAATGATTTAGCAGTAACAAACGTAGCAGTAAAAAAATATTTAGAAAAATATTGACAGATATGAATACATTAATACAAAATCAATAGTCAATAAACGATAATTAAGAACTCAATATAAAAAAAAATCAAAAGGCAAATTTTATAACATTATAAATATTGTCACTCGATGCAAAAAGGACCTCAAGAGGTGGGGGTACCTGCCTGCAGATGACGATGTTAATTGTGATTGTGGCGAAATCCAGGATGACCGTCACCTACTGATGTGTCCACTGATAAGGGGAGGCTGTACACCTAGGGACCTGATTATGGCCAATGACAAAGCGATAAAAGTCGCGGCTTACTGGAGTGGCAGAATTTAACCCGGACACGGAAAGTAAGTAAGTATAACATTATATGTATTTGTTACTATAGATATACGTGTATATAATGGACACTTGTCAATTCTAGTATATCCACATTACAAATTTATTGTCTACTTGGAAAACAAAAGCAAAATAAAAACAAAATTGGAAGAGATCCAGATGGATTCAGCCAAAGCCATTCCAGTAGCGTTACGCTTGACACTCAAATCTGTCCCAATTTCGAATTTTTGTTTAGATATTCACCCACCTGTCCCCTGCATTCATTCAAATTATCTACTATTAAGATATAACATAGCTACCTTCTGCCTTATTCTTGATTACAAATTTGAAGTCGAGAGAAAAACCGCGGGGATGTCGAGATTAAGGTGATAAACATCACACGTTTCAGAAGCGCTGTCTTTCCACCAACTAATAAGCTAATACTGACATCGAATTTGATAATTGTTTTAGAGAGGTGTACATATGTTGATGTAGTTGAAAATCGGGAATTTTGTGAGTTAATTAAACTGACTGATTACTGGGAAATTTGTGAGTAATTTAAGCTGACTGATTACTGAAAGTATCGATATTAGTTATTTTCGTCAAAATTTAAGCGTTTACGTATTTCTAATATTTGATTTATTGCCTATTATCGGGGAGGCATGTTGTGTAATAGTTACGTGCGGCTGCCGAATTAGGAAAGAGTCATTTCGGATTATATGATTGACGAGATGTTATTAGTGAGATATACAAGAAGATTGTTCAAATACATTGACTTGATTATGCGTCTATAGTCCAACTGTTTTCTAATAAAGTTTAATGAAGACACAATTTTTAGCAGTTCTAGATAGTTATATTGCTTCTTCAGAATGTTTTTCTACGAACACACAAGGTATTTAAAATGCTTTCGTCTGGTGATTTCAGCTAGTCTCGATACAATCTAACACGCCCAAAACTTTTCAGCACTTCGCACATAGATCAGACAAGTGAGGCGGTCAGTTAGAAGTACGAAAATCTTCGGTAGTGAAAACGAAACATGACCTCGTGCACCGAAATTTGTGGGTTGTGTTAAATTTTAATTAATACGCTTTCGTGAATAGCGTCTTAAATCATTGATCAATTTCAAGATATGAGCCGGCCAAAGAGACACCGGTAGATTGCAGCGGCGTTGTTCGTATATTACTGACAGAGAGAATATAACAGAGAACCGAGTCGGTTGAGTTTATGAACAGGTAAAGCAGCAATAAAAAGTTGGGATAATAAACAGTAAACAGTACCACACGCCTTGTAATTATTTATATCTCTCAATATACGACATTAAGTATTATTTGTTCAACACCTTCGCGAGACAATCATCGATTTATAACCCATATGTTTATTATAAAATTAATAGTCCTATCACTTTCTTTGGCGAGTCAAAACATTCCAATGGAAAGTGTTACGTTTTATTATTTATTTGACTTATACGTGTTGATTTAATAGTTGAATCAGATAGAACTTAAAGTGCTGGTTCATTTTAAACCGTCAAAAGATTGATGTTAGCCGACGTATCGGTTGTTGATGACATGCCTCAGTGTGATGAGATGCGAAAATGTCTTATGAAAGTTGTATGCTGAGAGATGTTGAGGATGTCCTTCGTAATTTTAAAGCCACACATAGTATATGAAGTACAGTCGAGTTGATATAATATCGTTTGACGGAGGAAAAGTTGCGCGAGATGGGTTTTATTGGAGCGGGAACAGAATTGGAACTGAAATTTTTCTTGTGGTGGACATTCTGTTTGTTTGGTTGAATATTCTACTGAAGAGAGTTTTATTATAATTTTACGAGTTTTACATCAGAAAAATTGCTCTTCCAATAAAATCAATACCAAATTGAAAGGAAATGTTAATTAAAAAATTAAAACTATTTTTAATTAGGGTTAGCAATCCAATGAACAGGAGGTTCGAATCCTGCTTCGATTGGTTTCAATTCTGTTTCGATCGGTTTCATTCACCTATATAGCACGTGTTTACTCCATTTAGAAAACTGTAGCGTATACCTAATATGTTCGTATTTAAAAGGACATTTTCATTCTACAAAAATATCAACAATTTTGCTCAAACCACTACTTTCAATATTACGTAAATGTTATCGACTAGCTTTGTCAGCGGTGTTCTCGTCATCAGTATTATTTATTTATGCTGTACAGAAATTATCACAGACGTTAGAGCACCCTCCTAAAACATATCAACATTATTTAGTACTGAAAGTGATTTATAAAAATGCATTTTACTATCTTCAGGAATCTCCATCACATGATCACACCACAGAATCTTACAAAATAACTTTAATAAAATATTTCAAAGACTCTTAATAACTGTATTACTTGGTATCTATTTTTCCATCTTACAGAGATCATTACCTTGTTCAATTAATGTGTAATTAAAACACTGAGTCATTTTGACAAAATATAAGAAACTTGCAACGAATTTCAAAAGAATAGTTAGCTATCGTCAAACATTAGGGGGTATATTTTTATTATTTATTTAAAACGATTACATATATTTATCAGAAGGATAATATTATAGGGGCGTAACGTAACATCTACCTCCTAATATGATATTGCAATAGGTCAGTTCAATTTAATATTTAATATAATATACAATTTACAGTGATGAAGGGTTTCAAATAAAAGATTTACTTACATGATCAACATTAATTTTATTTTTCTGAAAGTTAATATAATACGATAATAAATTCAGCTGTTCATGGTGTCAAGAGTCAGAAAAAAATAAACTATGATAAACGCGATACTATTCAGTTAAGGGGGCATATAAACCTAAACACCCCAATTTCAAATTGAATTCCTCAAATATGTTAAACAATGTGTTTCTAGAAAAAATAGCATAAGTATTTTTAACGTTTCTCTAGTGAATGTTCTTAACACAATTTTAAAATTCAACCTAAATACCCCTAAAAGTATATATTAAAAATATCCTTTTTTACTGCATTTTTTTAAATTACTCCATAACTACATATGTGTCGTAGAGAAATAAATCTTTTATATGCTTAAAGAGTGCATAAAATCAAAATGAATGACCGATTAAGTTTTTTCATTTCAACTGAGGTTTGTTCTAAAAATGCAATACATCAACAAATTTTGGTTTTCCGATAATTTAAATCACGTATAAACCTTTTTTAATGCACGCAATAGTTATCCTTACTAAAGCGTAACTACATAGTGCATTAGGCGGTTGTAATATATCATGTTTTCAGTCACAAGATTTAGCGTTATATGTCCTCTTAAACGATTGACGCGTGAATGGTTGGGCGATCGATTTGTACGGTCGGCGATGGTCTGTGGTCCGTCAATCTTCGCACATCTTCGGAATTATCGAGGATATACAAATTGCTGTTAATATCCAGGAGCGCAGCTACTAACATACTAGTATCTGCAAGAATCGAGATATAATATGTTTTTTTTTAGTTCTACCAGTATTAGGGACATGACGTGATGGTATATCTTTGTAAAGAACTGTATATTTTTTTTCTGAGAAATGTCGCATGGCTAATATTTGAATAAATAGATATTCTTCATAAATTGTTCGTTATGAGTTAGCAGGTACATTATTATTGACGTAACTTTTTAATAAATCTTTACAAGTTTTTTTTACTGCTTTCATAATTCAATAATAAAGTTTTATTGGAAAACTTTTCAGACGTTGAAAAAAAATCGTGTGGAATGTAACAGTTTTAAAATTGGCTACATAAATTTATTAAGCTCTACCGTCGCATCTAGTGTAAAACTTTTTTTTTCAAATGTGTAACGTTTATTCTGAAAATGATATATTATGCAACGATAAGAAGTTATCATATGAAAAACATTGCTTCCGTGGAGACGGAGAATTTATTAGGTCATTATATAAAATTTATTTTCATAGTACCATTTCGACCTATGAACAAAGCTACATCAATATGACACGTATAACAGTTAAGTTCGTATTTAAAATCTTTGTTTATTTATAGGAAATTTGTGTAATTGCACAAAGGATGGTTTATTGCCAAAAGACAATCTCTTCGAACCCGGAATTTATGAATACCTATAATATTACACAATAATACTAAATACCTACATATTATAATGCTATATCACTCGATCTCTGATGGAACGCCAAAAATTAATTAAAAACGAGTGGGTTGTAGCCAACACTAAACTCTCCACACCATAGTAAGCGTTCATTTTTCTTCTTGAAAGGTTGACAATCTCTAAAAGCATTTTTATGAAATACATTTCTATTAGATTCTTAAACAAATATAAGACTCCCAGAGGAAAAAAAGTTTTAACAACACACCATACACACAAAGACATTGTTACAAAACTCATGGTAAGTATGTATTTTCTACAGATACCTGAGATGAGAAATTTTAAGTAAAATTGCATTACTAGCAAGATGAACATGTATGAGACAGTGTATCAATGTTGATGAGGCGATGTATGTGTCAAGATAGAAGAATGCAGTGTTCGGATCTCACTGCCTACGCCTTGAGGAAGATAGAAGTGGAGAGTAAAAATACACTTGTCTATAGAGACGCATACATATATCAATATATAATTAATCGTTTTTTCCCTTACAGAAGCTATTTTACTTCTGTTATATACATTTTTCATACAAATTTGAAATTTATTTCACATTGATATGGCAAACCATAGATTTTTTTCTTTGAATTTTGACAATCCTTGAATGCATTTTTGATGAGTGTATTTTTGTTGTATCAGAATTTCAAAAAGTATAAAAATATCTCGATTTTCCAGAAAGTCAGAGCATTTTGAAAATTTGAACAGATGAAATCATAGAGAAGAAATTTACGGATATCTATGGAAAACTAATCAGCTCTAGGTCTATGCACTTTACACATATGATGTTAATATGAAGTCGATCGGACTTATAGTTTGGGCTGTAGAGAGGACACAAAAAGATAATCCGTACGCCGTACGCCATACATTCAAACACACCACGACGAAACTCACAAAAATACGCTTAAAAATTGTGAAATCATGACTCTCCACTATTCCATAGTGTGGAGAGTAAAAATACTGAACAAAATGAAAATTTTCCATACAAAAATTTGAAATACTTTTAGAGTGAAAGTATAGTGTTGGCCACAACCCACTGTTTTTTTTTTATAAGAAAGCAGTCTTCGAATTATAAATTTGACAAGCATATCTTAAAGTGTACCTGCATCCTTATAAATCTTCATAACATATTCTAACACCCCATATAACAAAACCATAACAATGGGACTATAAATCTTTTGTACAACAACAATCAAATTTAACGCTCAAGTAATCTTTTAAAAGAAAAATTAATCATTTTAACTATCCCCCACTATATACATATATACCTATATCTAGTGATGAGCAACAGTATTGCGAGTCTTTAAGTCTTGATCTTGATAATGTCTAAAATGTATGTGTCACAGCAAGACCAAGACCATGCTTGTGATTTCGAAAACCTTCTTTAAGGGGCCATATAAACCTAAACACTTCAATTTCAAATCAAATCCCAAAAAAAAATAGTATAAGTCTTTTCAACATTTTTCTAGTGAATGTTCGTCACACAAATTTTAAATTCAGACTAAATTCCCATAAAAGAAATATTAAATATATCCTTTTTTACAATATTTTTTATAAATTACTCCATAACTTTTATATGCTTAAAGAGTGCATAAAATCAAAGTGAATGACCGATAAAGTTTTTTCATTTCAACTAAGATTTGTTCTTAAAATGTAAAAAATCAACAAATTTGGGGTTTCCGATAATTTAAATCACGTATAAACCTTTTTTAACGCACGCCATAATTACCCTTACTAACGCGTAACTTCATAGTGCATTGGGTGGTTTTAATATATCATGTTTTCAGTCACTAAGTTTAGCGTTATATGTCTTTTCTATTCCTGTCAGGTATGTATGTTTTTTTCATCAGCCGTTCTTCATTTTAATCTTCTCAAATCGTCTCAACCATATCAAGACTTGACGCAGTATGATATACCATAATCACACACTTGTGAATGCAAGATCAAGACCAGGGTTGCAAGTCTTGCATTAGGTACTCGCCCATCACCTAACACAGCTAGCTCTCTGGTCAATCGTATGATTGATGAAGTATATTGGAAACTTTTGCCAGCTTTCCATTTCATACACGGGTAATGTTTAAATTACTTTCAATATAGATCGATTGATAACGAAAGTCTATTGTTTTTTAAATTAACACCAATGTAACAGCCATATGTGGATTGTTAAAATATCCCTAACCACCATTATTCAACGATTACATTATTCTTTCATATACTCAAATGAAAGTTGATACCAAAGTCTATCTGATTAATTATAACCACACCTTTCTGATTTCTTTGATATCAACAAAACGGGGTTATATAGTTCAATAAATTTTAGTCGTCTTATATTTTTATATGAAAGTATATATTAATACGTGAAGCGAAACCTTCGGATTCCATTTTAATGCCTATGTATACCCTGGATATACGGAGGCCAAGAACAGGAAGCAGAAGCGTGGGAAGGCCCCGGATCAGATGGTCCGATGACATCAAAAAAGTGGCAGGTCCAGAATGGCGAAGAATGGCACAAGATAGAGACCAGTGGAAGTCCAAGCGGGAGGCCTTGGTCCAATACTGGACTCAAGAAGAGGCTGAGTAAGTAAGTATACGGATGTACACAAAAGTGTCTTCTAATGTATGAAACACGAAAAAATGTTGTATATCGCCTAATACAAGATTTTTTTCGTGAAGAAAAGATAAAATTTAGAGGTTTGTTTAAATAGCAAAAATAGTAATTAAAATATTATAATCTTAAAAAACTCAGACGGTAGATTTTCATATTCTCTTACGATTGCAGTAAAAATCTTCTTCATAGGCCTTGTAGTTTTTTTTATTTAAGGGGGGACTGCTGCCAACGTACCTATTTTTCAATTTGATATACCATAATTATTTCTTATCAAATCGTTTTGAAAAATATAATTTAAATAGTTTGGGTAATAATAAATAAAAATATATCTTTACTTTTTGATAATGTTTTGTATGAATTCCTGTAGAAAAAAAATGGCATACCCCGATTTTCAACGTATATTTTTAATAAAATATAAGGCGTAGTTTAACATATTTTTTTTAATTAAAGAAGACAAAAATATCTAGAAAAATATGATGTGATGTTGCATTAATGCTTCAGGTTTAGTAAATAAACCTAAATAACATTTATTTTCCATTCAGCGCCATTGCGAAATAAAAGTTTTTTTGGTTTATTAACTTAAGCTGATGCATTAATGCAACGTTACATCGTATTTTTTGATATTATTTTTTTTAATCTTTTTCTAATCACGATGTTTTTTTTTATTATGTTTAAGAGAAATAAAGAATTCATTTATTAATATTAATTATTTTTGAAATATTTAATTATGAAAACTTGAAATTTATTTATTTTTACCAATTTGAAAATATAAAATACAAATTTCAATTTTCCTGAGCTTGTGGTCACTAAAATGTTTGACAGTTCAAAAAAATTAGAAGCACTATTCGGATATCCTTCAATATTTTATGGGGTATAAGTTAGTATTAGATAAACAAATTTGAAAAGAATCGAATCAGTACTATAGTTTATAATCGATAAAGTAAAATAAACACGCCGTACATAGCACAGGGCACATAGTACACAGCACAATCACAGATACATTGTGATGAAACTTTCAGAATACAATCTCAACATGATAATCTGCAATAAAAAAATATCCTTAAAAATTGCTAAATCATAACTCCCCACTATATCCCCTTGGGTTAATGAGAATTAAAAATAGGCACGAGTCATCTAGGAAAGGGTTCATATGATCATTACAAAATATGGTGTATGTACAATGGTATTGTCGTACCGACTCTAATGTAGTGAGACATGGACATGGCAGGAGAAGATGCATGAAAACAGAATTAACGCACGATAAACGATGTATGATAAAATAAGAAACAATGATACTAGACGAAAATGTAAGATAGAAAGAGATTTCGTAAGATGAAAATAAATGCCGTAAGGAGGTTAAGTCACATAGAAAGAATGAGAGATGACCGTCTGATAAGTCTGCTAAAAGAGGAACGATTAGTAGAGGTCGGCCAAGGAAAAGTTGGCACGATCACATTAACGAGTTTTTGAAAGATGAAGACGTTGAAAGTCAGAATAATAAAAGAGCATATATGAGAAGTTGCACGGACGATAATGACTCGAGAAATGCACGACAGAAAGAGAATTATTTATTTTATTTTTAAGTCTGTAATTTCTCTCTGGCTACCCCAAATAGGGAAATAGCGTGATGGTATGGGACAAAATATTTAAAGGGAGAAATACAAAAAGAATTAAGCATGTAAAAAAAAGTGTACGATTTTGTATGAATATTTCGCAGCTGCATTTCATTTAAACACAATGTTATCTACTTGTATGTTTATAAGATTGTGGCAGTCTGCTCTTATTACACGATAAGGTTTGAATGAATTTCGGCAGATGACACCAGATCTATTTGACCCGTCAGCTCTGATATCGAATTTCTCTTGGATACAATTTCAAAATTACAGTATTTAGATGCAAGGTGCATATAACCTACATACATGAAATTTGATAGTTTAAAAAGGTTTGTTTGACGAGAAATTGACTGATACCTATAGTAGATCTTCAAAACGAAGGTGCTATCAATAACTCTTCAGCTGTGCACGAGATATATCTAGTTCATTTGGGGGTGACGCTTGACTGAATACAGCAACAAACGGAAAAATGAATTGGAAATATCCAATCCAATGGAATTCCATAGTTATTGGAACATTTCGAATCAGTTAATTTTGATTTACAATTGTCGAATAATTCCATTCAATCGAAAGACATCTCGAATTGAAGAATGATAAATTATATACTTTAATTTTTAGCTTTGTTACACAATATGATAATATGTGTCTTATGATATGATCGACCTTCGTGGCTCAGTTGGATAGGTATCTGACTGCTGATCCAAAGATCTCGGGTTCGATTCCCGGTGGAGAAACAGTTTTTAATTGTGTTTTCAGTCTGGATTTGTGAGACGATTAATATCGTATGTCTCAAGAATGTGGCAATTTGTTATTGGGTGTGTGTTGAATTAATATTTGACATAGTGCCTCTTGTTGACCGTGAAGATGATTTATTCTCTTTTTTGAGATCAGATGAAGAGTTCGAGGGAGAAGTTTTTTAACATGGTTACGGAGGGTACACTAGCTATTAGGATTTGGGTCCATTATACTCTTCCGAAGAAGCGTACTACTTAACATTGGGAATGGTTTGCAGTTTGCAATCTTCTCAGGAAAATATTAATTCGGGTTTTAAAAAGACCCGGGTTATAAGAAGGTACAGAATCGACAAATAAGCTGTTTTTACCATCGCCATCTATGAAGTAACGAAGAAACCTTTTTTAACACCATCTTTTGAGAAATTGTTTTTTTTTTGTAAACTTCTGGTTGGTTGGACCAAATTGCCTAATGGCAATAAGCCTGTCAGTGTGCATTATATTTGTTTAGATAATATACAAAAAGATAAATAAACAATGAAAGCAACAGTCCTTATAGGTACATGAGGTGACAATGTTTTCGCTCGTAAACCAGCTGATGACAGGTCAAAGCCCTGTAGGTGCCTTGAGTTCTCCTATAATATTCTAACTTTGTCTCTATTGAAATGTTAAAAATTTGTCAAAAAATATCAATTGACTCCTGACAGTAAAAAAAATCCAATGTTTGCGTATATGCAACTTTAAAAATACATGCACTTAACCTATTATCTATAGTTACACCTAAATAAACAAAACCATTTACTACATCTATAGACAGACAATCGCAAGAAATGGGGAGCTCGAAATTTTTATGAATGCATTGGTGATCATGTGAGACAATTCTTGGTATCAGATTGGTTGTTGCCATACTTGGAGATTGAATGTGCATCAATTTGGTTTTCTTAGCGTTAATCAACAAACAATATGTCAGTACTATAGTCGGTCATAATCATGTTGCAATAGTCTACGAGCCTCCATCTCGTCGTGATGTGACACAACAAGAGCAGTGTCGTCCGCATACAAAAAATATTTACAATATCTAAACAAAAATTTCTTACATGAGGCAAAAATTAGGTCCCAATATGGAGCCCTGTGGAACACCAGCTGTCAATACGTATTTAGGTACTATCACTTGCGCGCTTACAAGCCTTACACAGATTTATCTGTTATTTAAATAATCACGAAAAATTGTCAACACTTGTCCTTTTTATATTTGTCATAGTACATGTTAGTTGCCCGAGAAGCTACATATATAAAACGAGTGGGTTGTGACTAACACAAACTCCTCACTAACAAATCACTCCAGTATTAAAATTCTGTATGGATAATTTCTAGCATTTTCATGAAATGAGTTTGTTCATTTATTTTTTTATTTAATTATTTTATAACGAAAAATTTACAATTCTTCAATGCCATTTTATAAAAATGATGTGTCTTTTTACTAATTTGAAAAAAAAAATCAAATTTTAAGTTTCCTGAAAAAAATTAGAAGCACTATTCAGATATCCTTCAAAATCTAATGGGGTCTACAAGTTTGCAAAATTTTAAAAGAATCGAATGAGTCTTGATAAAGTAAAATACATAAACACTCCGTAGGTACATAGCACACAGCACATAGTACACACACACACACACACACACACACACACATACACACACACACACACCCACACACACATTGTGATGAAACTTTCAAAATACAATCTCAGCCTGATACTAGTTGATAATCTGTAATAAAAATTAGCCTTAATAATTGCTAAATCATATCTATATCCCCTTGAGTTAATGAGGAGTAAAAAACTATCTCTGAGGATAACATTTTGCTTTAAAAATTCTCGAGAATAATGCAAAAACTATAACCCGCATGAATTGTATTAGTTGACATTCTATATGTATACCCGACCATCATAAATTAAACTCAGTTGTGGGAACTGTAGAAAATTGATACGCCTAAAGGGTAAGGAGCAATAAAAAGGATCATCCTTATAAATGGACTCTTTTCAAACAGTTTAAGTACCCACTTAAAATGCCTCTTTATATCCTATTATCCTATATCCACTCTGATTACATTAAAAATAGATATTATGGTTAGTGAATGAAAACTGCTAGCCCTAGAACAGGGTTACCTAGTTGGGCAGCAGTAATCTTCATAATAGTCTTTGTGATAAAGGTGTGAAAAATAAATAAAATAAAATAAATAAATTATAGAGTACTCAGAAGGTTGAAACGATACACACAATTCTATTTGGTCAAATAATTAGAGGAAAATATGCTTCTTAGTAAAAGAAGCTACCTTATGTACAAATATAAATATATACTTATGGGTAAGAATCGAAGGAGATAAAACATAATATTATAATGATTGTCTATTCCTCTTTATAGAACGATCGTTTAGCTTTATTAGGGACATTTCAATTGCTTGATAACCTTAAATATAAAATAAAAAACATCCTTATATATTTACTATTACAAAGTAAGAATATATTGGATAATATACATAAAAAAAACAAAAAAAATCTATCACGCCATGTCCCCAATAGTACCTATCGGTATTGCTCGCGCTGGCTTACAAATATATACCTACACGCTGGAAGTTGATAGAAATCGCCATACTGCAATAAACTTGCCACTTGCGTAGGGTGCAAGAAAGTGCAAGGATTTTATAAATATACAATCCCTTTACCTACATGAGGAGAGTTTATTGCCGAATGGCAATTTCTTCCATCGAACCAGTGTTTCCATTCCAGAGAAGCATGATTGGTTAGATATCTGACTGCTGAGCCAAAGGTCCCGGGTTCGATTCCCGGTGGAGACACAGTTTTTAATTGTGTTTTTAGTCTGGATCTGTGAGACGATTAATATCGTAAGTCTCCAGAATGTGGCAACTTGTTATTGGGTGCGTATTAAATAATATTTGACATAGTACCTGTTGGTTGCCCGAGAAACAATATTAAATAAATAAATAAATAAATATTTCATCGCCTGGGAATTGACCCAGAATGCTGGCACATGAGCCAAACGATTTACAACTATGCACGGCATTATACAATTTCATAATCATGTTACATGTAGGTACGTGATTCACTTAGGTATACAAAAGATATAAGTTCTACAAAATTTTTTTCAGGAATTGACAATATTTGAAATACTTTCATCAGTTCTTCCGTGCACGACCTCTGACTCTACATAGTATTGTCAAAAAATCTAATTTCCACAGTGCATCACACAAGGAAAAATATAATTATTCATTTCCATTCCTAATTATACATTTATGAACATATCCATGTTTGTCTCACATACTTTACTTGACGTGTTTAATTGGTCTTTTCAATTACACGCTACCTCCATACATCACATTACATTCAAAGAGTGACAATAAAACTATCATTTATATTTTATGATTCTTTCTCGGGTGTCCATTAAACTCTTGACTCTTAAATAGAGTAAAAATTAACCAGTTTGAAAGAGACAGTTTTATTGCCATACAGCAATCTATTCTGACTAACCCAAGAAACGTGAAGTCAAAACGCGATGCTAGTCGGCCTTTGTATACTTTTATACTTTGGTGTACATAAATTGAGTAAATAAATATGTGTATATTTTATATAAAACGAGTGTGTTGTGGCCAACGTTATACTCCTCACTTACAAGTCGCTCCGCAAAGTATTCAAATTTAGTATGTCATCATCATCGTCATCACCTGTGGCTCCACAACCCAGGTCGGGTCTTAGCCTCCTGCAGAGCCTGCCTCCATAACTGTCGATCCTGCGACGCATTGCGTCAGTTATGGACGCCGATGCTGTTCTCATCCTTCACCACTCCGTCCAGCCATCGAAGCTTCGGCCTTCCAACTTTTCTTCGTCCCCCCGGTGCACCATTCATGATCCGTCTTGGGACGTCCTCCTCGCTCATTAATTGGACGTGTCCAGCCCATCTGAGTCTTCCTATTCTTATTTCTGTCCAAATTTAGTATGTTATCTATTATACACAAATTTAGTATGTATAATAGGCAATCTAGCAGTAATGATTAAATATTTATTATACTATGTTATATCAAACGGTACCTTTTTACTATTCTAACGCACGTACACTACAACAATATTCTTCGCCAATAGCAAGGTTTCATTATTTGGGTAATGCATACTCTAGTCTAGGCGATATTTATTACTTGTCATTGTCAAAATATAAAAACTTATCGCATCAATATTTCTTGAAGCAAAATGTCGATTTTTTTTCGTTATAATGTGTTATTATTGTTTGATTTACTTTTTTTATTTTTTATTTTGAATTTATGGTATATTGTATGGGACTCTCTTTTAACTTTTTCTCTTTTTTTATCTCTCTTGTAATCCATCTTTACGTAACTTTGTTGTTAAATGGTTATTTATATTCTTTTTTTTTAATTATCCAACTGTCGATTTGTTCAGGAGAACTTTGTTCTCTTAACATATCGACAATGTTCCAACTGTCGATTTGTTCAGGAGAACTTTGTTCTCTTAACATATCGACAATGTATCAAGCCAGAATACGCGAGAATTGTATGGAGAGGTCTACTTTTTTCACGGCTTTTCCAACTTTGAAGTCAAAAAACACCAACTTAGAGGCTTCGCAGCATATATGTTCCATACACGGATTTACTCAGAATTCGGAATAGAACATTTCGTGTGTCTGTGTGTGTGTGTGTGTGTCTGTGTGTGTGTCTGTGTGTCCGTCCCCCCCTTATAACTTTTGATCCGCTCAATTTACAGAGCCTAAAATTTCAGAATATATAAACAGTTACACGCCTACAAAACTTTTATACTCGGAATTTTGAATTTTTGTTTCAGTCAGGGGTTATCAACTTTTTAATTTCTATTTTATTTTTCCATATATCTCAGAAACCATAAAAGCTAGAACGCTGAAAATTGGTACAAACATAGAAAAATAAAAAATCTCAAACTTATTTTTTCAAAAAAATTCCAGGGTTTCTCAAACATTTTTTATTTAGAAAAATATTTGTTTTATGATAAATTTATGAGTTTAACTGCCTATATTTCCAAAACTTATACACTTATCGAAAAAAGCCGAAACACCCCAACTAGACAATTTAATTTTCTATAAAAAATATGAAAGATGTATTAGCACATCTCAAACTTTTTTTAACAATTTTTATAAAAATTGAATTTAGTGACGACATTTCCTTATACAATTTGTATGGCAATCGCCTACACACAATATCTAAGAAAACTTAATTATTTGATACTAATCTCCAAACATACATACATACCATCATGCTGTTTTCATATTCTGCGTAGGATCAAAGGACTGACCTCCATACTATCCTATCTTGACATACATACATAGGTACAAGTGTTGTATAGAAAATCAAATATCTTAAAATATTAAATAATTTGTGTTTATGGGATTATAGTTTGGTACTTATTCTTCAACTATACATACTATCGCTATCGACAGTTGGATCTCATGTGTTACATGCAACTAGTTTATATAATTTTGTTTCTGCATCTATATATTTTGTGTATTGTATATTGTATGGATGTATATTTATTTATTTATTTATATAATTTATGTACATGTGTACAAAGGCAGGTTTATTGCCATAAGGCAATTTCTAATTGTATACATATTTTTAGGCATCTCTTTTTTATATTATGTTTCATGGCTTATTTTCCAACTGTTTTTTTATGTTTCATTCTTTTTTTTAATGTTCGTACATATTATATACATCTCTTTTTGTTTTCAGTTTATAATATTATTGTATGTATTAAACGTGTTTGTACTATTTTATTTTGTATGCAATTGTAAAAAGCTATTTAGCCGTTGATGGAAGTTATAAATAAATAAATATTATGTATTGTGTATTTGTAAACACCAAAAAAATGTAAAATGTATCTATATACGCGCAGATGTATATGGGTACACTAAAATAACTACGAAATACTCGAATTGGCACTTAACTTAGAAAATTATTTACTGTGTATTAACGATTGTTAACAGCTGTTGTATTTCTAAATACTAGTTGCATGTAACACATGAGATCCAACTGTCGATAGCGATAGTATGTATAGTTAAAGAATAAGAATCAAACTATAAATCCATAAATCCAAATTATTGAAAATTTTAACACATGTTGGTATGTATGTCAAGATAGGATAGTATGGAGGTCAGTCCTTTAATCCTACCCAGAATATGAAAACAGCATGATGGTATGTATGTATGTTTGGAGATTAGTATCAAACTATTAAGTCTTCTTAGATGATTGTGTGTAGCTAGCTATTGGCATACAAATTGTATGAAGCAATGTCGTCACTAAATTCAATTTTTATAAAAATTGTTAAAAAAAATTTGAGATGTACTGCTACAATGGTTATATTTTTTATATAAAATTAAATTATCTAGTTGGGGTGTTTCGGCTTTTTTCGATATTTAAAAAAAAAATGGAAATATAGGCAGTTAAACTCATAAATTTATCATAAAAAAAATACTTTTCTTAATAAAAAATGTTTGAGAAACCCTGGAATTTTTTTGAAAAAACTAATTTGAGATTTTGTATTTGTCTATGTTTATACCAATTTTCAGCGTTCTAGCTTTTATGGTTTCTGAGATATAGGGAAAAATAAAATAAAAATTCAAAAGTTGATAACCCCTGACTGAAACAAAAATTCAAAATTCCGAGTATAAAAGTTTTGTAGGCCTGTAACTGTTTATATATTCTGAAATTTTAGGCTCTGTAAATTGAGCGGATCAAAAGTTATAAGGGGGGGACGGACACACACACACACAGACATACACACACACACAGACACACACACACACACACACAGACACACGAAATGTTCTACTCCGAATTCTGAGTAAATCCGTGTATGGAACATATATGCTGCGAAGCCTCTAAGTTGGTGTTTTTTGACTTCAAAGTTGGAAAAGCCGTGAAAAAAGTAGACCTCTCCATACAATTCTCGCGTATTCTGGCTTGATACATTGTCGATATGTTAAGAGAACAAAGTTCTCCTGAACAAATCGACAGTTGGAAAATAAAATTAATTTTTTTTTTTTTATTTATTTTATTAACTAGTTGCATGTAACACATGAGATCCAACTGTCGACAGCGATAGTATGTATAGTTGAAGAATAAGTACCAAACCCATAAATACAAATTATTTATTATTTTATGATATTTAGTTTTCTATACAACACATGTACCTAGGTAGTCAAGATAGGATAGTATGGAGGTCAGTCTTTTTTTCCTACCCGGAATATGAAAACAGCATGATGGTATATGTATATTGTATGTTTAGAGATGAAGTATCAAACTATTAAGTCTTTTTTGATATTGTGTATAGGTGACTACCATACAAATTGTATGAAGCGATGTCGTCACTAAATTCAATTTTTATAAAAATTGTTAAAAAAAATTTGAGATGTACTGCTACAATGTTAATATTTTTTATATAAAATTAAATTATCTAGTTGGGGTGTTTCGGCTTTTTTCGATATTTTAAAAATAAATGGAAATATAGGCAGTTAAACTCATAAATTTATCATAAAAAAAATACTTTTCTTAATAAAAAATGTTTGAGAAACCCTGGAATTTTTTTTAAAAAACTAATTTGAGATTTTGTATTTGTCTATGTTTATACCAATTTTCAGCGTTCTAGCTTTTATGGTTTCTGAGATATAGGGACAAATAAAATAAAAATTCAAAAGTTGATAACCCCTGACTGAAACAAAAATTCAAAATTCCGAGTATAAAAGTTTTGTAGGCCTGTAACTGTTTATATATTCTGAAATTTTAGGCTCTGTAAATTGAGCGGATCAAAAGTTATAAGGGGGGGACGGACACACACACACACACACAGACATACACACACACACAGACACACACACACACACACACAGACACACGAAATGTTCTACTCCGAATTCTGAGTAAATCCGTGTACGGAACATATATGCTGCGAAGCCTCTAAGTTGGTGTTTTTTGACTTCAAAGTTGGAAAAGCCGTGAAAAAAGTAGACCTCTCCATACAATTCTCGCGTATTCTGGCTTGATACATTGTCGATATGTTAAGAGAACAAAGTTCTCCTGAACAAATCGACAGTTGGAAAACAAAATTAATTTTTTTTTTTTTATTTATTTTATTAACTAGTTGCATGTAACACATGAGATCCAACTGTCGACAGCGATAGTATGTATAGTTGAAGAATAAGTACCAAACCCATAAATACAAATTATTTATTATTTTATGATATTTAGTTTTCTATACAACACATGTACCTAGGTAGTCAAGATAGGATAGTATGGAGGTCAGTCTTTTTTTCCTACCCGGAATATGAAAACAGCATGATGGTATATGTATATTGTATGTTTAGAGATGAAGTATCAAACTATTAAGTCTTCTTTGATATTGTGTATAGGCGACTGGCATACAAAATGTATGAAGCGATGTCGTCACTAAATTCAATTTTTAAAAAAATTGTTAAAAAAAAATTGAGATCTTCTACTACAATGTTAATATTTTTTATAGAAAATTAAATTATCTAGTTGGGGTGTTTCGGCTTTTTTCGATAATTGTAAAAGTTTTGGAAATATAGGCAGTTAAACTCATAAATTTATCATAAAAAAAATATTTTTCTTAATAAAAAATGTTTGAGAAACCCTGGAATTTTTTTGAAAAAACCAATTTGAGATTTTGTATTTGTCTATGTTTATACCAATTTTCAGCGTTCTAGCTTTTATGGTTTCTGAGATATAGGGACAAATAAAATAAAAATTCAAAAGTTGATAACCCCTGACTGAAACAAAAATTCAAAATTCCGAGTATAAAAGTTTTGTAGGCCTGTAACTGTTTATATATTCTGAAATTTTAGGCTCTGTAAATTGAGCGGATCAAAAGTTATAAGGGGGGGACGGACACACACACAGACACACAGACACACAGACACACACACACACAGACACACACACAGACACACACACACACAGACACACACACAGACACACACACACACAGACACACGAAATGTTCCTCTCCGAATTCTGAGTAAATCCGTGTATGGAACATATATGCTGCGAAGCCTCTAAGTTGGTGTTTTTTGACTTCAAAGTTGGAAAAGCCGTGAAAAAAGTAGACCTCTCCATACAATTCTCGCGTATTCTGGCTTGATACATTGTCGATATGTTAAGAGAACAAAGTTCTCCTGAACAAATCGACAGTTGGATAAAGAATATAATTACAACTAGTTGCATGTAACACATGAGATCCAACTGTCGATAGCGATAGTATGTATAGTTGAAGAATATGTACCAAACTATAAACCCATAGATACAAATTATTGAATATTTTCAGATATTTTGTTTTCTATACAACATATGTAGGTATGTATGTCAAGATAGGATAGTATGGAGGAAGATCCTTTTTCCTACCCAGAATATGCAAATAGCATGATGGTATGTATGTATGTTTGGAGATGAAGTATCAAACTATTAAGTCTTCTTACATATTGTGTATAGGCGACTGGCATACAAAATGTATGAAGCGATGTCGTCACTAAATTCAATTTTTAAAAAAATTGTTAAAAAAAAATTGAGATCTTCTACTACAATGTTAATATTTTTTATAGAAAATTAAATTATCTAGTTGGGGTGTTTCGGCTTTTTTCGATAATTGTAAAAGTTTTGGAAATATAGGCAGTTAAACTCATAAATTTATCATAAAAAAAATATTTTTCTTAATAAAAAATGTTTGAGAAACCCTGGAATTTTTTTGAAAAAACCAATTTGAGATTTTGTATTTGTCTATGTTTATACCAATTTTCAGCGTTCTAGCTTTTATGGTTTCTGAGATATAGGGACAAATAAAATAAAAATTCAAAAGTTGATAACCCCTGACTGAAACAAAAATTCAAAATTCCGAGTATAAAAGTTTTGTAGGCCTGTAACTGTTTATATATTCTGAAATTTTAGGCTCTGTAAATTGAGCGGATCAAAAGTTATAAGGGGGGGACGGACACACACACAGACACACAGACACACAGACACACACACACACAGACACACGAAATGTTCTACTCCGAATTCTGAGTAAATCCGTGTATGGAACATATATGCTGCGAAGCCTCTAAGTTGGTGTTTTTTGACTTCAAAGTTGGAAAAGCCGTGAAAAAAGTAGACCTCTCCATACAATTCTCGCGTATTCTGGCTTGATACATTGTCGATATGTTAAGAGAACAAAGTTCTCCTGAACAAATCGACAGTTGGATAAAGAATATAATTACAACTAGTTGCATGTAACACATGAGATCCAACTGTCGATAGCGATAGTATGTATAGTTGAAGAATATGTACCAAACTATAAACCCATAGATACAAATTATTGAATATTTTCAGATATTTTGTTTTCTATACAACATATGTAGGTATGTATGTCAAGATAGGATAGTATGGAGGAAGATCCTTTTTCCTACCCAGAATATGCAAATAGCATGATGGTATGTATGTATGTTTGGAGATGAAGTATCAAACTATTAAGTCTTCTTACATATTGTGTATAGGCGACTGGCATACAAAATGTATGAAGCGATGTCGTCACTAAATTCAATTTTTAAAAAAATTGTTAAAAAAAAATTGAGATCTTCTACTACAATGTTAATATTTTTTATAGAAAATTAAATTATCTAGTTGGGGTGTTTCGGCTTTTTTCGATATTTAAAAAAAAAATGGAAATATAGGCAGTTAAACTCATAAATTTATCATAAAAAAAATACTTTTCTTAATAAAAAATGTTTGAGAAACCCTGGAATTTTTTTGAAAAAACTAATTTGAGATTTTGTATTTGTCTATGTTTATACCAATTTTCAGCGTTCTAGCTTTTATGGTTTCTGAGATATAGGGACAAATAAAATAAAAATTCAAAAGTTGATAACCCCTGACTGAAACAAAAATTCAAAATTCCGAGTATAAAAGTTTTGTAGGCCTGTAACTGTTTATATATTCTGAAATTTTAGGCTCTGTAAATTGAGCGGATCAAAAGTTATAAGGGGGGGACGGACACACACACAGACACACAGACACACACACACAGACACACGAAATGTTCTACTCCGAATTCTGAGTAAATCCGTGTATGGAACATATATGCTGCGAAGCCTCTAAGTTGGTGTTTTTTGACTTCAAAGTTGGAAAAGCCGTGAAAAAAGTAGACCTCTCCATACAATTCTCGCGTATTCTGGCTTGATACATTGTCGATATGTTAAGAGAACAAAGTTCTCCTGAACAAATCGACAGTTGGACTACATTTTTCCTACAAAGTCCGGAACAACCCGCGCTCACCCCTTAGATCAACCATCGAGGATTTTTGTGTAATATATATCCTTTGGCTTTCTTTTTGAATTCCTCGATGGATCCACACTGCTTCAAGCTGGCAGGCATGGGGTTCCAGACCTTGGGCAGCAGCACATCTTCGGTCCTACGTCCATAGTCATTGTTGAATTTGTTTGTACGTAAAAGTTTGTTGGTCACTGATCTAGTTTGTCTGTCATTATCAATATTAAAATCATTATCAGTATTGTCATAAGGAGTATTGTCATAAAGGGAGTTTGTTAAATTATTTTTGATTTATGTAAATATTTCATTATGAAAAATTGATAATTCAACAATACCTTCTTGATGTGTCATTTTACCAATTTGAAAATGAAAATAACATAGAATTATAACGTACAGAAGCCAAGTTTAGTACAAATTTCGAATTCAAATGTATGCCAAGTTTTTTTTTACATGTGTGTGTGAGGCGGCAGATCGGTTGGTCTACGTTTTATGTAGGTGTGCGTGTCGGTAGGTGTACGTATACTAGAAATTCTTCTGTTACCTCGTAGTTTTAGTTGGCATACATTCATTGCGCTGACTAGGTATCTGTATCATATATAATCTAAGGAAAATAACAAATTTCGAGTTTCCTGAGTTTCACTTATTTGACAGTTAAAAAATGAGAAACACTATCCAGATAACCCACAAAATTTAATGGGTTTCAAGTATTAGATATTCAAATTTGCAAAATTTGAAAATAATTGAATGAGTACTTTGATCTCATTTTTTTTAATCGATAAAGTAGAATAAACACGCCATACATAGCACATAGCGCATAGCACACAGCACATAGTAGGTATACAGCACACAGACACACATATGTATGTATGTACATTGTGATGACACTTTCATAATACAATCTCAGCATGATCTTCTTCTTCTTCAGCCCTCTGTCTTCCACTGCTGGATATAGGCATCTTCCATATTCTTCCACTTCCTTCTATCGTTATCCACTTACTTCTTCTCAGCATGATACTAGTTGATAATCTGCAAAAAATGCGTTGTAAATTACGAATCCATAACTCCTCACTATATCCCCTTGTAGTAGTGAGGAGTAAAAAGAATTAATGGCCGTATGGGAGAGGATGGGCATTTAGATGTGGTGACCAACACGATTAGAAATAGATACGTATGTAAAACTTTGTTTTTTTGAATCGTTGAGAAATAGTAACGGTCATGATTTAAAAAAATAATCTCATTTTCATTAACAACTTAATGTTTTGTAGTTTTTAGACTGGTCATAAAACACATTTGATTAAGATTTATGTAGAAAGTAATGATTCAATCAATTCGTTTATCTGTCGAAATATAATTATAAATCAGTCTTAATCAAATTGTAATCTGCATCAACGTGTTATCATCCATTTTACATTGAATTCACTCTTGATTCGATAGCCATATTGGCACTTTTATTTCGTATAGATGTCAGTGAAACCATCACATGTTGGGACAATGGTTTGTTTGACTCTAACCTTAATTAAAAAAACTCGATTGATTCAATTCTGCAAGTTCCGCGTTAAAAATAAGAAGCCATTCATCACAACGAATTAACTAGACCAGTTGACATAGTTTTTGAAGCTTTTGAACAAAATATAGGTCATCCAGCTTTACAAATGTCGCGTCGAAATATAATAAGTCAGGGGGGCAAGTCTGGTCCAACCGGCGAAATCAAAACCCTCACGATTACCCATATCATGGATACGGATGGTCGGAACAGGCCCAGCCTAGTGAGGTAATTTATACCCAATATTTTTTTTTTATATAATATTATATTTTTAATTATTAATTTGAGTACGAAATGAAGATGAAGAAATATGTACTTAACAGGATGAAAGCTAACACATTAAGATGGTTTGGCCACTTGGGAAGAATGAGTGAAGAACGCCTGACGAAGAAAATATACATTGCTGACAGGAACAGAATTAGAGGTCAGGGACGCCCAAGAAAAGGATGGCACGGTCATGTTTTCTTGGGATGGATGTTACGATATCCTGAAAGATGGAAATGTAAGAAGCGTGAACAACAGATGAACATGTATAAGACGATGTATGAATGGCGAAGAATGTGTGTCAAAATAGAAAAATTTGACGTTCGACTCTCTCTGCCTACCCCGTGAGGGACATGGCGTGATGATATGTATTTTTTCTAAAATTTATGGTTTGTATATTGTGGTGTTTTGTTTTTCAATAATAAACAATAGGTATATTATATTGTTATCTGAAATAATATTAAATTCGAATTATCATAAAAATAAGACTTTAGATGTAAAAAGTTTTTTTTTAATTTTTGATAATATGAAAAATTGAAATAATTGTTAATATATTACTATAGATAAGGCTTTGTATTGTAATATATCTATTTAATATTAGATTGGTAATGGCAGAGTGGATAGCGCGCTGGGTTTGTAATCTAGTTGTCGCGAGTTCGAAACCAGCTACGACCGATTTCGTTCAAAAACATAACAATTCTTTTTTTTACCAGTAAATAAGTAAATCTAAAGCTTCGTTATAAAACCAAAACCTATAGGGACGTTTATTTAGTCTCATTTGTTATAAATTACTGTGAAAACTTAAAAATAAATTAAAACGTTTTCATATGTGATGAAATACGTTGTACCTTTGCCGTAGAACAGCATTCAGAAAGAAACATAATCATAATTGACGCAGATAGATCATCCGACAAAGAAGTCTTTATCGGTCGAGTTTCTATTGTTTCGAAATAATATCATAGCGCTATCGGAGAAATTGGTTCTATTCCATCAATCAATGCTCATATTGTTTTGATGCCCGAAACTTTTAAATAGTTATCCAACAACAATATTATAATGTTCTATTATGTTCCCCTGATCAATATCATCGGATCAACTTTTACTAAATATCTACCAATTAATTATTGTAATGATCGACTGGGGAATAATGAAAAGCGAAAATCGTTAACAATACATATATTTGGTATCAATAACGTTCATACAACTACCTACATTGCATACTTGAACGTAATCGTTCTTAAAGAAACGATTGTCTACAACTTTATTTAGCTTGGAATTCGACAGTTATTGTTAGAACTTCATAATGTCTTCTTGTTTAGTGTTTAACGAGTGGGTTTTGGCCAACACTAAAATCCCCATTGCACCATTAGTTTGTGTATACTTGTTTTCCTTCTTCAAAGGTTGATAATCCCTGAATAATGTATTTATGAAGCCCATTTCTTTTGTATTTTTACAAATATATTTTTCTTCTTCTTGGGTTACTACATACATACACACCATCTCATACGTGTTCGTCTATTGCTCATACTTCTAACATTTCCGTCTTTCAAAATTTCGTTCACATGGTCGTGCCACCCCTTTCTTGGGCGTCCCCGACCTCTCATTCTATTCCTTTCCGCTCTGTATATTTTCTTCGTCAGGCGCTCCTCATTCATTCTCCCCGTGTGACCTTCTTGGGTTACTTCTTTTTAATATATATTTAATAATATTCATCATGAACATCCACTCTCTAAACGAAACAAAATATTTTTTTTATTTATATATCCGCAAAAATTGATTAAAATTTACAATAAGAAATTTCGTTTTAAATATCAAACTGCTACTTAATACTTATAAATTTAAAAGACTTATTTTAAAATGCATAACGTTTTGGACTAAATGGGTCAGTGATTTATCTCTTTCGACAATGTGATTGACCAAATCCTGATATGCATTGACAAAAAATATGTAATTCATAATAGTACTCCTTCTATGATTAGACGTGAATTCCACATGTAATTGACCGGTAGCGTCCAATTCGTAATTTCATATATATCTTTTCCCTGAAAAATTACTAAATTTTTCAAATCATATAACACGCGATTTGGAATAACATAATATAATATGATGTGGTCCTCGTGCAAGACCAGTTTCATGCTTTCACTCTAGGGGGAAATTGATAATTACTTTTTGACGACAATCTATTCTCGTGGCTAATTTTGCTCTGGAATCAACTATGTCAATAGTAAAAGATAATCTGTTCGTTGCGTGCTCCAATCTATTTGGTGTACCTAATGTCCCATATGACTGGCCCGTATATGTATATGAAATTTCGCTCAGCTGTAATTGAATAAGGAGAGTTGCACTGAAAGCAATTCCAACTAATCTAGTTGACTCGGCTGAATGAAGATGGATAGAAGTCAACAATTAATGTTGAAGCATTGTTGTTTGGTCTAGAGAGACTAATTATTATCGTGGACTTAATAATTCCATTATCTCGTCCAGCTAAGAAGAATCATTTATCTAATATTACATGCATACCATCACGATCTCCCTTTTAAATAAATGACACTGGTTGAAGTGTCCAGAACAAATCATTTATATTTTTGTATATTGCCAATGCTTTAAATAACCTAGCACCATAAAGCGACAAAGATCTGTGTCAAAGATATCTATTTTCTGATTGTCTGGATCAGAATATCAACCTTCTTGTGAAAATAGGTGGTTACTGTCAACAAAGTGGCTTAACGATTATCAACGATTCGGAGTGGTCTTATAAAATTAAGTAATTTACCTCCTCTTGTCCGTTCCTTCTCTAACTAAAAACTCATTTTTGTGCAATCTTCGACAAACATCTTTCAATTTATCAGATGAAAGACACGTAAAATACAATTTTTTTAAGATAATTGCATATCTAACGAGAGTAGATTGTCTAAGTGAACGCCTAAGCATTTATCATATTTTTTGTTACTGTAAGTGCCGTTCCAGCTTTTACTTTAGTAAAAATGTGGCTTCAATAAACAAAATGAATAAGGAAAGTAAGGAGATAATCAAAGACTCAGAAGAAATATCATTCAAGAATTATTATACATATAGCTCAAACGATATTGTTATTGGTTTTGCTGGTCATCCATATCCCAGAAACAGGAACTGTGAGAAGCAGGGCGGTCCTAATCCAAGGAGTAGAAGAAGAAGTAAAAATATAATTATTTACTTCTCATGGATACCAAATGTTTGTGATCGCTGTTTGTTCCAATACAGGGCTGGTACGGTGCGATAATACAAACGTGTATAAAGGAGTGGGTGCGGTAATTTAATCAGTCAGAGCTAAACAGTGGTGAGCAAAGAGCCTTTGTTACAGAATTCCGTTCACAACAATGTTAGAAGGTCAATGCTCAGGGATGCTATAGAATCTCTACTCTTCACCACATTATAGGTATGGGATTACAATCCAGTAGCGTTATCAATCTAGCTGGATCCAGCAATTAACGGATTTTTTTAAAGAATTCCAAAATATAATTTTATTTTAATTAATTATAAATAGTATGAATAAGTCTGCTGAATAAGTTACTGAGATGGGGGGGGGGGGCATTGACTATGATTGACAGAATGTTGAATGTCCATATCCGAGGAAGCTTTGACGTGGGCCCGATCACCGATAATTTGCTTGAAAGTAAATTGAGATGGTATGGACACGTCATAAGGCGTCCAGAGGACAATATGATACGCAGAGCGATGGACACCCAAGTACAGGCCAGAAGATCAGGCAGACCGCCGACAACGTGGCACTCCACCATCAGAAGAAGGTTGCGGGAGGCAGACTAATGCGAAGGAGACGCACAGGAGAGATAGACTTGGCGAATGAGGACAAGAATAGTGGAAACCAAATAATGCAGTGAAATTAACCTTTTTACAATCCGGGTCTTTTTGAAATACGAAATTGAGCAGATTACCAACTCGCATTTTCGTAAGAGTATAATGAACACCAATCCTGTTAGCTGGTGTCCGCTACATAGCCATGTTAAATAAAAATTGCCAAGGTGAAGAAGAAGAAGTATGAATAAGTCATATCTCTCAATAATTGTCATTAGTTATAACGATTATTATAACGATTTATTTTCGATACAATTAGAAAAACTTAAAAAAAAATCTAAATGAACATTATAGCATCTTCGCATTAAGTATGTGTTTGAACGTCATAATACGAAGAAGTCAGTTCGATGTTATGCATATGAAACTTTGAGAAATCGAGAATTTCTTTCAGCAGTGAAAACTGAATGGATGCAAAAGTTTCCAGCCCACCGTTCACAAAGATCGTCAGATTGTGAAATTAATTACCTACGTTTTTGATCCAGCAGGCCGAAAAATGCGCTTGATCCAGCTGTATTGCTGGATGCGAGATCTACTTATTGCAAACCCTAGTCTAGATACACAACAATGGGTTACATATTTCATTTTGCTTGTTTACTTTATAATATACAAATCATGATTAATAATTAATTCCTTTGGATAGTGGTTTGGCCACAAAATGAATGATGGCCCTAGATAAAGTAATATAACAAAAGACAACGACAATAGACGTGGATAGATGTCTATTTCTTATTTTTTTAATTTAATTTGTGTAAAATCTAGTGCTCAAAGGCGAGCTTAGTTCCAAAAAGCAATATATTTTCCACTAAAATCAAGCAATGCGAAGCCTCAAGATAATACTATACAATAAAATATTATGTTCATTTTCAAAACAATACTTAGACATAGTTTAATTACACGGTGATGAGGAATCGAGACAGGAAAATCAAAGAACACAGACGAAATTAATATGGTTGAGAAACTAGATAAATATATATACATTCGAAGTTTTTTCTTCAATAATTGGACAAATAGAGACGCGTCATTGTCATTTAAAAAATTGAAAAATCCACGAATGTTTGAGAGATGTATGGCGCTTGTTTATCTCTGCCTAACCCAATAGAAACAAATTACAATAGTCATCCATTATTTATATTATTTATCGTTAGCCTTTAAATCAACGATTAAGCTTGGACAGCATCTGAAGATAGCAACGTTACCTGACGACTTCTGCTTTTAAAGTTCACTGTACCAACTTGCAAATGTACATCCATTTCATCACCGTTGGAATCAATCAATCGTCAATGTTTACGTTTGTCTGACATAGAGAACAATTATAGACATATATAAGTATTACCTCCATATGAGCGGAGGTAAAATTCTTGTGAACTTTCGCGAATTACTTATATTTTTTATTAATAACTGAAATACCCTTCTCATAGCAATATGCAACACAGTTGAGATTTAAGGTTAAGTACAAGACGGAGAGCAATTAAAGCGTGTGTGCTGTCAGTACTATTGGATAGAGTGGAAGGTTAAACTTTCAAAATCACAACAATAAATAAAATTGAGGCACTTGAGATGTGGTTGTAAACGGAATGGGACACTTGGCTGCGGCCACTTGGGTGCGGGACACTTGACTGCGAGACACTTGGCCGCGGCGGACACTTGGCTGCGAGACACTTGGGTGAGACGGACACTTGGGTGCGAGCCCACTTGGTTGCGAGTCCATTTGATCGCGACGGACACTTGGGTGCGAGCCCACTTGATCGCGAATATTAAAATTATTATTAAAAAAAAATTCTGCTTAGGAATGAAGTTTAGTCTTTCGTAGTGATTTTTGTAATGCTGTTTATATATATGTACGGTCTAAAAGTATAAAGTAAAAACAAGTTTATTAAGTGAAATTATTTTTCATACTAAACAAATTTCGAAAAAAAATTAATTCACTTTTCATGTAGGTATGGGTATAAAAATTCTCATATTTATGGTATGAAAAATAATTTCACTTAATAACCTTGTTTTTCTTTTCTCATATTTTCTTGCTTGAGTCCGTCGCACCCAAGTGTCCTGCAGCCAAGTGTCCGCCGCAGCCAAGTGTCTCGCAGCCAAGTGTCCCGCAGCCAAGTGTCCTAGACCGAGTTGTAAAGAAGATTGATACGCATCTCATGGGTTAATAGAGTCTCCTACGAAAGAGAGAATGGTGGTGGAGAAACAGAGAGTTGCTGACCACTGTCAAAAGACGCAAAGTCGCATACTTTAGCCACATATTCTGTGGTGATAAATATGCTATTCTACAACTCACAGTGAAGATGGGTAAAATGACAGTAAAAAAGATATATGACCAAACAGAGTGACGTCAGATGGACACGCGAAATGCACAGACAAAATAAACCTTTGAAGATGGTCTAAGGGGATGCTTAAGGGACAAAGTGGAAATGAGTGGAAGCGGATGAAAGAAGCCTAGGTAAATAAGGATGCAGACCAAGCAAGAAGAAGAAGTTAGCAGGGAAATCAAATCGCACCGCAACACAATTAATTATGAAACGACACACAGCTGCATCTTCTCATTACTCCAAAGACAAACACGACACTCGGACAAAGACATTACAGCTATTTAGCTCCAAAAAAATAATACTATAAGAAAATAAATAAAAGACATACAATTGATGAAACATTTGATATTCAAGAAAAGATGGAGTAGAACAATGGCATATTATACTGCGGAGACATGATCAAGTTACTATAAAAAAAATATCACCGTCAATATTATTTTCTCAGTGTAGAAGTGACATTGAAGCAGTTAATTTAAAAGTGGTCGAAGAAGAAATAATGCTAAGTTTTTTTTTATTTTCAATGTATTACTTTAAATACCGCGGTTAAACAAATCGCGTAATTCGAAGTAATACTAATGCATCAAAGTTCTCGTGTCATCAATGCATATCCACCTCTTGATTACCATAATTATTACTCGGATGCATTCTGACAATGCATTGCTTCTTTGTCCCTTTCGTGCGCATAACACGGCATCTTGTGCCGCCGCCCGATCGATACAACCGATCTATTCCAGTAGAGACTAATTTTGTTTTGACTCCGTTGACAGAACAATGGACCGTATTATAAATACTTAATATGCCAAGAATTACTTGGTCTCTTCCGTTGCTCCTAAATACTGGGGATATTATACGGTCTGTAGCTTTGTTTAATCGCAGACTTAACTTAAGACTTAAGTCAAATAAAATGATAATTTGATCAGTGGGTATAGATTTTAACCACACTGCATAGGAGTGAAATTTAATGATTATAAGCCAAGAATTAGGTACTTTTTGTCTTTCGTTGCTCCTAAATACTGGAAATATTATACAGTCTTCAGCTTTGTTTAATCGCAGACTCAATTTAAGACTTAAGTCAGAAAAAATGATAATTTGATCAGTGGGGACTGGGGATAGATTTTTACTACATACACTGATAGAGTGAAATGTTATGATTTTAAAATAAGAATTACTTGGTTTATTCCGTTGCTCCTAAATACTGGGGATATTTTACGGTCTGCAGCTTTGTTTTATCGCAGACTCAACTTAAGACTTAAGTCAGAAAAAGTGATAATTTGATCAGTGGGTATAGATTTTTACTACATTGCTATATAAGAGTGAAATGTTATGATTTTAAACCAATAATTACTTGGTTTCTTCTGTTGCTCCTAAATACTGGGAATATTATACGGTCTGCAGCTTTGTTTTATCGCAGACTCAACTTAAGACTTATGTAAGTCAGAAAAAGTGATAATTTGATCAGTTACGAATTCGCAATTTTTAAGGTTTTTTTTATTACAGATTATTAACCAGTATCATGCCGTGTGCTGTGTACTATGTGCTATGTACAGCGTGTTTATTCTACTGTATTCTAAATTTTGCAAATTTGTTTATCTAATACTCGCTTAGGCCCCATTAGATTTTGGAGGAAATCTAATCAGCGCTTCTCAATTTTTTTAACTTCAAATATTTTAAAGTGACCCTAAGCTCAAGAAACTTAAATTTTGATATTTTTATTTTCAAATAGATTAAAAGGCACACCACTTTCATTAGATTCATAGAATAATGATCATTCTATGAATCTAATGAAATCATATTAAAATATTTTAATAATAATTGAACAAACTCATTTCTGCTGAAAATATTCTATACAAAATTTGAATTCTTTGTAAATAGTACCTTGTATTTGCTCATATTATTGTTAAGAAACACAGACGTGTTTCATATTTACATAGCAATTTTCAATGAAATTCCTTTTCAATATTTTCGCTTTAGATATCTTGAATTGCTTTTTTTTTCATCATTGCTTACTTTACATCAACATTTTACATCAGATTCAGTATATGTATTTTTATACTTTCGATTTATATTTATTTTTATGTATTTGTTATTTAAGATCTTGCCTTAGAGGATCAATTGCCGCACACCTGACCTTGGTCCACGGATTAAAAGCCCCAAATCAGATATTTTCCGTTACTATATGGATTATTGTGAATTATAGAATTTAATTATTGTTTTCTCTTTTATTTTCAGGTGAGTACGTTATTCTGCTGAGTGTTTTTACACTTTGAAATGTATGAGGCATTTCGTCAAATCAAGGTTTGATCTATTTTTGTGATTTTTTTTAAATCCATACGTTCTTTAAATTTCAAACTTTTTGAATGAATTTGTGAAAATCACTGATGTTTTCAAAGCTACCCACTCCCTTGTGAGGCTTGATTTATTTAAAATTAGTGAATTAGTTTGGCGAAAGACTTTGAAATCGGTAGAGATTTTCAAAAATCAAAACCATTCCGTTTTTTTTTTGTTTATTTATTTCTTTGTTAATTAATTATAATTTTTTTATTTATTCATTATTTCATGCATTCATATATGAATTTATTTATTCATTCATTCATTCATGCATTCATTTATTTATTTATACATTCATTTATTTATTTATTCATTCATTCATTTATTTATTATTTATTTATTTATTTATTAACTTATTTATTTATTTATTTAATTACTTATTTATTTATTTATTTATTTATTTATTTAGTACTTTATTTTTTTTATTTATTTATTACTTTATTTGATTATTTATTTATTTATTATTTATTTATTTTTTTTTTCATTTATTTATTTATTTATTTATTTATTTATTTCTTTCTTTCTTTCTTTCTTTCTTTCTTTCTTTCTTTCTTTCTTTCTTTATTCATTAATGTTTTTATAAAGAAAATAACATATAAATAAAATATGATTAGAGTAGGTATATTAACTAATACTAGATTTTATAATATAAAATAGTGATGCCTGTGTTTGCGAATGGGTCTTTTTAAAAAAGTGTTGTTAAAGTGTTTTTTTTTGTATAAAATATCTCATTGCTAATATTTCTTCTTCTTTTTAATATGATATAATATTCCTCTACTGAGTATTTCCTATAGGTATACATCTGTGTCTCTGTCATCAATATTCATCGTTGAATATTATTATAGGTACACGTGAATTTACAATACAATACTTACTTGTGTGCGTTCCTCAGTATTTATATTTTATGTTTAATCCTAGTTCCACGATTGTACTGTAGGTACTGTTGTACCTTACATACAGTATAATAATATACTGCCGTGAAGTATTCAATGGATAACTTTGCATAATTTATGCAATGAAACCCGCCGTTCATAAATCTATGTTTCTTCGCAAATTTCATGATCATCGGTTATTTATCATATTATCACAGCACAATATCATAATAGATACCTACCTACCGTGAAATGTCACGTAATCTACTTTAAATTTAAATATGTATGAAAGTATAGAAACCTTATGTCGGTTTCATGATGGATAAATATACGGCGCAAATATTTAATATATTTTAACGAAAATCATACGGAAGATTTCGGGTGGAAATCTTCCGTGTTAATTATCAAGAAGATTGATATAATTACGAAAGATTGATCAGGAAGCGATCAGCAATCGTGTTCCTTTTCTTGCACTTATAACGTTTTACAAAAAAGTACTTTTCTTGACGTATCTGTCAAACGTAATTTAAGAAGGGCCCTTATGACTAACGACTATCCTTTTTTTATTATTTATTTCTAAGGTACCAATTATTACTATTGTACCGAATTGACTTTTGAAGCTGCACGTTACGGGTTGGTTGAAAGATATTGCTTTATTATGTCAACAAACACGCTTTTATACACTTGCTGTATATATGTACAGTTTATAAATAAATAAATGTCAAAAACGAATTGTTTAAAAAATCACTAGACTACTTCCTCTTCCGCAGCCATTTCAATCAGTCCACTCTTAGGCTGAGGCCTCCTCCATTTGCCTGAAATGTGTATAAAAAGGAAAAAAATTGCCATATAATTATTTCTAAATAATTTAGCAGTACAAGCCATAGTTTACCTACGCTTGTAGTTGCTGTATTTCTTTTCCTCGTAACAAGTACAAATAAATATTCATACATTTCCTAAACTTTGCATAAATGTAATACTATAGTGAACTATAGGTAAACTAAACCGGTCGTGGCAGGATTCTAACTCACATTACTAACTCAGTACACTAACCGCTCTGCCATCACCCATCTAATTGGGCTGATGTGTTGATTATTGTGGTGGACTGGTGGAAATTTCCTGATGAGAAGGAGCCCCTCTGAATGTTAAGATAATTAAATTTTTATCATGATTATTTGTTCCAAACAAAATATTGCCAAGATCAAATTTATACAAAATCTATTTCTGAACAACGTACATTTTTTTTTATAATTCGTGTTTAAAATTAGTTCTTAAAACGCGTATTTTCCTATATTTTTCAATAAATTATTAAAAACATCATGTCTACACCTTATATTTCATACATGAATTATATAAATACAACCTAGGCCCGTCTGGCATGCTGCTTTGATTGAATTTTAAAGTGTCCAAGTTTTCCAATCATTCGAGTCTGGTCCAATTTATTTTGCGTCCAATATTCATTAATGCTTATATGTTGGTGTTTCAAAATTTGTAAAGTTTAATAAGGTAATTTCCCATAACGACAAAGCTTTTAATATCTAACTAGCATTGATACCGTTTACTTGAGCCTTCCCCACACGAGAATACTAAAGTTGCCT
Organism: Molanna angustata; assembly: GCA_963576475.1. Classification (NCBI taxonomy): domain Eukaryota; kingdom Metazoa; phylum Arthropoda; class Insecta; order Trichoptera; family Molannidae; genus Molanna; species Molanna angustata. The sequence goes on from OY754975.1 coordinate 31,572,801, forward strand.
GGACACAAGATAACAACTCAACGGCGTAGCGTCACTCAGACGGGATACTAGAAAATCCAACATGCTTGTCTAATAGATCCGGCAATATATTAGATACCTACTATTAGAAAATGCGTCATAGTAGAGTAACCTCCAAACATTTTACAATTTATTTTATTTCATATCGGGTAACTATCAGGTCCAATGTTAAATATAAATGTAAAACAAACCCAATAACAAGTTGCCACATTTTTGATACCGACAATATTTATCGTCTCACAGATCCAGACGACAGAAAACACAACTAAAACTGTCTGTCTTCACTAGGAATCGGGACGCTAGACTCGGCAGTCAGATATCTAACAGAGCTACAAAGGCCGACATCTTGCACAATGGCGTTTTTTGTTGTTTGGTTGGTAGACGCTCGAACCTTTTTTCCTTACGCCAAAAATTGTCAGGATATTTGCCAATAACTATACAATAGTCTGGATTAAGTGATAGCGCTTTGTGAGCATGACGAGATACTTAAGTTGTCCAGTCTCTCACTCAGTTCATTAGTCTGCAGACTACTCGATACACGATCTTGGTATACTCGTGTGAGGAAAGCCTAGGCGTGTTATTTACACTTGTCGTTTCAAAGTGTTGCTGTTCGATCTATCGATATTTTTGCGATGCAAATTAAATTATTTACGGTGAATTATAGTGTTTGCTTTAGTGCTTCTATACCTTATGTTTTTGCATTAAATAGTTTCACTTTCTCTACATTATTTAGATTGTGTATTGTATTGTTTAGCTTTACCGCAGTTTTCCATATATTTAAATTAGTTTTAGAGCTCATAAATTTATATTTCACGCTTCTATGTACATATATTATGGTGAGAACTGGTGGATTACTAAGGTGTGAAAATTTATCACATTTGCGCCAAACTCTTCCGTATATAGATCTGAAGGAACGGTTCGTGCCGTTGTATTTGTCTCCTGAGAGGTCAACTACCAATTGTATAGTTTTTTTTCTGAGTTCTGCCTGGTGGTCTTCTGCCTTTGGAGTTCCCACGAAGCGCGATACATGCTCATTCCAGCATCGTTTTCGCTGTCTTTCCCATCTAACGATGTCTTCCGTACCGCAGCACAAATTCCTACCAGCAGCATCTTTATCTAGTTATTATTAGGAAAGTAACTTTTTTTTTGCTTCTCGGGCAACTTACAGGTACTATGTAAAATATCAATTTAACACCCACCCAATGACATGTTGCTATATTCTGGAGACTTCACAGATCCAGACTGAAAACACAATTTAAAACTGTGTCTCCACCGGGAATCGAACCCGGGACATCCCGGGTCACATACCTAACCAACTGAGCCACGAAGAAATATTACAGTTTTCTCACAGCGTATACAGAGTTCATTCTAAGAGCAATAAAATTATAACAATTATGCCAGAAATATGTTTCTACCTGAAATTAAGTACATAATGAATAGTAAAAAGCAATAATGAAATATAAGGAGAAATGTATACAAGATGATGTAGAAGAGAGTTGGAAATACTAAGTACCTAATGAAAGAGAGAGTAGGTAAGTGTTGGTATATGAGTATTTATTATGTGATTAGTTTTGATTTGATTTTATTTATTGATGAGTTGAATATATCTATTTCGTTTAAGTGCGTATTGAAGAAGTGATATGCTCGGTATATGAATGTAAATATAAAGAATAGAGAGAGTATAGATAGAGAGGGATAAGTGTTGGTATGATATTGTGATATGAGTATTTATTATGTGATTAGTTTTGATTTGATTTTATTTATTGATGAGTTGAATATATCTATTTCGTTTAAGTGCGTATTGAAGAAGTGATATGCTCGGTATATGAATGTAAATATAAAGAATAGAGAGAGTATAGATAGAGAGGGATAAGTGTTGGTATGATATTGTGATATGAGTATTTATTATGTGATTAGTTTTGATTTGATTTTATTTATTGATGAGTTGAATATATCTATTTCGTTTAAGTGCGTATTGAAGAAATGATATGTATAGGAATGCGTGTTGTTTGGCGATGAGTGGTGGAAACCATGTCGTCATTGTGAATTTGTGATAATATCACAACTATGTACTTCGTTTACACCGCTTATGAGGACTTACGTTGACCGGTTTCGTGAACAATGTTCTCATCTTCAGAATGACTCAAACTGCATCTTCATCATTTATGCCTATATTTTATTCCTATAGGTACCAACTTTAGAATCCATGGTTTAATATTATTTTTCAGAAAAAACTTTGTGATAGGTATTATTTATATTTTTAAACTGTATTGATTTTTCAAAATCTATTGTTTTAATAACAGGTGAGTTATTTGATAACACCGGTTTCGAAACGACCGCTTCTTTATCATGATTGTCATCGTTATCAAAATGGTTCTATTGTGTAATAACCGCAGACCAAGAATCTATTCTTAACTCTATGGTAATAACATAATCTAACGCTATGGTTTAATATATAAGGGTGGCTATAAATAACAGAAGACTTAATGTTTTCACTAGACTATGCGAGCATCCTCGGAGGCAACAATTATACTATATATTTTTTTTATTTCATCGAGTGACCAGGCGAAACAATCTTGCTTTCAAAAGGAATCCAATAAATATCGTTTTATTTTTAACAATTAACAATTTCGTGTTGACATCTGGTTATGATTTATAGACATAAATTGAATCACGCTTTACAAAATGTCCGCCTCAGAGTTGCATAATAACCCCACCCATTAGGTATATCGTATAAAAACGAGATTGACAATAATTAATTTAAATTGAACAAGAGTTGAATAGATCATTAATTATAATTAAACCAGTGTGTTTAGATAGTGTCTAGTGACAAGTGCATTAGGAAATAATGAAGATATCAATTTTGGATTCTCTTTGTCTTCTTACTTTAAAATTATGAATTCAACATAATTACAAAATACTAGTGATGATCATGGTCTTGTACCCTTGATCTCAGTATTTGCCTTTCTTTCATATGCTATTGATTTTGTTAATGTTGAGTGCAGTCCATTAATTTGAATGGGATGTTTTGCTGGTATATATTTTCAATTAAAATTTATGAATAAATATCCAGTTTTTTTTTGGTTGTTAAAATTAAACACTTTGATTAATCCCAGGCGGGGGTTTACACATGGATTATTCATTTTATCTCAACAGAGAAATCAGACACTTGTGTTTTTTTTAAGTTAATTAACCGGCTGTAAATTCTCTATTAGTTTATTCCACCAAATTTATTGAATCGAGTCGGCAGGCCGTCGACCTTCGTGATACGGATCGCAGATTTTGATGCCAGTTGCTGATTGGAATATTTACTGCTTTAACTTCTGCAAGACTCAAGCTGGTCGGTTATTCACCGAATCCGTTTCCTGTTATGAAATTCATATCCAAGATATTCAAAATATTTTTGCTGTCAAAAATACTGGTCTTTCTAATCCTTACTTTCAGTGTTCGTAGAGCGAGCTTTCAGACAGCTTATTAAATTACTCAATTTATACTGTATTACAGTAGCGGAATTGCTTATAGAAGCCGAAAATCTTGCCTTGCCTGCCTATGAATATTATGTTAAGAAATTCAAGAACTAATATTTATTTATTTGTTTTATTGCAACCATACATCAAGATTGAAAATTTAACCGTTTGTAGATACGACAATTTACAGGACCACAAATGTAAATATTATTTTGGAATGTAATTTTAAAAACATTTTTCATTGCTACTGAAATGAACAATGATACTAAAAAAAACGTTAAATTTTCGACATTTCCCAATTTTCTAACAGGGTTTGCCTAGTCCGAAGCTTCTAGGTTCGCTCCTGCTGTATTACTTCATGATTTTCTCAATGGCATAAATGACCAGTTTTTTGTAAATAACCCATGTAGTTGACTTATTATTTCTACTGTTTCCTAGAAATCAGCTCTCTTTAATGCTTTTAGGTGCATCAGTTTCTGTAAGGTTTTAGAGTTCTCCGGACTTTTCTTATTTAATTCTGATGTTCTTTTTTCTTTGCAATCAGAACGGTGTTATGAATCAAAATTAGAATATTAAACTTCGCAGTAGGAACCCAAGTAGTATAAAATAATTTTAATATAGATACCTTTATTCAAATAATTTGAATAAAGAAGTAAATTTAATAAATCATAAATAAACAAAAGTTTTTCCAATGAAGAAAATTCTGACAGATCATGGTGGCTTTTTTTCTTGTGGTTGGAGCTGTCAGATTCGAGGTGAAAAATATGTATTTTTCCTGTTTTATAGAAATTGTTATATAAAAGTAAGCGTATAAAAATAGCGCAACGTTATAAGTGTCTGGACGATTGAAGACTGATGTAGGTCTTTTCTTTTTTCTTCGTTCCTGGTTTTGCCTTATTGGCCAATGGCACTCGTATGTATTTGTGGGAATCGCCGAGTGACCGAAGTTGTTGCTGGTAATCCTAGCCAGCCTGACGAGACTTGGTGAGTCGAAATGTCAAAGACACATACTATATGTATGGAAATTGTTATAAGATACTTTTTGTGATAAAATTGTGTAATTTTGTACATTTGTTTAAAGACAGAATTAAATTGAAATTACTATTTGCAATTGTTTGATTGTGCAATGATACCTTCTGATATTTGAATAAAGAATAATTAATATGGGCACGGCATGACGGAGGGATCCAAGGACATCACGGCCTACTAATCAATTAACAAATTATTTTAATTCCCTGAAGGGCTTGGGTTCAGACCAGAGAACCCACCCGATATCTGTGCCAAAGACTTTTCATATTTATGTGCAAGTCGGCGTATAACAAAATGGTGCCGTGACCAGGATTCAAATATCGCTGATTTTTTTTGATTTTGTGTTGGTGACTTTGTAACTTTGTTTTGTGATGATTTCGTATGTATATGAATATGTATGTACCTATATTATTTTGTGTTTAATTGTGCATTTTTTTGTGTAGGTACCTTGTATTTAAAATAATATTACAACATATTTTTTTTATAAAATGGATTCTGTCCGGGATTCCATGAGTGTGAAGATTCAGAACGTGGCCAAGTGTACCAAAGAAGAATTATTTTGGGAGTTAGAAATGAGAAAAATAAAACCAGCTAAACACATTAGAGAAATGCGCGCTCAGGCTACCCGATTCAATGTAGCATTGTCAGATTTTAAAGACGAATCAGATTCGGAGGAATTTATAAGAAAAGAAAAAAAGTCACGTGACGTGGTGAAATCTTGCTCGATTAAAAGATGTGATTGCGTTACGTATCCAGCAAACTTTCATACCTGGAATGTAACTTTTGCCGGAAAAACGGATCCGCGTGAATTTGTTGTAAGATTGAAAGAATTGTCTAAGTCGCGGGGTATATCTTTAGATAGGGTAGTTCAGGGTTTACCCGAACTTTTGACTGAATCGGCATTGTATTGGTTCAGATCAATCAATTCTGATCGTGATTCTTCTTTATCGTGGGATAATTTTGAGGAGTTGTTTTTTTCTCATTTTGGCAACGAGCAAGACGAGTTTAGGAAGAAGTTAGAAATTTATAATTCAAAACAATTAACACTGGAATCGGGAACAGATTTTGTGTTACGAAATATGTATGTTAACAGGTCATTGAATGATCAATTGGCTGAAAAAGAATTTTTAAATTGTATAAAAAGAGGGCTCCATTCAAAATATGCCCCAATATTAGCGATACAAAATTTTGAATCCGTAGAATCATTATTAAAATGTCTTAAGCAATTTGATATTTACGACGTCCCGTTAGAAGCTCCTCAGATTGTAAGAGAAACTAAAAACACTATCGGTTATGCAGAACATAGACCCAGCACTCCATCACGTGAAATTGCAATACCTGCGTATAGAAACTACGATATTAAATGTTATTTTTGTAACAAAAGTGGACACATTCAGCGAAATTGTTTTTTGCGACAGCGAAGTTTACAGATGTCTAGCGATAATCGTAGGCAACAGCCTGCGATAGAGTTTGCTTCGGAAAAAGAAAGGCATAACGCAATAGATTTACCTAGAGTGTCTTCTTTCCCAGAAATTCGTGACACAAATGAGGATAGAAGGCCCAATGAGACATCTTGGGGTAGTAAGTCAAAGGAAAATGATAATTTATTATCAGTTCGTCGCGAATCAAAAGGATACAATCAAGAACAGTCACTTTTAAGGAATAAAAGAAATTCAAAAAAACTTGTAAGCGGTCGGCCACCATCGGATATCTGTAAAAATGAATGGAAGAGCTGGCTGGAAATGGTTGAAAAATTTCAGAAAAATTTTAAAACACAAAAGTTAATAAATAATATTTGCAACATACCAAAGGGTGACGCGCGTCCTTATGTAAACTTTCAGATTCAGAACCAATATTTTACTGGTCTTCTTGACAGTGGCGCATCGGCCAATTGTATTAGTGAGGCAGTTTTTTGTAAATTTTTAAATAAATATTTTCCTCGCACAGATAATTCAGTAGAAATGTATTCGTTTAATCAGTTGGTTACGACCTCAAAAGGCTTGGCAGTCATGCCAGTTACATTTAAAGGTCGGACCGTAGAATTGGAGTTCCATATAGTTGGTGGATTATTTGCTGATTTTTTGTTGGGCATTCCGTTTTGGCGCTATTTTGAAATAGCCTTGGAAGTTTTTAACTTGGCTCAGGTTGATGAGGAAACGGTCATCGATATGGGTTTTTTTGAGCCAAAAATAAGCGAGAATACTAAAGTCCCCACGATTCCGGATGTTTTGGAAGAACAATCAGTTAATAAAAAGCTTACCATCATGCATACTATATGTATGGATATGTACCGTTTAATAAAGAACCGTGAGCCTTTTATTTCATTGAAGAAAACGGACAAAACGTATTTATATCTAGATGAAATGATCACGAGGGCTATTCTTGAATTAGATCAAATTGACCTTGAAGGAAATGAAGATGTTAGAAATTATCGAAGATCCGCTGTGAAATGGTTGGAGGAAATTGCTTCTAAGTTGGAGAGCAAAACGACAGAAGTTTTTGTAGAACCAAAAGAGAAAACGACGGAAATTACTGATAAAACTAATGTAACAAACTTCGTTGAATCTATGGGAAAGTCAAATGAAGAAAATTTACCTTTACCCGAAAAGAAGAGCGTTGATAGTCAAGAAAAAGAAACGGAAGCTGTTTTGATCAACCCAAGAGAGGAGTTTTCGGAAATTCGCGTTTTATCTAATTTGGAGACTCTAAGTGTAGAACAGCGAGATGAATTATCAAAAGTATACTCAATGTTTGAAGATATTTCATATGAAAAGAGAGGATTGGGATGTACAAATTTAGTGCAACATAACATCGTTACCGAGGGCCCTCCTATCAAACAGAGATACTATCCTCTATCGCCTGTCAGGCAAGCTTTAGTGGAAAAAGAACTAGACGAAATGTTGGAATTGGGTGTTGTTAGACCCTCACGATCTGCATGGTCAAATCCTGTCATTATGGTTCCCAAACGCGATGGAACACTAAGATTATGTATTGACAGTCGAAAACTAAATGCAGTTACGAAGAAGGATTCTTATCCATTACCTTATATAAACACAATTTTAGCCAATTTAGGGCGCGGGAAATACATTTCTTCAGTAGATTTATCAAAGGCATTTTGGCAGATTCCTTTGACTCCCGAGTCCTGCGAAAAGACAGCTTTCAGCATACAATCAAGGGGACTGTTTGAATTTGTTCGTCTTGCGTTTGGATTAACTTGCGCACCCCAGGAGCTTCAAAGAACGATGGATATGTTGTTTGGACCTGAATTCAATGGGCAAGTATTCGTATACTTGGATGACCTGATCATTGTGTCAGAAAGTTTTGAAGAACACATGGATCTATTAAAAAGTGTTGCTAATAAATTAAGAGAAGCTGGGTTTACAGTGAATTTGAAAAAATCTGAATTTGTAAGAAAAGAACTTAGATATTTAGGTTACATAGTGGATGAAAAAGGTTTGAGGACGGATCCCGCTAAAATAGAAAGTATACAAAACTTCCCAACACCAAAGAATTCAAAAGAACTAAAAGGTTTTTTGGGGCTATGCTCATATTACAGGAGATTTATCGAGAATTTTGCTGATTTAGCGGCACCTCTCACAAAATTAACTGGAAAAAGGGGTAACATTTCAAATTTCGTTTGGTCTTCCATAGCAGAGGATGCTTTTAATGGACTCAAAAAGGCTATGGTAACCGCTCCGGTCTTAGCTTCACCCAACTTTACAGAACCATTCATTATTCATTGTGATGCATCGAGTTATGGAATTGGTGGCATACTCACACAGATATTAGAAGGATCTGAACATCCAATAGCATATTTCTCCCGTTCCTTGAAGAAACACGAAAAGAATTATGGCACAACTGAGAAAGAAATGTTAGCCGTAATTGAATCTGTAGAGCATTTTAGAGGCTACGTAGAAGGATCGGCTTTCACGATAGTCACGGATCATTCTAGCCTCCGTTGGCTAACTACCTTGGAAAACCCTAGTGGACGATTGGCTAGGTGGGCGACCAGATTGTCGCAATTTAATTTTAATATAATACACAGGAAAGGCTCTGAGCACGTGGCTCCAGACGCGCTCTCCCGGATACGGCCTGTTGAAATAGATGTTCTTGAAATAGATCCCTTTGTAAATGATGAGTGGTACCACATGATACGTCGAGGATGCAAAGAAAATCCGCAAAGATTTAAAAATTATCAAATTATGGAAGACCAGTTGTACCGATTTTGCAAAAGCGATTGCGCTTTGCTAGAACCCTATCAATGGAAACAAGCTATACCACAACCACTTCGCAACGAACTTATTTTCCGAATACATGAATCTGAAACATCCTGCCATCCTGGCGTATTTAAAACAGTCAAAAAGTTACAGAAAACTTATTTCTGGCCAGGTATGTATAGAGATGTTAAACGAGTGATTGGTAGATGCAAAGTTTGCAAGGCATATAAACATTCTACTTCTGCGCCATTGGGACTAATGTCCAATCCAAAATTGGTAGATAGGCCAATGAAGATGTTAAGCGTAGATCTAATAGGACCATTACCGCGAAGTTATTCTGGACATGTTTTCATCCTAAGTTGCGTAGACGTGTTTTCTAAATATGTATGGGCATTTTCGTTACGCAAGGCCACTGCAGCCGCTGTAGTAAAATGTTTGGAGCAAGAAATATTTTTGCCATGGGGTGTGCCAAAAGTGATAGTATCTGATAATGGAAAGCAATTCGTTTCCAAAGAATACCGGTCTTTATTGAAAAAGTATGATGTGCCTGTAACATTTTTAAATCCTTACTATCATCCACAGAATAATGTAGTAGAGAGTTTTAATAAGACTATAGAGACTATGTTGGCCATTAAAATTAATGAGGATCAACGAAACTCGACCAAGAATTTGAGAGCGGTCACAAGCGCGATGAATAATATGGTAAATGTTACCACTAATTACTCACCTTATTTCTTGATGCACGGTAGAGAACACGTAATGAACGGATCGTTGCATAGAGACACTGTTAATGAAAATAGTGAACCCGAGAGCAATATTAAAGAAACTTCTAGAAAACCATATGCAGGAAAACTTAAAGAACTAGCACAAATTTATGATGAGGTGCAGGACCAGCTTCTTTTATCTTTTCAGAACTCGTCAAAGCAATACAACTTAAGAAGAAAACATGTAGTATACCAGGTAGGAGACAAAGTATGGAGACGAAATCATTGTCAATCTGACGCCTTAAAGTATTTCTCTCATAAATTAGCACCACGGTTCGTCCAAAATGTAATTGTGGAAAAGAAATCTGATGTAGTTTATGTACTTAGTGATATGGACGGAAAGATATCGGGCAGTTATCATGTCAAAGATTTGATCAAAATAGAATCACAAGACTAGAAAAGTAGGTGCCTAATACTTGCTATGATTTTGGCGAATTAATGATTTGGTTAAATAAAATGAGGACATTAATTTCTTTTTGGGTATTGTATTATGACGTCATAAAGTTAGATTTAGGAGAAATTATAATGAATCCTTGGAGTGTTCTGAATGTTCACATCTCAACAGTGAGAAGCTTGTAAAAGTACCTATTCTGTGTAAAATCGTATTGCTCATATTTGAGGTGTAAATAATTTTTGTGTTGTGAATAATTTTTGAGTTGTAATTAAGAACGTTTATTGGAAATTATATTTGTATTGTGTTTAATTGATAAATTTATTATGTTAAATGTGTAAGTTGTTGATTTTTATTGCTGAATTAAAATGTTTATTGATAAGAGTTCTATGTAAAATATTTGTCTTGTTATGTAAGGTTATATTTTGTGTAAGCTTCAATTAATGGGGTGACCATAAATTTTTAGGAATGGGGTGACCCTAATAAAAATTAAAATATTTCTGTTGATAAAATTTTAATTTTTCTGTGACGAGGGAGGTAAATGTTATGAATCAAAATTAGAATATTAAACTTCGCAGTAGGAACCCAAGTAGTATAAAATAATTTTAATATAGATACCTTTATTCAAATAATTTGAATAAAGAAGTAAATTTAATAAATCATAAATAAACAAAAGTTTTTCCAATGAAGAAAATTCTGACAGATCATGGTGGCTTTTTTTCTTGTGGTTGGAGCTGTCAGATTCGAGGTGAAAAATATGTATTTTTCCTGTTTTATAGAAATTGTTATATAAAAGTAAGCGTATAAAAATAGCGCAACGTTATAAGTGTCTGGACGATTGAAGACTGATGTAGGTCTTTTCTTTTTTCTTCGTTCCTGGTTTTGCCTTATTGGCCAATGGCACTCGTATGTATTTGTGGGAATCGCCGAGTGACCGAAGTTGTTGCTGGTAATCCTAGCCAGCCTGACGAGACTTGGTGAGTCGAAATGTCAAAGACACATACTATATGTATGGAAATTGTTATAAGATACTTTTTGTGATAAAATTGTGTAATTTTGTACATTTGTTTAAAGACAGAATTAAATTGAAATTACTATTTGCAATTGTTTGATTGTGCAATGATACCTTCTGATATTTGAATAAAGAATAATTAATATGGGCACGGCATGACGGAGGGATCCAAGGACATCACGGCCTACTAATCAATTAACAAATTATTTTAATTCCCTGAAGGGCTTGGGTTCAGACCAGAGAACCCACCCGATATCTGTGCCAAAGACTTTTCATATTTATGTGCAAGTCGGCGTATAACAACGGATAGTGGTGAAGGAAAAACATTTTTAAAATATTTATCCTTTCTATGGTTTGATTTCTATTTAGACTCATAATAATTTTCTATTATTATGTGTCATATTTAAGTTTAGCGTCAGCTTATTATTTGTCTCCTCCCTGACTCCATGATACATTTGAGGAAAAATGAAAAAACAACTTTTACAATTAACGACTTTGTATTTCCCAAATTTCCTTCTTTTTCGTACATTATTTTGAGTTTTGTAATTAGTATAAATTGTGCCTCTGGAGATGCTAACTGATACTAGCGAAAACACTTAGGCTATTATATTCTTATTTGATTTATTAATCGAATATTTTATGATTGTATAAATATAGGCATAAAATGGATTTTTATCCCTGTTGGGGTTCAATGATATTTTTTGACAAATTAATATCTCAATAGACACGAAGTTGGAATATTATAGGAGGAACGGGAAATCAAGACACTTATAGGTCCTACGACCTGTCGCCGGCTGATTTAAGTGATCACTTTAAGAACTTGCGCAACGTTCACCAATTATGCATTTCTATTTAGTTCCCTTATAAATCCATTTTTTTAAGTTGTATATATGTTAGATAGAACACCATCATTACAACCAGAAAACCATCGCCGTCTATGAAATTGGTGAAAAAACTTTTTCCTAACCCCACAAACATAACTTGACAAAATCAGATTGGAACGATGGTTTGGTTAGATGTTGCACTGTAACTTGCTTAAAACTGTTGTGCGAATTAAAAATAAAATATGAGTATACTAAAAAGTTATGCATACCTTCAAACACACACTTGAGCCTAGGCGGGACTCAAATTTAAATCCGTCCATTGGATAACCAATCAAAATCTCTTGTTAACACTTTGCCACCGACTTAAGGTTTAATGTTATGGATATTGTTCACATAAATCTCTACTGGAGTGACACCTGTCGCAATTTCAGAAGGGGCTGTGACTTTTCTGTCACTTTCTCACCTTTTTATTATTCGCTCGAGAATTTTTTTCTTTTTACAGTCGATTGGTGGAAAATTCTCTTTTTATTAAAAATCGATGAAGACGTATGTCTGTAAGTTTGAAATTGACTCCAGATTGAAGGATCAATCTCAAAGTATAGATACTGATACTTGAAAAGACTTCTTAGAAAATTTTTAGCAATTCTGTTTCTATCGTATCACATAGATTCATCTAAGAAGCTATGAGGGTGCCTCTTAAGTTTTCTCCCATGACAAAAATTATTCCTGCATCGTATCTATTTATAATGTATAAAATTTATCAGAGGTTACTGTGCATTTCACACAATTCTACTTTCGCTGAATTGTGATGCGATATCGGCACAGAAAAGTATTTATTGTACGTTCCTTTGACCATTTATGGTGACACTGTCGGAAGAATTAAAACGTTTGTATAGTAATTATTACTGCAATGGTGACTGAATATTTCGATTCAAGTGGAAATCATACCTTTGTATAGAAACTCCAAGAACATTGTGAGAAGAAATCAAATCTTTTGTATATGAATTTATTGAAAGTTACGGTTTCTTCGATATAAACATATTTGCCAATGCGTCTTTCGTATTAATCATGCTAATAATTCACATATACATATTATTTGCTAATTATGGATAATTACTCTACTCCACTTCTTCTTCAATGGCTCTACAGTCCATATCGAACCATGGCCTCCAACAACTTTCTCCTCTAACCTCTCCTAACCTTCCAGTTTGGCACACTCAGAAGCTGGAACGCGTCTCTCACAATATCGTCTTCCCATCGCAGCCCTCGGTCTCCCGACCTTTCTCTCGCCACCTGGGTGCCCCTCTAAGACTCTTTGGTGCCCACGATGATGGCGTTCTCTGAACATGCCCGGTCCACCTCAGCTTGCTCAGTCTTATGTGTTCAGAAAGTTTGGGAGCTTGATATAATATTGTACAACTCATCGTTGAATCTAATCCTAAACGGGTCCCAGTATTTTACGCAGCACTCTTCTTTCAAAAATGCTCTTCATTTGAAGTACAATCAGTAAGGCTATGAAATAGTTTAAGTCCTGAAATTGCGTCCACTATCTCATTGAACATATAAAAAAAAAACTAAAGCAAAAATATCTATCTGATAATACATGATTTTTTCATCCTCTCTTTATGCTTTTGTTTGCATATTTATTGCTTTGAACAGTTCATATTCAATCTTTTTTGTCTTCTTCTTTTTTACTTTACTTTTATTTTTATTAAATTTACAATACATATACAAAATAATATAAAAGAATCAAACTATATTTAAAAAAATGCACAGTAAGAAAAAACATATTTCCCTTTACCAGAGTGCAAGCACTTATATTCAATCGCCAGTCTTTTCCGCTGATATCTTTATAACCTTTTTTTATTTTTTTTGTCGTTTCATTATCTTTTTACCATAGTACATATTGAATTGTATATTTACATTAGGTACCACTGATGTGTTGAAAGAAATAAATTATACGACAGCGTATAAATTATATGTACAAGAAGTAGCAAATAAAATAATAAATGGGCACTTATTTATATCTATATTTTAGCTAGATATTCAACAAGCCTAACCAACAAATCCTCTATTCACATAATTCTTCCTTTCTTCGTATTCTGTTTCGATTTTGGAATACTGAAGTATCTGTTATTGGCCGTTTTCTATAGCGCCACGTCTCAATTACGACACAATCAAGATCTCTTAAATAGAAACGTTTGCCGAAAATCATTTCCGTTATCAGAACGCAAAGAAACCGACAAAAGCCACAAACAAGCGGTTTTATTGTCGCCTTACCATTGACATGTCCCCTTTGACTCGACCCCAGTGCTGACTAGCGCAAAGATCAAAAATTATATCTCGCCCGACTAATTGTTATTAATATGGGAATCATTAGACCCTTTTGACGATACTGCGAGATAAGAATCTCGCTTCGTCTTAAATGCCGAAGCGTTTTGCGAGACCAACAACTATATACTCATTGAGTCGTAAGTTTCAACCTATATGACTGCAGGTTCTTCGATTCTTTAGTTCTGTATCAACGATTCTCAAAATGCAATACTTAGATATCTGTGCCGTATATGGAATTGCACGTTCAACGAAGCTTTGCTGTTTAATCATCTGGCGACAGAATGGAGATTGTAATCTGACTATCTGGGTACAAGAGACGGGAATTCCTCAGCTTTTGCAACGATTTCAAACAGATTTTAAAATTATTTTTGAATTGTCGGAGTGCAGAGTTCACATGTGAATGTTTCTAACAATGACTTGCCAATATTATATCTAATGAATAATATTAGAGTTCAAAGGTGATATGTACAATAACAGCACCTACTAATAACTCATATTTATTTATATAGTCATAAAGTGTCTTTTAATTATTTAGTTTTATGTCAGTGAAACATGGACGTGGCAAAAGATGCACGAAAGTAGAATAAATGCTGTAGAAATGAGCTCACTAAAAAGAGTATGTAGTAGAACGATATATGATACAGTAAAAAATGAGGACATAATAAGAGAATGCAAGATAAAGAAGGACATAAAATTAAAGTTAATGCCTTGAGGTGGGTAGGACATATTGAAAGAATGAACGATGAAGGACTGACCAAAAAAATATACATGGGTGTAAGAGATGGAGTGAATAGCAGGGGCCGCCCCAGAAAGATATGACACGACCATATGAATGACATCCTCTGCTTTCTACCACTTACGACGAATAAAATCTATCAGACGAAATATACCTACGGAAGCAACGAAATCTCTAGTAAACGCATTCGTTATTTCCCGCCTGGACTACTGCAATGGTATCTACGCAAACCTTCCAAAGCTGGAGCTAAACAAACTTCAATCCGTCTTCAACGCTGCTGCTAGGCTAATCACCGGAGCCGCGAAATTCTCACACATATCCCACCATCTACGAAATCTTCACTGGCTTAAAGTGCCAGAGAGAATCAAGTACAAATTATGTTTGTTGACTTTCAAAGCGATCCATGGCATGGCTCCCACGTATCTTTCAGACTTCTGCATCCCTCTCACCGTAAACGAGCGACAACAAACACTTCGGTCAGCCACCACATCCGTGATTGGCAAGTTGACTGAAATAAATAGAGTCAACACTTCATCCTTCGGTGATCGTGCTTTTGCTGTGGCTGGACCAGCTTCGTGGAATAAACTACCACCTGAACTGAGGCAAATCGACAACTTAGCACTATTCAGGAAACACCTGAAAACTCACTTCTTCCGCGAGTCTTACAAAAACCTGTAATAGTTATATTCAAAGCGCCCTTGAGGTGAGGTTATCACAAAAACGGCGCTATAAAAATAATCCAAAATTATTATTATTATTATTATATGGAAAAAAAGAGACAGAAGCTTGAACAATCGACGAGCATGTATGAGAAGAACCAGGAATATGTACAAAAATAGAAGAGTATGGCGCTCGGTTCGATCTGCTTACCCCATAAGGGACACGGCATAATGGTATGTACATATGTATATTATATGTATGCCAAGGGCTTTGATACCTATATTGTAGAAAAGCAGTACTATGAAGTGATATTTTTTTCTCTTTGATGATTTAGGGTCTTTCCAGGGACCCTGGTAACTTCTTCGTTGGATTGTTTTTGACAAGGTCTTGAGATCTCTCTCCGTTCAAGCATCCCGACTCAGGAACGACATCCCGTCGCATCTTCGTGTTTCATTAACACTAACTGATTTCAAAAGAAATCTGAAGCATGTATATAACTAGATTAATTTGTGATTTCTACGTATTTTTTTAAGTTTTATGTTTCACCATCTTCAATGTGTTAGCTATTGGACTAATTTTAACTTAATTTCAACTTATTGTATTTTTTTAAGTTTTATGTTTCACCATTTTCAATGTGTTAGCTATAGGACTAATTGTAACTTAATTTTAACTTATTTTTTTGCAAACTGAAAGCGCCCTTGAGGTGACCACGGTTGTCACTAAACGGCGCTTTATAATTTGTCCTTTTTTTTAAGCGGCGCTGGCCGATTTACTAATGATATTAATAACAATTAAGCATTACAAATAATAACACTCAATTATTATTATTACCATTATACACTTCCTCAAAAGAATTAGCAGGTCAATGCGTAAATTTTAATTTATTTAAAGAGCAAAATAAAATGTAACAAACGCATCATCAAGCTTTCAATTGGGAATAGTTCACCCATCCAGATACTTAACATATCAAAGGATTAGGCTCTGAGGAGGTCTCTATACTACCTAACAACCCTACTGATTCCCGAATATTAACGTTTAAAAAATCTTTAACGATTCTACATGTATTCATAATTACCGTTTTTTGCATTTTTATTATTAAATTTTTCGATAAATCTATAATTTCTAAATTACGGATTAACGATTTTGGAATTATGCCAGTGGTTGAAATAATGAACGGTAATATTATTATTTTACGAGAATTTTTTTAAGTCTTTTAATCTCGTTACCTAAAGCGGTGTATTTTCTAATTTTTTCATCAAAAGTTTTTATAATATTACTAGAATTTGGAATAGCCACGTCGCAAATATATGTTATTTTTTTAATTTTATCATGTATTATTATTATTATTATCACTTCCTTACAAATAACACTTAATTCTGTCTCCTTATCCAATCCTTGTCTCCTCCTCTCCCCATTATGTACATTCCATTTTTTGTCGGTTAGGTACATACCAAACACGGAATTTCTTCAACAAATTAATATGGTTGGTTGGAAGAGTTTGCTATGAAAAAATAAACTCCAAATTGTTCAACGAAATGCATTTCACATTTACAACAAAATTAGACACTTGACCCTGTCCACTTTCTTTTGAAGAGTTCTCTGTGATATCCGAACTGTTATCAGTGATAGTTCATTCTAATGAAGGATAGAAAGACGTTGTTTTTAAGGAAAATACTTTGGCTCGAAAAACTGTGAGATTACCTGCAAAATCATTTATGTAACTGGCCTTATCAGATTTTCCAAAAAGTAGTAAAATGAATCAGGAGATAATAGTATTAACAATAGGGGATTTTATATAGCGCCGTTTAGCGATTCAAGATCATACGAAGAGCGCTGATATTTTAGTTAGGTGCTACTCTACGAAAGAAAGCTGTTTCAGTCATTTTGTGAAAGTGCACTTGTTTTTAGCACAGCGCACAATTGGAGGCAGTGCATTCCACTTACATAATTGGACCTCTCACAACAAAGCATCGGTTAGAGTAAGCAGCTTTGTCCAACTCCTTTAGGGAGCTGTTACTCTGTGATCCAGATTATTTTATCAGAAACAGCTCTTGAATGTATTGTAGTGCTAGATTGTTTAAAGCATTACACACCGTCAAACTGATTTCACAAACGGATGATCGCAAACTTCACTTTAGGAAATACAGATGAAAAAAAAAGAATATCATTGCAACTTCGAGTTAAATTAACACTTCCCGCTTTCAAAAGAAAGAAACCTGAGGAATCATTTCCTTACACATAACACTCAAATTTGTCTCCTCATCCTCCTTGCCCCCCCCCCCCCTCCTGACCCCTCCGTTTCTTTATTGTTTTATCAAGCACAAGATTGCAATCTTTTTGATGAGGCATTGCAAAAAAAACTATTGTAAAAATTACTATACTTGTGAATTATATTTGTATGTGTATTGGAACATAATATGTTAAATAAAATAAGTAAATAAATAAATAAAATATCATAAATACAAAATTTTTCACCAAATGAATATTGTTGGCTGGAAGATATTGCCATTTGGCAATGAGCCCGCCATTGTGCACATGTGCTCAAAAAATTTAAAATAAATAAATATCATGAATTAAGATTGGGAACCACAACGACGTAAGTTATGATTCTCAATTATTATATGGCAGACTGCAATTTTAATATGATCAATTATGACTCATTTTAATTGTATAATTTGACTTGGTGCAATTTTAAATGGGACTGTACGATCAGCTTTATTTTATTTTATTTTTATTTTATATATTATTTCTCGGGCAACTAACAAGTACTGTGTCAAATATTAATTTAACACGCACCCAATAACAAGTTGCCACAATCTGGAGACTTGCGATATTAATCGTCTCACAGATCCAGACTGAAACGCAATTAAAAATTGTGTCTCCACCGGGAATCGAACCCGGGATCCTTGGATCTGAGCCACGAAGGCCGACAACAATTTCAATTTTTTTCTGGCAATTCAAAAGAAATATTTACTTTTTTTTTGCTGTTTTCCTTTCTTTTCACAAAGCCAGCTTTCTATCCTTCATTAGCTAATGGGGTGCCTACAGAGTCCATCGTTACCGTCCTCTAATAAAATGGTATAGGAAGAAAATCGACACATGTAAACTAATATGTTTTTTTTTTTACAATTGGACACTGTCTCCACCTGTGTCTCTATTCTAGTTTGAAATGTTTGAAACATTTTAAACAACATTCCCAGTTTGATTTGAAAATTCTGGCATAATAATATAAGTTTGGCTACACAGTCTGACAAAACAACATCATTGGTAGGTATTTCAATTTACGACACCTTCTTCATGGTCACAGTACCAAGCACTCCATCTGTCCACATATATCTGTTGTCCACCAGCCTCTTCATTTCTTGGTAACTGCTATAACGCACATCACTGACAATCTGATTACCTGATCTATATAACTGTCTCTAGGGCGACCTCTTTAGTTTTTGCCCTCCGTCACTGGAATCAAACTTAGAACTTTTAACTTTAGAGTTAGATATTTAAAAACCTGAGTCAAAGGCCGACTTTGGAGTAAATAATGAGGCTTGTATTACTGGCATTTAATTAGGTACTAATTGAGCAGTCGCATAAAACTACGGATTCAGTTCTAAAATCTCACGAATATTAAATGGATGTTTTCAAATTGCGGAAATGAAAATGTTAGATTTTCGTTAGGTATATACGTATTACTATTGTTCTTCACAAATTCTTTACTTTAAGAGTTTTAGTAAACATCGTAAACAATAACTTAATATTGTATAGAATATTTATTTCACTATTTACATAACCTACTTGTGATTTTCCCACCCAATCAAAACACCATGAATTTAGCTCTCTTAATCTTGACCCTGATTCTTTATTTGAACATTAACAAATCTGTATCAGAATTCTAATATACCAACCTACATTATGTACATTAATCAAATAGCAGGATTGCTTATGAAGCGGTCTTAATACGTTCTAAACTTGCCCTAATTTTAAAAATGTATAGAAGTACTCAGTCATAATTTGCAGTTTTCTTCTTCTTCGATGCAAATACAAATCGAGCCTTGGTCTTCCTCAGCAAGCGCCTCCAACGTTCCTTGTTACCGTCCTCTAGTTGGACACTTGGAGAAACTGTTCCGTGTCCCTTTTAACACCATGCACAACCTTAGCCTTGGTCTGCCAACATAAAGAATTCTTATATGGGTCGAGATACATGGGGCCTGATAGGTGGTACACAATTCGTCGTTACTCAGAAATCTCCATGATGCACCTTCTAAAACGGATCTACAGATCATCCACAGGACTTTCCTTTCAAATGAGTCCAACACCTCTGCCATTCTCACTGTTAAGGTCAGTGACTCGCAGCCGTACACCAATACATTTCTGATTATGGTCTTGCAAAGGGTAATTTTAGTTTTCCTGTGCACGCTGCGAGACTTAACAGCGAGAAATACATCTTATTGGCAGGCGTGATCCTTTGCATCTTTGTTGTATCTTCATTGTTTTCTGTAAGGATAGTGCCAAGGTAGGTAAATTAGCTGACCATTTCAATACAGTGGAAATAATAAAGAAAAAATGTAAAAAAAAACGTTCACCTGGTGTTATGCAAACAGTACTACTTTTGAGATATAAGAATAAAGTGCGAAACAGGAGTTTCATTAATATCTCTATACATAATTCTTCTTTACGTTTCTATGTCTAACGTTCAGGCAGTATAGCATCTGTCGGGTCTGCTTGTATATAAATTTTGTGTAAAAGATAAAAAAAAAACTATGAAAAATGTAACAAAAGTTGTATTTCAAGGAATCAAACCTATTTACGCCCTCTTGAGGTAAGGAAAGTCACATCGACAGAGAAATATTCAAAGTTTTTTATATACTGATTCAAATTGTCAAATTATTTATACTTCTGCTCTTCTCAAGGTCCACATCTCGTTGTGGTAGGTACCTACCATCCTAAATCGTTTTATTCTGGAATATTTACCTACAATTTGATCTTACATAAATAAATTTGAATCTTCAAGTGCTCTCTGAACGACCGCGTTGAAGATGTTACCTCATTATGAGTGAAGAGGTCAAGTAACAAGACATTTCACGAATTGACAGAAGAGGTAAATTATTATTACTGAGCAATCGTCTTGAAGATTCTTGAAAAATGTGAAGTGCTTTCAATGGTTTCGGTAATGCTGTATTGCAATTGACGAAACATAACAATTCCAAAATTTAAAAAAATAAGGTCGTTTGCAACCCCAACATTTTTATCTGTCATTTGGGTTTTAAATTTTGTTAACATATCTTAACAGAGCCTACCTAGGTGGAAATAAAAGTAAAATTCTTGAATATGAAAACGCACGAGGTAAGATAAAGTATCATCTAGTACAGTAGTCGCGAGTTGAATCCTGCCACGACCGATTTCGTTCACCAATGGGACAAGCATTTATGCTTAATTTAAGGAACTTGCTTGTTACTACAAGAGCATAATCATTCTTTAAAAAAAATCGCTACCAATTCTGAATGTAGGTGATATTAGAGTGTGTGGTGATATTTTAGTTGTTTATAAACCTACATATTTTACTGATTTTTGTTGCCATGGACCACTTAGACTCACATCTTACCCTCAATACGCAAATAAATACGACCACTAGTGCCGCGTTCTACCACCTCCGGAAAATTAAATCAATTTGAAGAAGCCTTCCAGTTGATGCTTTAAAATCACTTATGTTATTTCTCGATTTGATTACTGCAACAGCCTATATGCCCATCTTCCAAAACAACAAATTAATAAACTTCAATCTGTCTTCAACACCGCTGCCAGAGTTATCACAGGGGCTTCAAAATACTCTCATATTTCACACCATCTGAAAAACCTTCATTGTCTGAAATGCCCTGAAAGGATAGAGTATAAATTGTGTCTTATGACATTCAAAGCAATACATAATCTAGCTCCTCAGATTCCATCCGTTTTATGTACTCCACTTAATATGAAGGAAAGACAAAGAACTCTCAGGTCAGCATCAAACACAGCAATCGGAAATGTATGCCAAGTAAATCGAGTGAACAAAACAACAAAATTCGGTAATGGCGATTTTGCAGTGGCTGGTCCATCATCATGGAACAAACTACCCCACAGACTAAGACAAGTTAATAATATTATGACTTTCTAAAAACAACTAAAAACACACCTTTTTAGAAAATCACATGAAAATAACACAACTACACCTAACTGACCAACTTCAAATGATTTTATTTCTAAATGTCTCATGGCATTATTTATTTGAGTCTTCTTGTACATATAATTAGTACACTGGCGGGCTTATTGCCTAATGGCAATTTCTTCCAACCAACCAGAGTAAATGTTAAATATACAAAACGATGCATTTAATGCATTAATGCATTAAACTAGTGACATAGAATTTGTATCTGTTTTAATTCAAGTTAGTATTAAGTTCACTCACCTAGATTTTAAGCCACCACTTATCCATGCAAAAACCAACTTGAGGCGAGCTCTCACGAAAACGGCGCTATATATGAACAAAAAGTTCATCAACCTCCACATCCCGATTCTTTGACGCCTCAATTAAAAATTTACTTTTCCTATGATAATTTAATTTTATTTGTTTATATATCTATATATTTTACTGATTTTCGTGGCCACGAACAAATAGTTCATGAAAGTTAAAAATTAATTGATTTATTTTTCGTCTCGTTTACGCGTTATATTGTTTAAAGCTTTTCTTTTTATTTCCATAACGTTACCTTTATATTTTTAATATATTACTCTTGATTATATTTTTCTTGATAAGTCTTTTTAATATTATTTTATCCTTACATAAGGCCTTTTTTTCTTCTTATTTATTCAATACAATAACTAATCTCATTATTTTCTCTTATTATTTTTATCTTGTTTTCTTTTGAATATTTGTCTTCAAATTCCTTTTCTTTGTTATATCACGTTAGTTTAATAAATTTTATTTTTTACACTATTTTGTACCAAGCATAATATAGGTAAATATTTCACATTGACATTTATATTTGTAATGTATGTATATCAAAAGATTATGTGCACAATATTATGATATAGGTATATTCTGTGAATTAATCAACAATATAAAAATAAAATATTTTTTAAATTATTATTATTTACATAATTCTTCACAGATATAGGTATTATTGTGAGTCCTGTTTAGGTAATTTTATTGAGTTATTATCTTTGTAGATAACATTAGAATTATTATTACTTCACATTTCACAATTTGTTGTTATATATTTGAAACGGAATTACCATAAATCTTGTTGAATCTTCCTTCATCCTTCACCTGAACATACTCAATATTGTAATTAAATGTGTTAATATTATACACGATAAAACATCGTGCAAATATCTCCTCTGTAACAACTTATACCTAATAATGGTATTCCACTTCTTGTATTATACCGCATTCACTTACTTGTAACAACGACACCTTGTTCAATTCATCGACGTGACTATCTTATATGTAAATTGTACGAAAATTAATACTAATTTTACTAATATAGTAAAATATTATCAGTTTATATCTTTAGACATTCAAAAACCCTCACAAATGTTACGTATGGATAATGTTACCGGCCAAACCCGATTCCAGACCAAACATGTCCTTGGACAAAATTGTTTATTCTACGCATGTCGGGATATTCTAGTTTAACAAAACTATTCTTACCAAAAGTTCGTTGAGAATAGGTTGGTTTGATTTGTATGCAGTCACGCCATTTCCCTTTTTGGGGTAGGCAGAGAGAAAGATCACCAGAGTCTTCTCTATTGTCATAAATTTTTCGCATCATTCACATCCATGCATCGTCTCATACACGCTCTTCTTTATTCTTACTTATAAAGTCTCCATCTTTCAAAACTCCATTTATGTGATCGTGCCATTTTTTTTCCTTGGCTTACCTCTACTTTTCGTTGCTCTTTTATTACCCTTGTATACTTTTTGTCGGGCCGTCATCACTCATTCTATGTGACCAAACCACTTTAATCGATTCATTTTCAACAATAGATCCGAGTTCTTCGTTTCTGTCCGTGGACTTTCAAGGTCCCATTGTTTATGCGTCATTTGTGATCTCGAAGAACAATTTTAAAACCTTTAAGAAATTTTGCCATAGATATTCTCATATCAGGAGGGCTACTCATGACACATTCTGAATACGATTTCAGCTTGCCTTAATCTTGAAAATGTATAAATCAGTACTCAATCATAATCCAATATTAATCTTTCTCTACATTTAATCATGAAAATTTGTTGATATCAATGTTTAGTATGAAATTGTCATGAATTGTTGTGTAAATTAATATTATTATTCAATTAATTTATCCTCAAAGATTGCTAAAGTACGAATCTAATCTTTATTTTACTGTAATCAACTTCATGGGTAGCCCTGCTGGATTGTTTTTTTTGCAATATGAGGCCGGGTTGCTATTCTGTATTTACTTCTTCTGCTTTCTTTCAACTAAGACGTTTTAAGTCAAGCCGAAGGAGTATCCCAATTGAAGCTTTGAAATCTTTGGAAAGCGCCTTTGTTGTCTCCCGTTTGGATAACGGTATATATGGGAAATTGCCAAAGAAAGAAATGAAAACCATTCAATGCAGCCAGGGTCATCACTGGAGCCTACATGTTTTCTCACATCTCTCACCATCTTCATAATCTACATTGGCTCATGTCCCCGACATAATTGAATATAAGCTTTGCCTCATGATCTTCGAACTTCCTGTATAGTATGTTCCTATTTGACAGTGCATCTCGCTTTCAATAAACGACAGATAGTCATAACTTCACTTACCTAACGTAGTGGATCAATTCACTTACCTGGGCTCCAGTCTTACCGAAAATAATGAAGATCCAGCTGAAATAAGAAAAAGAATTACGGCAGCCAATAAAACATATTTTTCATTGCTCCCTGTTTTTAAATCTCGCAGTGTCCATCGTAAAACAAAAGTCACACTCTACAAGACCATAGTCAGAACAGTGTTGGCATATGGATGCGAGACATTAACCATAACGGCGAAGATGTCTGAAACGCTGGACACCTTTGAAAGAAAGGTACTGCCTAGAATATGCGGCCCCGTGAAGGATGGCGATGAATGACGCATTAGACGCAACGATGAGTTGTACAACATATACCAGACCCCAAGTATCTCAACGCACATGAAATTACTTAGGCTGAGATGGGCTGGACATGTACAACGAATGCCAACCTCACGGGTGCCGAAACGAATCATGACTGGACACCCAGGTGGGAGAAGAAGGGTAGGAAGACCAAGGCTGCGGTGGGAAGATGAGGTCAAAAAGGATGCGGCTCAGCTTCTCCAAGAGAGGAGCTGGAAAGTGGCAGCAGAGGACAGGATTGGATGGAGGCGAAAGTTAACGGAGGCCAAGGCTCGATTTGGGCTCTAGCGCCATCGAAGAAGAAGAAGTCATAACTTCATTCTGCATACTCATCCATGTCTGCATCTTCAAAATTAGCTGAAATAGACAGAGTGCACACCACTTATTTCCGACATCGTGCGTTTGCTGTGTCAGGACCAAATACATGGAACACACCCTTAGACAAACTAAAAATATATCTTCATTCAGAAAAATCTTTATTGAGAAAAAAATACAATGGATTTTCTATCAACCAATATCGGTCCGGGCCGTCACACGAAGGCAAGTTTAGTCAGTGCAAACAGCCGAGAGGAAGTTTTTATGTGGATGTGCGGCGTCATAAGGAGAAATAAAATCCGTATTGAATATAATATGTTGAGAAGATAGCCTGGGTGTACGCGATGTCTCCAATAAGCTGATGGAATGTAGGCTGAGGATGTTCGGACATATTATTCCAAGTAAACCCCCAGAAAGCTTATGTAACACCGGCGTTCCCGGCAAAAGACCAAAAGGGCGTCCCAAAAGACGATGGAAGAGCTTGGTGGCAGAGGATATGCGGGCATGTAATGTGTCTGAGGAAGATGATCAGGATAGAATGAAGTGGAGGAGTGCAGTGAGGAGAGCTGACCCCACCACCAAGCAGAATAAAAGCTAAGGAGGAGGAGAGAGAGAGTATAATATCAACCGAATTAATTCTGTCGTAAATCAAACCTCACTTTGAAATTTCATCGATCGATTTTTATCCAATTTCATCCTGTCAAAAATATTCAATATCTCATAGTCACGAACGCGGCAACTGCCATTCAAAACAATCGATTTCTCAAATTCATTCATTAAATATACATAATATCTCTGAGTATGTGGGGTTGGAGTAAAAAGAGAAATTCGTTTAGCCCCGCATCAATTTTCACGTCAGATAATAGACATTGCTCTTTGTACTAGGGATTGTGAAATTTTACTAAAGTGAATCACGATTCTTTTGAACGAACGATTCCCTTTCGTTTTCCGCGCACGTCTCAAGTCATATTTGACGATATGACGGGTGAATTGTGCGCACGCGCAAAGACGGAAGCGTCAATTTGAAGTTCTTTATCGTTATCTTTGGTTAGCGATCGTCTGTACTTTCAATTACATTATTATTTTGATACTTCTCTTTAGGAGCTGTCAATTAAATTGGGTGTATAGATTCCAATTGATATAAAAAAATGAAATTCATACTCAATATTAAAAAAAAACAAAAAACGAATGGGTTGTGGCCAACGCTATACTCCTCACTAACAAGTACTTGTGGATATTTTACGTACCTAGTAGAATTCTATTTTAAATTAAACAATGTGTTTTATATTCTACGTATATATTTTAAATCGTCGATAGCTATTTCGCAACATGTTGTTTTATTTTTAATATAATCCTCACTTACAAGTTATCTGCCCGTTCCAACTTGTCGTGTGTTAGGACCGACATAATGTCGTGTGATCTAGTGGCAATACATTTTAAATGGAGCTGTTCACACTTACACGACAACGAAGAGTAAAATGTATCGCCACTAGATCACCCGACATTATGTCGGACCTGACACACGACAAGTGGAAACGGGGTCTTACTGCACAAAGTATTGAATTTTTTTATGGAAATTTTCAGTATTTTCATATTTATTTATTTCTGCATTCAACGTATTTTAAAAGGAATTTTACACTTAACTTATTCAATAAGATTTAAAAAAAATATCCTTAAAATGTATACATACATAAACGAAATTTCGTTTTAAAAATTCTTATGAAATGGTTTTGTCAAATTATTTTTGATTTAAATGTTTTATGAAGAAAACTTGAAAATTCTTCAATGCCATTTGATGTAAGTGAAGTGCCTTTTTAGCAATTTGAAAATAGAAATACCAAATTTTAAGTTTCCTGAACTTGAGGTCACATTGAAATATTTGACAGTTAAAAAAATTGTGAAGCACTCATCAGATATCCTTCAAAATTTTATGGGGTCTAAGCGAGTATAAGATATAAAAATTTGCAGAATTTGAAAAGAATAGAATGAGTACTTTTAGTCTATAATCGATATAGTAGAATAAACACGCCGTACATAGCACATAGTACACAGCACACACACAAATACATTGTGATGAAACTTTCAAAATACATGTAATCTCAGCATGATTCATCTGCAATATAAAAATAACCTTAAAAATTGCGAATTCATAACTCCCCACTATATCTCCTTGGTGTAGTAAGGAGTAAAAAAACATTATGTGATAGTAAATGATCTAAGTATTTATGATTCAATGTTACGGATTCTTTTTTTAAGAATCGATGTAATCATTTTATATTTCACATTAAAATTTCTCTATTCTTTTTCTTATTTGGAGAATCTTCACTTTAATAACGACAATATGAACACAGCATGAAGATTTCTTAATATTTACACCTTACACTTATCTAAGTTTCAAACTCATTTCATGTGCTATCAGCTACGGTCTTTGGACATTGGTCACATTGCCAGAAGGGCTCCTGATAACCTCAAGAAGCTCGTGAGGATCTCGGGGAGGTAGAAAATACGGAGGGCGTTCACCGACCCAAAAACGGGACCCTAATACGACCTATTCGACGTTTGATTGAGCAACGTTTGAGAGTTTGATTCCTCAGTCATGAAGCTAATAAGGAATAAGAGATATATTTAAATGTATAGCAAATTACACTTATTTGAAGTGATATATAAAAATAAAATAAAGTCTCCACATCTGTCTGGCAGACATTCTAAGATTTTGTTTTCTACTATTATAAACTAAACACATAAATCATGATTTGACTTTCAATTTAGTTAACATTTGATCTGTATCGAAAGTGACATTTTTATTATTCATAAATATATTTAACAAATTTGCACAACTCTTCAGTAAACAACTTTATTACTCACATAATAAATTCGTTTATTAAACTTTTGCTCGTAAACTTTATCCGATTGATTATATTGCCATTTGCGGAATTTTTTTTATTGACAAATACAAAACATGAAGACGTAGCCTTTGATAAGTCATTTTAGTTCTTTTATTGCTTCTTTTTAATTTTATTCTACTATATTTTTATACTTTTGTAGGTATGCTTAGACAGAATAGTTTCTGTACACCTACTCCGCAAGCGACAAGATGCGCATGGATTTGAAATAAACTAGCACCTTCTTATTAATATGTGTATATATGGTGTGGAAACATGGACACTTAGGGAGTCAGAGCGAAAGAGGATCGATGCTTTCGAAATGTTGTGCTGGAGGCGTATGTTGCGCATCCCATGGACAGCCAGAAGAACGAATGTGTCAATTCTAAACGAACTGAAAATCGAGGATCGTCTGTCGACGATATGTTACAGACGTATCCTGTAATTCTTTGGACACATTGCCAGAAGGGAACCAGACTGCCTCGAGAAGCTTGTTGTGATGGACAGCGTGAAAGGACGGAGATCTCGTGGTCGCTCACCGACCAGATGGAGCGATTTGGTTAAGTCCACAATGGGGTCTTCGGTGACTGGTGCTCTGCGTTCATGGAGGCGGGCCATACGTGTAGCGACGCACTACAGCCGCTATCCTCAGTCATGAGGAAAAGGACGAATATTATATTATATACCAACAATCACGCCATGTCCCTGACGGGGTAGACAAAGAGAACTTAGCGCTACTTTTTTCTATCTTGACACGAATCCATCGCCTCATTCAATATTCATACATCGTCTCATACATGTTCGTCTGTTTAAACTTAGTACATTTTCCTCTTTCAAAATATCGTTTACATGGCCAAGCCATTTCCTTGGACTAACCCGACCTCTTGTTCTTTTCTTGTCAGCTTTGTACATTTTGTGGCTAAACCATCTCAATGTGTTGAATTTCATTCTATCAATGACATCTTTCTTCATCCTACATTCTTTCCTTGTGTCCTGTTTTCTCACTCTGCCATACATCGCTCTATTACAAATTCTTCTAAGCGATGTCATTTCAACGGGATTTATTCTGCTTTCTTGCGCCTTCTGCCATGTCCAGGTTTCACTTGCATAAGTCAAGGTTGGCACAACGATTGCGTTATAAATGACAACTTTGGCATCCTTTGATTTGATGCGATCTTTCACAACTGGTCTCAGTGCTCTATTCACTATGTTTCCTGCCATCTTCTCTTCTCTTCTTCTTCTTTGTTTCCTCAATGCTGAGGGTCGTGATCTATGGGGCCGCTAATGGACAGAACTAGTCGCCTCCAGTCCTCTCTGCCTTCCGCAGCTCGCACCGCCGAATAAAGGTCGTTCCCGGTCATCTCCTTAATTTGGTCACACCGTCGTCGCGCAGGAGATCTGCCTCTACTTCTTTTGTCTGGTACACTTTCTGTGATAATACTTTTTTCCAGGTTACCTGGCTCTCTCCTGGCGATGTGACCAAAGAAGCTCAATACCCGGCGGCTGTGTACTGTAGACAATCTTTCTTTTATTTTGCGTTCTTTATTACTATTATTATTAAGGACTGAGTCATTCCTGCCATAACTCTTTGTATATCCTTATCAGGCCATCCATTCTGTTGGAAAATGCTTCCCATATAGATATACTCTCATCGACTTGCTCGAGCCATTCATTCTCTACTTATATTTGACACGCTGTTCTGCTTTCACTCTTTTCAAAGACCATAAACTTTAATTTGCTAACATTCATCCTCAATCTGATCTCTTGCATCCTTGATTTACCAAAATTTAAATATACAGTAACGTAACTCTTCCATACTTTCTGTTAACAGTACTTAATCGTATGCATACATAATATCACGTTCTGTTACAGTACTCAGTTTCAGAACCTTGCTTTCATCCTTCATGATCTTACATTATTTCTTTGTGTCCTCATTTCTTACCCTGTCATGTGTCGTCCTATAACAAATTCTTCCTAGCGAACTCGATTCAACTGCTTAATTAAAAATATTTCTTTATAATATCATTTCATTTGTTTGATCAGTCTATTGACGTCTTTTAATTTGAGGTTTCGATATTAACAATTCACGGAATTGCAAATTTTTCTTTCCAACTTAATTAATATCAGATCTAGAAAATAATGTGTCAAATGAACGAAAAGCGCCTACATTGAAACATTTCTTCTAACCACACGTCAAATTTGTTATACAATTTGCCGCCCACAAATTAGGCAGGCGTCATTCATTGAAATTAAAATTCTATGAATTATGTATGTATAAATAAGTTTGCTACGTATTCTGAGAAAACAAATGAATGGAATTTTCATTTTGTTGTTTTTGTATCAAGTATAACGAAAACATTTTACTAATTAGAGTATACAAATGAGGCGTTATAATGTTTCGTAATTTAAAATTATTATTAATATTATTTATTTATAGGCAGCCAGCCAAGGCTGATGTGCCTATATCCACTGTCGAATCTTATTATTTGGTTGTAATTATTTTGCTGTGCAAATAAAATGTCCAGTCTATTCTTGAAAATATTAACAAATATTAATTCCAAGTATTCACCATTCTATTTGAAAGAAAATGCTTTCGAGGATTTGTCGAGAACCTACTTTTCGCAAGTTTTAAGCTATGGCAAGTTTTAAGCTATGTCAAATTAGTGTTATGACTATATTTGAAAGAGATTTTTTTATGTTTACACAGTCATAATGGCCTGAAAATATTTTGAATGTTTCAATAATATCTCCACGTTCTCTTCGGTTTTACAGTTTTTAAAAGTCAAATCATTCCTCGTATGTTAAGTTGCGAAGTGTCCTGGGAATTTTTGTAAAACGTCTTTGGACCCTCTCAAGTGATTCAATGTCTTTTGAGAAATAGGAACTCCATATCTGGAAACCATATTCCAACAATGGCCTAACAAATGCTTAATATATTTTTAACATTAAGTCTGGTGAGATGTTCTGGAAAGCTTTTCTGATGCAGTAAATAAGCGAGTTTGCTTTCTTAACAGTCTTAATAATATGATCCTCCCATTTGAAATCTGCAGATACAATGATACCTAGGTCAGTTTGTGATACAACATCATCATTCAAAATGTTTGGATTAAATTAAATACAATCGAAACTGTTTTAACAGCCCCTTGCAAAACTCTGAAAGAACACATAAATAAAATAAGAAGTGTCCAGAGAACTCTAAAACCTTGCAGACACTACCCTTGAAGTGCCAGAGAGATCTGATTATGACGAAACCGTTCACTGAAAATGATGAGAGTGAACCGTATTTTTGACAGAGTCTTGAAAGTCGCTCTTCCAGGCTACAAGTTCCGCATGTCTAATGGGTCCAATGGAATTCTTTCGGACATTGTTGTGGATTTCTCATTGGAAAATTGACGCGGAGAAGCATTCCCATAGGATACCCTTGGAAGTCTCTTCAGAGTTGTTCAGTTCCACCAGGAAACTAACCGAGGACTTACGCTTAGGATTCAGATGGGTCGGTGGCAGAGCGCGGTTAGCGCGCTGGGCTAGGAATCCAGTGGTCGCGAGCTCGAATCCTGCCTCGACCGATTTCGTTCACCTAAGAACGTAGGAAGATGTATGGGTACTTGTTTAACAAGGACATATTCATTTAAAAAAAGACACCTAACCAACTGAGCTGCGAAAGCTAAACGTTTTGTTTCACGTTTAAATTTGTATAACGAACTTTTTGAAGTTATTAACTATTCCACAAATTTGTCGACAAAACAATGAAAGATTTACATCGACATCGACATATTTTTTTTCCTTTCTAATAAATTCCGTGAGGGTTAGGTTTGGTAAGGTAAGGTTAGGTGCCAGTGCGGTCAGATATCTGATTGACTAAATGTGATGTGGAATATGGTTGTCGCCAAATATCTTGAGCCATTTCGCCGAGAATGGTGGCGATTTGCACATATACCAACCAAGCAAAAATACACAAATTTGCGCTCTGCGCACCCGGAACCCTGGTTCAAGATATTTGGCGACACCATTGATTGTTCTACATCTCACATATATTATATTTTCTATTCTTACTGTACCTCCTCCATCTTTAACTTCGTTACTGTTTGCCTTGAGTTTATTATTGCAATAAGTATATTAAGTAAAAAAGTATAATAAATACAAAAAATATCAGTAAAAGTAGTGTAATGAAAAATAAAAAAAAACAAAAAGACAAATATACAAAAAATAACCATTTTGCAATTGAAACCATACAAATCCGCACTGAAAATATACGAAGTTGCTACTCTCATAAAAAATGTGGATATCATAAAAATGTCAACTAAATGAGATGAGAAATATTTATGAAGAATCTAAGTTAATAATTAGGTATAGGTATTGATGGATATCTATCTAGCTAATATTTTTGATGTTTCTCAATGGAGAGGTTTATTTGCACACAAGAGTGTGAAGCGAGCGCAAATTGAAATTAAGTCAATTACCAAAAGCGTTATTGTCTATTCAGTGATCTGAAAACTGAAAGGCTCTGTGAGTGCACACCGACTCGCTAATCAAATTATATTCACTTTCTCACCAACCGATGATAACGGACGGCCCTGGTCTGGTCATGGGCAAATTAATACCTAAAAACGAAATTCGATCGCTGGCTGAGTTTTCAAATTGATGGGTTCGTAACCAAAGGACATCGGTTCAAATTCAACACCCACATAAATAATCGTTCAACGTTGATTGAACCAAAATTAGGAGAAAATGTATTTTTTTCAATCATACCATAAAAAAATCACACTGTATAGTTATAGCAATACATCTAGAGTAATCACGTGGCTTCGCACACCCTCTATATCCAGGTCGCAACCGTTATATCAAAACATCTAGCGTAATCACGTGGGTTCGCACACCCTCTATATCCAGGTCGCAACCGTTATAGCAAAAAATCTAGAGTAATCACGTGACTTCGCACACCCTCTACATCCAGGTCGCAACCGTTATAACAAAACATCTAGAGTAATCACGTGGGTTCGCACACCCTCTATATCCAGGTCGCAACCGTTATAGCAAAACATCTAGAGTAATCACGTGGGTTCGCACACCCTCTATATCCAGGTCGCAACCGTTATAGCAAAACATCTAGAGTAATCACGTGGGTTCGCACACCTCTATATCCAGGTCGCAACCGTTATAGCAAAACATCTAGAGTAATCACGTGGGTTCGCACACCCTCTATATCCAGGTCGCAACCGTTATAGCAAAACTTCTAGAGTAATCACGTGGGTTCGCACACCCTCTATATCCAGGTCGCAACCGTTATAGCAAAACATCTAGAGTAATCACGTGGGTTCGCACACCCTCTATATCCAGGTCGCAACCGTTATAGCAAAACATCTAGAGTAATCACGTGGGTTCGCACACCGTCCTTATCCAGGTCGAAAACAATCAAGTTTAAAGACATGTAATTATATACTGACACAGATATAAAAATTGTAAGTAGAAATATTGAAAATTTGAAGCAGTACATCTACCTTGGGCGTAAGACAAATGTTGGGTGTATCCTTAAGAGACCGAATAAGAAACGAGGAAATAAGACGCCGCCGGTCAAAGGTCACAGACATTGCAGAAAGAATGGGAAGGCTAAAATGGCAATAGGCAGGTCATGTGGCAAGACAGAGAGATTATAGATGGACCCCCAAAATTCTGAATTGGAGACCCTATCATAATAGAAGAAGTGTAGGGAAACCACAGAGGAGATGGACTGACGATATTGTCGAACTGGTGGGACATGGGTGGAAGCAAAGTGCCCAGGATAGAGAGAAATGGAAAACCCAGGAAGACGCCTATATCCAGCAGTGGAGTGAAAGGGGCTGAAAAGAAGAAGAAGAATACGAAGGTAATATTCGTATTCTTCTTCGTGCCATATCAGGTACACCCAACGTTGGCGATCACTGCCGAGAAGGAAGGCAATAAACCTTCCACTTGCGCAGAGTGCAAAGAAGTGTTCATTATTATTATTATTATCTCTTTCAACAATACATTTTCCTCTAATATCCTCATTTCTTATTCTATCTTACATCGTTTTACCACACTTTTGTGATAATTACATATTAAACTAACTTCTACATTAATATTTCTTGAAAAGAGGAAGACCGTTTCGTTAAGTTAACATTAAAGTGCGGCCATTTCCAGTTTCTTCTCTTCTTCTTCAGCCTGTTTTTTTCCATTCTTGGACATAGTCCTCCCCCTTGATCCTCCACAACTCCCTGTCTTGGGCACACTGCATCCATCTCCCTCCGGCACATTTCTTGATGCCATCAGACCACCTTGCCTGGGGTCTGATGACATCAAGAAATGTCGTCATCTAGTCCAGTTAGTAAAGAGTTTCTCCACAGATACATTTTACTCCTCACTACCCCAAGCGGATATAGTGGGACTTATGAATTTGCAATTTTCAAGCTTTTATTTTTTTATTAAAGCTTATCAACTAGTATAATAATAATAATAATAATAATAATAATAAGCCCCTCAAAATCCAAACCCACGTCCAGTTAAAAACATCTAGAACTACGTGAGGGGCGGGGAGCTACACAACTACATCGAGTAGCTTGCCAACGGGTAAAGGGTACAAACACACAACACATACATGCATCACACAAAAAACACAAGCCTCGGACAAACACCGCTACCTGGGGAGCGCCAGGGCACGTCCGGAGTTAGCGCTGGGCGTAGCAGCATGAGAGCCGCTAATGACATGCTGTCGAACAGGCGGACACATGCCGGGACACCCGAAGAAACAACAGCCGAAACCCAACACACCCGACCTGCTGAAAGTGCTTTGCCGGCAAGTCAACCGACAACCACCAAAGCGGGAAAACCACGACAACGCATGAAATGGACAGATGACATGAACATAAACCTCATGCGTTGCTACTACACTATCACACAAGGAGACACACAAATAATTGGATACAGACAGGAGCTACATACACAATTCACCACAATTTATCCAGAACTCTCACACATCACAGAACAGCGACTGGCGGACCAGAAAAGAGTTATAATAAACAACAAAAGAATACAACTATCAATACTTGATCAAATAAAACAAGACGCAATCAGAATGAGTAATCAAAATAGAATAAGTACATTAACACAAGACATAACAAATACACAAATAAACCACAACAATCCACAGGAAATATCAATAATACCACAGCAAAATAACACTGAACAACCAAATATAAACATAACTAACGAATCCACCAATATGAACAATAATACAACAATAAGCCCTAACAACAATGACGAGACCAACGGAAGAACAGAACAAAACCCAGACACAAAAACACAAATCACAAACACACTAGAACACACAATCGAAATATATAAAGATAGCGACCCCACAACAAGACCACACCTACCAAAGCTCAAAATCAACAAACAAACCATTAACATGATCAATATTATCAACACAATTCTACATAACATGATTAACACTGAAACAACACTCGAAAAATTACATCTATTAGTTTACTGTAGTGCATACACCATTATTACACTAAACAAACAAAATATAAACAATAAAACAGAAAACTCCCATAGAACACACAGAAGCACTATACCAGCATGGCAACACAGAATACAAATCAAAATCAACTCATTAAGAAATGAAATAGGCAAAGTAACACAAAAAATTAAAGATAATCTAAAAAATCCAAGAAAACTACGGGAAATTGAAACGATTAAAGACAAATACAATGAACACAACCTAACTATACTCCTTGATACGCTAACACAAAAGTTATCAGCACAATCACATAGATTAAAACGCTACAAAAAATGCTATGACAGGAAAACACACAATCTCAATTTTCAAACAAGCCAAAAAAGCTTCTACAACAACCTAAAAAACAACAATATAGAAATTACAGACGCACCTAAATTAAATGAAATAGAATCATACTGGGAGAACATTTGGTCTGAAAACAAAAAACACAACGAAAATGCCACATGGATAACAGAGGAAGAAAATGACAATAACCAATTTCAAAACATGGCCACAATACAAATAAATATAACTGACTTCAAAACTGCTGTAAAGAAGACACACAACTGGAAGACACCAGGCATAGATAATATCCAAAATTACTGGTACAAATATCTCCCTGTAACACATGAAAAATTCTCCGAACTATTACACAAATGCGTAACGGAAAACCAAAACCTCCCATCTTTTTTCACTAAAGGTATCACATATCTCAAACCTAAATCAACAGACACAAAAAATCCATCTAAATATCGTCCAATCACATGTCTACCCACAATATACAAAATTCTTACCTCAATTATAACTACAAAAATAGATCTTTTCCTAACACAAAATAACATATTAACAGAAGAACAAAAAGGATGCAGAAAGCAAAGCAGAGGATGCAAAGAACAAATCATCATCGACCGGACAATAACAAATCAGGCGATAAAGAAGAAAAGGAACATGTACTGTGCATACATAGATTACCAAAAAGCCTTTGATAGTGTCCCCCACTCATGGTTAGTAAAAGTTCTAGAAATATACAAAATTGACATAAAACTTGTAGAATTTTTAAAACAAATAATGAACACCTGGAACACGACAATATACCTAAAACTAAACAACAAAATGATAAAATCAAAACAAATAAACATTAAAACCGGAATCTTTCAAGGTGACTCCCTAAGCGCACTATGGTTCTGTATCTCCCTCAACCCACTCTCCAAGATGCTTAACAAAAGCAAACTTGGCTACAAAATCACAACACACAACTTAAATACCAATCCTATAAAAATCAACCACCTTTTATACATGGACGATTTAAAACTATATGGCAAAAATAATGACGAACTAAAACAACTAATTTATAAAACTGAACGCTTTAGTAATGACATAAAAATGAAATTCGGTATTGATAAATGCAACACATGCTCAATAGTAAGAGGTAAACCCAAGGAACACACGGGAAGCACCTTGAAGGATACGAATGAAATAATACGCGCAATGGACGAAGATGAATTTTATAAATACTTGGGAATTCTCCAGAACCCAAGCATAAAAGATAAAAAGATAAAAGAAACCACCAAAAACGAATACCTTAAAAGACTAAATATCCTCCTCAAAACACAACTAAATGGAAAAAATATGACTAAAGCAATAAACACATACGCAATACCAGTACTAACATATACATTTGGAATAATTAAATGGACCAATACGGAACTTGACGATCTCAACATTAAACTCAGAACAACATCATCAAAACATAGAATTCACCACGAACATTCAGCAATAGAAAGATTCACACTGCCAAGAGAGGAAGGAGGAAGAGGACTCATAGACATTAAAAATCTACACCATACACAAATAAATAACTTAAGGCAATACTTCTACACAAAACGAAATAGCCCAATACATAATGAAATCATAAACATAGATCACACATACTCACCACTTACACTTAACGACAACGAACGCAATCTAGAAATAACAACACATGACGCAAAAATTGAAACATGGAAAAATAAAACATTACATGGAATACACCCAAGTCATCTACAACAACAACATATTGATAAAGCCCTTAGTAATAATTGGCTCAAACACTCAGACCTCTACGCAGAAACAGAAGGATTTATCATAGCTATTCAGGACAAAATAATAAAAACAAAAAACTACACGAAACATATTATAAAAGACAATACAATAACAAACGACACATGCAGAAAGTGCAAATTACAAAAAGAAACAATAGAACACATAACAGGTGGCTGCTCAACTCTTGCACCGACGGAATATACAATAAGACACGATAACATCTGCAAACACATATATTTGGAACTAGCCCACAAACATAAACTTATCGAAACACACCCCAAGTGGTATCAATACACACCCCCAGCTGTAACAGAAAATGATAACTACAAACTATACTGGAATAGAGACATAATCACAGACAGAACAAACCTACATAACCGACCAGACATTACATTAATCGACAAAATACATAAACACACATATCTAATAGAAATATCGATACCAAATACAGCAAATCTACAAAAGAAACATTTAGAAAAAATAGATAAATACATACCTTTAGCAGAACAGATAAAATCACAGTGGAAACAAGAAAAAGTTACAATAGTCCCAATAATATTATCGTCTACGGGCATCATACCAAAAACTCTCCAAAAAAATATAGACATACTAAAGTTACCCCCATACGTAATCACCAACATACAAAAAACTACAATTATCAACACATGCACAATAGTCAGAAAATTTCTACAGGTACCACTTTAAACAACTACACACAACCACACAGACACACAAACACATAGCCTCACAACTTGAGTACGCTCCGTTGTGAAGGAAATTACCGGATCATAACCGAGATCAATCTACATATAATAATAATAATTCTTTATTGGCTAAAATAACATAACAAAATAAGTGCAAACAAGAGCAAGTTAAAACATTAAAAAAGCCAAAAGGCGGACTTGTTAATAAAATTAACATCTTCCAGTCAACCTTAGAAAATAAAAATAATATAAGAATATATAAGAACATATATATCAGAACATATATATACATATACACACACATACATACATACACACATAAACACACATATGCATTTAGGGGGATGGGAAGGAGAAAAAAGGAAGGGGCGGAGATAGTGGTAAGGAGGAAAATGAGGCAGGGAGGGAAGAGAGACATCAGAGTTTCACCCGCTGTTTGAAAGAGAAAAATGATGGTAAGGTTCGAGTATCAACGGGAAGTTGATTCCAGAGCCTAGCACTATGAACAGTAAAAGAATTAGTGTAGAAGTCCGATCGGTGGGAGGGAATCACAAGAAGACCGTTATTACCCGATCTCAGAGGAAGACCATGCTCCGATGAAAAATGAAACCTGTCTCTGAGATACTTTGGAGCCACCTCACTATACAAAATCTTATAGAGAAGACAGAGTGTGTGAACATCCCTAGTATCATGCTGAGATTGTATTCTGAAAGTTTAATAACAATGTATCTGTGTGTGTGTGTGTGCTGTGTACTATGTGCTATGCATGGCGTGTTTATTTTACTTCATCGATTATAGACTAATGTACTCATTCAATTCTTGTCAAATGTTGTAAATTTGTATATATTATACCTACTCGCTTAGACCTCAATAGATTTTGAAAGATATCTGATCAGTACTTCTCATTTTTTTAACTGTCAAATATTTCAATGTGACCCCAAATGCTCAGGACACTTAAACTTTGTTATTTTATTTTTGAATTGCTAAAAAGCACATCCCTTTCATAAAATGGAATTAAAGAATTATCAAGTTTTCATAATAAGATATTGAAATAAAAAATAATTAAACAAACTCATTTCATGATAATGATAATGCTGAATATTTTACATACAAAATTTGAATACTTTATGAGTGACTTGGTAGTGAGGAATATAGCGTTGGCCACATCCCACATTTTTTTTAATATTATTTGATATCTTTCAAATAAAAAAATATTTGGACATTGACAAAAGACTAAACGATATTTCGTCAAACCTTTGACTTCACCTGTTCATCTGTCATTGTCCATTGTTAGTTATAACTCTTGTCTCATAACTGGTCAGAGATCCACAGATCAAAGATGCTAAAGGAGGTTATTCAGGATCCCATTTGGTAAACAATGCACACTATCAATATTAATGGCAGTTCTTCTCGGAAACGCCATCGACAATAAGAGTAAAACCCTTTTCAAGAAACGTAAATGTAAGCCATTAAAATCTTGGAACAAATAGTCATAATAAATATAATCCTTTATATTATATAATGGACAGATATATGTAATGATTTCATAGAATTGAGGTAATGATTTCATCAAATCCAACTATACTGGATCAATAACTATAAAAAATAAACAGTCAACAAATCAAATATGTGACTTTTTAACTTGTGATTTATTTTATTATGTTTTTTTATCTTTATTTTAATTTTATTTCGCAAATAATTGTGTTCTTTCTTTTAAGTTTTGTGTATTTGTTATCCATTTACTGTTTTTTCTAGTTTGGATGATGCTGTACTAAAGGGTGGGGGTTGAATTTATATTAATCCAACTGTATAGGATCAATTACTGTAAAAATAAACTGTTAACAGATCAAAAATGTAATCGTTACTTTTCTATAATTTTATTCTCCTTTATTTTTCATAATTACAATTTTAATATATTGAATAAAACAAATTTATATTTTTCTTTTACTTGGTTTAAATTGACTTACAAATTTCACGTGTATTCACTGCTCTGAAGATGCTCGTCTAGAGCGAAACTAGAAAGTCAATTAAACCAAGCGGAAGAAAATAAATAAACGTGTTTTATTTTAATATATTATAATGTAATTCCATCAAGTATTGTCAATTGAAAAAGTAAACAAAATTAAAATTTTATTTTCCAATTTACTAAGTTGTTCTTTAAATATCATTATTTATTATCCATTCTGTTTTTTTTTTCGATAATACTGTATTTATATATTATGTGGGGGTTGAATGTATGTAATATAAAATTTGGCACCTGGTTGTTAGCACCGTGTTTGGATAACACCGTTTTCATGAATATCTCACCTAAAGGGCGCTGAAATTGATTACGATGTATCATTTTGGCTCTGGTAAGATTAGCGAAAAAGGTGTGTTTTAAGATTTCTACCGAACGAAGATATATTTTCAGTCTGTCTGAGGGTGTTTGGCAACTTATTTCATTCATTTGGTTCTGCCACAGAAAACGCACGATCGCCAAATTTAATGGCATGCACTCTGTCTATTTCAGCTAATTTTCCAACCATGGACAAAATACAGAAAAAAAGTGTTGATTGTCTGTCGTGAATTGAAAGTGGAATGCCAAGTTCGGAAAGGTATGTAGGAGCCATACAGTGAAGTACTTTGAAGATTCGGGAACTTTAAGCCAGTGCAGATGTATATTATGTTTATAATTTTAGCAGCCCGTGAGAAAACCAGTCGGTTTCTTCGTGTCCCAAGAACTTCGGAAAAGTTAAAAATATACTACTGCTCAATAACACAAAGATTTTTGCAAAAATGTGCTATCGTTATGGATAAAAGGCTGGTTAATTCGACGATATGCTGCCTTACTCATGAAACTAGATTTCAATTTCAATCTAATTTTACACATACACCCGAATAACCTAAATACTAAATTCTAAATACAATGTTTTCATTGCACAGTCGCTGTCAAAGTAAGGTTGATCGCGAGGAACCTTACGAGTGGTTTAATACTAAAATACGAGATGTTTTCGATGGATCTATACGAGATGTCAAAAATTCGCTGGAATTTCAGAAGAATAGTGACATCGAGCTGTCAGTGTTAGCTTGGTTACATGTGTTTGTACTGTTATGACAAAAAAAAAACATTTTAAACGTCAGTATAAACTCATTCAAAACTATCTAACTATTTTCTTCGTACACAATAATGTGAAATTCTCCTCTATCGACCATAAGTTTGGCGTAGGTAGTATTTATTTAGTGATGTCTCTACAACGCAATCGCTAACTTAAGAATACTAAATACTCCAGTGAGGTTCGGAGTTAGTACCTATTTAGTTAACTAGGATTGAGGATTCGGGTCTTAAACGCTATTTTCCATTAGATTAGTTTAGAATTATAATCCAAAGCGAAGAACATGAAGGAGACCTTCGTCCAGGAGTGGATAGGATAAGCTGTGAAAAAGAATCCAAAGTAAGGACGCTTAGCCAAAATTAGGAATTGTGGTTGGAATCGAGCGTCCAGAATAAAGCCGGTGATGAATTGCACATACAGATCTGCGCCGCTAAGCACCGAATCATTTTTCGTTCATATAGATTTTAAAAGTGTTGAATTTTCTCCGTCTACGTTCATTCTTTCAATTTGACCATTGTCATCGTCCGTCCGTTGAATTTGTCGTCTGTTGCAAGATTCACGACTGCCGTTGCATGATGACTCTAATTCTGATAATAATTAATCATCGTTGTCTATGACCAATTAACTACAGCCATCATCTATTTATGTCCACTTCTTCTTTGTTGGGCAATTAAATATTCTCTATGCCGCTCATTACATACACACACGTCTCTCAAGTAACCGTAAACAATTCAATTACATATTTAAAGAAAGCTTCAATGACATTTGCTTAAAAAAACATACACACTGCAATATGTTTCTTAGGCATTTCCTGATCATAATTTATTGAGTTTAGTTCGTCTTTACAAATTTGTAGCCTTGAAGAAGTATTATGTATTTCCACTCACTTATATAATTATCAATGATGGCAGATTTTATTTTTATTTATTCTTAAGAGGGCTCCTGCTGCCGGCGTTCCTATATTTCAATTTGATATTCCATCACTACTTATCGAATCATTTTATAATTATGATAAATATGAACACATATTTTATTCTACAAACAAATTATTCGTCTTCCGACGACCGTTTCGGCTTATAAGGCCATAATCAACTGGTTATAAAAAAAATAACAACAACATTTATAACAATTTATAAAAAAAAATCTAAGATACTTTGGATATCAATGAAAAAAAATATTTCTTCACTTTTCAATTATGTTCTGTACATATTCTTGTAGAAAAATAATTCGTATACCACGATTTTTGAAATTTATCTAAAATTTCTAATATAATATAAGGTGTTGAGCAATAAAGGTATTTTTTTTAAATTAAAGAACACAATTATTTGGAAAAAAATGCCTTGACATTTCCATTGATGCTTCTGCCCCCCCTAGACAACGTGTCATTTAGCTCAAGAAAAGATAACTCAATGTATGGAAGTGACAGTTATCACTTCCATACATTGAGTTATCTTTTCTTGAGCTAAATGGCACGTTGTCAAGGGGGGCAGTTTTAGTAAAGAAATCTAAAAATATATTTATTTCGCAATGGCGCTGAATGAAAAATGAATATTTTTTATAGTTTTATTTACAAAACCAGAAGCATTAATGCAATAATGAAATCATATTTTTCCAGATATTTTTGTGTTATTTATTTAAAAATTCTTCTGTGACGTATAGTTTATGTGGTATATTTTAATAAGGAATACTTTTGTTGTTGATTTTTGATTCAACTTTATTACACAATTATTTATCTGATAATAAACAAATAATATATAATATATTCCAACTGTCGATTTGTTCAGGAGAACTTTGTTCTCTTAACATATCGACAATGTTTCAAGCCAGGATACGCGAGAATTGTATGCAGAGGTCTACTTTTTTCACGGCTTTTCCAACTTTTAAGTCAAAAAACACCAACTTAGAGGCTTCGCAGCATATATGTTCCATACACGGATTTACTCAGAATTCGGAGTAGAACATTTCGTGTGTCTGTGTGTCTGTGTGTGTGTGTGTGTGTGTGTGTGTGTCTGTGTGTGTGTGTGTGTGTGTCCGTCCCCCCTTATAACTTTTGATCCGCTTTTGGGGGTAGGAAGTATTGTGGTATGTAGAGCTTACTAAAGTGCCAGAGTGGTCACTTGGTTGGAAGCGATTGCATACCAGCCGGAGCTGATATGCAAGCCTGTAATTGAGGTGGTAAGGTCGGTCAGTTGGACGTGTAGGTATTACCTGTTTGTCCGCCTTTAGCTACATACAACCCAAATGATATCTCAACCGCTTGGTTCGAACCTGGTGGCGGTCTGTTCGGATAGTCCCGACAGCTGAGCCACAGATTGATCGACCAAGCAACTGCGATACCGTATACAATAGATTAAATATTATTATCAAATATTACTCAGGTAGGAATGGTTGACAGATTGAAAGATATAACAGGAAATTTAACTTACTCTTTTATTTATCAAGATGATGATTACAATTGATGTTTACTAATATTACTTGGTACAGAAATGTCGAGTTATTATTTAATGAATATAAATGTAAATTTGAAACGCGGACGATTTGAACGACGACGAGCGGTCGGGCAGCGTGATGCCTAGCTTCGAGATCTGGATGAGCGGAATGATGTGGGCGCGCTGTGCTTCCCCTTAAATAGGAGACGGGCTGTGAATACGGCGCAGGGCAAGATGGCGCC
The DNA here is from genome assembly GCA_963576475.1 of Molanna angustata. Lineage (NCBI taxonomy): Eukaryota > Metazoa > Arthropoda > Insecta > Trichoptera > Molannidae > Molanna > Molanna angustata. Next base: position 31,616,640 of record OY754975.1, read on the forward strand.
TGCCGAAGTACTCAGCGCAGCGAAGCACTGCGCGGCGCAATTGGCGCAATTGGCGCAATCGCCACAGACCCCGCTGGCAGTCGCTTAGACGAAACACGACCCCTCCTCGAAGTTCAAAGTCCTTACATTGCGTTCTGTGAAAGATAAAAAAAATTTTTAAAGCATTTGATTTGTTATGTTATTTTGTATAGGGTTTTCTTTTGAACCGCTATGTACATGTTATGTAATGAATTTCTATATGAAAAGTAGTCTTTTCTAATACACAGTAATGTAATTATTTAAATACAACTTAATCTATACATATATAAAGTTAATCATATTATAAGTATAAATTTGTTTTTGTACAAAGTATGAAGTTACTTATCTTTTAAAAATATCTGCTGCTGGTATGATTTGCTGCTCTTGTGATGGCGTGTGGTTGCTCTGCTATTGAGGTGAATGGAGGAGTGTCGTCCTGCGTGTGCTGGCTGGACATCCTTATGTGTTCCTCAGTGGTATAGCTTGTTGGGTGTTGTTGATTGCGACTTCGTAGTGTACCATTAATTGTGAATGGTCCCCAGTTTTCTGTTATGAAGTGTAGAAGTTCTATTTTTTGTTCAGGATGAAGTAGATGTGTTATGTATGTAGAAAATTGATGCAGTTGTATGCGTGGATGCTTCGACTTTGTCGGGAATATCTTCCTGAAGTAGGTATTTATCCAGCTAGGCGAAATGGTTTGCAGTGTGCTCAGCGTGTGTATGCTTGTATATAAATATTCGACAGCTGCCTCGTGTGCCGGCAAGGGCGAAGCACGAGGGTGTCTTGTGGTTTTCGGCGTGTCGTCAGGAGACAGCTTTGGATGTAGAGTATCCAGTGTAGCCTGTAGGGTTTTGCGGTGCGCCATGTTGACGGCTTTGAAGTGCATGGGACTTCAGTGTAACCTGGGTACATTTCGTGAAACCGGAGGAGGATTGATGTGAACTCCTCAGGGCGGTGACACGTAAATGTTGAGCAGCTTCGTTTCTTCATGCGTCGCAAGGAGGTTGACATTAGCTCTTTGCGTGCAGGCCATGAAGGAAGAGACGTTGTATGTCCAACAAAATCGTTCCTCGTCAGAGCAATGATGGCGATGACTTGGGGAAGACTTTGCGTGCTCTTGTAGTAAGTGTATGTGTGATGCTGGCACGGAGATGTTCTCAAAAGGCAAACGTTGCTGGTTCTTCAGCGGTGTTGAGCAGTGAGTATTGGCGGTACCAAAGATGATCCTCAGCGATGCTCCGGTTGAATGCTGGTATGATGTGAAGATGCAGTGGTTCCTCCATAATTAATTTCTTCCCGGTAGTGATGCGGTAGAATGCGGGGGCAGCTAGTTTCTGTATGAAGTCGTCCAGATGATGATGATGATGTGATTCATCATAAATAATTTCTTCTAGGTAGTTCCTCTAGGTAGTGATGAAGCTGTTGATGCTCAATTTTAAATTTTAAAATTATACAGTAAAATTATACAATAGAATTATACAATGTAAATGTTTGTACTTGCGATGATTGATAGGTATAAAATGTTTTTTATAATTTGCAAGTTCCATTTGATTTGATTTATAAGTATGTTTATACTCGTTGCTGAAGTATTGTATTATGATGCCATATAATGTTATTTGTTTGTTTCGTATTGTATTGTACAAAGTTTTTTTTTTTTTTTTTAATTTAAAATACGACTATGTTTATAATATTTATTATTATGTATGCCATGTTTCAATGTTTTATAATTTTAATGTTTTATAATACTTTTTGTAGTATTACATAGTTAATATAATATAGTTTAGTTTATAGAACCAGTTTGTTGCTGTATTATATAGTTAATATATAATAAGGTTTTAATGTTTGATTATAGTTAGGTATTTTTACTACCGTATATTATAGTTTCAATGTTTCTATATTCTGGAACGTATCGTATTATTTTTATTGTTCGATCATGGTTTTATAGTTGTAGTGTTTTTTTATAAAAAATAAAGTAGGTAATATATTTTGTATATAAAAAATATTTTGTGTTTAGCTAATTGTAGCTGTTCAACATTAGCTATTTGTAGCTGTTCAATGTATCACGGCTTTTTATTTTTATTTATTTCGATTGAATTTAAAAACAATGTTTATTTGTAGTTAGTAATTGTTTAAATTTGCTTTCTATATTATAGTAATAGTTTTAAACTTCCGTATCGTATGCTTGTTGGAGTTTATTTTTTAGAATAATATTTTAATATTATAGTTTTAGAAGCATTAGTTTAGTTTATTTTCAAAAAATTATTTCGAAAAAATATTTTAAAAATATATTATAATGTTCGTTTGCGTACGTATTTTATTTTATTTAATTGTAATTGTATACAATTGTTTTATTCCTATAATTATGTTTAGAAACGATGTATCTAATTTATTTAAATGTTTAATTTATTTGATTATTTGTTTTGCGTTGTTAACTTATTTATTAAAGCGAGCTATAATATTATTTTTACGTACTCTGTTTAAATAATATTAAGTGTGGTAGTATTTTGAATTATTGGAACGCGATGTTATTGTGACGGTTAATGTTTTCGGTTAAGGGTTTCAACCGAGTTCATCGGCCCCTAAGTTTTAAACTTTCTCTTTCTTTATCGCGGTTATAACAGGGTTACTTGGGTTCATTCGGCCAGGCCTTTGTTTGTAGGTCGTTCACCTTTTGTTTTTTTTTTTTTTGCCAAAGTGGAACTATTTTTTTTACCGAATGACGCGATGTTATATTTTTAAATATGAAGTATATATTTGGTTTTCTGAATTTTTACATAAAAATATGCATTTTACGACTATATTGATTATTTAGCTATATGTTTCTAATTTTTAGTTTTTATGATAACGGTTTTATGATTATAATTTTTATTGATAATTTTTTAATTTTTACGTATTACGATATTTAGCAAAAATAAATATTTTATGAAATTTATTTTTAATTTTTATTTTTTTGCGTTTTATCAATTATGAACAAAATAAAATATTTATAATGACTTTAGGCTTTTTTAATAATATTATAATTTTTATACCTCTATTCGGAGTTTTGGTTCTCTGGCTTTTTGCTTTTTATTTTTATACCTTCGTCCTTTGTATGTATTTATTTATTTTCTGGTACTTTTGGTTTTTTTTTTTTTAGGCAGCTTCTTTTTTAATTGTTCCGTCTGGATTATTTTTGCGTCTCGTCAGTCATGAAAAAATATAAAGTACATGTTAGTTATATATTAAACAATTGTAAATATGTTAATTTTGGTGGAATTGGCATGTGATCGTTTTTGAACGTTTTTTGAGCGGGTACATTTGTAATTAATTTTTGACAAATTATAAGACAAATGTATTTAATATATTAGCTTGTAATATATGTGTTACCTGCTCGAGTGATTCCGTTCATCCAGACCTCGCTGTTCAAGTATTAATTCCTGTTAAATCCTTTGTTTCTGTCGTGCAGTAAAATGTTACGCAGTATATTAATGAACACGTATTATTGTTCTGTTTAATAAAACTACTGATTTTACGTTAAAAATGGCACAATAGGTTGTGATAGGCTCACCAGATTTTTTTACCACAGTATAACAATTGAAATTATGAGCACAAAATAAAAGTACCTGAGTTTTTTTAAACGATTTCGGAATTTTACCAGTTTCTGAAGGTATGTGTGTGTTCTGGGACACGTTCGGTTGTCACCAGTTTTGGACTGTTTAGAAGGTATGTTCAGACACGTTCGGGTCACCAGTTTTGGACTGGTGGGTGTTCAGAGACACGATCGGGAGTCACCAGTTTTGGGACTGTTTAGAAGGTATGTTCAGACACGTTCGGGTCACCAGTTTTGGACTGGTGGGTGTTCAGAGACACGATCGGGAGTCACCAGTTTTGGGGGTAGGAAGTATTGTGGTATGTAGAGCTTACTAAAGTGCCAGAGTGGTCACTTGGTTGGAAGCGATTGCATACCAGCCGGAGCTGATATGCAAGCCTGTAATTGAGGTGGTAAGGTCGGTCAGTTGGACGTGTAGGTATTACCTGTTTGTCCGCCTTTAGCTACATACAACCCAAATGATATCTCAACCGCTTGGTTCGAACCTGGTGGCGGTCTGTTCGGATAGTCCCGACAGCTGAGCCACAGATTGATCGACCAAGCAACTGCGATACCGTATACAATAGATTAAATATTATTATCAAATATTACTCAGGTAGGAATGGTTGACAGATTGAAAGATATAACAGGAAATTTAACTTACTCTTTTATTTATCAAGATGATGATTACAATTGATGTTTACTAATATTACTTGGTACAGAAATGTCGAGTTATTATTTAATGAATATAAATGTAAATTTGAAACGCGGACGATTTGAACGACGACGAGCGGTCGGGCAGCGTGATGCCTAGCTTCGAGATCTGGATGAGCGGAATGATGTGGGCGCGCTGTGCTTCCCCTTAAATAGGAGACGGGCTGTGAATACGGCGCAGGGCAAGATGGCGCCTGCCGAAGTACTCAGCGCAGCGAAGCACTGCGCGGCGCAATTGGCGCAATTGGCGCAATCGCCACACGCTCAATTTACAGAGCCCAAAATTTCAGAATATATAAACAGTTATAGGCCTACAAAACTTTTATACTCGGAATTTTGAATTTTTGTTTCAGTCAGGGGTTATCAACTTTTGAATTTTTATTTTATTTTTCCATATATCTCAGAAACCATAAACGCTAGAACGCTGAAAATTGGTACAAACATAGACAAATACAAAATCTCAAATTAGTTTTTTCAAAAAAATTCCAGGGTTTCTCAAACATTTTTTATTAAGAAAAATATTTTTTTAATGATAAATTTATGAGTTTAACTGCCTATATTTCCAAAACTTTTACAATTATCGAAAAAAGCCGAAACACCCCAACTAGATAATTTAATTTTCTATAAAAAATATAAAATATGTATTAGCACGTCTCAAACTTTTTTTAACAATTTTTATAAAAATTGAATTTAGTGACGACATTGCTTCATACAATTTGTATCGTAGTAGCCTACACACAATATATAAGAAGACTTAATTGTTTGATACTAATCTCCAAACATACATACATACCATCATGCTGTTTTCATATTCTGGGTAGGATCAAAGGACTGACCTCCATACTATCCTATATTGACATACATACCTAGGTACATGTGTTGTGTAGAAAACCAAATATCTTAAAATATTAAATAATTTGTATTTATGGGTTTATAGTTTGGTACTTATTCTTCAACTATACATACTATCGCTATCGACAGTTGGATCTCATGTGTTACATGCAACTAGTATTATAAAAATACACTTATTAATAATTAAGACGGTGTTTATATGTCAATCGTTTTTCACGGAATGGCCCGACCCACGCCATTCAAACGAATCTTTTGTTTTTCCGGATACCGCCGACAATTGCCGACGGTCTCCGAGGATATCACAAAATGTGAATTGGTATGGCGAAACCAAATACCACAGTTTATTAGATATATAAGATGAATGTCAAATATCGGGGTATGTTAATTGTTTTCTATACGAATATAATATACAGAACATAAAAATAATAATAATTATATTAATAAACACTTCCTTGCACCCTGCGAAACTGGCAATTTTATTGCCATGTGACAATTTCTTCCAACTAACCAGTGTTTCGGTCCAGAGAAGCAATAAGTGCGAGAGAAATGAGTTTAAATTAATTTCTCCTCTGCTGGGAATCGAACCTAGGACGCTCGCACAGAAGCCAAGCTTACCAACTGTGCCACGGCGGTCGGAACATAATTGAAAAGGAATATTATTCTTCATTAAAATCAAAACTATCTAAGTTTTTTTTTTCAAAAAGAAAATATATTTTTTTAATTAATTATTAGTTATTATCGAATATCAAATTGAAAAATCGATACGTTGGCAGCGGGCGCCATCTTAATGCTGATTTGATGTTTTGACGAATACTCACTTGTTTTTTTTTACAAAATTATTTGTCCCACTAATTTGTCATGGTCGGTCTTCGTGCTTCAACTAGTTAGATATCTATATTCCTTTTGAGTTCGATTCTCGGTGAAGTCGTTTTTTCCGGATTTATTCTTATTCATTCATACCATCACGGCACATCCCCCAATGTGAAGTAACCACCCACGGGTGTGCGAGTGTGCATCAACTTGTAAAATGAAGCACGACACATGGGTGTATACCCACACAAACGTCTCACCTAAAAAGACACTACATTCTTGATTTGTAAGACGATTAATATCGTATGTTTCCAGAATGTGAAAATGTGCTTAGGGTGAACGGGTTAAGTTTAATTTATTATTGATAAATGAGCTTGCTAATTCTTTTGATATTGCTATAAATCACAAATTATATATATTTTTCTTTTCTTTACAGGTAAGTACCGGAAATTACAAAGTGTGAAGCTATTGACATTTACTGGGTAATCAAGGTATTTAAATCTCTTGTCTAATAAAAGTATGTAGATATTATACCTATACGTGCAGATTGTATTCTGAAAGTTTCATCACGTTTGTGCGGTGTGTTTATTATACTTTATCGATTATAGACTAAAGTACTCATTCGATTCTTTTCAAAATTTACATATTTGTATATTTAATACTCGCTTAGACCCCATTAGATTTTGAAGAATATCTGATCACAACTCTTCAAACTTTGCGTGAGCAACTCTGTTGAAATTTATTTTTAAAAAAATAAAAATATAACAAACATTGTAATACTTACTTGTACTTGACAATTTGCGAATAAGTTATAGCGCTTTCGAGCTTGCGTTCATCGTCAGTAACCTTTTATTACTAACTTAAAAGAGAGAAACTCTGATCAGTGCTCCTCATTTTGTTAACTGTCAAATATTTCAAAGTTACCCCACAAGCTCATGAAACTTTGATATTTTTATTTTCAAATTGCTAAAAAGGCACATTGCTTACACAAAACGGCATTGAAAAAATTATCAAGTTTTCACAATAAAATATTTAAATCAAAAATAATTTAACGATCATTTCATGAAAATGTTGAAAATTATTCATACAAAATTTGAATACATTGTGGAGTGACTTGGTAGTGACGAGTATAGCGTTGGTCACACCCCACTTGTTTTACAATTTATTCAAAGATAAGTATGGCTTCCTCTGCTCTGTTTGTGAGGAAGAAATCTCGATGGTTTGTTCTAGTTTGTGGTATATATAAATAAATTTATTTATTTAACTTTTAGTGCACAATATAAACAAATATGATGCACACTGGCGGGCTTTTTGCATTAGGCAATTTTTTAAATTATTATAACGTTACAAATATTGATACCTTATGGACACGTAATAAGGCGAAAAAGGACAATATCATACGCAGAGCGATGGACGTACAAGTGCTGGTCAGAAGACCAGGCAGACAGCTGACAACGTGGCACTCTATCATCAGAAGAGAGTTGCGGGAGGCAGACTTACCCGAAGGAGACGCACAGAAGAGAAAGACTTGGCGAATGAGGACAAGGTAGGCCGACCCTTCATAATGGAAAGAAATAGCCAGGGCGAAGAAGAAGTATGTTACAAAGATGGGTCGGTGGCAGAGCGGCTAGCGCACTGGATGAGTATCCAGTGGATGCGGGTTGGATCGATCCCCGATTGATTTGTTCACCTATAGCACAAGCATTTTGCTTAGTTTTAGGATGATGAAGATAATAATCCGCGTCTTTTGAAGATGTATGTTTTATTCAAGGACATATTTACATATTCGTAAAAAAATCTAGGTATTTTTTTTTTAGAAAATTGTGCCCTAACCATCTCGACCTCTTGTTCCTTTCCTGCCAGTTTTGTATATTTTGTGGCCAAACCATCTCAATTAGTTAAGTTTCATCAATAACATCTTTCTTCATCTTACATACTTTCCTTGTTTCCTCATTTCTTACCCTGTCAAACATCGTTCTACTACAAAGTCTTCTTAGCGATGTCGTTTCAACTGATTTATTCTGTTTTCATGCGACTTCTGCCATGTCCAGGTTTCACTTGCATATTATGTCAAGGTTAGCACTATGAGTGCGTTATGAATGGCAACTTTGGCATCCTTTGATGTGTTGCGATCATTCATAACTGGTGTAACTGCTCCGTTCACTCTGTTTCCTGCCATACCTCGGCTTTCGGTGTCCTAGCGATGTCGTTTCAACTGATTTATTCTGTTTTCATGCGACTTCTGCCATGTCCAGGTTTCACTTGCATATTATGTCAAGGTTAGCACTATGAGTGCGTTATGAATGGCAACTTTGGCATCCTTTGATGTGTTGCGATCATTCATAACTGGTGTAACTGCTCCGTTCACTCTGTTTCCTGCCATACCTCGGCTTTCGGTGTCCTTATCAGGCCGTCCATTCCGTTGAAACATGTTTCCCAAATAGATATACTCGCCAAATTGTTTGAGCCATTCGTTCTCTGTTTTTATTTGACACGCTGTTCTGTTTACATTCTTTTCAAAGAAGAACATTGTGCGTTCTCTATGCATCCTTCATATACCACACTTACAAGATACTGTAAATCTTCCATTCTCTCGTACCTAATCATTCTGCATACATCCAATCACGCAGAAATCAATGTACAGATTGAAGAGCTATGGTGACAGCACGCACCCCTGTCTAACGCCATTATGTGATTCATTTCGCGTTGTTAAATTTAATGTTGCACTGTTTCATTATGCGTACCTACTATATGAGTTATATGAGTGTTCGGTTTAAGTTTGAAATAGAATTATCTGGAACTATGTTGAGGACTAAGGTGACACTTGGTAAAGTTCCGGTCGGAAACGGATATTTAGTTTGGCCAATGTTTCCTGTCGTAAGATATCTACATATCTTCATCCCATTTATGTGCGAGTATAATATGTAGGTATAGGTACCCAAAAATAAATTACTGTGTTACCACCTCTTATTGGTTTAATTCCACTTCACCTACATATTGTCGGCCTTGGTGGCTCAGTTGATTATATCGTTATATGTGTGACACTTAAGCCGAAGGTCCCGGGTTCGATTCCCGGTGGAGACACAGTTTTTAATTATGTTTTCAGTCTGGACCTGCGAGACGATAAACATCATAAGTCTCTAGAATGTAGAAACGTTTCATTGGATGCGTGTTAAGTTTATATTGGGTTGTAAAAAGATCTTTTAATCTTCATCGATGATGACCTTTCGTGGCATGAACAGGTATCGCATGTCAGCAAATCTATTTTATTTGCCCTACATTCACTTAATATACTTAAAAACCACCTTCCATTCCGTTGTAAAATAACTCTAGTTCAATAACTTCTTTTTCCATTGCTTGATTATGCTGATGTATGCTATTTGGATGCTAATGAAGTGCATCTCAATAAACGTATACAACGTCTTCAAAATATGTTTCAGATTCATCTTTGGGTTGAAAAAATTATATATCATCTTACCGCAATCTTCTCTGTTGGCCCAAGGTATGCCAGCGGCTCAATATATACATTCTGTCCCTATTGTACAATATTCTCTCTAATCCAAACCTTCGACAGTAGGTACCATAAAAACAAATTCACTTATTTATGCAATTTATTAAGGACTTCCACTCCGATCTGCTGAACGTACAACACTATCCATCCCTGTGCATAACAGAGAATTTTTCACCTCATCGTTCGAACAAAGTTTTAACAAAAAAAGTATTTGTTGAAATTTTGCAAATAGTTTCAGAACCAACTAATTGAAGATATGCCTGATGAGGGAACTATTAGAACCAAAACCGGTCGCATAACTTCGGCAAATAATGCGCTTACTAAGCACGCCCCCATTGACATGTCCACATTCTGGAGACTTAACGTCTCACAGATCCAGAGTCTCCACCGGGAATCGAACCTGGTATCATTGGCTCAGCATTCGTATATTTGACCGACGAAAAAATGGAATTTCACCAAGTTCTTTTTTTTAATTGGTACATAAGTAATGATTTTAAATAAATTGTTAAAATTGTAAAGCCAGAAATATATCCATCAAAGATAAGACTACTCGGAAGACCTGCAAAGATAAGACTACTCGGAAGACCTGCAAAGAGATGGATGAACAGTTGGATCTCCTCATACCAGGAATGTCCAGCATCACAAACAAGTAAAATGACATAATACACGATGAATAAGAGGAAGAATTAAATAAATAAATTATAATAAAAACGTTTTTTAGGTTATCATTTTTACTCCTCACTAACCCAAGGGGATATAGTGTGGAGTTATCATTTCTAATTTTTTAAGGCTATTTTTTTTGCAGATTATCAACAAGTATCATGCTGAGATTGTATTCTGAAAGTTTCATCACAATGTATCTGTGTGTGTGTGCTATGTACTGCGTGTTCATTTTACTTTATCGATTATAGACTAAAGTACTCATACGATTTTTTTTCAAATTTTGCAAATATGTATATCTAATACTTTTCAAATTTTGTAAATATGCTTAGATCCCATTAGATTTTGAAGGATACTGAATAGTGCTTCTCAATTTTTTTAACTCTCAAATATTTCAAAGTGACCCCAAGATCAGGAAAATTTAAATTTCAAATTTTTATTTTTAAATTAGGAAAATGGCACATCACTTTCATAAAATGGCATTGACGAGTTATCAAGTTTTCATTATAAAATATTTAAATAAAAAATAATTGAACAAACCCATTCCGTGAAAATGCTGAATATTTTCCATATAAAATTTAAATAATTTATAGAATGACTTGTTAGTGAGGAGTTTAGCGTTTGCCACAACCCACTCGTTTTTATTGATTTTATTCAAATGCTTTTTTTTTAATAATTGAATTAATATTCAAACAAGTGTACAAAGGCGGGTTTGTTGCCATGAGAAAATATCTTCAAACAAGATGTGAAGCCCAGAGCCCCATCTTCGTTCAACTTAAAACGAATAATAATTTGCGATGAAAATAGTTTTTTTGTGCCCGTAGCATTCGTCATGATTCATATCAGAGTTTAAACACGTGACAGGCTCAATTAATATGCATATATAATGTAAAAATATACTTATGCTATAGTCCTTATGCTTTGTAGCAGCGGTCATTCGTCGGCCCGCCTAAACCCTGGTTCCTGTACCGCGCGGTTGAATCAGCCTGACTATACGGCTGTCGGATATAATAATATAATGTGTATCTACAACGTATCCTGATGGCTATTTTTTGCTGCCTGGTCCCCCCTAAACTGAGTCCGTCCCTGTCTGACAGGGCGGCTCAAGCGCGGCCGGCTGCTTCAGTCGAAATAGTCGATAAAGCTCTATCGTTTTGTGGAGAAATGGCACAAAGTAAAGAAAAAAAGGATTTGAAAGGTACTACGTAAAGCCAACACCATAACATACCATACCATCACGCCCTTTCCCTATTTGGGGTAGGCAGAGAGAACCGAACGCCAGACTCTCTTGACATACATTTTTCGCTTTGTTCACGTCCATGCATCTTCTCATACACGCTTTTCTGTTATTCTTACTTCTAACTTCTATATCTTTCAAAATTCCATTTAGGTGATCGTGCCAAATTTTCCTTGGCCGACTTCTACTTTTCTTTCTTTCCTCTTTTATCAGCCTTTTTTCGTCAGACGCTCATCACTCACGTGGCCAAATCACATTAGGGCATTTATTTCAGAGCCAACTTGAACAAAGAATTATTCACCAATGTTAAGTGTCGTACTTCGGCCATATTCTGAGAGGTGATAAATATGCCATCCTTCAGCTTGTCATGAAGGGGAAGATCGAGAGCCGCAGAGGGGTTGGAAGAAGGCAACTTTCCTGGCTTCGAAACATTCCGGAATGGACCGGTATGAGAACTGTGAAGGAGATATTTCGCACAGCCCAGGACAGGAAGGCTTTCTCTATGGTGGTCGTCAACATCGGGGAACCTGACATTGCACGAGAAGACGAAGAAAAAAAAGGTTCGATGAACTCGTTGGCCTGGAGACCCATTTCGTCTGGTCAGTTATATAGCAATTTTGCTGGCAAGAAAATGTATAAAAATAGTAATTATCTATAAAGCGCCGATTAATGAATTGAGATCGGAGTTTTAGAAGAATCAAATCACTGATTCAGGTTCTTAAAAAAATATTTGGTTTGGGACAAATTTGACTGACGTCTGAAGAAGCTTGTATTCAAAAAGTCAAAACCACATGAAAAAGTATAGATTACGACCACACAAATGGAATTTTGAAATGAGCAATAATATATCAAAATAATGTTTAAAAACAATGGATGGATATGAAAAAGACGGCAATTGTACACAAAGAACCCTCTAGATTAAAAAAAATATTAACGGATCTTCATATAATGGCGTCAGAGAATCTGTCATAGCTATTGAGAGATCCATCCATATCTATGAAAATAACCCATTATAACTATTTGCTTTGCCATCTATCGGTCGTTCCATGAATCATTTCAAGTAATTAATTGGAACAATTAACAATCGAATTATTTTTTTAAATTACAACAATCTTGAAATTGCCTGGTCCAGACGTTCTGTAGACATACTATACACGACACTACAGACGTTTCAAAACACGTACGAGTGAAACACGTTCGCCGAAAAATTACTTAGAACGCTTTTCATAATAAACAAGCTGTATGTCGTAGATTCGTACTTTATTGTTTGTGTTAATAATTTTAATACCTTTCGCCTTGACGGCGTGCGGACCGTTTGTGTTTCGAACAAGACCGACAAATTCATATTAGTTCAGTCGCATGCCGTCGTTCGTGTCGGATAGTCGTTATGACTTTTGTATTGAATTACGTTTTGTTTTTATTTTGTGTTTACAATAATGTCTGATTAACATTATGAATAATGAATATAATGGTGAATTAATTATCAAAACTGTGTCGTTTTCGTTGTGGTGATGAGCATTGAGGTATTTTATATTTACCTGACGAATTTATATTGTTTTTGGAGTGATATTTTATTTGTGAACAACTTTTAATTTTCAATAAATTTATAGATAGTGACATGTGTTACGTACGAGTGTGACAAGAATTTCAATTGCGGAAAAACTGTTTTTAAGGATATTCGTTTTATTTTATGGATACTGCAATATGTAAGTAATAAATATTAAAATTGTTTATTTTTTATTTTCAGTATATTATTAATTTTTTTTAGCATTATTTATTTTTTGTTTCAATACATATGATTCAGTAGGTAAACAAAAGTATTTATTAATAAATAGGTATATGAGCAATTTTTTTAAGGTAGAAATTCGTATTAGCTCCAATTTGAAAAACAAAATATAGGTTACGCAAAAAAATGGTTAAAAAAAAATTTTGACAATACTTTTTTTTCGTCAACCATTGCGATTCGCATGAGCGAGTTGCGTCATAAGTTGTTTTATTTTATGTCGCCAATAATTTCCCTGTTTTTAGTTCTGGGGATTATAATGAATGAATTTAATGTTAATTGTTAAAGAAATAAATTTTTCAATTGTTGGGACGGAAAATTATGTTTTTGCGTAGAAAAAAATTACAATCCCCATAATTAATTAGTGAGCTTTTAATTGCTTTTTTTTTCGCATTAATTTTTTCTAACTTATCATTATAGATGCTGGTTTTAAGCTTAAAAATGAGCGTAACAGTACCTACTTATTTCTTATTCATTTTTACGTTTTTGTATTTATAGGCACATAATCTGTTTATTATTTTTGCCACGTTTTCACCACGATATTAAAATGTAGTGCAAAAGTAATGCATGATACATTCGCTTTTTACACAAAAACATTCAAGTAATTATTGCACATAGATATAAAATTTGATATTTCAACTGATGGAAGTACCTTATCATACATAATAGTTAGGTTATTATTTTTTCATAATTTGTTGCACATGCTCAACTGCGCAAATACAGTTTAATCTTTTCCAACCATCGTGAAGCATTTATATGTAGAAGGTAGGTACATATTTATGAAGAAAAAGATAACAACTATAAATAATTGAATAAACATAGAAAAGAGGAAAGGAAGTAGGGTATTGAAGGACGCAGAATAATAATAAATGTATCTAATAAATATATCTTTTAGTTTTTCCTAAATATTTCGAATATTTCTATTATTATGTACTTTGTATTTTATATCTGTTTATTTATTACATTAATATACATCGATGTGAACAAACGCAGGTTTAGTGTCATAAGGCATTAAATCAGTTTCATTCTCACAATAGGGAACATGCATTATGTTAGAGAAAATAATTTTCCCTAACATAATTCAAGCATTATGAAAAAAGTAGAGTATTGCGTAAAGAAAATCTGATCACGAAAATGCTGATAAAAGTTTTGTAATACCTAATTACTTACCTACGATTTGATTAAAAAAAATACTTTAAAAATTAAATAACTTCATTAAATATGTAAACGGTCTGTAATTCGTTGATCTCGTGACGTCATAATATATCATAATCGCATATTGTCATTGTTGATAGCGTGAGTAGTTGGTACGCGTGTTTTCCAATATCATTTATTTGTAACTTTCTGTATGTGTATAATTTGTACACTGGCGGGTTTATTGCTTGACGGAAATTTCTTCCAACCATCCAGGGTTAATGTTATATAACACAGAGTAATATTATATAACAATACAGTGTATACCATGGCAATAGGGTAATCACGTGACAAACAGAAAAGAAAATGAAGATTACATAAGAAAAAGTAAAAAATAAAACGAAAAGGATTGAATATATCACACTAAACATCTTTAAGAAAAGGCTAAAGCAAAAATATTTGTCTGACAACACCTGATTACTTCCTCTCCTCTTCCTTTCCTTATCCCTCAGTCTTCCCATCATTGCTATGATTTGTTCTTATAATGCTATCTTCTTTGTTTTTTTATTTTGTAATGTGATTCACTTATTGCCATAGTAGGTACACATTGTTTTGTATATTACACCTTTACTCTGGTTGGTTGGAAGAAATTGCCATTAGGCAATAAGCCCGCCAGTGTACTTATTATATGTACAAAAAGATTAAATAAATAAATAAAATAAATAGATAAATAAATATAAGAACAATTCATTGCAATGTTGTAATCAATTACTTAATTTAAATTGAAGAAAGCACTTTTGGCTCAACTTTTATACAATAAATGTAATGTAAAATAAATAAATTATAGCTGTAACTTTCTGAAGGAAAATAAATAAATAAATTAATAAAAAAAGGATAAAGAGAGCAAGAAGAAATCAGGTATTATTTATTAATTTATTTATTTACAAAATATACGACATAAGCCATTTACTTGTTACAATATACACTTACAATAATTAATTACACACAAAGGTGAAATATATTAATATATTAACAAATAAAAATATAGACATTGATGAAATATAAAAACATAAAATATAGATAGATATTTTTCATATAAATATTTTTGCTTTAGTTTTTTTTTTAATATCTTTCGTGTAATCGAAAATACAACAGGCAACAATAACATCTCACATAGTTCAGCAATGAGGTTCACCACCCATTCTGAATATAGTGCCTTTTTAGGTGAGACGAGACTGGTGTGTGGGTATACACAGATATGTTGTGCTACTTTTTATTAGGCAATGCACACCCGCACACCTTTCGCTGGTTACCCCACATTGTGGGATATGCCGTGATGGTATGAATGAATGCATGAATATTGACGACGTGAAATCAGGAATTGAGTATTCCATTATCTTGGTACTAGACCTATTTCTTTATTTTCTTATATTTTTGTGCTATTTTTTTTAGTAAAAGAATATGTAAATGAATATTACCTATCATTCTTCAATAAACACTTTTACTACTCATTTCAATTGTATTTGATGTGATAGGTGATCTTTTATTTTCAGATGTGCAAATGCGTGGGTGACATATTTTCTTATTGAATCAAATTGTTTTTCAATCTTATCACATACTTAACTAGAAATGAGCATTTAAAATTGAAATAACTAGTTTATTCTTATCTGTTCACCTTGGTGATAACGAATTATTAATCACTTATTTTCAATGATAGTAAAAAACATGTACCTAGGGTACTTTTACTTACCTACCTACTAAAAACTATTTTGTCGATGAGTATCGTAAAAAAATTGACGATTTCATAATTTTTGAATGGGTTTTTATATAATCATCTCATATTGTGGTTGCATTGTTCGGTCACATTGAAAGAATGAACGACTGAAAAAGCTATATACGAGACTAAAATGATAGAATAAAAAGGATTGTTTTTTTTTTAAATGAATATGTTCTTGTTAAACAAGTACATATATACATCTTCCTACGTTCCCTAAAATAAGCATATAAATGCCAAAGAATGTTGGTTAGGAACAAATATGGCACATTCATTCATTCATACCATCGCGGCATATTCCATAATGTGGGATAACCAATGTAAGGATGTGAGTAGCCGTATAAAACAAAGCACGACACATTTATGTATCCGATCGCGTTAATTCGATTCAGAGATGGAATGTACGAAGTCAAAATAATACAAATACATGAATGAAGGTAAATAGAGTAGGTACATAATGGTTGTCAACGAGTATCGAAATGTTTTGTATTCGGTTCTCTTTGCCTACCTCATTAGGAGCACGAAATGACGATGTTTATGTTTACCCTTGTATTGTGATTTTTAATAAGTTTTCTCCAAAGGAGGATATGATATGATGAGTGTACATAAGTAGTTATCGCTAAACGTATTGAAAATCACATGTGTGCGCAGAAGACATTTGGGATATTTACTTGGCTAGTCGGTTCACGTGTGTGCGCACAACGTCCCCCTTCACGCCGAAAGATTTCAAGATGTTTGGGGACACACATACATATATTAGATTTAACTTTTTGATCGTCAGTTCTTGATGGAATTCCATTTAAATTAATTTATATTTTTAATAAATAAAAATAAAAACACTTGTTTAAAATTAACTTTAAAATTAATTAACTTGTTTAAAAATGTGCTTAGCACGAAACCGGTCGTAGGTTGTAGTCCTCAAATAAATAGTGGAATTAATTTTAAACAAGTGTTTTTATTTTTATTTATTAAAAATATAAATTAACATACATATATATACTTACCAATAAGTATATATAATAATATTATATTTTTTTTAGTTTTATTTTTAAGGAAGTAACTTTGTGGCGTCATTATAATTTATATTTTATAATATATATAATAATAACTTGGTATACACCACTTATGAGCACAAATAACTGTCGACCGGTTTTCACCAGCATTTCACCAGCCTTCTACACACATAATAAACTGAAAAATATAATACTTAATAATAAAGACATGGTAAATAAATTAGAAAAATCGGGAGTATACAAATTAAGTTGTAATGACTGTAATCAATTTTATATTGGTAAAACCAATAGAAACTCAAGAACACTTACGCTGTCTGAAAAATAATAATTTTACAGAATTCGCTGAACACCTTATAGAATTTAATCATCATTTAGACATCAATACAGGTTTACAGATATTACATACAGGACATTCAAATTTAAAATTAGCTGATTTGGAAATATTAGAAATTAGGAAAAGTATAAACAATAACCAGAATATTATAAACAATCAAATAAACTTTCCTAATAGCCCGCTACTAAATATATTCCCTATCAAATAAATTAACATATATTAAAATAATAATTATAATAAAAAAAAATAATAATAATAAATAATTTACATCTAGCGTTTCCTAAACACCCGGTTGTCGCTTGCCCCACTACTTTCAAATTGACTCCTCCCACATCATTAGTTAAAGTTAAGTCTATATTTTTATTTTTAATTTAGTACATAAGTCATCCTGAAGATGAGAACATCGTTCTCGAAACCGGTCGACAGTTATTTGTGCTCATAAGTGGTGTATACCAAGTTATTATTATATATATTATAAAATATAAATTATATTTTTTTATTTATTTATTTATTTCATCTCAACAGCTATTTCATAAATTGCTTAAAACATTCCACATTAATTTGGTAGGTAGATATGTATGTTTGTTTGGATCCACTCGCTATATATAGGCACACATAGGGTCGTATTACAAGAGTTATTTGAGAAAAAAGTAAGGTCCCATACTGCGAGAACGCTGCTTACGGGACCTCAACTTTTTCTTACATAATTCTTAAATAACTCCCGTAATACGATCCATAGATGATGTGTCATCCGATAATTTAAACATAAAAATTAACCAATAAATAGTGTTCAAAATCATAAAAGTAGATAAAAATATGTCGACATATATAATTTATTTGAAAAATGTGTTCAAATGCCTTGACAAATACGAATACATAATAAACTTATTTCTAACCTCGAATGTCAAAGGTGTTGATAAAATTATTTCTGCAACCAATTTCGATTCAATTCATAAAGCAACTCGCCCACGCGAGTCGCTATTTTCACTAAACTAAACCTAACCAAAAAAAAATAACGGGAATGGAGATTTACGTACACATCGTATTATTTCGTTGTCGTATTTTATCACATCCCGTATAATATTCGGTTAGGTTTATTAGTGTCTAATGACAATAGCGACTCACGTGAGTGACTTGCTTTATAAATTGAATAGAAATTGGTTGCAGGAAAAATTTTATCAACACCTTTGCCATTTGAGTTTAGGAATAAGTTTATTATGTATTCGTATTTGTCAACATATTATATACCTATATAAATTATATATGTCAACATATTTTTATCTACTTTTATGATTTTGAACACTACTTACTTATTTATTTTTTATGTTTAATCATCGCGATTTATGTCAACCTTGACAGCACATCTGATATTGGAAAAAATGATAAGCGCGTTTTCCAAGCTCTAGTGTGTGTCGATAGGTCGACACATGGCTAGTCTGGATGCCCGACGTGGCGTGATATGACAGAACAAGACAGGTATGTGTTGGCAAACATTATGTATATAATATGGCCACAGGTAAAATATAATACAGGTATGCACCTTGAACAGCTGTTGAGGTAATCGCACAGTTTTTATATGCATGGCGCGGTTTATTTCTACCTGATAGAAATACCGGAGCATGAGGAAATCCGAAGGAGGTTTTGATCATCGCACGAGGAGTGTTAGTCATCCTGAATTAACATACATTCATATGTACATACATAGGTATGACGACGTTCTCAGAACTTTGAAATTTAACGAATTTATCTGATAGATTTTGCGAATTGGCACCCATCCTCGTCATTGTTAAATCGGATCATTGCACTGAGAAAAAAATGGGGGTAAGTCCGGTCAACCGGCGGAATCAAAGCCATCCATGTTTACCCATATCATGGATATTATTAAGTATCGTATGATATTCTATAATATATTGAGATGTTTTAGAACTCCATATTATTTAATTATATCCATGATATGGATAAACATGGATGGTCTTGATTCCGCATATTGACCAAGGAGGCAAGTCTGGTCAATCGGCGAAATAAAAACCCTCGTGATTACATCCATATCATAAATATAAATTATCTTATGGAGTTCTATAACATCTTAAGATGTCAAAAAACTCCATAAGATTATTATATCAATGATATGAGTAAACATGAGTGGTTATGATTCCGCTTGTTGACCTGACTTGAACTCCTGATTTAAAACCGGAATTTCCTTTAAAAAAATATTTTTTTATAGAATTCTGGTAAATCTATACAAAAATACCAATCTCATTCATTCATACTATCACGACATATCTCACAATGTGGGGTAACCAGCGACAGGTGTGCAGGTGTGAATTACCTTATAAAAAGAAAGCACAACACATGCGTGTGTCTCTACACACCAGTCTCGTCTCACCTAAAAAGGCAACATTCAGAATGCGTGGTAAATCTATACAAAAATACAAATCTCATTCATTCTTGCCATCACGGCATATCCCACAATGTGGGGTAACAACCAGCTACAGGTGTGCGGATTTGAATTACCTTTTAAAAAAAGGAAGCACAACACATGCGTGTATTTCCAAACACTAGTTTCGCATCGCCTCAAAAGGCACTATATTCAGAATGAGTGGTGAACCTCATTGTTGAACTATGGAGATGGTATTGTTGCCTGTTGTATTTTCTATTACCCGGATCTTACGGGACTGGATCTGAATTGTGTTTCTCAATTTTTTTAACTGTCAAATATTTCAAAGTGGCCCCAAGGTCAGGAAACTTAAAAAAACTTGATATTTTTATTTCAAATAGCTAAAAAAGCCACGTCACTATCACAAAATGACATTGAAGAATTATCAAATTTTCATAATGAAATATTGAAGTAAAAAATAAGAATTTAACAAACTCATTTCATGGAAATGCTAAAAATTTTCCATTAAAAATTTGAACACTTTGTGCAGTGTAGTGAGGAGTACGTTGGCCACAACCTACTCTTTTTTTGTAAAGGAAAATTCCTAGCACTTATGTAGTTTATTTTAGGGAATAAGCAAACATCTATAATATATTGTTTGAGTAGCTATGTGAAAACTGGATTTTGTGCAGTAGGTACTCGAATATATTCGAGGTATATACTCGAATTGGTATAATTACCAACAATAGCAATTGGTGCAATTCAAGACCAGTAGCTTGTAGGTAACTTGTTATGTGTGATTGTTTCTCGAATCATTAGGTACAATTAATGATCTACACCGGCAATAATAATAATTGCTGTCAACATTACCTACAACATATTTCATCTGTTGATTATAACGTATGGATACGTTTAGTTTTTTTTAATTTATTTATTTGTTCAAATCAAGTGCGCAAAGGAAAGTCTATTGATATGAGCTTAAACACAGTACCTCTTAAAAAAAACTTATTTATCCAATCATGGACATCCACTCCGATCTGCTGAACGTACAACACTATCCATCCCTAGCCATATTACAGAATTTCTCGGCTCTTCGTTCAAAATACAACCAGAAAGATTATAAAAAATAAGTTTCGACGGTATGGATGTGTCATTTTGATGTGTAGGTACGTGTATTGTCTATTAAGTTCTGTGTCCTAAAATATATTAATTTTAAAATCTTAATTATTGTTGTCAAACCTTGTTTTGTAAAAATACATGTAAGCACTTATGTTATAAAAAAATAGAAATATAAAAAAAGTGCACAAAAGCGGGTGTATTTATTGTCAATTAGTAATTTCTTTAAATTTTTATACAGATATGATTAAAACACAATTTCCCAGAACGTGAGAGCACTTTGAAAGTTTCATACAAAATATCAGTATTTTATTTATTTATTTATAATAAACATGACATTTTACATATAGAGGTTTGACAACAATAATAAATGTTTATAAAAAAAAATTTAATATTATATTTATTTAAGACAGAGACAATGGAAGGGTACAAATGGCAGAGCGGTTAGCGAGCTGGGTTAGTAATCCATTGGTCGCGAGTTCGAATCCTGCCTCGACCGATTTCGTTCACCTATAGCACAAGCATTTATTTGCTTATTTTAGGGAACGTAGGAAGATGTATATGTACTTGTTTAACAAGGACATATTCATTTTTTTATAAAAAAACAAAAATACACATCCAGACCATCGACACTGTCTTAAAAAATTAAACATTGACAAATTGGTGTAAAAAAAAAACGCTTAAAATCGTGACTCCGACTTTATTCCAATAGAAGTGGAGAGTGAAATATGGATACTCATTAAATATACTGTTTTTTTTTCCAATTTCCATACAAACCATATCCATCTTTTGTTTAGATTACCGAGAATATTGCCAGAAGAATGAGTAGGAAAGAAAATCAGTTAGAGAAATGAGAAAAAACCAATATCTTCTGTGATCGGGAATATCTCTAAGGGTAGATTTCCCCCGCTGAGGTCGAATTAACCCCTCCTTTCTTACACCACCTCCACCCCACCGTAATCGATTAAGCGTGTTTTCGATTCTCGAGAAGAGATTTATAAAAAAAAACACGATTAATATTAAAACCTATTCCTGTATATTTAATCAAAACATTCTTTGCATGGCAAGATATTCGAATATGTTTAAGTAATCCGTTTATAAATGTGGTTCTTTGCAAATTAATACATATTGCTTTTTCAATGTTTTGATATATTTGGTTTCAGATTTATTATTTATTTCTTTAGTACAACAATATTCTAAAGAAAATATAGGTACTTAAGAGAACTGCTTCACTAGACAGAATCTGTTCCGAAGCAACTATCAGTGAAGTTATTACAATTTCATATTATATGTACATAAAAATTAACAATAAAAAATATTAATTATTCACAATAAAAGAAGATAGTAATTTTTCTCATCGAACATATCTGAATAATATTTATTTTTATTACTCGAAATAATCGATTTGGTTTTCATGAACTAGCTGAGGTCGTTTTTCATACCTCAGTAAACTAAAAATGACCTCAGCTATACCTACGAGCTAAGCTAAACTTACTTAGCTTAGCTTTTGGTCTGCAACCGGCTTATGTCTGGATATTGCGTCGTCTAACTAACTTTGTATTTTTAATAAAAAACTAAAGAAGGAATATTTATACCTAAACACCTGATCCCGATTTCCTCTCTTTGTTCTTTCGGGTTCAATTCCCGGTGGATACACAGTTTTTAATTATGTTTTCAGTCTAGATCTGTGAGACGATTAATATCGTAAGTCTCCAGAATGTGGCAACTTGTTATTGGGTGCGTGTTAAATTATATTTGACATACTTCGTACCTGTTAGTTGCCCGAGAAGTAATATAAATAAATAATAAATAAATCATTTTTTTGCTATGATGTTTTTTTTATTTTTCATATTTATAATGTGTAATGTATATTTTCGCTTTCATTCTTTGTCGATGTACTTATATCATTTTGTCATAGTTTGTAATCTGGTTGGTTGGAAGAAATTGCCTAATGGCAATAAGCCCGCGAGTGTGCATTTTATTTGTTTATGTTATGTACAAAAAGATAAATAAATAAATATTCCCCTCTCTAGGGTTGTCATATCCTTGATTGGTGACGCCGTACAAAAACTTTAAAAACCCCGAATATTTGAGTGAATTTAAGTAAGTATTTCACCCGGACACCCCTGGAAAAACATCGTTATTATTTTCATTTTTTGTAGCATCAACAAATTATATTCATTTGAATATAAAATTCTAAAAATAATTATAAATATCCTATTTCCTATTTCTTCCATTCAGTTCATTTCCCGTTTCCAAACCATATCCTTAATTTTATTCCTTGAACCCGTTTATCAGATTGATGTTGTCTTCTTGGATAAAATAATGTAAATATCTTTATATACATTTTGAAACATTATAATTGGCTAATATTGTATTCAATTGTATAAATATATTATGTATTTTTAAAAAAAAGTTGTTGTTTCCAAATAAAATTAAATATTTAAATTTTAATGTTATTTCGTTCACAGAGTGGATGTTCATAATTGAATTATTACAAGTATTATGACACAGTTTTAATATGTGATATAATTAAAACTGTGTAATTATACTTCGGTTATGTAAGTAATGTATCCAAAACCTAAAACTATTTATTAAATGTCAATCAAAATAATTAAGCAACAACTTTAAATTTTTTACGATACGTTTTTACTAAATCAATTAATTGGATTTTCCTTGACATACAAACTGTCACTTTGCAAACCCCTTCCGGACAACCCCCGGACACGCTCTCTGAACTAAGACGAATCCGGGGAATTTCGGACGTTTGGCAGCCCTACCCCTGCCTCATCCCATCCTACATAGTCAGTCACAGTACCTACGGCGTGATGGTATGTTTGAAGGTATAATATTATTTAAATGGTCCGACGTTCTAGTGCGGTTGGATGCATTTTTATGTGTTGATGAACGCAAGAAAAATCTTGTAAATAAAGTTATACAATACATTAAAAACAAGAATCGTGTGTAACGGTATTATTAAGTACCTGCTGCTTGCTTCTTCTTCTTCTTAATGTGTGTGTGTATTATTATCATCTTATAGTAATGTTTATGCTTGTATGTGTGTGTTGTGGCGCATCTTTGAACAATGTTGTATATTATTGCGTTGAATATTTATTGAAACAGGTGATTGCTCTGATATTATTTATTTAAATGTCCAAATAACCTTTAGGTAATAAGAAAATATAATAATATATCATTTTTTATTAATATTAAATTTCAATGCATATACAAATATATACAATAAATATATATAGAAAAAGGTGCACAGTAAGAAAAAAAACATATTTCTTTTTACCAGAATGCAAGCACTCGTGTGTAGAGGAGACAATTAAATACAAAAAACACAAAATATTATATGTAAGTACATAAATAATGCCGACTGCCGTGGCACAGTTGGTAAGCCGTTCAGTTTATGTGCGGGCGTCCTGGGTTCGATTCCCAGTAGAGGAGAAATTTATTTAAATTCATTTCTCACGCATATATTGCTTCTCTGGGCTGGAAACACTGGTTAGTTGGAAGAAATTACCATACAGTAATAAACTCGCCACTGGCGCAGGGTGCAAGGAAGTGTTAAATTAAATTAACTTCTTTTTGTATAGATAATAAACATTATTATTATGTTTATTATCTATACAAAAGAAGTTAATTTAATTTACATATCAGTCAAATTTAATAAGTTTAATCTATTTTTTATTTTTATTTTGAATTAATTATATTCAATTGCCAGTCTCAAATCTGTTTCAAGTTGGTTGAACCACACCACCCCATTGTAAGTATAGTAGTGCTGTGCAAAACTTGGATGTGTTAATGGGGTACAAAATTGACCAACTATATTTATTTTGTCTAACACTCGCCACACGTACAAAGGCATGGTGCGACCTTCCATTGTCCTTATGTATTTGAAATAGCACATTTTTTTTATATAAATACTTTTAAAAGATGGCACTTGAAAATCACGAAATAATTTATTTTTTAATTTGTCGGAGTATGATTCTTGGTGGTGAAATTTGGTAAATATTGGTGTTATAAGTTTGGTTTTTTAGCACCAAAGAGCTATACATTTATTTATGCAAAGTAATTAATTAATCGTAAAATTTTCTTATAACATCTTATGAATAAATATTTTCAAATTTGTCTATAATTTCCGCTCGATATGACAAGACCACACCAAATAAGGGTAGGTTTTTAATTAAAGTATTTATGGGTAGAACCGCAAGTTTTGATAATATTTTGACTTTGTAATTAAAATCGAGAACGATATTTATAGTTTGTTTTCCGAGAAAATAAGAGTCTGGCTTCGGAAATCTTCTGTGTAAGTTTAATTGAGTAGGTATATATTATAGATGGGGAAAAGACACAATGCTGTAATGCTGTATTATCCAACTGTCGATTTGTTCAAGAGAATTTTACTCTCTTAACCTATCGACAAAGTTTCAACCCAAGATACGCGAGATTTGTATGCACAGTCTATATGTTTCACGGCTTTGAAGACGAAAAAACACCAACTTAGAGGCTTCGCAGCATATATGTTCTATACACGGATTTACTCAGAATTCGGAGTAGAGCATTTAGTGTGTCTGTATGTCTATATGTCTATCTGTGTGATTCTCAGGCATTTTTATTAAGAAAATTATCTTTTTCATGATAAATTTGTGTTTAACTACCTATATTTCCATAGTTTTTAAAAATATCGATAAAAGCCGAAAAACCCCAACTAGATAATTTAATAGGCTATAAAAAATATAAACATTGTAGCAGTACATCTCAAATTGTTTTTAATAATTTTTATAAAAATTGAATTTAATGACGACATTGCTTCATACAATTTGTATGGCAGTCGCCTATACACAATAATATACCTACGTAAGAAGACTTAATAGTTTGATACTTAAATCTCCAAACATACATACATACCATCATGCTGTTTTCATATTCTGGGTAGAAAAAAGGACTGACCTCCATACCTACATGTGTTGTATAGAAAACAAAATATCTTAAAATATTCAATAATTTGGATTCATGGGTTTATAGTTTGATTCTTATTCTTCAACTATACATACTATCGCTATCGACAGTTGGATCTCATGTGTTACATGCAACTAGTTTATATTACAATATATCTAATAAGTAATAGTATTTTTCTGCCATTGTTACTATCTGCAGTTAATTAACAGACCTTAACAGTAAGCACTTGCTATCCATACTAAAAATTTCTTTACTCTTACTATCATCTGCTGAAGAGTCTATATATAACTAGTACCTACCTATTCACCGCAGATAGTCGCGTGGGAAAAACGATATTGGCAAAATTGAATACTTATGCCGTGGCGAAATTTCACCAAGGTTACACCGCAAATGGTCGCCAATTATCTTCTTTTTCTTTTTTTTTTCACTTCTCCGTGACCAATCGGATTTTATTTAACTACACTGTGGTTTGCGAAATTTGCACTATGTACCTATACTCGCCTCTTTCATCGGCTGTCCCGCCATTTTCATTTCACATCGGATTTATTCAACCGCCGTCACTTTCGATGCTGACCAGACCATCGTCACACGCTGCAGTACAGTAGTATGTATTTTTACAACCCGACGAATTAACAATGTTGAATTTTCAAATTGCGATTTTAGTTTTATTGTTATATCTTTATGACGGACGTGTCGAGAAAGTCATTCTTGTTATGATATTCGATGTATCGTGT
Source organism: Molanna angustata (assembly GCA_963576475.1). NCBI lineage: Eukaryota > Metazoa > Arthropoda > Insecta > Trichoptera > Molannidae > Molanna > Molanna angustata. Next base: position 31,643,240 of record OY754975.1, read on the forward strand.
CATATATTTACTATAAAAATATATCTATAAGAACAACACATGCGCAGCGTCAACATAGTTTTTTGGCACCAAGGCATTATAATAAGATAATGATAGATATTGAACGAAACATATCGCATGATGGGAAAAATTTCAAAGACCTTGTTACTCGTTGGCTGAAGCAGATTGGTAGTGAAGGATCTGCTTAGGTACTCTTGGATATTTTGAGATAGAGGTTATAGAGTTTTTTCATCCTGGTTGTCGATGTCCTGAGTGAATGGAACATATGAAGAAAAAAAGAAAACAAATCGCAGAGTAGCCATAGCAAATTCAAATTAGTACTGCCTCAGAACAGACTATGTCTAGCGAGGGAGTAAAATTTCCATATATGTGAAAAAAAATATATAGGATATAGGTATATAAAATTGTACTTGGGTATAAATTTAATTGTATTTTTGTTCCTTTGTAATTAATTTATAAAATATTGGAAATATACGTTCATTCATTCATTCATATCTCGTTGCACTAGGTATAGATATAACCCGTTTGTCTAAACACCGGCTTAGAATAGTGCTTCCACAATTTTCTAGTACCTACCTACTTAGCATTGTTCTCGGGTGTCCCGTAAGAACCGGGGTATTCTTAAATACAACAGGAAAAATGACATGTCACATACTTCAGCGATGTGGTTCAACATCCATTCTGGATTATCCCTTTTTTAGTGAGACGAGATTGGTGTGTGGGTAAACACGCATGCGTAGTGCTTCTTTTTATAAGGTTATGCACACCCGGACACCTGTCGGTGGTTACCCCATACTGTAGGATATGCCGTGATGCTATGTGTGTTTGTAAGTTTGTAGAATAACAGGAAACTAAATTATAATTTCTAATGACTTGTAATTTTGAAAATATTAATGTATTTATGTTTCTTTATACTTGTCGGAAAATAACTTGAGAAATTATGTGGGCTGCGCAGAGCACGAATTGGGGTTTTTTGATTGGGTGGTATATGTGCAACCCAACACCCCGTTTCCGAAATTCCTGAAGTATAATGTATTTCTCTTTGTATCAATCCATATTAGAATATGCAATTATATCATGGGGAGGCGCTTACCATGTTACAATAGACCCTTTGATAAAACTACAAAAATCCGTATTAAAGATAATCTACAAGGTACCAATCCGCACTCCATCCGACGCATTATTTAATGACTTTAATATACTAAACATATCACAATTATATGCAAAGAACGCTTGTACATACATATATAAAAACATAGACAAACTTGACTCTACGCAAACATCTAGACCAACTAGACAGACCGAACAGGCTAAACTCCTAATACCTAGACTCAAGACAACTTTTGGACAAAGAAATTTCCTGTATTTTGGAGTCAAATTATACAACGAACTATCTTTAACACTTAGACAAAATAGTAACCTGAAAATATTTAAGCGAGACATTAAAATTTGGATTAAAAAAAAGGGCAGAGACTATATTAAAAATAAATTAATCACCTGAACTCATAAAATACTCCCATAGTTACTAACCAAAACTGAAAACTAATAAGACATCTATACACTGTCTCAGAACAGGTTTCACCTAGTGAGGCAGTTTATGACAATAGTAAAATATCTGGTAACTATTATGTAACCTAAGTTAAATATATTATATTGTATTAAAAAAAAAATTTCTTTGTTACTAGATTTAAGGAAAATTGTATTTTATATAATAAATAAATAAATAATAAATATCTACCAATATTGGTACATAATGTTGTCAGTAGATTTCCCAAGGATACGCTTAGAAGTCTGACCAGGGGGGCATGTCTGACTTGGCAGGTTTCTCTTGGACTTCACTGTCAAGTCACCTTGTCGAAAACTTTCGGTCGTTATTATAAAAAAAAATATTGTGGAAAAATACTAATAAATTAACAACCGAGACTCGTCCATTTTATGTTGTAAATTGATTCTGTGACATTTTATTTTTGTTGATGTTCATTTTCACGCTTAGATTATCAGTTTACCTGCAAATTTGATTTCGAGACGAAAACTTTTGATAATCTCGTTTACTTGTGATATAATTTATATGTTACACGTTTTGCCCGATTCGAGATATCGCTTAAATCAAGAGACTTGCCGTTTAACGAGGTGTAACTTTGTTTGTCGCAATAAATCACAAAATATCGCAACTTTTTAACTTTTTTGTAATTTATCACTTAAAAACCACCATTCGTGTTGTCGCTTTTGGCTCAGTGACAAGTCCCTGCGCCTTTTGCGTGGAATCGAAACCGGGGTTTCGGGGTGATAACGACTTATTTTTTTTCACCGTAAAGGTATAAAAAAATCACGATAAAAACTATCATCATAAATTTTTCGCTTTTAATCTGGTTAGGAAAGTTACGATATCAAATATAAGCTTTTGGGTACAATAATATCGAACTTCTGATGTATTGCGGTGTTGTATGGGGATACACGCATATTTCGTGCTCCCTTTTGTAGGGTGATGTACACCTGCATATCTGTCGCTGGTTACCCCACATGATGATCGTGATCAATTTGATCGTGATGGTGTGAATGAATGAATATTTTGGATTTGAGAATAGAAAAAATCTGCCATATTCAAAAAGAAAAATTGTTAGAAGTTATTTCGAAGATTTAGAAATCTGCTTTTTTTAAATAACCAAATATTAATATTGATAATTATAAATTTATTATCTTTTTGTACGTAATATAAACAAATAAATTGCACATTGGCGGGCTTATTGCCATTAGGCAATTTCTTACAACTAACGAGATTACGAAGTATGACATAATTATGTTTGTACATCAACTGTAGAATGGAAAGCGAAAAATGAAATGTTTTTTAAAAAAAGAAGAATAAATAGAAATACTAAAAAGGATTTGGAAATGACAGGGAGAGGAAATCGGTATCAGGTGTTAAGGGATAAGTATTCCTAAGTAAATAAAACGACGTTATATCCGAACTTATGCCATTCCATAATCTTGCTATTTGTGCTTCGAACGATTTCTGTCTGTATCATGGACAGGCATGGATAGTGTTGTACGTTCATCAGATCGGAGTGGAAGTCCTTGATATGTAGACTGATTATAACCTTGATAGACTAATAAATTATACCTTGTAACCGTTTTTTTTTGCCTAATTTAAATATGTAGTTTGCATTATATTTATAACTTTAAATATTTTTATATTGCACTGAAGAAATCGTCTATACATGTTGTATTTTTTCAATATTATATCTCGGAAAAAGTCTGGTGTGCTTTGGAATACCCAAGAGTCATTCTAAACAAAATATGACGTAAAATATTTATGAATAGTGTTTTAATCTCGTCTGTATTCTATTTAACCATCTGTCACGGTTTGCGATCTTGAAGGTCGAGTCTGTGTACATCTTTAATACATGTAATTGTCATAGTATTGATAATATGTACATATCTTCATGAAAAACGTAAGTTGTAATACTTTTCGTCAGATATGACTTCATTACCAAATATACAGGTAGTATTTTTTCACCACCAAGTAATCACATAATTGATTCCTTTAACTGCCCACCTAGAACATCACCCCACAACAGTCTATTATACACACCTTTGATTGGTAAACCCAACCACTCCCAGATGCCAGACTTACCTTTTTCATATCTTTATTCAATAAGAAAGAAAATATCAAAAAATAATTCAAGGAAAACTTTGCTATCTCTCAGACCTATTAGAAGTGATTTTTAGTAGGTACTGCAGGTGAACGTTCTGTAATGTCCTTTTGTGAAAGCATAAATTTCACATTATAGTTGAGGTCTTTTCTTTAGCATCCTTGCGGTTTGGCCATTCGGCGCACGCTCTCAGAGCTAAGCAACAATTGAGTCAGCTCTTGAGTAATTTGGATAATTAATTCAACACAAATCTAGGATGAAGACGTATCAGGAATACCATATTGTGTGGATGACCAATGTGACTATTAACGTCAGTCGATTGAGTCCAAACCGCAAGACATTGAAATGAATAAATATGACAAAGTATAAGTTCCTTTGCAATATGCGATATATTTGTCATAATGATTGTATAAATAGGCGATGTATTTTCCGTTGCAATTGAATGTTTAAACAATTACTGTTTGCAATATGTGAATAGAAAACTTTGCACCCATTGGTTGTGTTCAGATACAACGCTCGACGTCGGGCGTCGGATATACCTGAAGTTACAGATTATGGCGTTTTTTAACAACAATCTCACTGAACGCTTTCGAGCGGCGTTTCAATCTGAACGCTGCATCGGGCGAATATCAAATGTCATTTATCATACGTGTCTCTTTTTAGGTTATATTTTCATCGAAAGACAACAATTGGGCAGTGGAGTAAATAATGATCTCTGACCTTTTATTATAAATTTTTGAATGATATTTTTACTAACTAACCTCTTTGGGAATCGATATTGTCATCATAAATAATGTCAACTGACATACTAGATACCACAAAAACAAATAGAAGTCTTCATTCTACAGATAAAATAGAAGTCAACGATTCGTGACTTTCGTAGTTCAGTTGGTAAGGTATCTGATCGATTCCCGGCGGAGACACAGTTTTTAATTGTGTCTTCAGTCTGGATCTGTGAGACGATTAATATCGTTAATCTCCAGAATGTGGCAACTTGTTATTGAGTGCGTGATAAATTGATATTTGACGTAGTACCTGTTAGTTGCCCGAAAAGTACTGTAAACCGAGTACCGATTACCGAGTGTTTGGTGCGTAGGTACACTCGACGTTCAATCTGAACGCCACAAAGTGTCTTTCGAGCGTCTGTTTCCGGTCATTATGAACGGCTTAGAGCGTCACTAAGTGCACTCGGCGTCCATTGTGAACGCAACTTGATGAATATATGATGTTTTTAATCCTAGATCTTGCCCCTGAGTCAAATCGAAAACGCTTAACGATATCGCGAAACGCTATTTTTTGCATGGAATTTGACGTTTGTTGTTTGTAATTGTAGAAAAAATTCTACAACAAACGTCAAATCCCATACAAAAAAATGACGTTTGGCGATATCGTTAAGCGTTTTCAACTTGGCTCAGGCCCCAGCCCCCCTAGACAACATGCCATTAAAGCTAAGCGTTATATCGCTAAGCGATAGAAATGTATGAAATTTGTGGCTGACACGTGTTGTCATAGCGACCAATTTCATACATTTACTATCGCTTAGCGATATAACGCTTATCTTAAATGACACGTTGTCTAGGCCCCCAGGTCGACTTATTTTTTAAACTTAAATATTTAATGAATTGCGGTCGAATTTTGTCTTCTTTGGGATCACTATTACTAATATAAAACTCTAACCAGGTTAATTGATTGTCCTGTATACATTTCAAACAAATGCAAAATACTCTTTTAATAATTATTCCGCTGTTTTTCTAAATCTTTGTTAGATAGATCATTTGAACTTGCCATTCTAATATAATACTTTTCTAATTCATGATTATTTTCCTCCGTCTATCTAGATCTTTCGGTGAATAAATGAAATTAAAATAAAACATCTTCGTACAGACGATTGGTATGAACAACCCAGTGTGTATGAACAATTCTAACGGGACTAAAAACATTTCAAATAACGTACATTTAATGCCTCATAGTTTAGATATCAGAAGTCTGTCCTCCCACACTTTGTTATAAATAACCCTTGGTAAATAATAATGATGAAGAAATATAATAATACCATTTACGTCGAGAATTTCAGATTTACCATTTTGAATGGAAAATTTAAAGCTAAAAGTAATAATTTAATGTTCAGAGTTGGTCTTGTGAATTAGCTTGTAAAGTACGAGGCACACGTATAATATTTAATATATAACATTGTTATATGTCATCACACGCTTCGATACAAATGTATACAGTATCTTTTTTTTTTTCAAATAAAACATTCAATCGAATATTTTTTTTAATCGCATATACACAAACATTGGATTTTTTCCCTATCAAATGATAACTATTCAACATCACAACAGAGACGAAGTTGGAATGTATTATAGAAGAATCAGGAACTCAAGGCACCTGCAGGGCTTACGACCTGTCATCGGCTGGTTTACGTGATCATTTTATGCGCTTGGTGAAGTTGCGTAAACGCAACGTCGCAAGTCTTCGTCGGCTTTCGTGTCTCAGTTGGTTAGGTATCTGACTGCTGATCCAAAAGTCCCGGGTTCGATTCCCGATAGAGACACAGTTTTTAATCGTGTTTTCAGTCTGGATCTGTGAAACGATTAATATCGCAAGTTTCCAGAATGTGGCAACTTGTTATTGGGTGCACGTTAAATTAATATTATTTGACATAATATCGGTTAGTTGCACTACAAGCAATATAATACATTCACAAAACGTTTTAATTAAGAACCTACCAGGGGCGTGCCTAGAACCTTCGGACTAGGCAAACCCTGAAATAAAGTTGGGAAATGTCGAAAATTTAATGTTTTTTTACCATCGTTGTTCATGAAAATGTTTTAAAATCACATACCAAAATAATATTTCCATTTGTGGCCCTGCCAAGCATCGTATCAACAAACGATTCAATTTTTAATCTTGTAGTACTTATGGTTTCAATAAAACAGACAAAAAATATTTCTTAACATAATATTCATAGGCAAGCCAAGATTTTTTGCTTCTATAAGGAATTCCGCTACTGGAACCTACTATCCTTTCATAAATGGAAATTGATTTTATTGCCAATAAACTGCAAACGATCATTGGTTTACATCGTCTTGTGGTCGAGATCATTGAATGTAATTGACTATATGGCAAAATCATAAATTATTATGATTAAAACTTTAAAGCTTCTTGATGTGCAATTTTCAATAATTTTAACTAGGTCACGTGTAAAAAATATCGTCGATCAGCATTGTACTGAGATATTGTACGTCTATGCATTTCACGAGTTTACTTACCGTGCATTGAAATCTTTTGTATGGAGAAAAAGGGTATTTATTTATTTATTTATTTATTTATTTAGGGACAAATACAGTCTTAAAATACTAAAATGGAATAATACACTATAAAATAAAAACAAACAGACCAATTACATATGTCCACAGATATTAAATATAAAACATTTCAAACTATTTATTTATTAAATTCATGTAGATACAATAATGACATAGGTATGTACGATGGCGGATTTAAAGAGTGTTTTAGGTGCATTAAATTTATAACAAACTAATAACATTATGAAATGTTCCATTACAACATAGAAAGAAATAGTTATTAGACTGGTAGACTAAAAATTTTCATTCGTCTTGAGGAAGAACCTGTCGTTTCAAAATACATCAAATAAAGTGAATTGTAATAGATCAAATGTGCTACAAGGTTAACTCCAAAAATATTTACAATTTCTCAACGTGACACTTACTTATGTATAGAATTATACTTTATATTGTGTAAATATAACTCTCCTATAATACTGTTTTGGTGAGACTTCGGTAAAACACAAGATCTAACCATTGATATTTGATCAAACCCTAGATCAAATAGCTAGGAGTACACAACATATACAATATTCCGTTTTGGAGAACTTAGGTATAACACATGTTTTTTACTTAGCCATTTTATCAAACCATACATCAAATAGCAGGAGTACACAACATATACAATATTATACTGATTTGGTGTCACTTTTGTAGGTAAAACACCAGTTCTTTTTTTAGTCATTTTTATTTTTTCAAACCATACATCAAATAGCTAAGAGTACACAACAGAGATACAAATACTTTGTAGGTAAAACACGAGTTTTTTATTTAGTCATTTTTATTTTATCAAACCATACATCAAGATGCTAAGAGTACACAACAGATACAAAATACTGTTAGATGTGACTTTTGTAGGTAAAACATAAGTTCTTTATTAAGCTTTTTTTATTTTATCAAACCATACATCAAATAGCTAGGAGTACACAACATATACAATATACTGTTTTGGTGTGACTTTTGTAGGTAAAACACAAGTTTTTTATTTAGCCATTTTTATTTTATCAAACCCAATCAAACCATATATCAGATAGCTAGGAGTACACAACAGATACTTGACTGTTTTGGTGAGACTTAAGCAAATCATAAGTTCTTTATTTAGCCATTTTTATTTTAAACCTTCGATAAAATAGCTAGAAGTACACAATAGATACAATAGTAGGCAGTGGAGAGTAAAGATTACGTATTTTGACGTTTAAATTTATGTTCTTTATTTAGTATGGCGTCCTGTTTTGATTGCTCTATCAGTACCATCGGACCAATAAATCTACCATTAGTTTATAGCCGCACACACACACATACACACATACATAAAAAACATATTGTTTGTTGCCTCCCGGCTGATACAATCAACCGGGCCGACCCGAACCAGTTACCAGCGGGACCACCCATCCGCCTCTAATGTCCTCACATTTTTTAAACTTATTTTTATCTCCTCACTGACCATTCTAATAGGTTTCGCCCATTCAAATATTAGAATGGCGCAGTTTTTTAATTACAACACATCATCGTACATGTATTTTTTATTTAATATATTTTTTAACTTTGGTGTCATTAAACATACTTTTTTTATTAAATATGTTGGTTAACCAGCAAATTTTTTTTTATTTCAGTCCGTTTGCAGGGGGGGGGGGGTGCAATGCTACACAAACCATATATTACCTAATACCAAAAGTTACATACAATGGATTTAATAAATTTAAGAAGAAATAAAACAATATTAATAATAAAATGTTAAGACTAAAAAGTAGTATGTTAATATGTAGTAGTGACATCAAAATATTAAAAACCGTAAATATTACCTACTTCTTAAAAATCGCTGCATAGTATCAATATTATCTTATCTTTTATGAATCGGAGAGTCAAGCCACATATCAGCTACTTGAACAATAGAATTGCTAGACACGCACATCGTTGTCCTTGCACTAGCTTATTATTAAATTATTTTAGAAGTTTGTTTATTACTAGCTTTTAAATGATACTTGATTATTGTAAGGTTTTACTAGGCGTGTTCAATAATTGATTTATTAATTTTAAAAAACAACTCCCTCTAAATATTAATTCATCTCAAATGCAAATAAATGTTTTAGGTCAACTGAATGAAAGAGATTAGGTACTTACTGAACTTCACAATTTATTCACAAAACCAACTTTTCTTTATAACAATATAATATAACTTAAATACAATGAAATTGAAATTATCGTCTGATTAATATTGACTGACACGTACGAACTTGACAGCTAAGGGAACAATGGCGGGCGGATAAAAAAACAAGCTTATATACTTTGTATTTCTAGAGTGTTCGAATTCATGTTTCTTGCAAAATCTATGAAACTTGGCAGAAATTCCACGGAACATCAACGAAATATTAGACAACCTTAATTTTTTTAATATTTCTTTGAAACAAGTACATATATATCCTCATACATTATATATAAATAATAAATGTGCTTGTACTATAGGTGAACGAAATCGGTCGTGGCAGGATTTGGACTAACCCAGCGCGCTAACCGCTCTGCCATCGATGCCAGGTAGAACAAGCAGTCACTCAAAATTATTTCATATACCACACTGTAATACTAATAAAAGAATATTCATGCCTTCTACGCATTTGTAATACAAGATTTTATGATACCTATATATTCAATAATACATATCCATAATTTCGCAGGAGTATATCGGCAATGACGCAGTGATACGAGGCATAGAATACCTAATTCCTTTATCCCTCCTCATCCCCCCCAAATCCTACTTATTTCATTATCATTTGTATGTTTATAGTTTTAAATTACTTTTGGTCTTCGTTATTTTTTTCTTGTATTTTAAGTATATATCTTGTGGCAATTAAGTACTTACTAATATGTCTGTAGTAACTTTATTTTTATATTTTGTAAAATGTAATATATGATGATTATGGAACTATTTTGGTAAATATTTAACTTTCGTAGCTGTCTTTTATAATTTGCAAATTCGTGTATTTTTCCCCTTAATTTAAATAAATAAATACATTTCTGTTGACATATTTGATACACTTAAAATATAATGTCATTTGATGACTTGATGCACTTAAATCATAATGCCATTTAATTTTATGATTTGATGCACTTAAGTTTTAGTGTAATTTGATTTGTTGCACTTAAATTATAAAAATGTATCTATTCATTGTCATTTTAATTTGTTTCAGTATTTTTTTCAAACCTATACATTGCTTGGATATTTTTTAAATACTTTATTTGTGTTTGCTGTGTATTTTCTTAATTAACATTTTTTTTATTTTTTATCTTTTCCTATACAGTGATACATCAACTTTCGTGTCTTTTTCTCTTGGATAAATACAAATTGGTTAAAAATGTCTGCTTTGATCGAAAATCCGAGCCGTTCTGTCATTCTCGAAGTATTTTCATAAATTACTTGGATGCGTGGTACTTACCTAAGATCCAGCCATTGAGTCGTGACCTAAGTTACCCGAGAAACTCTTGGTAACTATCTATATATAGATGTACTCTAGAAACGTATTTTTTCACCCTAAATTATACCACGGACATGGACTACCTACCATTCATTGTCTATGACCAAGTTCATTATCTCTGTAACCGTAATTTGTTACAACGCATCATCGTGTTCTCCTCATCTTCGACATTCTATGTAATGTCTATCCATTATATTAATTTGTTTTCCATGGTCGTTAATACCTTTTTTCTTTCATCAGATTTTTTAGAGCGTATATTGAGGTGTCTTGCCTGATGCATTCATTAAGTCCGGAAATTGAAACTCTTCTTCTTCTGCTTCCTCCTTGGCCTCTCGACTGAGGAGGGTGGCTGCACTTAATCAATCGACCAATGGTTCGCCTCCATCTAGGACGCCTCCATCTTCAGCAAATCGAAGGGCTTTGGACTTAACAAGATCGGGTCAGTAAGCGGCCTCTGGATCTTCTGCCATCCTCGCAATATGTCACAAAATAACGAAGGAAATTAAAACAGAAAATATATTTATAGATGTAGTCTTATTTCTTCTTCTTCTTCGTTTAGTAGACCTAGTTGGTCTGTTCTTCAGAAACTATGCCTCCTGGGATGACGAAGTCCAGCTATCCTTCCATCTCTTGGGTGGTCTACCGGGTAGGCGGCGGCCAGAAGGAATTTCATTTGCTGCTATATTTGCAAGTCTATCACTGTCCATTCTGGCTACGTGGTCCCTCCAATGTCTTCTTCTGGATCTACTCCATCGAACGATGTCCTGTATTCCACATGTTTTCCTTATTTGAACATTGCGAACACGATCTCTGAGAGTTTTACCAGTGATTGACCTTAGGACCTTCATCTCCGTTGTCCTTAGGAGCCCCTTGGTTCGTACGGTATCTGCTCGTGTTTCCACAGCATACGTCATGATCGGTCGCACACATGTCTTATATATTCTGACCTTGCTGTCAATTCGCATTTGTTTATTTTTCCAGATCATATTTTTCAAACATCCAGATACGACAGATGCTTTATTTACTTGTTCGCGGACTTCAGTGTATAGGTCGTTATGGCTGCAGATCTCTACTCCTAAATATTTGAAACTCATTACCTGTTCCACGGGCTTATCATCAACAGTTAGCTTACACCTTGAAGGTTGTTTGGATATAGTAATACTTTTTGTTTTACTTACTGATATAGCCATGTTTAGCCTCTGTGATACCACATGGAATTTGTTCAACATTATTTGCAAGTCATTCTCAGTTTCAGCTATTATCACCGCATCATCTGCATAACAGATAACATTAACTGTTTTGCCACCAATTTTATATCCTAGTCCCAAGCCAGCCACCTCTTCTATGATTTCGTCCATTATGATGTTGAACAGACGGGTCTCCCTGCCTTATACCATTGCTTGCTTGCTAGTCTTATTTAACCCCACGAATTCTGCTTGTGTACAATCATGTAAACTATGGAAATATCTGTATTATTGAAATATACAAGGACACTAGCAGATAGTCTCAAACGCTATTGAAGTTATTAACCTGGTATCGTAGCTGGTTATGATTTTGTGTCTCTGAACAAATATATTTCTTGGCATAAATTTATGATGTTGTAGTTTATACTAAAATTTGCCGAGTGATTGACTGATTTTAGTTATTTGAAAGGAATACATCAGCAAACCCACCTTGATAATCCAAGAAACCTTGCGATTTACATACAGATCCAATATTTTATCTAAAGACAAATCAGAAATGTCCGAAACGACGGTGATATCTAAATATCTCATAATGTTTACTTCCACTAGACTTGTTGTTTGACCAGCAGATTGTATGTACACGGTGGTTTAGATAATTTCTCAGAACTGGGATACTACCGATACGGATGACGTTCGTAGCAGAGAAGGAAGTTTATTATTTGATACTTCAGACACTGCCCCGGAGCGGATTAAATTGAGTTACTTGATAAAGTTTTATTATTGTAATAGGTACTTGGTGTACATAATTCACGGATGCAAATTGTTCTGTTGAAACCTTTCAAAGAATGCTTTTACATAATAATCGTTTCATGTTGTTTAGATGCATATATTGTTTTTGAAACAGTTTCTTTCCCCTCTATAACAATTGCATTGTTATTATTAATATAAGTTCTAACAGAGATTATTATGTGGGTATTACTCGGACGAAGTTTTTATAACGGACAACTTTCAATTTCGTTGATTTTATTGCAAATTTTGAAGAGTTGTGAATTAGGTTTAGGAGTTTAGCTTCATTAAACACAGTGATTACTCGAATCTTGGAACAATTTAACGATTTGTTTCGAGACAGTTACGATATTTCAAGTTTTGATTTCAATAATTATCAGACATAACATTTCGTTTTATTATATAATCATTATCCTAGTTGGTATTTGATTATCTTGTAACTCAATTAGATTGTTGTATTGCACGTTGATACAATATTATTTGATGGCTTCGGTTCAAATACGATAATTCTAGTAGAATCAAAAAATTTCTCGGAATTTTCAGAAGTATTATCAATGTTCTGGGATTTACTGCTTACAGTCAAGTTACTATCACTAGATACCAATCTGTAGATAAAATAACGTAAAGCATATCGAGAAGTTATATAATCTTTACTTAATAATTAATTGTCTAATGCGTATTATCTGATAAATCCTTCTGCTCATCGTAATTTCTGGCAAGCCAACATCACATCGATTGCGCGCGCATAAAAATCGTATTTCAAGTGTTACATTCGGTTAAGGTTCGTTTTTCTGTTATTCATCTACTGGGTCACAATCCCAAAATTGGTCTGCGCTTAGCAATGTGACGCTGGCAGAATTATTGGTTTCAAATACAAAACTTAATTCAAGTTAGTGTCGATTATTTATTTACTATTTTACGTGTTTGTATATGATTAATCGCATGCGATAGAACTGTTGTTTCATATTCCAATACCTATTTTATTTATATAATCACTATTTGTTCCATCATTTCCTATCTTTATTTGGGAAATTTTCCTCCTTAAAAACTACATCTTTCTCCTTTACCTCATAACCGAGGTTCGCTTCTACACTAATTCTGTAAAATAATATTTCTGATCTGTATGTTTTGTTGGTGCAATTGACCAGTTGTATCGGTAGTGCAAAACCCCACCGAATAGATCTTCAGGTATTCTGATATCGCTCCAAAGTACCTACATACATATAAGTGATCCTTATCTTGCGTCTCTTATTTATCTGCGTTAGTCTTCCATACATCTCTGAGTATTTTTATATTTATTTTTCTTTATCGGTATTTTCGGATACAGCAATGTAATTAAAGTGACAGCGGCATTTTAAAAGAGTTTTTGTTTTGAGAATATATTTTACCAACCTGTGTTTTGGTAGACAGGTAGTAGATAGGTAGATACTATGCGAGATGATATATCTCATTTTAAAATCTTAAAAGCTTTACAGATTCTTATTGTTATTTAACATCTTAATATTGAATAATATTGGATTTTTTGCGTTGCACTTTTATTGAATTCCAAATTCTCTAGTGGATTGAGTTAAATATAATATACGGTATTATATATACGGTATTGAGTTAAGAGGCTATAGTAGGCTATACATTATATTTTGAAAATAATTTCCCTAATGCCCTCAAAAGATACGTCATTGAAATAAAGAACAGTTTGTATGTACATCTTTAGTCTATTGCATGATTTTTTTGAATTTTGAATTTGTTTAATACTTTTCTTGTAAAATTAGTTTTAGTAAAACCCTTTTTTATTTTTTTATTGTAATTAACTAAAAAACTACAACGCCTATGTAGTAGATTTTTACTTTATTCGATAGAGAATATGAAAATCTACCGGCTGAATTTTTTATTATTATAATATTTCAATAACTCTTCTTGCTATTTCAAAAAAACCTCTAAATTTTACCATTTTTGCACGATAAAATGTTGTATATCACATATCAGGTGATATACAATATTTTCTCGTGTTTCATACATTTGAAGGTAATTTAGTGTGCATTTTTGCGTACATCCATATATCCAGGGTATACTAGGGCCTTAAATACAAATTCCTCTGTTTTGAGAATGCGGTTAGACGCTATTTGGCCTATTATTTTGTATCAACTACCGTGCATTTATTTGATTTTTTTTATTATTTTACTCGGAATATTTGTTTTTTTATTTTTACTTGTCTATCTTTGTAGATTGAAGAATCGTCAATGCTCGAAATTATTGATTTGTCCACATTGAACGTTCGTACCTTGTAGATACAAAGAGCAACAGAATATCTCTCAAGACTTTCTGTAAAAATACAGTAGGTACACTTTTATCTTCACTTTTAGCTATCGGAGTGCCTCTTTTCAACTTATCCTATCCGTGCCGTTTTAATTTAATCATATATACATATCCATAGGTATTCCCATTTTACCTATGGCCTATTATTAATTGACAAAAATAATCCATGCAGTATTCTTTCGATTTTACTTTATTCTTACATTATTTTCGTTTTGGCTCTAACAAATGCAAGTTATGGTTTTCTAGATTCTTCTTAAGTTCTTCGTGGAGCTGTTAGCAAAACGGATGGTGATGAAAGAATATCAGCTATCTTCGTCTCTTCTTATAAAACTATGTAGTCGTTTGTTATTCTGATTTTTACCTATTACGGCAAAGGGTTCAAATCGAATGTACCTATACATTTATTAATATTATTTACGATTTTAAATTCTATTGTTGAAAAAATGCTTGTATAATAATGTTTATACTCCTCGCTACCCCAAGGGGATATAGTGGGAGTATTCTGAAAGAATCATCACAACGTATCTGTGTGTGTTGTGTGCTATGTTCTTTGTACGGCGTGTTAATTCTACTTTATCGATTATAGACTAAAGAACTCATTCTATTCTTTTCAAATTTTAAAAATTCGTTTATCTAAGGATATCTGATCAGCCCCCCTAGACAACGTGTCATTTAACTCAAGAAAAGATAACCCAATGTATGAAAGTAACAGTTGTCACGTGACTAGCAACTGTCACTTCCATACATTGAGTTATCTTTTCTTGTTTCTTTTCTTGAGTTAAATGACACGTTGTCTAGGGGGCGATGTTTTCATTTTTTTTAACTGTCAAATATTTCAATGTGACCCCAAGTTCAGGAAACTGTAAATTTGATATTATCAAGTTATCATAATAAAATATTTAAATAAAAAATAATTTAACAAACTCATTTCATGAAAATGTTGAATATAAAAAAGTTACTTGGAAGTGACGAGTATAGCATTGGGCACAACTCACTGGTTTTTTCATGTATTTTACATGCCATCTCATATGATTTACATTTATAGTGTTTTTTAGTATAATCATTGTTAAGATTGCGGTTGCTTTTATAGTTTCCCAAAGGTGTAAGGTTATGTTTTTTTAATCACGCTTCTTAACAGCCTAGTCCTGGAGTCCATTTAAATTGATCGTAAATTATCCGAAAGCGATTCTACGACAACTGAGATGTATCGTAAAGAATAGACAGATCTTTATTGGTTTACAAAGACCCTTTCAAACTGCCCGTTCTATCTTCTTAAGAGAATCCTTTATCGGACCTCACACCACGCACATCGTTATGTCCTCCTAATACCAAAGTACCTGGATATTTGGAGTTTTTTTGTCGATGTAAGATGGATACTCAACATTTGTTCATTTATTGTGTGGGCGCTAGGCAATGACATCCCATTTATCTGTTCATTGTCGTCCTGGAGTATCGAAATATTGGTAGGGATGGGCAAATTCCGAATCAAGATCGGAATGGTCATGGTCCCAGTCTTTGTCTTGCATTCATTGATAATGTATACTCATTCGAGTCTTGGTTTTGCATACCCAGTTTTGTTCTTGGACATTGCAACATTGGAACAACGAGTGATGGAAGCTCCCGACAGGGCGATTTCCGTCGCCACACATTGGAATGGCAAAAACTGAGTTCCGGAATAGTTAAGTAAGTAATTAATTACAATGGAACATGAAAAAACGTCAATTCCTCAAAGTTTAGTTTGTCGATTGACAGTTTTTGATATAACTCCATATTATAACTTGAACATTACCAATAAAATACTTGGTATTAGTTATATTTGTTATATTTGACTATCGATGCGCATCAATTTTTATAGTAAGAAGTTTTATCTAACACTAGCTGACCCGGCGACCTTCGTTCCGCCTAACAGTCAATGAACAGTCGTCGTGTTAAATTAAGAGATTTTATTAACGCAATAAAATTAAATGAAGAGATGGAAGGATAGCTGGACTTCGTCATCCCAGAAGGCATAGTTTCTGAAGAACAGACCAACTAGGTCTACTAAACGAAGAAGATTAAAATGAATACAAAAAAATTATACAAGTTCAATTGTTTATAATGATAGAATAATAATATTTAAAGAAAATAAAAATTCAATTACACTTTCATGCTCGCATTACGGTGTTTTTTAATTTATTGAAAAATTAAATTTCTGTATAATTTAAATAGTTATTTTAATAGTTATTCTGCTATTCGGAGCGAAGACGAATCCAACAAATAAGAAAGAGATACTTCCAATTGGTCCAGCTGTTCTTAAGTTATAAATGGTGTAACTAACCCGATTTATTTAATATATATTTCTAATTTTTCTTAGACTATTTTCGTCTACTCCTGTTCAAACGCCTCCTCTGTTAGCTATGTTTTCTATTTACAATAATGGGTTTGTAAAATTATACAAGAGCGCGGGGCCAAGTCTAGATGTTAAGATATTTTATAACTCCATATCATAATTATATCCATGATATGGGTAAACATGGATGATTTTAAGTAAGCTTAGTCATGGTTTTGTAGCGATGCATGGTAATGGTGTTGTTCTTCCTTAAAATGCAAAATCAAGACTTACAAGACTTTTGCTCTTCACTACATATCGGCACCCCGTTGATTATAAATAGCTCGTTGATATCATGTCCTATCATAGTAGCCATTATTGCTTTGAAAGAGTTACCAAGTCAGTTTGTCATATTCAGATAACGACTTCCACTTGTTATTGGAGATGATTCTTTTGTTAATGAAACAATCTATGGTTTTATTCCTTGCTATTATATTTTCGTTTCCTCGTTATACAGATATCTTATACCCACGTCTCGAAATTCATTGTTTTTATCTATTTAACATTCATCATTAATATTATGGAATTCAACCAACCATCGTTACAAGTATGGATAACAATACGATATTTAAAATTAGCGCATGTTTTTAAAATGTCAACAATATGTTTGAAATGTGAACGTTAAAAAAGAATCTGTTATATATTATACAGAATTAAAATACTATGTGTGAAACTAATAAAGAGTTATAATAGAGTTTCACCAAGAATTGTACGTCGTCAAATTAATTACAGAGTACAATGGACCCAAAACCATCTGGTGTCCCTACTTGGCTATGTTAAAAAAGGTTTTATAATTAACAGTGAAACTGGTCTGTGTCCAATGAAAATTTCAAAGGTAGCATGATTCAGATACTTATCATTTCTTCAAATAGAGGAAATCTAATTGAAGGTCTTTCTGTTGTATAACCATCATGTTTTGTCAGATCTGCAGCTTTTCTCATTATATGCTTCGTCTTCCTCCAGGGCTGTATATTTAGATTGCTGTCAGTGTTTTGCGAAATTACAGCAGGTATGTGGATATGATACCATATTCTTACGCCTTGCGTTGTGTTTCTTCATAAGTATATTTTGCAACGTGTCGCGAAGCGAATCGTGTCTTAATGAATGGAATGACACATCCAATATGCAGCCGACTTCCGTCGAGAGGTTTATAATATTATCTTGATGACTAAATACTCTGTTACCCATAGCAATAACTTTGCATAATTCCCAGTAATTGAATTGCATTTGAGGAAAATTGACGTACATGTTGCCACAAATTGCCAAATTACTATCACACATTTGAAAATATAATGAAAAAAAAAATGGTCACAATATGAATACAAGTCTAATTCCAGATGGATCGGTAGCAGAGCGGTGAGCGATGCATTAGGTTCATTATCATCCAGTGGATGCGGGTTTGATTTATGCTTCGACCAATTTTGTTGACATGTAGAACAAACATTTCCTTAGTTTATTGAATATATCAATCTCAGCGTCGCGTCTTTTCCTCATGAATTATGGTCGTGATCCTTATCAGATGTTCCCAGTACAAAACTGTTCCTGGCCTCTTCTCTAGCAAGGTGTATTGCATATCTGAAAGTGGAGTTGGTAGCTTCCTTGACCTGTTCCATCTTTATCTACATAATATAAGGATGTACATAATATGCTCTTGCTACATGTCGTATTCGTTTCTATAGTTTTTCATCCGTCGGAGAATAATCTCATTCAGAATTCGTTATTTCAAGCATTTTTTTTTGCAAATCCAGAATCCAAACCATTGTATTCTCCTTTCAGTTGCATTAGTCAATGTCTAAGCTTCCATACGCATTTTTTATATTGAATCTAGGGAGAATTGGTCAGTAAATTAAAAACTATTATTAAAAATCTAAATGTCGTGTATAAATTATCACTTCTCTAAAATTTACAGAAATTTAAAAGTCATGTTGTGGATATTATAAAACCATGTTTGGAACTCGAGTTCAACGCTACGTTGGAACGTGTAGCTTTAATTAACGAGCTGATACAAGCTTAATTAACCCTACTTTGTATCAATTAAAAAGATACGACACCAAAAGCGACATCAAATAATAATGATCATTTTCTACATTACTATTTACTTATTTCTTATCACAAACTTTTTCCCGGTGGCAAATCAATGGACGAAATGTTCGAACATATAAACCTTCATTTTTAATATCGCGAGTATCTAACTGTTAACGACAGTTTTTGTACGGTCATTAGTTGGGTATATTTCCCTAATTACATTTCAGCCCACTCAATGTAATGTAAATGAAGTTCACTTTTACATTAGACAAAAATAAATAATAGATTTTAGCGATGGTTATTAGGATAGTTACTTTATTGGGATATTTTTGATTTACTGACAAAATTTACTATTAACAGAAGGGGAAAATTTCCAGTGATTGACCAGGATCCCAAATAATAATAACAATGATTTAGGGGAAACATACATCCATTTGCAAAATACAAAAAAATAACAATGAATGTTAACTTTTTGCCAAAATTGTTCCCTCATCATGCATTATTCGTAATATACAAATATAATTTCTAAAAAAATATGTAAACATTAGAGTGAGTTTGAAAATAAAGATATAAATTGAAATTAAATATATAAAATACAAAAAAATAATAAAGAAGACAAAACAAGATCAGTAATTAAAAATTAAAACAAGCAAATGATAATGGGATATAATTGGGGGGAACGGGGAGGGATACAGGAGTTAGGTAATCCATGCCTCATATCACTGCGTCTTTGCCGATATACTCCCGCTGTTACTATGTGTTGTTGAATACATCAGTGTCGTAAAACCTTATTTAGTTAAATTATGTTGGAAAACTTTACTCCACATCTTTCTTTGTTGACACACATCCGCACATCGTCTCATACACGTTCGTCTGTTGTTCGAAATTCTTACGTTTTCATCTTTCAGTATATCGTGCGTATGGCCGAGCCTTCTTTTTCTTGGGCGACCCCGGTCTCTTATTGATTTCCTATACTTTATCTACCTATATTTGATTGGGCGTTCTTCATCCATGTTTTCCAAGTGGTCAAACCATATCAACGTGTTCACTTTCATTCTATTCTTCTTCTTCTTCTTCGGCAGCTAGGACTATGTCCTGTATTTCTCGGCACCTGCTCCTGGGAGGAGGACGTCCAGCTGTCCCTCCATCGTTTGGGCGGTCTTCCTGGAGGTCTGCTACCTGTAGGATTTTCATCAGCTGATATCCTCACTACTCGGTCTGAGCTTGCTCTCCCCACGTGATCTCTCCAGAAACGTCTTCTTGTTCTACCCCATCGCACCACGTCCTCAACATCACAAATTTTCCTTATTTCGGAGCTCCTCATTTGATCGCGGAGAGTTACTCCTGCGATGGGTCGTAGAGTCTTCATTTCCGTGGTTCTAAGGAGACTTTTTGTACGGGTGGTGTCAGCTCTTGTCTCATTCTATTCATTATTATTTTTTATCTTACTTTATTTCCTCAAGTAGTCATTTCTTACCCTGTCATAGGTCTTCTTATTTATTTATTTATGGTTACAAACAGTCACAATTACAAAAATACATTAAATAAGACAGTTACCCACATAAGGACCAGAATATCTAACACTAAAACCTCTCTTTTTTCAGGAGGAATAAATATAAAACAAGTCTGGATTCTTCGGAAGCTGTATTGGCACTAAAATTTTGTTTCTCGAGCTTACAAATCCAAATTATTTATTATTGCTTATTTTAGGGAACGTAGGAAGATGTATATGTACTTGTTTAACAAGGACATATTCGAATATTTTTATTATTGCATATGCGCAAACATTGGATTTTTTTCCCTGTCGAGAGTCAAAGATATTTTTTAACAGAAGGACATATTCATTTTTATTTAAAAAAAAGAAATAATAACTATTCTTCTAAGATGTTAGATTAAAATTGTTCATTTAAATATTTAAATCAAACCCTTGAAGGGAGTTTTGTTTCATCATTCAGTTCCATACAGTATAATTGGCACGACATTATAAATAAGTATGTGTTTATGTCAACTTAATGATAATATATGATGTGTGTAGTGTCCCTCTTGGTTAACGCCCATTGCCGAATACGTAACATTGAATATTATGTTGATACTTACCTACCTATCCAACATCCGGTGACATGACATGTGTGGACTCAGTTTTTCATACGTCTGTGATCTTCACAATCTCGTGAACTCATGTTGAATGTAGATACTGAGGAATGTTTAAATACTCACCAAAAATTCTGGTCTTTCGTAATCTGTTTTTGTTCTTACTGGAGCTATCCTCGGCACTGGTAATTTACCTACTAGTAAATAGTAATTGCATCAATCATTTTTGTACTGTGTAAAATAAATAAATAAATTCAACTAAAAGACTTTAACGTACTAACTATAGCACAGCTCTATATTAAACATATTCTAATTCACTTTAAAAATGATCAGAAAATCCATATCACTGCTCAACATTCTCACGATACAAGACACAGACATCAACTAATCACTCCGAAGACAAACACTACATACGGACATTATTAATACTTGGCTCCAAAGATCCTAAATTTAGTTGCAAAAGATATAAAGAACATACATTTAATAGAAAATACAAGACTTAAACATACAATACAAACATGGTTATATAACAAAGGGATCAACTATTGTCAGCAAATTCTCAATTCATAACAACATACACGACAAAACTACTAACATAGGAATCAATAAGTGGACCATGGGCTACATAATCATTCTATATAACAGCTTACAATGATTTAGTAATTCATCATCATCATCATCATCAATGGCTCCACAGCCCATTGCGGGCCTTGGCCTCCTCCAGCATTCCTCGCCATCTCCCTCTTTCCTGACATTCTGCCCTACAGTTCCTTGCACCAACAGCCTCCACATCCCGCTGCACGACATCCATCCATCGGAGCTTGGGTCTACCAACGTTTCATCTACCTTGTGGCTTTGTGTGCAGGCAGGATCCTTTTTTAGTAATTAATATTATGTAACTAGTCTATCACCTCGGAACAGGCCTGGCCTAGTCAGGTGGTCCAAACCAACCCAATTTATTTGTTATATTGCTTAGATAAAATAATGTATTTTTTGGTATTTGTAATAAAAAAAAATGAATTGAACGGAGTATAGCAATAAAAAAGTAATTACACTAGATTCGTATGAAATAGAAAATTGTACGATTTCATTAAAATATCATTTTAGCGTGCATTGTCATCGGTAATACACAAATTCTGAATTTTTCAAAGCTCTAACTAGTCGGGAATATAGGTAAAAATTCATTCATTCATTCATTCATACCATCACGGCATATCCCACAATGTGGGGTAACCAGCGAAAGGTGTGCGGGTGTGCATTGCCTTATAAAAGGGAGCACAACACATATGTGTATACCCACACATCAGTCTCGTCTCACCTAAAAAGGCACTACCTTCAGAATGGGTGGTGAACCTCATTGCTGAACTATGTCAGATGTTATTGTTGCCTGTTGTATTTTCGATTACCCGGCTCTTACGGGACACTCGAAAACAGTAGTAGAAAAGAGTGGAAGCACTATTCTAAGCCGGTGCCTCACAGCTGATAGGTAAAAATCAGTTCGAAATTCCAGTACAGACAGACAGGTGTAGTTAAATAAAGTGAATAATAAAAAGAAAAAATCGGTTCATCTTTTCTGGAGTCGACCTACTCATTTGTCATCCCAAGATCTCTACATTATTTTATACTCGTACCTACATTATTTTATACTCGTGTGGCTTTTGTTATTAAATAAAGACACATTTTGAATTTAATACATTTGGCTACATGCTTCTTTTTATTATTTGGTTTTCTCTCTTATCCACAAGTTAGTTTTTCTATCTCTTAACGAAATACCCAGCATTCTCCTTTCCATGGCTCCATGGCTTAGCATTTTGTTTGTAAACACAATAGTTTCAAAACCATACGTTGTCCTAAAGGTTGCATCAGAAATCGAGCTAGACAAGGCATGTCGCCCGAACCAAAGAATCCAAATTGATTAAAAAAGAGCTAGAATGGCGACCTAGAAGGCCTCAAACAAGGTGGTCTGATGATATTAGACAAGTGGCTGGAGGCGGATGGATGTGGTCTGTCCAAGATAGGAAGCCGTAGAGGTCTCAGGGGGAGACCTATGTCCATTACTGGACGAAGGAGAGCTGAAGAAGAAGAAATCCATCACAAGTGTATGGGAAAGGTACCTACAGAGATGCCCAACATTTATAAGATATCTCTTGCAATCCCACCTTTAGTCTTTTATTTGTGAATTTTCTGTGCGGATAGTAACAACTATTGAAAAATATAAGCATAACGAGAGTGAACTGAGAGATTACTTTCAATTATTATCATTGTTTGTTTCGTTCGTAATCGACCACCATCACGACATACCCCTCGAGGGCATATCAAAGATGACAGATTGTCTTATTGTGAACATTGAATGTATCCATATTATTACTCTTTACAGCTGTCAGTTGCCGGTTGTTATCGTCTGGTTGACACGAAGATATCTTGTCAAGCGTACATTTACTGATGAACATCGCCATTTGCCATTCCGGTTCGTTTGCCGTGATGGAATCAATTGCAAAATTGTCTGATCTTTCGATCATCCACTGGATACTTTTGCGGTGTTGTTTAAGAGGGCATATCTTTATTTATTTATTTGGGACAATAACAGCTGTATAATATGTAATATGAGCATAAACAATGAATTTATGGATAAAAGCCAGAAACATGTCAGCAGCATAAGCATTAACTAATGAAAAATATTTAAATACTAGAAAAAAATATACAAGCATATGAGTAAGAAAAAATGAAAAACTGAGAAAAAACAAACTTATGATAACAGTAACAGAAAAATATACAAATATATGAGTAAGAAAATATGAAAAACTGAGCAAAAATTAACTTATGGTAACAGTAACAGAAAAATTAACAAATATATGAGTAAGAAAATATGAAAAACGAGAAGAAACAAAATTATTGTAATAGTAACAGAAAAATACACAAATATAAGAGTAAGAAAATATGAAAAACTAAGAAAATAAAAACTTATGTTAACGGTAACAAGATAAAGATGGAGAAGCAAAACATCGCAGCATTTCTCAGATATGTTGAACAGTGTATTTCAAAAATAATACTAGTAAGTGTTTTTAACATTTCCCTAATGAATGTTCGTCACACAATTAAAAAAAATAGCATACATTCCCCAAAATAATCCTTTTTATTGCTCTATAACTATTTTATATCGAAGAATTTTTTTTTTATAAACTAGTTGCATGTAACACATGAGATCCAACTGTCGTTAGCGATAGTATGTATAGTTGAAGAATATGTACCAAACTATAAACCCATAAATACAAATTATTGAATATTTTCAGATATTTTGTTTTCTATACAACATATGTAGGTATGTATGTCAAGATAGGATAGTATGGAGGAAGTTCCTTTTTTCCTACCCAGAATATGAAAATAGCATGATAGTATGTATGTTTGGAGATGAAGTATCAAACTTTTAAGTCTTCTTACATATTGTGTATAGGCGACTGCCATACAAAATGTATGAAGCGATGTCGTCACTAAATTCAATTTTTAAAAAAATTGTTAAAAAAAATTGAGATCTTCTACTACAATGTTAATATTTTTTATAGAAAACTAAATTATCTAGTTGGGGTGTTTCGGCTTTTTTCGATAATTGTATAAGTTTTGGAAATATAGGCAGTTAAACTCATAAATTTATCATAAAAAAAATATTTTTCTTAATAAAAAATGTTTGAGAAACCCTGGAATTTTTTTGAAAAAACTAATTTGAGATTTTGTATTTTTCTATGTTTGTACCAATTTTCAGCGTTCTAGCTTTTATGGTTTCTGAGATATATGGAAAAATAAAATAAAAATTCAAAAGTTGATAACCCCTGACTTAAAGAAAAATTCGAAATTCTGAGTATAAAAGTTTTGTAAGCCTATAACTTTTTATATATTCTGAAATTTTGGGCTCTGTAAATTGAGCGGATCAAAAGTTATAAGGACACACACACACACACACACACACAGACACACGAAATGTTCTACTCCGAATTCTGAGTAAATCCGTGTATGGAACATATATGCTGCGAAGCCTCTAAGTTGGTGTTTTTTGACTTCAAAGTTGGAAAAGCCGTGAAAAAAGTAGACCTCTCCATACAATTCTCGCGTATTCTGGCTTGATACATTGTCGATATGTTAAGAGAACAAAGTTCTCCTGAACAAATCGACAGTTGGAAAATGAATATGTCCTTGTTAAACAAATACATATACATCTTCCTACGTTCCCTAAAATAAGCAAATAAATGCTTGCGCTATAGGTGAACGAAATCTGTCGAGGCAGAATTCGAACTCGCGATCACTGGATTACTAGCCCAGCGTGCTAACCGCTCTGCCATCGAACCATCTAAATAAATCTGTATGTTCTTAAAGTGTGCATAAATCAAAGTGAATGACCGATATTTTTTTTTATTTCAAGTCAGACCCCGTTCCCAATTGTCGTGTGTTAAGTACGACAATATATCGTGTGATCTAGTGGCAATACATTTTAAATGGAGCTGTTCACACTTGCACGATAATGTTGTCGTGCTTAACACACGATAGGTCGGAATTCGCGATTTAAATATTGGGTTTCTGATAATTCAAATCGCGTATAAACCCTTTTTAACACACTCCATATTTACTCTTACTATACGTAATTTCATAGTGTATTAGGCGGTTTTTATATATCATGTTTTCAGTCATTGTATTTTGCATTATACGCCCTCTTAAATAAAATATAAAACGTTTGATGCCATCCACGGTAATGATCCTTAACTGTTAGCTAACTTTAAGGTACAAATTTTCTCACCGTGTTTATTATATTATTAGCTTCTCAAGATAATGACGTTTCCATCGAAAGCGGTCAGGATTTTACTATGAACTCAAGTGTCAAACGAAGATATATAAGGGCAAAGTGTAACTTAGAGAGTGATCTTGTAAACAGAATGAAAGTGAACACTCCTCAATTGTTTCGCAACATGGATAGGACAAATCTGGAACGACTGAGAAAGAAGATTGATATAATTGTTATCGAAAGAATGAAAGGGAGGATCAGGCCAAGGAAACATTGGCGTGTCCATGTGAATAATATTCAGAAGAATTTTAAACAAGTGAAGCATATTCGATTGTTATAAACAGCAACAGGCTTGCATAGAATTTCCTAAAAAATCTTGTCATAATATACTAGCATTAGAGAGATCTGCTTTCCTCCAATTTGTATAGAATATTTCTCTTATTAGACGGTAACAAACGCCACGCCATTCATAGGTATATTGTCTTCAAAACAAAATTACAGGTATGGGAACTATTAAGTTAAGAGGACGCCCGGTGCCAGCTTATCAATTTGATATTCCATGATTTATTTATTTAATAATCTCTACAGGTAAATACAAAATAATATATAATTGTCGACCTCATAGGGCTGGTCTGTACAAAACTTAAAAAAGAAACATAAATTAACAAAATACATTTTAAATACAAATGAAAAAATGAGCCCAGAATTATAATAAACCATGTCGCAGTTGCACAGATAGATAGTAAGAAAGAAGAAAATATTCTTCAACTTTTAAATTATTTTCTGTGTATATTATAGTAGAAAAATAATTATCATACCCCGGTTTTTAACATATATCTTTTATTTCTAATATAATATAAGGCGTAGAGCAATATATATTTATTTAATTAAAGATTACAAAAATATTTGGATAATTATGCCTTGACATTTGCATTATTGCTTCAGATTCTGTAAAAACATTTAGGTATTTCACAATGGCGCTGAATAAAAAATTGATTTTTAAGGTTTCTTTACTAAATCTGAAGCATTAATGCAAAGGCCAAGGCATATTTTACAGGTATTTTTTTTTTCTTTAATTAAAAAAAAATATGTTGCTCTACGCCTTATAGCTTTTTTGAAATATAAGATAAATGTCATAAATCGAGATATGTTAATTATTTTTCTACAAGTATAATAGACAACAATTAAAAAGTTAAGGAATATTTTTCTTCATTAATATCCTAACTATCTTAGTTATTTTTTTTCAAAATGATTCGATTAGCAATAATGATGGAATAATATCAAATTGAAAAATAGGTACGCTGGCAGCAGGGCGCTCTTTAAGATAATTCGAAATATTCTTCGCAATGTATCAAAAGTGTATGATGGTAAGGAACACCATTGCTCAACAGCATCTAAGATATATATATTTTGTTATACTTATAGCGTTATTCTGATACGTAGGTATTCAAATTTATTCTAAAAACGCATACCTTTCAGTACCTATGCGATCAAAAAATGCATACTATTATTATCGATAAAGACTAACATAACATCAGTTGCGTAACATCTATACTGTATTAAACATGTTTTATCATAATATCAAGTGGGTGTATGTATTTTTTATATCCATTTGACAAGTCTTTATCCGAGGAGTACCTATTATATTAATATAACATGCAATGTTATTTTTATAATATTACCCACATCATTTTCGATGGCGGTTTTTATCTTTGCTTATGTATTATTTATTTATTTAATCTCTGTTTACATAGCTATGTGGTCATCGCGTCATCGTTTCGGCTTTATCTAAAAATGATTACGAAATATGTTTATATTATATTGATATTTATTTATTTATTTATTTATTAACTTCATGTGTTTGTATACCCCGAGGTTGTTTGAACATTGTAATTATGAACGTTGATCTGTTGGCTTATGAAGTAGCCCCAGGAAAAAAAAACTGGCTCGACCGTGTCTTGAGTGATGTTTATTTATTTATTTTTATACCAATTACGTTTGTCCACAGATGATGATCATTAAACAATCACATTGCAACAAAAATTAATTAAAATAAAAATATAGTTAACGAATATGTACGTACTGAAGTGACATTTTTTTTTGTTTTTAAATTAATATGTCCTTGTTAAACAAGTACATATACATCTTCCTACGTTCCCTAAAATAAGCATAAATGCTTGTGCGGTAGGTGAACGAAATCGGTCGAGGCAGGATTCGAGCTCGCGACCACTGTATTACTAACCCAATGCGCTAACCACTCTGCCATCGACGACATCTTTTTTTATTCTTCAATTTCAAGAAAATATTGAAAAGTGTGTCCTTATTTATTTTCATGTACTTTTTTTGTTTTCAAATAATAATAAAAAAATAATAAATTGAGACAAATTTCAGAGAGATTAATATACAACGCAAGAAGAAATTGCATTCTGTAGGTCAAAATTGATTCTTACTATGAGAAATGAGAAAACGTACGGTAGTTTTAGAGCAGAATACCTTCATAGATACGATAAACTTAAATGATAAATTCAATAATATTTGAGGTTAAAGGTTCACTGTGTGCTTGGTATTCATTAGGTCTTGCAAAACGGAATGGTTTACAGGATCCAAAGTGTTTATTAAACGAATTAAGAACTATAAATGTGCAACTATGTTCATTAAACAGTTTCGATTGATTGCATTCATCGCCCACAATCTTCGTTCAAACTCAAGCAATTTGTTAGATTCACTTAATTTGTTTATGGGTAATTTATCTTAAGTAGCGATATAATATTAAATCTATGATAATTTGTGTCGTTATTAAAGCAATAACGGTGTATCTCTATTATTATTAAACTACGTATTACCAGGGTTGTAAATTCCATAATTTAGAAGCATTAAACAACCACTCAATAAAGGGAATAATACTCGTATTACAAATAGGTATACAAATTTTAATATACCTATAGTTCAGTTATCAAAACGTTTTCGTTGTGCCTGGTTTAAAGCAGATATGATTTTAGTCAAGTGGCATGTAACAAGTAAAGTAGTAAGTGGACAGTAAGTCCAATTTATAGCAGATATGATTTTAGTCAAGTGGCAGGTAACAAGTAAAGTAGTAAGTGGACAGTAAGTCCAATTTATAGCAGATATGATTTTAGTCAAGTGGCAGGTAACAAGTAAAGTAGTAAGTGGACAGTAAGTCCAATTTATAGCAGATATGATTTTAGTCAAGTGGCAGGTAACAAGTAAAGTAGTAAGTGGACAGTAAGTCCAATTTATAGCAGATATGATTTTAGTCAAGTGGCAGGTAACAAGTAAAGTAGTAAGTGGACAGTAAGTCCAATTAATAGCAGATATGATTTTAGTCAAGTGGCAAGTAACAAGTATAGTAGTAAGTGGACAGTAAGTCCAATTCAACACTTTTTGAACTAAAATAAGAAGTTCTAAAATTTTAGAATTATGGTAATTTGAAGTCTATAACTGACTATACTATATATTTTTGTATTCTATAACTGACGTTGTTCCTAGAACTAAAATGTACTAAAATTAGTGCACCGTAGATAATAATTTGAACTCAAATCGTTTTGAACTCAAAATTTTTATTTATGTCATGTCACCGTGATGTCACCTAACCTAACATTTCAATTGATCTGCACTTTATTTTTAACGTAACGCAACACGTGTAAATAATCTATTTTTATTTTTTACCGTACACAACTTGACTAACATATCCCGAACTGCTGTGAAAATAACTAGTACGCTTCCAATTAGGTGTGAACTAAAATTAAGAACGTTTTGACAGTTGCTTAGACTAAAATGTGGTTATAGAATGGGGAATTGAACTAATGCGCGGCTTACTTGGAGTAAGAACGTTCCTATTTCAGCGTTATAGAATATCAACTTGGACTAAGTGGAATAGGAACGCAACTGTTTTAGCCGGAATGTTCTTAAAAAATCATTGACTTGAACGTCGAGTGGCATTTCTTTTCGTAGCGATGAATGAATGTAAGTATGCGCCGCGCGCGCGTTTATCTACTTCTACTTGCGCACTGGCCACTGTACTAAATTGCCTGTGCCGTCAGGGAGGATGATCGGGCGCGTAAGTGGTGTTACTTGCCGAAAAAATAGGCGATTCTAATTGGCTTAGCGTGCAAGTCAAGTTGAGTCGCTACTGTCCGAGCTGTTTGCATTAATGTACTTATCCACTGCACTTACCTACTTGACTAAAAAACTAAACCAATGTAAACGAGGCATTAACTAAATTGTATGCGCCCCTGTCACAACCCCCCTCTCTTCATCTCCCTTTAACACCCTTCCGGTGGTATCATTATTTGTAGTGAAAACAAAGTGATTTGTGATAATTCAAATTGTTTTATAATGTGTACCCTTAGCAGAATCTTGTTTAGTATGAGCAAATTCGGTCTTGGCTTTGTATTTTATGCAAGATCATGGCCAATACTGAATGTGACATTACATAAAAACCGTGGCCAAACTTTAAAAACTGTAAGTCTTGCAAAACAATAATGCAAGAATATTACAGGCATGTAAAAAGTGTTATACCTACTATTGGTAACTACCCTTTATTATTATTTTTTTTTATTTATTTAATAAAACAACTGTTTTTTTTCTCTTTCCAAAAAAGCATAAAATGCTTGTGCTGAGAATGTGACTACATATAGAACGATTCAATTGCATAAAAAAACATAAAGACACACAAAATATATAAAATCAACAATATTATCACAAAAAAGCATCATAACAATAAATTAATTTATAATCCATGATTCTATTAACCCTTTTCCCATTGTTTTACTTTAAAGTGTTTTTTTGTTACCAAGCGTTTCATAATTTGACTCTCTTATATCCGTTGGAAGTTTATTGAAAAAATGTTCTGCCATATATGTGTAATGGTGCTGTGCAAATGATGTAGGTATTTAATTTTGGATGTATATATTTATATTAGTTTCTGGTACGGTTTTCTGTTATAAACAAATGACATTCAGGTTCTTTTAATATATGTAATATTGAAATTTTCTTTAAAAAATATCGTATGTAAATTCTTGGCACTTTAAATTCTTCAAAAACTAAATGGGTTGGGTAATCTCTTGGTCTTTTCAATATTATTTTTAATGAAAAAGCATTTAGGTTTGCTATCTTCTTTCAAGACATTTCATAGAGCGATGGATTTTTTGCAAATAAACTCACATTTATAACGCACCTTTATAACGTGTTGTTTTTCAACTGATTTTCTAACGACTACAGTGATATCGTCGTTGCATATTTAAAATGGGTCATGTGACGATTTTATCGAAATTGAGTTTTTTACACCAAAATATATATTTTTTTCTCCTTTATAATCTACAACATGAGACATGTGCATACATTCGATATTTCTTGAGATATAAAATGGGTTATGTGTGGACTTCTTAAAATTGCGCATTTAAAATGGGTTATGTGACGCAGCTGCACATAGCCCATTTTCGCACGCACTATTTTTGTTTACGTTTATGGTCAAAATCAGCCATGTGAAGTGTGCTGCGCATGACCCGAATTCGATACGCGTAAAAATGATCTATGCAAATCTATGGTTATCACCGCTGTCGCAAAACCCACATTCTACATTAGAGGTGTCTTTCGTGCGTTTAATTTGTGTTGTGCTGGTTGAATTTAGTGTTTGTGGAAGTTTTTAGTTTTTAAAAGTGAAGTTATTGTATTTAAAGACATTATTAGTTTTAAAAACTTGTTAAAAAGTAAACGGTAAGTGTTAATAATGTTAAAATATTACTGTATCATTAGTGCGTAGAGGAACCACGTTTTTCAGTTCATGTAATCACCAAACATTTTTTGTTGTAATTTTTAAGATAAGTGAAAATAAAGATGAGAAATATTTGTTTTTGTCGTTTGTGTAATGTGTTGGTATAATTTTCAGGTGAATTCCGATCAGATCCAGAAATATATTGATGATCCAGGAGAATAACACGTGATTGACAATATCAACATAATTAATACAAGTAGGTATGTACAAGTTGTTACTCCTGTTATTTGAAATATGAAAAGTATTAAATTTGAAGATTTGAATTATGATTCCTTCTATTGTTTCTAGGTAACCAACCTTTGTCTACATATTACATCTTGAGGTCTACAAAGTACTTGCCACCTGCATCCTTACATATTTTAAATTTGGTATGTTATTTTATTCTCACACTTGTCTTTTCTTACTATAACTTTATTACAAAATGTAATATCTATGCAGACACTCAATCATAGTACTAACAAATTTGCGTTCTTTTTCAGATTTTTTAAAATGTACAGAAAACGTACTGAAGAAATGGTGCGCTTAGCCAAAAATGGTTGTAATACAATCGATTCTGTTGACGTTGATGTGCATCCTGTTTGCTCTCAGGGCGAATCAATTTTGTGCCCAATAACAGGCAATTTCATCCAAGATGAGATTTCTGTCCAGGATGGTACAGCTATTTCTGCCCAAGTGGATACATCACTAGATATTTCTGCGAAGGATGACGCCGCTTCGAGACATATTTCACTTTGCCCCATTACTGGAGAGTTCATGTATGGGGACCTCCCAGAACAACCGACAGACATTTCTGTAACCCAAAGTATTAAAGAAAATAAAAAGAAGAGGACTTTAGGGAAAAAGTATTTAGGGTTCAAGAAAGTTGGTGACAAATATGTGCGAAATGACATGAAACCAAATAAGGTCATGAACATAAGATGCAGTCATAAAGACCCGAAAAGACTCAATAAAAATTCCTTTCGATGTGAAAAATTGAGAGAAGAGGATAGGAACGCCATATTTAATCAATTTTGGCAAATCAAAACATGGGATCAAAAGAAGGCGTTCTTGAATGGTCTAGTCACGTCAAGAAAAATAAGACGAAGACGTTCGGTAACAATGCAGGAGAAAAAAACAAAAGGCCATGACATGTACTTACCTGCAGTAGATGGGATGAGATACAAAGTGTGCAGACTTATGCTAATAAATACTTTAGGAATAAAGAGGAGCACTTTTGGAAGGTGGATGGATGAAAGCAATTCTGAAGAAACCGTTCATACTTCATCTTCCAGAAGTATTAAAAAAATTGAAAGGCGCGAAAACATCAAGCGCTGGCTAGATCTGCTTCCTAAGGTACCAAGCCACTACTGCAGGTCAAGCAGCAATCGAACATATGTGGAGAGCACGTTTCTTTCCATTTTGGATATGCATTCTGTGTACAAGACTTGGTGTGAAACAGAGAATATAAAACCAGTCGGAAGAAATATATTCACAGAAGTTTTAGAGTCAGAGAAAGTTTCCATTCATAGACCCCGAAAGGACCAGTGTGATATTTGTATTTCTCATAAATGTGGCACAATTTCCATTGAGGAATACAATAAGCACATCATAAGAAAAGAGCAGTCTCGAGAAGCCAAGAAGAAGGCTAAAGAGGATGCAAACGATTCAACGTTAGTCCTAACTATGGACCTTCAAAGCGTTTTGTTATGCCCAAAATTAGAGGCCTCAATGGTTTATTATAAGCAGAAGTTGCAGGTCCATAACTTCACTATTTATGTCCTGAACAATTCAGACGTAACATTATATACCTGGCATGAGGCAGATGGAGGTGTTACTGCAAACGAGTTCACTAGCTGCATATTGGACTTTATTAATAATTTGCCACTGACCTACACAAAAATAATATTAATCTCGGACGGCTGCAACTATCAGAACCGGAACCGAACATTGGCCAGTGCCTTAAGCGACCAATCCAAGTTAAAGGGTGTTGAAATTCAGCAAATATTTTTAGAAAAGGGGCATACGATGATGGAAGCCGATAATATACATTCTGTTTTGGAGCATTATTTCAAGCCTCCAATTTATTCTCCGATGGATTATATTAGTCGGATGCAACTGGCTCGGTCCAAACAGCCATATAAAATAAATAATATTCATTTTGATTTCTTTAAGAATTACGAAAACTCGCAATCAAATTTAAAATCATTAAGACCCGGGAAAAAGACCGGAGATCCGGTTGTCAATGATATAAGGGCATTAAAATATAGCTCGACAGGAGAGATATATTATAAAATAGATCAGGACAAGGATTGGGTAGAGCTTCCACAACGAAGAAAACCAGGATACCATCCCCCTCTTCCTTTATACCAATCGCAGTTAAAATTATCCACTTCCAAATTACAGCACCTGCAAGATCTCAAAACAGTAATAGACAAAAATCACCATCCATTTTACGATTCCTTAAGTTCTTTTTAATTTGTTTCATATTTTTATCCATGTTTTTTTTTATACTATCAACAAGCTCTATGTCATTTTTTGATTAACAATTTTGTATTTTTCTTTTTCTGTTTTTTACTAAATGTCAACAATCAATTAAATAATTTGTTTCCTTAAATAATGCCTTTTAATATTTGATTCATGATGTTTTGTATTTAATTTCAATAAACTGTTAATTTGTATCCTTGAATAATGTGTTTGTTTTCTACCTGTCAATTATAGAACAAAGACTATAATTTACTAGATTACACCCGAGATCTGAATCCAAAGTTATACCTTTGGATTCAGATCAGACATTCTCATAATTTATGGAAAAAAACTATGGGTAATTATCAAATGGAACGGATAAGTGATTTTTAGATAGTAACTATTTCATAAGCGCTTGTGTCTGTGTTTCAAAACAGCTGTGTCCTTTTAGTGGGGTTGAAAAATTTAAAGTTAAATTATGTCACCATTTTTTTTCTTTCTCAATCTTTCTTTCAATTATTATGAAACATTATGTAGAATTTACGTTATCCATTGTGACAGAAGCTGTTATGGGGTATATAAAAATGCGACATGTGAAATAATACATAAAAATAATAATAAATCATATTCACAGAACACATGAGTATGTGCAAGGAATTACGTAAAATTTGGGTCTTGTGAGTTTTTGTAGTTAAAAAAAAGTTTTTAATACCTATTTGTGTTTATATCAAATTAAATAATATTTTAATTCTAATATTCACCATGATTTATTGCATCTTTAATAAGCATTAACAGTTTGAAAACAGGATCAATCGCAAAATGAACAGTTTGACAGAAGCCGTCACGGAGTATATAAAATGAGACATGTGAAGCAATCCGTGCAAGAAATGACGTACAATTTGGGCTATGTGATTTTTTTTCGTTAAAAACGTGTTTTTGATACTTATTTATGTAAATGTTGTACAGAATACTATTTTCTAATATTCTAAATTATGTTCTGCATCTTTAACAATCATTAGTTTTTGAAAAAATATGATTGATCGTAATATAAACAGTTTTTTTCGATTTTCTCAGAACATTGATTTATTCACATAACCCATTTTAAATATGCAACGACGATATATGGATTCATAATGCAAAATGAAGATCCAACACCTGTTAATGTTTGACTAAGACCAAGACCCCGGGTTCGATCTTGGTATAACATTTGCTCATCACTAGTCCGCTGTGTTCAAATGAAACGATTGTAATTATAATATGACCATATTCTCGCTACATTACGAACAAATTAAATTTATTACAAATCAAAACAAAATATTATTTACCATGAGTTACCTATTTATGAGTGAATGAACGGTCGGTTCGGTTCGAAGGAATTAATTTATATTGTCACCTACGCATTTTCCACCAATCCGGTTCACCGTTCATTTTGTAAATCAATCATTTATTCAATACGTTCAATATGCCGTAACCATGGTGAGACGAATTAGTCTAAGTCCACCTTCAGTATCCATATTGTCTAGAATGCGATGTCTAGATATAGACAGCATATAGATAAGAGCGTTTCGTAAGACAATCGTAACAGCTGACCATAATAAAATTTACGAGTGACTTGTTTTATTTGTACATGTAAGTAATCGATATCACTATTATAGACCCGATTGAGATCGAAACGGAAATGTATCGGGAACGAGTTGCGTTTATGAAGATACATCATCTGCGGCCTTACTATCGAAACTGAAATCCAAATCCGATTTCAATGTACGCTTAGGACATACCTATCTGTCACTATAATTGTGTGTATTCAAATCAATATTACGAATTAAAGGTACCCATCTGCCGTCTTATGCTTAACGTCCACATAGGCGCAGCGTAGCGATCGGATTTCTGTCTCCTAGCAACGGCGTCGACATTGCTGACGATCCGATGCGCGCGCATGAATTCCTAATCCTAGGATTGGTTTGCACAAAATCACTCCATCTCTCCACTTATGTCTGTTGTCCGTCAGCATCTCCATCTCTTGGTAACTGCTTCAGCTCACATAGCCAATCACCTGGTCCATATAACTGTCTGTAGGGCGACCTATTTAGTTTCTGCCCTCCGACATTCCTTCGGCGATAGTAACAAGCAGACCCGGATGTCTGATATTTTGGCCTATCCATTTGGATCGTTGTTGTGAAACCCTCTTTAGGAGTTGTCTCGTTTCTCCGACTTGCTCAGTACTACGTCGTTTGGAATGTTGTCTGACCAATGGATCCCAGCCGTGCGCCTGTAGCAACACATTACAAATTTGTGTCCTCTGTACAGCCCAAATTTGTGTCCTCTGTACAGCCCAAATTTGTGTCCTTTGTACAGCCCAAATTTGTGTCCTCTGTACACCTCAAATTTGTGTCCTCTGTACAGCCCAAATTTATGATCTCTACAGCCCAAATGATTCAGATCATACCTATTGATATCATGTGTTATTTTATCTTATTAACGGCGTTTGCCACAACAAATTGGATACAAACATATCCAATCTATAAATTATGGAAATTATATTAGTTATGGAAAGTGTATTAATTATTTTTCTTTATAATTACTTCTGTAGAGCTGATTAGTTTTCGATAGACTACCGTTAATTTATTTTCTATGATTTTATGTATGTCAAAACTTTAACAATTTCCCTTACGTTTCTTTCGATTGATCTGCGTTCTGGTTCTGCAGGAATAAATTTATATGCATAATTTATAAATGAGTTTTCAATCATATATTTCAAAAAAGCAGTGCGATTTCCACCATTGTTTGTTATCTGCTTTGACATGGAGATTCACAGATGATTATTCATAGACAAAATATCTTGCTACTTAAATAACTTTGTTAGGTACATATTGAGTAATTACTGTATAATTGGATGTAGCGAATTTATTTATGCCTATAATAATTTTATTATGGTTGACGAGAGCTTCCATTTTAAGGTTCGTTTTTACGCATCATTTAGTATTTTATGCGGGGGGGGGGTGGTTAAAGAATTATTGGCCCGAATGATTCCCGGAACTACACACCCCCCCATTTTTGGACCTTGACCAATAATTCTCAATGTATGAAATATATAATATGACTTGTTTCTGGAGTCATTTCTCTGCTCAGTATTTCTGCTGAATGATCTCTGTGTTTTTTTAGTGAGATTCGTATCATTTCTTTCGATTTTGGGCCAAGTAGAGAGTGGTTACATGGATTTGATCAGTACATCACACAACGATCTCCCATAGTTGGCTATCACTATATACGAGTTGCATTCAATATTACATGTTATAAAAAACTAATTAATGTTTCCTTTCCTAAGCTAGAAGCTTGTCTTTAGGAAAGCAGCAGCTTTAACTAAATAAAAACATCATCAAAACCATAAAATCAGTATATCTCCAGTGGCTCCAAGCAGCTCCTCCTTGGGTCTTATCTCCGAACATTCTCCTAGTTTGTGGAGCCATAAGATCTGCCTCCTTCCGACACACCGTTTCGTTCGATGATTAATAATTTAGTATTTTCCTCTTCTAAATACATGACCCAAGTATGAAATCTTCCGGATTTATCTGATTTTTGTGAATAGTTTTCTTTCAATTCTGGCACTTTGGAGCACGTTTGAGTTGCTGTCAATGTTCTTTGTATCGTAAAAAGTATATTTTAACTTCTCGGGTAACTAACAGCTCACAGGTACTTTGTCAAGTATTGATTCAACACGCACCCTATAACAAGTTGCCACATTATGGAGACTAATTATGTGAATCGTTTTATAAATCTGGTAACACGTTGAAAAACTATGTCTGCTGGTAATCGAATCCAGGATCTTAAGCTTAGGAGTCAGATATCTAACTCGGTCACGAAGGCCGACTGATTTGGTGATTTTTTTCAATAAGATAATTTGAAAATAAGTCATACCTATTTCAACTATTCGAATGCTGTGATTTGTTTTATCGCATATTGTTGAAGTACAAGCCTTTATCCTTGGCACATATTATGGCTTCGCATGTTATTGATTCCTAAATTATACATATAAATACATTTTGCAACGTTCTTAATAATGTCCACCGAACGTTTTTTTATTGTCTCGTGTTTGATATTCGTGAGTGAGTTTATTTTTACTTTACACGTTTCCAATTCACTCCCAAGATTAACTACTTGACTGTTTTGGTGCAAATATTTTCATTTGATCATATATTTTGCGATCTTTCACTTAATAACGTTTGTTTCTTTCATTCTCTCATTCGATGTTGTAATCCTGCTCCAATTTCTCTATTGGGACGAGGATTGCTAGCAGGCTGTCCTTCCATCTTTTGAGTCTGCTCTTCTGGGGGATGTTGTCCCTGGCCAATATTAACGGTTCTTGGATCTGACATTCTAGACACGTGTTCATTCCAGAACCTTCTTCTCTTTACCCCATCATGAATTAGCGGTTTCATTAAAATTGAGGGGGTCGAGATTATTAATGAAAGTATGAAGGTTTACCAATGGAATCTATATGAAAGTATTAGGATCTTGAATAAAACTCTCGGACACCGGGGATCGAACCCGTTGTTCGAGAGAGTATTCGTATGTCCTGGATGGCCAAACCTCTCCCTTTTACTTACGTGCTGCTGAGAGCAAACACACAAGAATCAATATTATAATTACGAAATTCAATATAGTAAGGAAAATAAATACGCCAGGTCTTGGTACTTACATTTATTGAAGCACAAACGAAATTAATAATTAAAACACTTAAATAAAGATTTACGACTAATTAACGAAACAACAATGTTGCAATGAATTCGCAGAGCTAAAATTGTAATAACGGTATGAGACCGGTAACGTGACGATCGGGAACAGAGTGGTACCCGCGCCTCGCCCGTGCGCGTTTATATACCGCTCGCCGCGTCACCGGCTCATCGTAGGGATGGTCGTGGCCCTAAATGCCAGACTGCCACAAAATCAAAGAATATTGAAAATCGAAGTATTGGTCGCCAACATCCGTTAGAAGTCTAGGATTAGAACAAAAGTTTTAAAGTAAAGCTATTTTTAGACTTTATCATATGTTTCGAATCTCTGAAAATGATTGATATACACTTTTTTTTACACTGACAGCGTTGACGACTATGTAGAATTCCATTATATAAATCAAAGACTTATTTTTCTTCTACAATTATTTTATTTCTATCCAGAACGAACGTTTCGCCTGGATAGATATAAAATAATTGTAGAAGAAAAAACAGTGTTTAACTTTTATGATAGTTTTATTTTGTTTCGATGATAATATTTTTGATGCGGAATTGAATAACACATGATTTTGAAATTCACTTCGAATAAATATGATGCATTTTATCGTGGTGAAAAAGTGGTCCTGCGTATATTATTATATTGAATGATGCGTATTTATGATTCTGAATTTTAATAACATGTGTGTTACTTTTCAGGAGGTCGTATCTAAAACACTGAAGAAAAACTTTCGCTTTTTGACAGCTCTGCAGTTATCACAGCACTTCGCAGTTATCACAAAGTTTCGCACGGTTAGATCCTAGTGTCTTGCGTTATTGTATAGAACCATAATACGAGTGTAGAACAATGAAGAAGATTCATCTGGTGAATTTGTTCAATATAATGATGAATTATGAACCTTTGCTGATGGTATATAATTATCGTGAAGTACAGTAAACATCGATCGGAGTATTATCAGGGAGGAAGATATCACCCGTACAAATGTATCTAGTCGACAAGCTAACCAGCAATCTGCGCTTCGGTGAGTATCATGTTTTGTTTCACCCATTCGAGTCCTTAATAAAATAACAAAAATGGTGAAGGATTTAATGTTATCCAATGTGATTTTAACAAACAATTTAGCGATTGCCCCCCCGACTAGACTTATGAGATCTATGTGAATTCGCAAACTTTTCTGTGTCAACGTTCGAATGAAAAATTTACTACGATGTTCGTGCGAATTTCTATAGACCCACGTAGAGCGTTTTTGAAGCTTTAAATGGTTTTTGTCACGAATATAGTTCACTGTTTTATAATTTACATTTAAAGTAGAATTTCTTTGTCAACACATTGAAACTCGTAGTTTCGTGCTACGAGCAATGATACCCATATAAAAATAGATACGTTCCTAGTGTTTAACTTCTGTAAACAAAAAGTAGGCGCATACTCACTTAATTCTTACCGCACTTTAGTTACTGCTAGATGTTATAGTGTTCTGACGTATTGACGTAGTCAAAATACCATATTATGTATATGATGAAAACATGTATAAGTTACACTAGAACTGTGAAGGAACGACCAGATAAATAATTTCTTTGTGCATATTTATTCGATAATATATTTATATGGATTTTCCGATTTTTATTTTGAGTAAATGTCATATTCGCTTGTAGATTTGCAGAGGGATTATATTGTTGTATTAGCTTTTTCACACAGCGAGAACTTAATATTGGTTCGTCTTTTTGCACAGACATTATTTGGTGTGAGACATAATTATAATGTGATAGCACTGGAGTAAAAGAGAAAATACGTCAGCAGTGTATGACTATTATTTTATGATGTCTATCTTACTTAATGTATTATAGGGGTATGTGTATTGAGGAGGAAGCTTTAGTATTTAATTATGAATATTAATATGATATCAGAAAGGTTGCGAGTTTAAGTTATGTGTTCAAATCATCTCCCAATATACACACCACTATTTTAGATATTGCAAATTAATATAATCAGTCATTTAATTAGAACAGAAATAATAGAGTGATGATGGTCTTCATAATAAAAGAGTATTTACACATACCTACTATGTTTATTTTGAGTTCAAATGATTTACAATTGTTACACTAAAAATGTTCCGCGATACTGAGGTCGAGATTTACTTAATATATTTCTTGTACACGATGCACACTGTGCATGTACGCCTGTACGGCCAGTTGACGAGCGAATTAGCGACGGGGAAAAATGAGTGATCCGTATTATTTGACCGGATCATTAAATTGAATCGGTGACTCGCGGTTCACGTTGCCACAACGTTCCGTTCATGAACCAGATATCACTCTGACACTTTCTATCTCATATAAAATATATCGTTAGAATGCGATACACAGACCGACTCATCGATTCCGGATCATGTGTTCTCTTGCTCTAATCCACGTAAAGTATATAGTTAGAATGCGATACACAGACCGACTCATGGCAATCTTCGATTCACAACTAATTCATTATGGTTCATGAAATCTAATTCATTGTGGTTCTTGAATATGTTAAGCAATTTTGACCGCAACACACTTTGAAAAACAAATACGTAACGTCTATAATTGTATATACTATTTTGAAGGCGATCTGTTATAATTCTTTTAAGATAAAGACTGATGGCAATCTTCGATTCACGACTAATTCATTATGGTTCATAAAATATTTAAGCAATATTGACCATTAAGTACATTGAAATGCAAACATTTTAACGCCTACATTTGCATATCATATTTTGAATCGGTTTTGTTTTCTCTGTCATATTACGTACATGTTATGTACGATAGATAAGGATAGCCATATTTGAATCATATTGAATTGAAGAGCGAATTGATGATTCGCATAAATTTCATGAATCGATTTGAAAAGAAAGGATCTTAAAAAAATATCGAACTTTGCACCACTAGAGCGAATGGCGATTCGTTGTAGGCGCTCGCTTCAGGAAGCGGTGTCCTTCGGTCGTCCTCGGCAATCATCGTGAGAAGCAATGTTCCCCGACGAACGACATCTTCCGTGGAGTGATCATATCACCGCCACAGTATTCTGTAGTGTGTGCTCTTTCTTGGTGTTGTTGTAAGAATTCGTTTAAATGTACCATTTTTGTAGTGTTTTCCTCTCATATAACGTATTTATATATAAAATGACATTGGCTACGAGGATTTGTATTGATTGGTACCGATAGCAACCCTTGATAAGTTCTTTTATTTGTACCCTTTTCTTACTACTTCGAGGCACCAGCTTAGAATAGTGCTTCCACTCTTTTTTATTATTGTTTTCGCGTGTATCGTAAGAGCCGGGTAATCGAAAACAAAAAAGGTAACAATG
This sequence comes from Molanna angustata, assembly GCA_963576475.1. NCBI lineage: Eukaryota > Metazoa > Arthropoda > Insecta > Trichoptera > Molannidae > Molanna > Molanna angustata. The sequence goes on from OY754975.1 coordinate 31,685,539, forward strand.
ACATCTAACAAAGTTCAGCAATGAAGTTCATCACCCATTCTGAATGTCGCCTTTTCAGGTGAGACGAGGCTGGTGTATCGAGATAGACAGATGTTTTGTGCTTCCTTTTATAAAGTCGTACACACATGTCGCTGGTTACCCTTTCTTGTAGTATTTGCCGTGATGATTTCTGCCCTATGGCAGTTAATGAAAATAAGGACATGGTTTTGCGAAAGTCCATAGAAACATCACCAAATTTAATGTTTATTCTACATATAATCTTCATTTTGCTCATCTTTTCAAAACTTTTCAGTTTTAATATACGAATTTATTAATACTTCGTAAAAACTCACTTTGTTGGTAAAAAATAATTCGAATTCATTGATATTGTCTCTTTTCAATAGTGTTATTTGAAAATGTATTATGGACTTTGAGTGTTTCTTGAAACTCTACAACTCTACAGTATACGAACTGATTTCTTATATGTAAATGAGAACTTTGGCGATATAAATCAATCACATTTTTTGAAATTTACCCGATAAAATTTGATTTTTGTCTCGTCCTTAAATTGGCTTTGCAAACTAAGTTTTAATTCAAATGATAAGTGCCTTGATTTTTGCCCAATCTCTCCAGTTTTAACATATCGTCATTTTGTAAATCTACTGAAGCTACTACACCCAGTACGGTTATTAAATTTCCCCCTTTATTTTTCCTTATCCCTCGGCGATTCTCAGTAATAATTAAAAAATCTATCTATTAAAAATGGTAGTTGATTCCTCCTATCTGCGTAATGACGTAGTTAGGGCCCATATTGATTTAATAACTCCGTGTGATGGGCCGTAGTAGTTCATTTCTGAGAAATGCCATCTCTCCCGACTTGCCAATATCAATTATTTTGTGTATTATTTTTCTATCGTTAGTAAATTCTTCCCTGTTAATTGAGATCAGAGAATTTGTCACGTTTTAAACGCACAATGTTAAAAAAGAGACAATATAAAAATAGCTTCTTCTTATATTAGATCGTAGATCTGTTTTTCGAGAAAGCTATTCCTGTGAAGCTGAGGTCCGGCTATCCCTCCACCTCTTCGGTGGTCTTCCGGGGAGGCGTTCCCCTCTTGGGATTTCGTTTGCCGCTATGGATGAGATTCGAGATGCTTCCATCCTGTTGACTTCCCTCCAAAATCTTCTCCTAGCTCTACTCCATCGTATAATGTCCTCGGTCTCACAAGTCCGCCTAATGTCGTCATTGCGAATTCTGTCCCTAAGCGTCTTCCCTGTGATAGCCCTTAAAACCTTCATTTCCGATGTTCGTAGGAGGTTTTTGGTTCTGGTCGTGTCGGCTCTTGTCTCCACCGCGTGTCATGATAAGTCTAAAACGTGTCTTATAAATTATGACCTTACTATCCGTTCTTATGTATTTGTTATGCCTGATGATATTTTTGAGACATTCTGCTTCGGCTGCTTTATTGGTCTGTTCTCTAACTTCTGAGTATAGGTCACTATTGCTCGAGATTTCCACTCCCAGGTATCTGAAAGTCATAACTTATTAGAAATAGCAGATTATATATGATACAGATACCTAGTCATCGCAATGAATGTATGCCAACTAAAACTACGTTGAAACAGACGAATTTCACTCGCCCGGCCGTATATACGTACACCTACCGATACGCACACCTACATAATACGTAGACCAACCGATCTACCGCCTCACACACACATGTAAAAAAAACTTACCGCCTCACACACACATGGCATACATTTGAATTCGAAATTTGTACTACACGCGGCTTCTGTACCTTATAATTCTATGAGAAATATTGAATTATTTTATTATGGAAAGAAATTTTGTATTATTTTCATAAAATAATTGCTGTGTTATTTGGCTCCAAATTTGCCATTTGCGCAAATATGTGCCTATTTAATCAAATTATTTGGAAAGTTTGCGGATATTATGTAATGTGTGTTCATTGCTTTTCAAATAAATATAAATCCAAATGACATGACATTCATTTACTTAGATACAATCGACGCAATATAACGTTTATTTAGTTTTGTAAGATAAAGAAAATGAGAAATAATCACGCTAAAGATACGTTGTAGTCTCCTATCGACAAACTATAATGACACCTATTGATACATACTTTAGTGCATTTTTTTACCTTATTCGGTGAAGATTTATGGCAATTTATGTACGCTATTGCAATTAAACCAATTATTGCTTGTAATGTGTGTTATTTATAGAATATTTCCGTGTTATATGCTTTGCTAAGGTAAAATTATTCAACGATATTTTTTTTATAAAAAAATAACTTGAAAAGGAAGGTGTATATTGTACCATGTATAATGCTTTGGTAAAACAGCATTTTATGCCTTTTTAAAACACCCAGATAACAATGCATGTACACTGAAGTTTTCATTCATTCATTCATACCATCAGGGCATACCCAGCGACAGGTGTGAGTGTGTGCATATCTTATAGAAGGTGTCCCCACACACCAGTCTCGTCTTACATTTAGCAGGCAACATTCAGAACTTCGTTGCTGAACTTTGTGAGCTATTATTTTACCTATTTTATCCTCGATTATCCGGCTCTTAGGGGACACCCGCTGACGACAATAATAGAAAAGATTGGAAGCACCACTCTATGTCGGTGTCTCGCAGCAAGTGAGGTGCTTATGTTTTAGTTTCAAATAGTACTCGATCCCGTAAATAAAAATGTAAATTCAGAACTACCTAAATTAAATTTATGTTTATTCTGTTCCTGCTCCAAACTAGTAAGAGTCAGTTGTTGCAAATATCTTGGTACAACAACTGACAGAAATCTTCGTTGGAGAGCACACATGGAGATAATTGCAAAAAAATGTCAACTGATATGTGTATTTTGAAATATAAGTGAAATATTCTACTTGAATACGTTGAAAATGTTATATTTACGCTCATCGACAAACGCCAGTCTCTTATGAGATTGTGGGTTGGGGTCGTTTACCTAAGACAAACATATTTCCCATATATCAACAGGACAAAAATCACTACTCCGGGTCATCTGTTGAAAACCGTACAAATATCCACCAAGCCAGTTGATTTCGAAATTCAAGGTCCTTGATGTTAGGCAACTCTACACCAGAACAGTTATCATACAACTAGGTATATAAAACCCATCAAAATATATACCACGTATACCCTCACTTTCAATACAAGAATAACATAGACATTTGCTGCAACAGACACATACACAGACTACCTTTGCACAGACACTAATCTGATACCTTGAACTTAGTCCAGCCGACATAATTTTGGAAAGCTGCTTACTGATTATTTGATTCGGAGAGGGAGAAAATAGTTAGAGAGAATTGATGTTTGTTCCAAGATAATATTTACACTCGGAAAGGGATTTCTTACGCCCTCATAATATATCACATTTTTTTACAAATACCTACTCTTGATTTTTCATGTCTTTTGTCTTTTATACTTTTTATGCTTTAAGTATACCTTGAAATTAATTGAGAATTTTCACATCTAAAATGAATTGCGTAGTAAATTTTAGAATTACCTCAGAACAGACTTCGCCTAGTGAGGTCATAAGCTCCATAGTAATATTTAATTTAAACTGTACCAACACTAAACTCTCTCCAATATATAGAAATAAGTAGCGGTCGTTTAACCAAGCCATGAACTTAGCCACGAGAAATCATTAAACTCATCAATTTGCGACGGATTTACATATTACTGTATAGGCGAATTGTATGTGAGATAATATTAAAATATTATTATATACATACAAACCATCACGCCATCTCCCTCATGGGAAAGGTAGCGACCAAGCACCATTTTGAAGTCAGTTTTTTTATATTTATTAATTTATACATACACTGATAGACATTACAATACAGGCTTATTTGCCCCACTAGGCAAATAAGCCTGTACAAATAACAATAAAATAATTTAAAAAACATACAAAAATAAAACATAAAATAAAAAAAAAATAAAGTATGGGGTCGAAAGCTATGGGTGAAAATTCTCCTCTGCATAGTGTCTCCCTGATACTAAGAGCCATTCCTTTTTTTAGTTTTAAATAAATGCATGACTTTTTTATGTAAAAGTCGGCCTTCGTGGCTCAGTTGGTTGGGTATCTGACTGCTGATCCAAGGGTCCCGGGTTCGATTCCCGGTGGAGACACAGTTTTTAATTGTGTTTTCAGTCTGGATCTGTGAGACGATTAATATCGTAAGTCTCCAGAATGTGGCAACTTGTTATTGGGTGCGTGTTAAATAATTAATCATTTGACATAGTGCCTGTTAGTTGCCCGAGAAGCTACGTAAAATAAAATAAAATAAAATAAAATACTGTACCTATTCAGGGAATTTTGATGCAATACTTACGAGTATATGATAACAGTAGAAAAGTTACACATATTGCGAACGTCATATACGATGATTCAGTTCCAGTCATCCATTGTTCATTGAAATAACTTCGATCGTAAATACTTCGAAATGTAAAAATTCCATTATTCTCGCCACATGCCACCATGTCGCCGTTGCATTGTCGGGGACAAATTTCATTATTGCTTGATCGTAAACATAAATCGAATTGATAAATCGATAACGTTGCGAATTGCCCTTCCGTGCCCGGTCCGCCGATCTCGATAGTGTGCACTATTATATATTAGCGAATTCCTCTTGTGTAATTACAGCGACACGATCTCGAGTCCGCCTCTGGGGACCAGCGAGCTTTCCTGAATCGGACCCCACCGTGTCAGAAACAACTACCGCTAGACGAGCGTCGACTTGCGATGTTGACTGTTTGTAATCGGAAATAAAAAAATTAGACAATGTTCTCATGTAGGTAGACGTATTTTGTGACTCATTCAATGGATTCAATATATCATAAATTTATTAAAAGTTCTTTTTTCTACATTAAGGCAACACAATTATTATGAGATTTGCATGAACGTTTATAATTAGATTGCGGAGAAAACAATTGACGGCATCGAGATTAAGTTTTAGAATGATATACATAAACATATTATTTATCTGCATTAGCTCATTTTGCACCTCCATTCGGTTAGGTTTGCTTTCTACTTTTATCGAGTTGTAATCCTATGGTCGACCGTGCAATGGTACAACTTCACTATCTTCTAAATAATCTTCTACGCTTATTTACAATAACAGGAGTATTAAATGCCGTGACCTGGATTATCATTTGAAATTCGCCATCTTATCTTCCACAATGAGATGCAGTTTTCCTTTTTAATGAGGGACCGAACCTTTGACATCGTGAGCTGATCGCACATATCTACAAACATTTTACTGTCTTGAATAGGAAGTTTCCATAATAGTATTTAATATATTATCTGAAAATGTGTCTTCAAACGCGTATACTATTATTTTATGCCTGCAACTCGGCTATAAGGAAAAAAAGACATATTGACTGACTATGATCATATTGTCATCGGCCGATAGAATTATTCTTACGTTGTACCTATATATTAAAAGGTGACATGGGTGTAAGAGATGGAGTGAATAGCAGGGTCTGACCCAGAAAGAGGTGTCATGACCATGTGATTGATATTTTGAAAGAAGAAATAATATAAGAAGCTTTAACAATCGATGAGCATGTATGAGACGTTGAAAGAATGTGTGCAAAACAGAGGCATTTAGGGCCCAGTTCTCTTTGTTCCGTGAGGCACATAGCGTGATGGTGTGAGTAGATTTTAAAAACTTTTTAAATCATCTTATTGCTTTAAATGTTAATAATACGAAAAACTATCTGATATTGTTTTAACCTCTATTGCCTTAGGTTTCCTTTACAAATATACTTGGTAGTAGTCCTTGTGTTGTTTTACAAACATTTCGTAGATGAACAGGACCATAGGTCCTATAACGTTCTCAAATTAAGTAGAGAGGGAGATTGCGAAATTCCTCTTTGCATATGTATCTCAAATAAAGAAGCGCTTTAATGCGTCAACTTTACCATTGAATAAAAATATATATTTCCACTTCGAATTAACAAAAAAAAATCTCTTGTTTTCCCAGCTGCGAACATCTGATGAAAGGCTGTTTGTTATTGTAGGTACATAGAAACCTTGAAATTGATAATTTGCAATGAGGCGTATGCACCGTATCATAGATCGGAGCTCACAGCCCGGGGGGGTTTCGTAGAGATCTGCCTGAGATGTCGTGTAATGTCATAGGATCCCTCGTTAGTTCCACTTCATGACCTCGTCTTCTCTCCACCTGACCCTCGATCGGTCCTGGTGACCCCTCGATCACACGGCCCTCTTCGCTTAATTCTATAACCATTTTTGTGTTCTATTTCCGCAAAAAATGTTATCCAATAAAGCCATCGTAAGCTTTATTTTGCAGTACCAGTTGCAATAAAATTATACTTATACTCTTTGAGAAAAAAATTGAATGTTTGTTTCGTTACTCTTGATGTTTGTTTACGGTTTTTGTAAACGACTTGGCGTTAAGTTTAAGTGGATTGTATATTTTTCCGCTAACCCGAGTGTTCATAATGCTTCGTACGGCTTTGGATTAGAAATTGTTGTGAAATCATCGTAGTTACCGTGGATTTTTCGATTGGATACTACTTCACTTTGCATAACACCTGAGTTGACGACACCAAAGCCTATTTGGATAAGAATTACGCGGTTTGTGTAAATATTAACCCATATCTTATTATAACAAGAAGCGTTTTGGTATTACTAAACCTAACTGAGTTGTCCGTTTTCCGAGTGTTTACAGATAACAGATTTTTATCAACAAATTCGATGTTATCATTTATGGTATGTTTCATGTCTGCTAATATGGTTTATTTCAGATGGTGTGTTATACAGCGGTATGTGTGCAGAAGAACGATGTCATGTAATACATAAATTTTTCGATTAACCTGGCATTTCAGTACATTGAAGAAACATGTCATGTCAGAGCACCTCGTGCCCAACTCTTACGAATCACAGAACTAATAAACAACCAACTCTAATGACCGAAGTGCTCATCTTCTGCTGTGAGAGCACCTTTTCTTTCTTCAGTTTTCTTTTTTTTCCGTATAAATTGTATATAATAAATAGTATCTTGATGGTTTTTACTGAAGATTAAATAACAAGTTATCCGAAGATTTAATCGAGTTATTCTGCAAATTTTGGTTTTCATTTAACTACTCATTTAGCTCTTGGTGCCTTGAGCTCTTTGGTTTCCAGGTTTTCATTTGGTTTTCATCTTCTCGACGAGTTTCGTCTTGAGTCTTGTTTAATCAACTTGAAAAATTATGAAGTTCTGTTAGTTGTTTGAACAAGCTCACTGTGTTGAGTAATATTACACAGAATGTGTTGGGTAAGCAAAAACACCTGTGGTGGCGGCTTCACTTGGCCATTGATATCATCAGAAGTTACCAAATGGTTGTTTGAGTCCCAAATAATGACTTGGTCAGTGGGAACTAACGGTTTGGCTTAAACACTATTTATACGGACTTATCCATTTCTTCATTCTCGAGACATACATAACAAGATTTTTATACATTTTTAATTGATTTAGATGCTTTACTTTCAAGTGAATTCGGCGATGGCTTTTTATGTCTCTGTTTCTTTCGAAAATATGTATGTACTTCGTCACAGGTGAAAAATAAGTTATTATTACATACACAAATTGTTCTTGCGGGTCAAAATTGTATTTTTATTCTCTGCTACATACATACATCATGCTCCGCTCCCCTTGTGGGGACTTATCAGCCTCTACGCAATGAGAATATTTTGTGAACAGTGAATCATTGTAATATTTACGGATCAAATGCCTGCTGAATCTTAACCTCATTTTTTTAAATACTATTTTGGCGTCTGTTATTATTTTCTTTTACTACGATTTCTAGTTCAATTTTGGAATGTTTTTCTCAATATTGAAATAATTTTTAAAACATGTTATTTTTTTTAAGCCATGTCTTTTATTTATTCATTAATTTCTCCATTGTAAAATACACACAGGAACTTATAATCTATAATACCATGTTTTGTCTTCTTCCAATAAATCTTTGTCTATCTAACTATGAATAATTACTGTTTTAAGATAGATAAGTTTATCATAAATTTAGTCACACGTCTATTTCAAGCTACATGCATGAAATATTGAAAATAAAAATGAAAAAAAAGCATAATAAGTACCTATACCATACCTACTTATAGTAAAAAAGAAGATCAAACTAAAAAGCAAATAAATTAGCAAAAAAATAAAGAAATGAAAAATAAACGATGTACTATGTACATTGGCAAAAACACTGCTTTCCAAAATTCATGTACCTAGTTATTTTTCAAGACTAGTATAGGTAGGTATCTGAAAACAAATTGAGCCAGTCATGTGGATTCACAGAGCGCAAATTTATGTATTTTTAGTATATGACCAAACCGCTCCCCTCCACGGCGAAAAGGCTCAAGAAGTGTGGCGGAAACTATAAGCAAGCTTTATTTTTATATCTTTTGTCGAATGCTTCGAACGATTTGGAACATCTGGTGTTTTCAGTCGATCCACATTTTGTCTCCTCAATGTTTTTGTTCTATGGTTTCTCTAAATGCTTACTTGTTTAAAAATATACGAGTTATTAAGTTTCACCTCTACAAATTAATTACTAACTCCATTATGGATTTGAATTTTATCCAAACTTATGTTAATTTTGTTAAAGCACATTATATCTATTAATCATTATTAGCTTGAGCAGTGCTTTGCGCAAAATCCATACCAATCGATTAATTTGAATTAAAAAAGAAAATCTAAATTATCGACGTTTGTGAACCTAGCTTTGTAGGTAACACCAATTATTGAATACTTTTTATTGTTTCAAAATAACTCGTATTTTACTGGGTGGAATTTATTTCTTCCGATTATCTATTTGTTCATTTTATTTTTCTGGTATTTATAACTGTTAATATATATATTGTTCGCGCGTGGGTGTCTTCGGAACACAACTCGATGTTGTTGAATTGTTGGAAATATGTTTACGAGACACGTGCCTCTAAATCATTCAGTTTATTCACCCATTCACCCTTCACCTCTGGCAGTAGTGGATCTTGACAGGTCCAACATATCGGCCAATAGCTACACCAGTGATATACTAGATAACGAATGGACATCGATCCAAGTTGAAACTGACGTGCCAGAAAATGCGTAGGGTCTATTTGGTTTAACGCCTACTTTTTTCAATAGATACTCTACTGGAGAGTTTTTGTTTGTTTCAATTATTGTTATCGCTTTTAACCCCCAATATTAGATAAATTAATTTTACCTAACGCTCTACCGCTCTTTCTGGGTTGTTGCTACGCGTCAATTATCTGAGGAGTAATATTCAATACGCATTTTCTGATGCCTCATGCTTACATTCATTCCTGATAAATTATTTCTAAAAAAAGTCATGTTAAGTTATGAAAATGACTAGACCAAGGACCGCAGACTTAATGTACCTCTATGACACACTAAACTCCAATGTTGACTGTACAGGCCTTCAAAAAAATATTAACATCAACATACTAAACAGACGAACAAGGCACACTTTAACGTTCTTTTTAGACATACCCTAACGCCGCTCAGAATTCGTCGTTGTACCGATGCCTTACCACTTATAATATTTTGGAAAGGATCAGGTAGGTGGACATATTCCGTATGTCCAGCACCCTTTTCAGGAGCCACATTAGACAGGAATAAATCATTGTTTTATGTCCAGCAGTGAGTACAAATAACATAAAATCAAACGTGAGCTGATTACGTTACAATTACTTATGTTACCTATTCTTACTTATTATATATAAAAAAAAATATTTTTATACTATGCCCAATTTTTATTAAATAAATATTAAAAAATGTTTTTATTCATCAAATTTAGTACTCAACTCAGTATTCCCAAAAACTATTTTGTAACAGATTTTTAATTATCTCAATAGAGACGAAGTTGGAATATTTACTGTAGGAGAACCGGGAAATCAAGGCACCTACAGGGCTTACGACCTGTCATCGGCTGGTTTACGTGATCACTTCATGCGCTTGCGCAACGTTCACCAATTATGCCTTTTTAATGAGATCCCTATCAATTCAATTTTGAAAGTTCTATGTATTGTAATACGGAAATTCTTTTCGCTTGAAAATAAGGAATTTTTACTACAGCCATCTATGTGTGAAATTATGAACAAAATTCTTATTATATTTTATTTATTTTTGTTGTAACGCCATCTATTGAGAGAATTGGTTTTTTTGTAAATAATGAGAGCAACAATTCTTAAACCTGAGGTGACAAATGCATTTTTCGCATAGAAGTCACCCCTGAATTGTGCCAGACTTATAAGGTCATTTTTGTCTTATTTACCTACTTGTATCTATTTTGTAATCAAAATGCACATAAAAACATTTTTAAGTACATAAAAAACATTATTTTCAATGACACGGTAAACTCTCCTTTCATATTTTGGAAAAAAAAAACTCAAGAATAATTAGGATTATAGGATTGTTTTCTTAATCAAACCAAATATCTAGCGATATTGACTGGCTGAAAGCATCTATTAACGTTCCAACGTTATTGATTGAATCTATCTAGTTTATATTGCAAATCACTTCCGATTTGATTCTTGATCATTTCAATCATGTTTCATTTAGTTTAATTAGAAACTCATAATCACTTTGTAACAAAAACAACTATGCCAACGAAATATACCTTGTAAGGAGATTTTTCCACCAATGTCGTCGGCATTAAAAATTCCTCAAATGTTTATATATTTCTTTTATCGTGTTCCATAACTTTTTTTTATTTTAACGCAACGTGCCTTATATGTGACCTTCGTTGATTCCACTCGAGCTTCTGTCATTCATATTGAATTTCAGAGAACTGATTATGTAAGATTCCAAAGGATCTTTATGAACGACGCTATTTTTATGCCATCTTCAATATTTCGAGCGCTGGAAATACGTAAATCGTGAATCCATCCTGCCTAAATTTGTTTTAACTTTAAGTGGTGTTTCTTGGTACGGTTGTTAAGATAGATCCATATCGATACAGTTGCTGGATTCGATAATTTCATAATCCTAGTATGTTTTGTCGAAATACCTACATTGTGTATATTCAAAAGATCCTTGGTTGTGAGATTCATCATCATCATCAGTACAGCCCAGGCAGGGCCTTGGCCTCCTCAAGGAATCATCTCCATTGCACCCTGTCCATGGCATTTTCTATTATGTTATGACAATGGTGGTTTTGAAACACTGAGAATATATTTTTATTGACAAACATTTTTTCAACATCTCAATAGAGACGAAGTAGGGATATTGTAGAATAACCAGGAACTCGAAGCACCTACAGTGCTAACGACCTGTCATCGGCTGGTTTACGTGATCACTTTATGCGCTTGCGCAACGTTCACCAATTATGCCTTCTTATTGAGTTCCCTTATCGATGTAATTTTGAAAGTTCTATATATTTGAATAGTGTGTAACATTTTACCTGACAATAATGCGTTATTACTATTGCCATCTATGGAGTAACGGAGAAACCTTTTTGTAACGCCATCTATTGAGACATTGTGGATCTGAGAACATACATATAAAACAATCATCTATCAATAAATATATCAAGAGATCGCGGGACACAGCATACCTATACTATCTTTGTCAAATTTTGGAATTACTTGAAAAATAAAAAAAATACAATCCAGTCGCTGCACTAGATTTGCACTGCACTGGAATCACTCGCTCGTGAATTTACTGTTCGCTTCATTCTAGTAACGATCAATGATGCGATTAGATCACTCTAAGTCAGTCGACAGTGGCACATCACTGGACTATCGTGAACCTACCCGAAGACTTAAGGTTGTCATAAAATTAACCGGGGGAGGATTTTGTATGGTAAACTGATATGGCATGGTTTAAACTCATCCATTTCACCCCTGACTTTGGTTATACGACCTTCGCTTATCCACGGGAAACCCTTTCTTCCACTTGATTTATTTCTAAAGTAGTTTTCGTGGATGGATATTTATTAGTCTTAGGGTTTCTTCGGGCGGACTTTTTATATCGGTAAGGAAATTTCATGATAAACTGAAAAGTTCTCCAGTGCCTCTAGATATATTTGATAATACAATACTGAAACCTCCCAAAGTTCTTTTTATATTTTATCCTTGAATATGTTATCGTCTTTTTGGTACTGGAATACGTTAAAAATATTATCATAAATAATAATAAGCTTATTCAGCTCTGAACCAAGATCGTTATTATCTTTGCAGAATTATTATATTTACGAAACAATGTCTTATATAATGTAATGAAAGTATCATGAATATAAGCTCCACCAAGAATCAGTAGGTACTAAAAGCTTCTCTTCTAAGCCACTTCATTGATTACCTATGTATATATTTCTAATTCCTTTGAAGAACTGGTACTCGGTAATGCGTTTTATCATGTAAGGTCACTCCAAGGTCAATAGGTAACATTAAATGAACAAATAAAATAAGTGTTTTTCCACAATTTCGTTTTATCATGGCCGATCGTTTTCGCTATGTTGACCCGGCATTATCAAAGGATGGATTTTACACTCAGAGTGTAAGGGATGGAAACGTAATGTTTTGAAAATATTGAAATATAAAACAGATTTCCACTGTGTCAACACAGAAGCCTCATAATTATTATTTTGAAATTAAATGATTTGTCTTCCAGTATTTACATATATATTAAAATAACAAATAAGGAACTGAATATAAAAAATACTTATTATTTATAAACATACTATACAATTGCTCATATTTGGAAATTTACTGTCTCACTAGACGAGTCTGTTCTGAGGCAGTATACAGTAGAGTTTTACCTTATACAATTTACTGAAAATGTCATTATTCTGGGATTCGTGTACGTCACAGGGGTTTTTATTCCACTTTGAAGGCCTATTTACACTTAAACTACGATCTTCATAAACCGCCTTACCAATTATTTTGATGAATTGGTATCATACTATGTGATGTAGACGATCAGATATTTCGCTTTAATTTTATTGTCAATTTTTTTTATACTTTGTCACATTATTTCCTTATCTACTTCAACACACGCTATTTCTAGTTTCTACACAATCTCTTACAAAACATCTGGTTGGTTAGTTATGTACATATGTCATATAACTTTCGGAATCGGGAATGGGTTCAATCGAAACTCCAATAGTTTTCATCGTAACAATTTATAGTAGCGTGTCGTTGTTTTTAACGTTCCTCGAAAGTTGCTAACTTTTCGTAGCAGCAACTGCATGCACATTCATTTTTCCAACTTTGCTCGTTTTGTGCCAGACCCCAGCAGTCAGTTAGATATATCGATTTTAAATAAATACGGGCTTATTAGCTTCAAATTCGTGAACGTAGACACTTTGCACCAACGATATTACCTCACTGTACGAATTTGAAACAAATATTATTCTTTAATAACTAATCGATAAAACTCCGCATTGAATACGTCAACAAAGGTTTATTGGGTTACTTTATATGTTACAGTTTTAAATCATATTTCGTCTTTATTAATTCTGTCTCGTCTTTTTCTATATTTTTTTGTCAAATCACGACCTGTATCTTCCATCTGCTCAAAGTACCACACTCGTCATTCCCTTTCACTCTACTGGAGCTTTTATTTCTTCTTTTCAAGTATCAGTTGGACTATGGAATAACTCGTTTCATGATTTTACGATGTCTTAATCTATACACATGTTTTCTTCTACGTCCTTCATATATTTCCTCATTACTGTGAGTAAATTTTTACATAATCCCTGCTGTGAAGACACATAATATTTATGGTACCGTATTGACTTGAGTCTGTTGGAAAATACTTCTCTATGGAAATAAACCTACCTTAGTACCTACACTCGTTTGTACATATTTTTTGTGTTTGCATGTGCTGTGTTACTGAATATAAATAAATACACTCGAAACAAATTTATAACTGGATCCTTCTTCTTCCTAGTGTCTTCCGAGTTCATCTGGGGTCGGCCCTTCTGGTGCGCAATCACCAGACCTTTCGATCTTGCTCATCCCTCGGCTCTCTCTAAATATTTGTTCACCAGGTGACCTCTGTACTACCTCTAGTTCTGCTATGATTCACGGGCCTTCACGAGTGTGGTTGGACTCGCTGGATAAAGGATATTGTGTTTTCTGACGTTGGGGATGAACAGGACCAATGGGTCCTATAACGTCCTTCGGCGGAGAAGTAGATCGCGAACTTCATCGTCCCTCTAGTTCTGGACTTAGTGGGTACCTATATCCAGGGCGCATTACTCACGTGATTATTTCAAAATAGAAATAGAATATAAACTTATCAAATAGCTATTGACTTATTTGTACATATTTTATATTCACTTCAATTTGGATAGCAATAATTTTGTAGATATAAATGTTTATTTTTTTCGTTTTTAAATATCCTTTACACACGAGTGCTTGCACTTTTTATCGATTTGTTTAACTTGTAATTGTATTTTTTGAATATGTGTTGTATTTTATAAAAAAAAAATAATAACCATCACGCCATGTGTCTAATGGGGTAAGCTGACAGAACCGAACGCCATATATTTAACCCTGGCAAGTATCCATCGCCTCAATTTCTCATATACCTCTACATGTTCATCTATTGTTCAAGTTTCTTGCATTTTCCTCTTTCACAATGTCGTTCATAAGTTAATAATATAAAATAATGTCAATTTTCTTTAACTATATACAATATACACAGCTGATAATCCTTCTATCGATCTATGGATCGAAATTGTATTTAAATGCCTATTTTTTCAATTTATTTGCTTAACTTGCTGCTTAATATTTTGTTCAATTTTTATTTGTGTACAACTTAGATAGTATTGATATTGTTTATCATCACGTCATGAATGCCTCGCCAAGCACATTTTTTTTTATCTTTTTTATTAAATATTGCAAAATGTTTCATAGGATCTTCACGTTTCCGGGATATCCCGTATAGTCATGTATTGCGTGTTCTGAAAACAAATAATCTTACTTTATTATTTATTTTCAGAAAAGTTTTACATAAAAATAATTAGGATCTCACTAGCCTAAAGGCTATCAGTGAGTTTCCCACACAAAAAGGTCAAGTACATGTTACATTCCTTAAATTACTGTATTAAAATTATAATATGGGATACATGTTTTTGATTTAATTACAAATTATAAATGTGTCAAATGTTTTTAATTACTTTCTTCAATATTTCTTTTAAGTATAGTTTTAAATGAGGATATCTTATCAAGTTTATCCATTCCAATTGGAAGGGTATTTTCGGTATGCTTACTTTCAGTGTCCTTTCACCGTAATAGTTTGTTCATCTGGGAATTATCAATTTATTTTGCACAACTTGTCTGGAATTATATACTTATATATATATATATATATATATATATATATATATATATATATATATATATATATATATATATATATATATATATATATATATATATATATATATATATATATATATATATATATATATATATATATATATATATATATATATATATATATATATATATATATATATATATATATATATATATATATATATATATATATATATATATATATATATATATATATATATATATATATATATATATATATATATATATATATATATATATTATTTACAGGCAATTTATATTCATTAGAGAAGTAATGATTTAATATGAATATCGATTAGTGTATAATTTGTTAACTTGGAGTATTCCTGTTACACTAAATATCATTTCATCATTATCTTAACATCAATTCTGATTATGCTATTAATGATTTTACTTAAATAAATAGTTAATTATGAACGAAAAAATATGAAAATGGTCACTAAGACGAATGTGTGGCGTATGAGGATATTAGACGAGAAAGTATAATTGAAAGAGAGATGTAATAATAATAAACACTTCCTTGCACCATGCGCAAGATATCTTATCTTAATGAGATATCTTAAGTAAGATGAAAATAAATACCCTAAGGTAGTTTGACCACATAGAAAGAATGAGCGATGACCGTCTGACAAAAAAATATTTAAGGCTGATAAAAGAGGAACGAAAAGTAGTGGTCGGCCAAGGAAAATTCGGCACGGTCACATAAATAGAAATATGAAAGATGGAGACGTTTTAGAAGTAAGAATAACAGAAGATGCATGGACGTGAACGAAGCGAGAAATGTATGTCAAGAGAGAGGTGTCTGGCGTTCGGTTCTCTCTGCGTACCCCAAATAGAGAAAAGGCGTGATGGTATGGTATGGTAAATATGAACTAATTTGTCAAATATCGCGTCGCGCGTCGTTCGCGTTGATTTTTTCGCGTCACGCAGACTCTTAGTACGTGGGGTGAGTGGAGTTAGACGCGACCAAATATAGCACAAAAACCGGAAGACATGTGAATTTACTTTATATTATGTAGGTATGTGTTGACCTTTGTCAGTCCACCTCAGCGGTAGGTACCAATAACACTTAATAATTATTGTAATGTACCACTTCTAGACTACTGACATCTAGCGCCCGCATGTGCTAGCTCGCCTGATCTAGCCCGGAGTACAGAGCATTAGTCATGATGTATGTATGGTCTATCAAAATATATTAAATTATCTCCTGACACTAAATTGCTATTTCATTATTTGTATAGCGACTGTATAATTCTTTACTTTTAGTAGGTAATATTAAAAATCACTTTAGCGCCGTTTAATGAAGCAAAGCTTCTTTTAATATTTTTCGATCACCTATACAAAAGCGAAGTCCAAATTTATTTAACTTAGGTACTCAGAATTTTCTCAATGCTTATCAAGGCAAAATCTAAACATACCCGTGAGCTAAGCATCGACTTTGTACCTTTCTACTAAGAATGTTTTATAAATACGGCCGTAAGACTTTTTAGTTATTTTGTAAAGACTTTCAGATAACAAGAGTCTAATACTTTTCTTGTAAAATTAGTTTTAGTAAAAGCCTTTTTTTTATTTTTTTATTGTATGTAACTAAAAAACTACAAGACCTATAAAAAATATATAATTTAAGTTCTATTTAAGTAACGGGGATTAGATTTTGCCTTGATAAGCATTAATTAAATAGAACTTAATTTTTTTTATATAATTCTAGTTGATTATAGAGTTCTATCATGAAGTGACAGTTTCAAACATTAAAAAAAAACTTTTGAAGTAGATTTTTACTTCAATCGAAAGAGAATATGAAAATCTACCGACTCAGTTTTTTTTATATCTTAATTGGTACTCTTTCTATTTATAAAAAACCTCTAAATTTTATCTTTTCTTTACAAAGTTGCAAAACAATTATGAACATTTATGTGGGAATAAAGAATTTCAGTTGCCTCCCAGATGAAATAAAACAGATTAATGATTTTAAAAGATTCAAACAAAGACTGAAAAAACATGTATGTAATGATGTATGTATGTATTGATATGACCAAAATGGTTTCGAATTGCCTGTTTTCTTTTGTTTTTTTTATGTATATTTGTTTTTTTTATTTTTTTTTCACCATTGTATGACGATGTATTAACTGTACCTATTATATAATATCAAATGATTCCCTCATCAAGCACAAGGTTTCAATGTTTTTGATGAGGTAATTCAACAATTTTACCATTGTATATCATTACCTATGTATATTGTAAATTTATTTGTAATATTATTAAAAAAAGGATGATAAATAAATAAAAAAGTGTACTTCGCAGATTTGGTGATTTTCAATATTTTTTTCGTGTTTCGCTCATTAGAATGTAATTTAGTGTGCATATTTGTGTACATCCGAATGCCAAAGGTATACATGGGATTAGAGGTATACAAAGAATTTAGTGACGACATCGCTTCATACAATTTGTATGGTAGTCACCTATACACAATATCAAAGAAGACTTAATAGTTTGATACTTCATCTCTAAACATACAATATACATATACCATCATGCTGTTTTCATATTCCGGGTAGGAAAAAAAGACTGACCTCCATACTATCCTATCTTGACTACCTAGGTGCATGTGTTGTATAGAAAACTAAATATCATAAAATAATAAATAATTTGTATTTATGGGTTTGGTACTTATTCTTCAACTATACATACTATCGCTGTCGACAGTTGGATCTCATGTGTTACATGCAACTAGTATAAATTAAATTGAAAACAACAAAAAAAAGTCTACTACATCTGATCGATCTACCTTCTATATGGGGACTATTATTTCTAACTCATATATCCTTTTATCTTCATCTTATAACTCTGTTTCCTATAGTATTCCCTGGTGGCTATTACTCCATCGTCACCCGTGTTTCTAGTCTATCTATTTTTTTTTCCATTCCCTTCCATCCTCCTAATGAACTTCTCCAGGTCATTAATATACTTGTGCAGCAGTCTCGCATCTGTCTCCAATACTCGTGTCAACGTCTCCAATGGTTGGCTGAGGATGGAAATAGACTAACGAATAAGCAGCAGCTGTTTCCTTCCCGTTTCCAATATCCATTTTTGACTTTCCTTCCTTATTCATAATTGTCGTATTCGAGATTTACACTACTATTTGGCTCGTCTTTAAACAGTAATATATTTTGTTTTCGTTATTTTATTATAGGTATATTCTTATTTATTTATTTATTTGTATCTACGGCCAGAAGCCTTTTACAAATACACAAAAAAATAAAACAGTTACACAATATAATAAAAATATTAATAATAAAAAAACAATAATTGAATATTTTTATTATTGCATATGCGCAAACATTGGATTTTTTTCCCTGTCGGGAGTCAAAGATACTTTTTAACAGATTTTTAATTATCTCAATAGAGACGAAGTTGGAATATTTATTGTAGGAGAACCGGGAAATCAAGGCACCTACAGGGCTTACGACCTGTCATCGGCTGGTTTTTTTTAGCTTTCATTATTTACAAAAAAACTAATTCTCTCAATAGATGGCGTTACAACAAAATAATTAAAAAATAATAAGATTGTTGTTCATAATTTCACCCATAGATGGCTGTAGTAAAAATTCCTTATTTTCAAGCGAAAAGAATTTCAGTATTACAATATATAGAACTTTCAAAATTGAATTGATAGGGATCTCATTAAAAAGGCATAATTGGTGAACGTTGCGCAAGCGCATAAAGTGATCACGTGAACCAGCCGATGACAGGTCGTAAGCCCTGTAGGTTGATTTCCCGGTTCTCCTACAATAAATATTCCAACTTCGTCTCTATTGAGATAATTAAAAATTTGTTAAAAAACAATAATTGTATGCAGAACAAAAAATAGAAAAATGACACGTTTCCAGTAAAATTACTGTTTTTTATCATGTTCAGTTTGCTTGTCGTTATTTTTTTACTCAATACATCGTTGTTTTATTTTTTACTCAATACTTATCCAGTAAACTTATTGTTTTTTAACATGTTTAGTTTGCTTGTCGTTATTTTTTTACTCAATACGTCGTTATTTTATTTTTTACACAATACTTTTCCGGTAAAATTATTGTTTTTATCATGGTCAGTTAGGTTGTCATTATTTTTTACTCAATACGATGTTTAATTTTTACTCAATGCGTATCCAGTAAAATTAATGATTTTTAGTATGTTAAGTTTGGTTGGCGTTATTTTATGCTCAATTTTTTTTTCCAATTTAAAATAAAAAAAAAAACGCTAGTAAAAATAACTCGATGTGTACCTAATCGATTTTGAGCAAATTTTCGTCTTTAACGTATTCTGTATTTGAATTTAAAAATAACGCGTTTGACATTACATTTTTGAAATTGGCTGTATCAATGTAAACAGTAAACATTTTTTTATTTACTCTAATGTATTTGAAACACATATTATGTCTAAATTGTAGCTTTCTGCTGTTCTTCTCCATATAAATTTTTCCTTTGCCAAAACTCAAAATCTTCCTTGCGTGTATTTAACTTGAATAGGGATCCAAAGTATTCACTTCACGTATTAATATGTATATAGATATCTGAGTTTTAATTTTTAATAAAAATTATAGCATATCTGCCTATGTGATAAATCATGTTATGACACACCTATTTAATTCTGTATTTTGACGTTACATAAAGACTTTCACTATCTAGGGCAAGCAATTCAAACAAAAAAAAATAAGTATGATGTAATAATGTGCACATGTATTAGAGTAGGTAATTCCCTCGATATCTCCAATAAGCCGTATTAAATTGAATAAGCTATTCCACAACGAGGGACATGTTTAAATATCAGGAGATGACAAAAAATTATGTCAATCTAGATTATGTTTGGAGAAATGTTGTAATCCTCTACGGACAGACAGCCATGCCTAATTGATCGAATGTTGTGATTGGTCCAGATTCCATGTCAATAATTCCAATGGGATTTTGTCTGATTTGTGTGATTAAATTAAAGAATTTCAATCACATTACGTCATCGATTTGTGATTTTTTTATTGGACAACGATCATGATAATTGGTTGATGAACAACCGTGGTCGTGGAATCAACCACTTATTCTTATTCACATTACACGCAGTCCGGTTTTGGAATCAATTACCCGGTGATATAAGAAACCCTCCTAGCTTGGCGGTTTTCAAAAACCTTCTGAAGTCACACTTGCTGTCTGCATAGTCATAAGTATCTTTAGAATATTTTCTTTATCCTATTTAAGTTATTTTCTCTTTCCATATAAATATGGTGAAAGTGTCGTTTGTTCCAGGTTTCTTTTTAAATTCACGCCATCACGTACATGTTTTTTGGGGTAGGCATATTTTGTTTTTGTATTTCATTGAATATTAAGTTGTCATTCAAAAATAACTGAATCTGTTTTGTAAGAAATGGGATGGTTTAAAAGAAATGGGATGGCCAAATGCCGTGGCTTAGTTGATCAGCCGTTTGGCTCTTGTGCGGGCGTCCTGGGTTCGGTGCCCATCATAGGAGAAATTTATTCAAAATCATTTCTCTCGCAAAGATTGCTTCTCTGGGCTGGAAACACTGGTGAATTGGAAGAAATTGTCATACGACAGAAAACTCGCCACTTGTGCAGGGTGCAAGGAGGTTTAAATTTACCTATTTATTTTTGATATTCAAAAAAATACCAAGTGCTTTATTCATACATGTCTGTAATTTTGTTTTTTTTTTTCACCTTGAAATTCATTTCGTGTTGTACTTTTTTTTAGTTTACCAGGAAGTTTTAACACAATCTGCTATTTTGAATTACAATGTGTATCAGTTTATTTACTACATGAAGTGTTGTGTTTCAAAGAAACGTGTTTTAGTTTTTAACATCCCAACAACTCGCTTGTTGCGTACCCACCGCTTGATAATCCCAGATCATGTTACGTGTTATAATACATTGATGCTGCACCTTTTGTGAACGGTCTTAATAAGTTTGTCTCAGACTGAATGTATCATTTTATTGTATCTTCAACTATTTTTTCACTTAAAATCGTAGTATGTTATGTAATGGAAGTCTTTATTGATTTTTGTTGTTGTTTAGTTATGACTAGAGATCCCTGAGAGGTCAATATTCGATCGTTATTCGTTAAATTTTTAAGTTTGTAAAATCATTGGACCTGATAAAAAAAATCACGTGTTTATTCATGAATCGTATGTCACATGTTGCAAAACTTAATTGTTTAAATATTATTTATATTGTTTCACGGTAGACTATGTATATTTCTAGAAGATGTTCTGTATTTTAACATATCTTTATTGGTTTTATGAAACAATATGGCAGTCACCTCTGAATATGGCAGTCACCTCTGGAGTGGCGCCCCCCAATACCTACTGAATACCCTCGACGCTGTCCAAAGGCGTGCTATACGTCTGATTGATGATCCATCACTGACTGATGGATTGCAATCACTAGAACACAGACGCAGAGTCGGTATTTTAAG
This sequence comes from Molanna angustata, assembly GCA_963576475.1. Lineage (NCBI taxonomy): Eukaryota > Metazoa > Arthropoda > Insecta > Trichoptera > Molannidae > Molanna > Molanna angustata. Next base: position 31,707,377 of record OY754975.1, read on the forward strand.
TTTATTCTATAGATACTACCACGGGAATTGCTCAGAAGAACTTGCATCTTTGGTCCCTCCTCCACCCACTCGCAACAGAGTCACTCGCTTCACTCAATCGCAGCATCCATTCACAGTGGACCTTCAACGTATACGAACAAGTCGCTTCTCGAACTCCTTTATTAATGCAGCGGCCCGACTGTGGAACGATCTTCCGAATTCTGTGTTTCCATCTTCGTACAACCCGGGTCTAAAATCCGAATTAATAAACTCATTTCTAGATTGCAAACCCCTCCCAACGCTACGTGGTGCGCTTCTTCGGAGGAGTAAAATGGACCAAAATCCTAATAGCTGGCGTCCCCTACGTAGACATGTTAAAAAAAAAAAACCGCGTTTGACATTGGCAGTGTGAAAGTAACACATATTATGTATAAATTTTAGCATTAAAAATTCTAATCTAAAACTTTTATAAACAAAAATATTTCGATACTGATTAAAATTTTTAAATTCTGTAAAATTTTATTCTTAACATAATCATTTCATATAATTAATTAAATATTCCTTATATAATTTATTTGACAGTTAAGTCATGTTTAAAAATGTGTATAATTTTAACTGTTTTTACATTTAAAACACGTAAAAACCGTAAAATGTTATTGTTGCGTCAGATCTAACCTAATAAAATTCAAATTTGATTTACGCTAAGCTTGAAACGCCTAGTTGTGTTTACTCTGTATGCTATACAAAATCGTTCAATTCTATCAAGATATAAAATTAATCAAGCCGGAACAGTTTTAACGTCTATTGCTATCGGGAATACACAAACTCTGAATTGGACAGCGCTCAAGTGGTTGGGAAGTTACTTAAATATCGATTGCTTAATTCCAGTAGAGACAGAAGTGAAAACAAAAGGGTGTATAAACATTATTACTTCTGTATTCCCAGGTATGTTTTTGTAAGATCTTACATCCTATCGTCTATATTTTGTGGTGTCTCAATATCCAATACAGACAACTTATTGCTTCCGTAGTTGTGTTTATTTATTTGAATTAGCTCCAAATATGCGTCCTTTATCTGAGACTCTTTCCGTTTTCCATTTGTCTAGTTTGAACGTTAAGTCAGGGCGCCCTTGAAATTGTATCAAACACTAGAGATGTGGTTTGTGTTTGTCCCCAGGGATGAGAACATCATGTTTACAATGGCTATCGGTACGTTGAAATATACCATTTGCTTCACGACTAAGTGACTGATCTGATGTCCCAAAATAGCCTTGTATCGAAACAAGGCGCCGAACGTCGCCGGAGACAACCCTTGACATTTTGGAAACGTGTGGACGATACGACAATGTATTATCCTTCGATATATGCGTTTATTTATGAATAGCTGTGTTGTCTTCTCAATTGAACCAATCCAATACACTTTGTTTCCTGTTGTATGGAAACATTTATGTTTAACTCTATTACATAGATAGACAATATTTCATTGTTTGTTTTAGGAATAAGACTTTGATGATGATGAGTATTCTTATACAAAAGTTATAACATTGCCATCATCATCATCGATTGCGCTAGTCCATCGTTCCTAGACCTCCTGAAGAAATTTTCACCATTCCATCTCCCGCTCCTTCCAATTAGTTATTGTAATATTATAAATTTCAAATATTTAACTGATTATTCGTCAATAGTTAAAGTCCTTTTTTCATATTCAAATAATAATTATTATTTAGCTGTACAAAAAGCAAAAGTGGTCTTTTGAGATTTATTACAGGTGTCAAGACTCTAATTTGAAAAGATTTATTGATTGAACGAGGCGCTATATGCTTAGCAAGATATGTACGGGATCATGGACACCGCGTGATAATTAGCATATCCGTACATAACTAAAAACTATAATTTTTACAAATATATCGTCACATTCACTGGCAAAATGTGTCACAAACAAACTATTAATAACGATTTTTTTCTGTCTTGATAATAGAAATGTGAAGGTCCCTATAACATCCATAGCTAAATTATTTTTTTCCGCTTCCATGTTTGACTCTTGATTCGCGTGGGTTTGTTTTTTATACATACAGTCTCTGATATAATAAGAAACGTGTTGACCCTCTAACTAATCTCATAGCTTTTTTGTTTTTCTTAGTCATAGCTATTGTCTGTACCACGGATTGCTTTAAAAATAAGTCTCTTGCTGAGTTTAGATAAATCTTGATAAATCTTTTACTTTGTTCCGTGACGTGTGTCTCCACTCGAACAGGAAACTGAAATAAATATGAAACACTTATTTACTCGGAAATCCTGCAAGTTACGATTTATTACAATATATAAAACAAGTACTTATCTAATGTTGGATTATAAATACGTATAATTTTTCATCATTTGCAATGGTCAATAAATGGACATAGGAATCGGAAAACTCGTAACGAGGACTGCATCGAGCAAATGATATGTTGAGGAACTATTAAAAAATTGTAATTGCCAGAATATGTTCTTTCACATATTATGATAAGATTACAAAAAAAAACCGAAGACTAGTTTTCCTTTCAACGTTTTTTTAATGATCAAAATAAAACATGAGTTGGCGCGCCGATGGGCTCTAAAGAAAACTGTTTCCATTGACAAGATTTGTTATAAAAATCGTTTAGCTAATTTCTTCAATACTAATTATTATATATTATATCAAGTAATTTAGTGATTTTTAAACATTTTATATTTCTTTAAGAATTTCTTGTTCAAATATCTATCAACGTAGACCTAGGTTTAAATTCAGACTTAAACTACTTAAAACATTTCATTCAAAGTCATTGTCGTTCTGTGAATTCAAATGAAATCTCTGCTGGATCAAGATTTATGTCAAGTTCTTTAATTTCAATATCAATAATCTAAACAGTTGTTGTCTAAACAGTTGTTAAATATCAATAGTCTAAACTTAAACCCATGGCGTCGTTAAGATATTGTATTACAGCAATAACAACAACTTATGTTTTGGCTCTAAGATTTTTTCCATAAGTACCTACTGTTGTCACGCTGCGTTAGTTCCTTTGGATTGCCGCCCGGTGATTGCGGTTATGTGGGTAGATAGTTTTTGCTACATTTTTTCTCTATATTTGTCTTTACCTATATATTTTTTTCGAGACTTCCTGAACAGCTGTTCTTGTGTGCTAGGTAAAAAACACCATTTTAAGTTTAAAATAATATTTTTTGTCTTTTATCGTAGTTTACTTCATGTATGACAGAGAACAGAAATGTATGGAGACGTTTACTCGGGGAGGCAGCAATGGCTTATGAATGTGGACACGATCACGAAGAAATTTCACAAGAATAAATTTTAATGTAATTTGGTATGGTCTACATCACTGGGCTCTGTACTAACTTCAAAAACTTTTCCATCAGAAAAACGTCTAACATTGAGATTGTAGTGCAGAGTACTAATTCATTGAAGTCGGATAGATGCAATCAAGCCGTTTATTATGATCGTGGATTTCGTCTAAACTGCCGTGTTTATTAAGTGGAATAAATTACCCTCTATCATACGTGGATCGCAGTCTTAAGACCCAGTAAATAACTTTCGACAACTTTGTTTCGCAGAACCAAAAATTAAAAAAAGAGCGTAAAAATTTGCATTACTAAGTAAGTAAGTACCTATTTTTTTATCTGTCAACCTTAACTTATAAACCAACATAATCATTACAAAATATGGCAACCTCACGAGCAAATATTATTTCAACTCAAAAGAAAACATTTTCTCTGGACAATGACATTCCACAGTAAAATGTAACATTATTTTCATTCTTGTATTTATATATTTAGCGGTCATCTCATTCCTTTCATTTTATTCTACATTCGTGCTGGTATCTTATTACGTTAACGTCGTAAAATCATCAGAATAAACAAAAAGTATCTTCATATTTTACATTTTTTTCGGACCGTTTATTGAGCCTTGGGGGTCTCCGCGAAGAACTCTTGTATTTTATGATTGAAATGAATTAAAATGTCGTCTGCTGCGGGTCTCTGCGGTCCATCGTATTTGCAATAACACTTCTCAGATGATTCTGCTCAGATTATTATGTACTTTAAAATAACACGCGTGTCTGATTCACAAACAAGTTTACGTGCAAAAATTCATACAAACTATGTTAATACACTATTAGCGATCGAGGTTTATTTCCTTTTCGTGTGTATATTTATACATGTTCGACTTTGTGTGTATTAAATCTTTTTTATTTGTTATATTCGTAATATTTTATCATCGTTTATTTTATGTTCCTTAAATAGTTTTATATCAGGAAATCATCATTTTTGGACGTTCAAATGTAATTTTAATCAAGTTTATTCTTTTTAGTATTATTTTAAATTACCTACTGATTTTTTGAATACAAAAATGTTTATATTGCAAAACGACGCACGTTTGACTTTTGAGTGGGCGTCCTGGATTTGATTCCCAGCTGAGTTTAAATTTATTCAAATATTATTTCTCACGCAATTCTTGCTTTTATGGACTGTTTACATTGCCAATTACATTTGGATATAAACTCGATATTTTCAACAGGGTATAAGCAACGGTTTATATTATTGCGGTTAAAGTAAGCAAATTATTTAATTTGTTTGTGCAGTCTGTTGACTTGGGAATGAAAATACATTACGTTATAACCTTTTCAAAAGTAATGAAGTTATTATATTTGGCATGCGTCGACATGGAACATTCTAAATAAATATTTTTTCTCCTGATTTTGCCATGGCCTTTCTCAGGGCTGTATTTATAAACCATTCTCAGTACTTAAGTCAATACTTAGCACACAGAAATATATGGAATTTGTCATACTAAGCATTGAGATAAATCTAAGTATGTTTTATAAATTCGGGCCTTAGTCTTGCAACGACATTAAAACATTGGTAATTCTTTTCAAAAACTGCCGACAATAGATAAATCTTCTTTATTTTATAATGTTTTCTTTCTTTATTTATGTACATTGTCAGTTTTTTTATCATTTTATTGCGTCATTCATTGATTATTAAATTGTTTTATTCTTTCTAGTTAATAATTTATGATGTGTTTTGTTTCTTATTTTTTTATTACTATATTATTTTCGGTTTTTTGTATGGTATCTAGTGATTTTATATCATTTCTAGATTTTTAGTTATTATGCTTTTTGACTTTGTTTTATGAATCCATTATTATTATAATTGTTTTTTTTTTAATTTGTAGCTCATCGATTTCATCAATTTTTGTTTTTATTAAACACTTTTGTTGTAACTACTGTATATATTTTTTATTGTAAAAGGCTTCTAGCCGTATATACAAATAAATAAATAAATCTGTTTGATGCGTGTATTATTTGGATTATTCCATGGCCAATTCTTAGCAAACTGTTTTCAGCATTTTACATATTTCATGATGGGTCTATTCTGGATTTGTAGTTAGTTCTTCAACGCTGCGGTTAGAACATAATGATTACACAGCATGATTCAACATATGAACTTCAATTTTGCTCGATGTTATGTATTCTCACATATTTACTTTAGGTACTGTTAATTGATTGAAACCTTTTTGATGTTTTTATTTATACTCTAACGTGTTACAAAACTGTGATTCACAATTTAATTGATTTTTATACAATCTATTAAATTACTATCAATTGATTTGTGGAATATCAATGAGATTTAGCATTCTCGTTTATTTACATAATCATGAATACTTAATACAAAGATTTTAGTAACAGAATCATCGTTAAGTCCGTCTTTCGCTTGTGTATTAGAAAACGTACCAAATTTAAATAACTTTTGAATTAAGGGGGCATATAAACCTAAACACCCCAATTTTAAATCGAATTCCTCAAATATGTTAAACAGTGTGTTTCTAGAAAAAATACCATTAGTGTTTTCAACATTTCTCTAGTGAATGTTCGTCACACAATTTTAAAATTCAGCCTAAATTCCCCTAAAAAAATATATTAAAAATATATTTTACAGATTTTTTTTAAATTATTCCAAAACTGTATGTCGTAGAGAAATAAATCAATTATATGCTTGAAGAGTGCAAAAAACCAAAGTGAATTATTTTTTTTTTTAAATGAATATGTCCTTGTTAAACAAGTACATATACATCTTCCTACGTTCCCTAAAATAAGCAAATAAATGCTTGTGCTATAGGTGAACGAAATCGGTCGAGGCAGGATTCGAACTCGCGACCACTGGATTACTAACCCAGCGCGCTAACCGCTCTGCCACCGACCCAATGAATGAATGACCGATAAAGATTTTTCATTTCAAGGTTTGTTCTTAAAATGCAAAAAATCAACAAATTTTCGGTTTCCGATCATTTAAATCACGTATAAACCTTTTTTATCGCACGCGATAGTTACCCTTACTAACGCGTTACTTCATAGTGCATTAAGCGGTTTTAATATATCATTTTCAGTCACTAGATTTAGCTTTATATGCCCTCTTCAGTATTAGTTTAAAACATAACAGCAATCAATCTATATATTAACGTGAAGCGAAAACTTCGGACTCCTTTTTAAGCAAACTGCGCGCATGGAGGAGTTTAACATTTAGCATATTTAAATTTTATATGGAGGAGCGTGTAAAGCTAATATTTATACATAATACATTAAATTAAATTAATTAATAAATCACGTCAAACCACAGATTGTTTACTTTTATAATGCCAATGTCAAAAACGCAATGTCAAAAGAAAATGTTTTAAATTCAAATTCATGTTAATGAAAAATACATAATCTACCGTGAAACAGTATAAATTCACATTGTGAAAAGAAAAATTTGTATCATACATGTTGTTTTTTATCAAAGATCAGGTTCAATGACTTTTCAAATTCAAATTTTTTATGAACTACTGCCCGTTCCCGCTTGTCGTGTATCGGGCACGATAAAATGTCGCGTGATCTAATGGTTATACATTTTAAGAGGGCGACTGCTGCCAATGTACCTATTTTTTCAATTTGATATACCATCATTATTACTAAACGAAACATTTTGGAAAAAATAACCTAGTTAGTTTGGATATTAATAAAGAGAAATATACCTTAACTTTTTGATTATGTTCTGTATATATTCTTATAAGAAAATAATAAGCATACCCCGATTTTAGACATTTATCTTAAATTTCTAAAAATATATAAGGTATAGAGCATTATTTTTTTTTATAAATTAAAGAAGAACAAAATACCTGGAAAAATATGATATGACGTTGCATTAATGCATCAGGTTAAGTAAATAAACCAAAAAAACTTTTATTACGCAATGGCGCTGAATGGAAAATAAATGTTTTTTAGGTTTATTTACTAAACCTGAATCATTACTGCAACGTCACATCATATTTTTCTAGATATTTTTGTCTCCTTTAATTTAAAAAAAATATATTACTCTACGCCTTGTAGTTAATTAAAAATATAAGATAAACGTTGAAAATCGGGGTATGCCATTATTTTTCTACAAGAATTTATACAGAACATTATCAAAAAATTAAGGTATATTTTTGTTTATTAATACCCAAACTATCTAAATTATTTTTTTCAAAACGATTTGATAAGAAATAATGATGGTATATCAAATTTAAAAATAGGTACGTTGGCAGCAGTCCCCCCCTTAAATGGAGCTATTCACACTTGTAACACACGTGTAAGTGTGAACAGCAGGGCTACTCATGAAATTGATTACAGTTAAATTGAGATCAGCTTCAGACTTTAGCAATCTTTGAGGTTAAAATAATTGAAAAATAATATTAATTTATACAACAATTAATGACAATTTCATACTAAACTAACTGAACGTTGATATTAACACATTTTCGTGATTAAATATAGAGAAATATTACAATTGGATTATAATCAATTACTGATTTATACATTTTTAAGATTAAGCTTCAAATTAAGCAGCTCCATTTAAAATGTATTGCCATTAGATCACGCGACTTTTTATCGTGCTCGACACACGACAAGTGGAAACGGGCAGATACGGCCGAATTTTGTCCTTGTCGTCGTAAAACCACAGATTGTTTGCTGTACATAATCCAAAAGTTGTCATGGAAGACACGGACATGGCAGATGAAACATGAGAGTGGATTTAACGTTTCCAAAATTTGTTTTTATTTTCTTCAACTGAAGAAGGTATTACGACCAACGATCGATGAAATGACTGGCGCTCTTCTTCTGTTTTTCTTTTGGAAACTATGAATAATATTTCATGTAACCATGTCGATATGAGATGTAAGTTGTCGGTATTACTCATTTATCGTTTATTTTAAATTATTGCCATTACATTATGTTCTTTTATGGTCATAAACCTGATATTATCGCAGAAGTCACAACATCCACTCAACTTATAATGTATTCATCTTTATTCTTACATGTTGGTCGTATCGCTATCAAGACATAACATTAAGAATATTAAGACATGTCGTGTGCCTGCCTTGTATGGTCGGGAGAAATTTAAATGTCCTTGTAACGGTCACTAATTATTCGAATTTGCCGAAAATGTTTAAAGTTGTGACATCGAAAATATTCCTGTATTTTTTTATTTATTCATTTATTTTCAATCACACATATTGTCCACGTATCGCTGCTTGGATTTTCTCAATGGTCTTCTACCAATTGGTTTCGCGTTTAAGATATTTTTGATGGTACGATTTTCCCCAGCTCTACATACGTGTCCAAACCAAACTAATCGACCCGCACGAATGGTGCTAGTCAGGAAGGACAGCCTTGTGAGCTCCCGGACTTCAGCGTTGCTTCTTGGTCTCCAAGTACCAACTGATACGCCTGGTCGATCTCCTGGTATGTAGACAACGTCATTGCCGACCTAGAGAGAGTGGGGGAAAGGGAAGATTGCCACCAAAATACCCAAAACCGAAAGAAGTGGCGAAGCATCATCATGGAGGCTAAAACTCTGCAAGAGTTGTATGGCCATCGGATGTAAGTAAGAAAGTAATCACACATATTTGCAACAAGTAAATTACTGCTGCCCAACTAAGATATCCTGTTCTAGGGCTAGCAGTTTACAATTTTTAGTGACAATATAAGCAATTATGAACCAGATTATTGTTCCTATTCCACCCCACCTTAAATAGGCACACAATCTCAACATTCTGCACTCACAATCACCACTTCAACAAACATATGGGCTCACTCAAAATAGATCAATTAGGTCCTAATATCCCATTTTATTTATTACAATTCACTTTTTTTTAACCACGATTGAGGTATTGATACAAACTGTTGAAGCGAGCGCTTCTAACTTTGAACGGGTCTTGGTTTGAAGAGTTGGTACGTTTGACAAGAATCTGGAATAATCAAAATATGTACTTAAGAAAAACTTTTTCCAATTCCAATTTCATGAACTCATCGTTTTATACTATTTTAATATGACTTTTTTACTTTTTTTTTGTACGCATCCTAAGTGAATGTAAAATGGTAACTACCCAATATAAAAAATAACAAAAGTGTTATCTAAAAATATATTACATTTTTTTCAACACAAAACATAACTTTTAAAATTTTCAAAAAATGCTCCGCATCTGTGAAATTCACTGTATGGTGCTTAATTCAAATACCCTTTATATCCTGCAATATGTGCACATAGTACAAAAAAATATGAAAATTAATAAACACATAACGGTATACGTAAATGCTGAATAATTTATACATTAATTGCATTCCGAAAAATTGTCCAACGCCTTTAATAGAGCGACAAAATTGAACCTATCTGTCATCGCGCAACGGTTGTAGGTACATATACCTTTGTAAACCAGTTCTGTCTTTGTGGTGCAGAAGAAGCTGCCGACATCCAATCAACTTATATAATTTTCTTTTGTCTGTTTGTATGTTTGTTTTTCCGCGTAATGCTGCTAAAATCGACTATTTACGTATCAGGCGCACATAGAGTAGGTACCAAGAGCAGAATACTATATGTATAAGCGGTTTAGTTCGCATAATACTGCTAATGGCGCATCGATCGCAATATTCAAATATCACGAGAGCATCGTGATAATGTGTCTAAATAATGTGTTTCTATGAATTTAATCGGTCTAATAAATACAGTTCAAATATCAGGAGAGCATAGACTAAGTAATATGTATGAATTTAATAATGGGAGATACGCGGTCTAATAAATGCAGTTCGAATATTCACAACATTTCAATACTCAATACAAAAGAAAATCAATGCCCGCTTAGTATGGGAAACCATGACGGTGTTAAGTTCTTGTTGTACGTATGTATAAGTGTTACTATATTTTAGATTATTTACATGATTTTATATACAAACTTTTATGTTTTAGATTATTTGTAAACTTGCATTATTTTTTTCCTAAATCACAACGACAAAATGTAATAGGCCTTAATACCTCATGACATTATTATATTGTTTATGTCTTAACGCTGCTGTATTTTGTCCAAATTTGATCCAAAAAAATAAAATAAATAAAAAATATCAGGAGAACATAGACTAATAAAATATATGAAATGAATAATGGGAGATACGCGATATAATAAGTACACTTCAAATATCAGGAGAGCATAGACTAAGTAATGTGTTTTTAAGAATTGAATAATACGAGATGCGCGGAGAATGACGGAAAATAACGTTATGGAAGAACGTGCTTTATTTAAATTAAATTAGTTCAGACTACCAGATATGCATAACGTGTGGTCATGCCTAGCATTGAATTCCGTCACCTTTGACGGGTTATAACTAGTTTCATAATAACAACACCGAACATGTGGTCTGATTTTTTGCTATTCAGATCGTTCGCTTACTTTCCTTTTCGCACAGATTCTTCGGCAGGAGCAAATGAGACGGATGCTGCGGTGATTGGTTCTGTTACGTCCCTCTGTTTATTTCCCATAAAACCGACGGAAATGACTTCTGTGGCTTCCGCTTCCTCGGGGTACTTTATTGCGTCGTATAATCCGCTGTTTACTCGGGACGATTTTCGTTGAGCAACCTGTTAGTTGACCTGTAACGTTGCTTATAACCATTTGCCCATTATATACATATTTGAACATTAATCCCAATTTTGAATATACATAAATTGAAGTATAAATTTGATTTCGTATTCACCATATTATTTGTAATTTTCTATGCGACCGATTTCTTAACTAACCGTCCCTCATCAAACTCATTTGCAACTGATGCAACTGAACTGATGAGGGAACTTTTAGTTCCGAAACCGGTCAACAAAAATTTATAGTTGTGGAGCAATCTTAAAAATATGCTCTGAAAAGATGATTTGCAATGTTTCTTTAGGGGAATTTGTACTGAATTTCAAAATTGTGTGACGAACATTCACTAGATTAATTAATGTTGAAAATGCTTATGGTATATATTTAAGACCGCACAGGCACTTAAATGTGATTAGTTCCATTGGCGTTTCCTCATTTACTCAGCCAATACTGACATTATCGTATTGAAACTAAAGACAGTGATAAATTAATGAATTTTTTACAGATTGACAGTTACAGATTCATAATATTTGAAATATGTCTCGATGAAAAATTATTCCGAAGGTACCTCTAAAGTTGCGTGATTCCCTCGTTATCCGTTAATTATGTTAGATGTAAAACCATAATTAACCAAATATATTATTAAGTATGTTGTCAACACTTTGACTGTTTTAGATTTTTAAATTTGTGTCGTGATATTTTTTTTAATTTACTATTCATATTGTAGCTTACGTCGTTCCTGTTTTGCGCTAATCAAGACGTGTAAAATGTATGGCGGGACCTCTTCTACTACAGTACGAGAAGTGGCGAACAACTCGTTAAAAAATCTCAGTGCCTGTGCGGCCTTAAGAAACACACTGTTTAACATATTTGAAAAAAAAAAAATTTTCAAATTGAGGTGTTTGTGTTTATATATTTATATTAATTTGTTGGCCTTCGTGGCTCAGTTGGTTAGGTATCTGATTGCTGATCCAAAGGTCCCGGGTTGGAATCCCGGTGGAGACACTGTTTTTAATTGTGATTTCACTCTGGATCTGTGAGTCTCCAGAATGTGGCAACTTATTTTTGAATGCGTGTTAAATTAATATTTGACATTGTACCTGTTAGTTGCTTGAGAAGTACCTAATTAATAAATTAGTATACCCCATTAAACTATACTCTCTTAAATTTATTGTACGCATTCTCTATTTATTTATTTATTTGAATCTTCTTGTACATGCAATTTTTACACTGGCGGGCTTATTGCCTAATGGCAATTTCTTCCAACCAACCAGAGTTAATGTTAAGTATACAAAATAATGTGTACTATGGCAATCAGTTACATAATCACATTACAAAATAAATAAATATAGCAGAAGAATAAAAGTGATACATGTGTTGAAATTGACTTTAAAAATACGCTTAAAATTGTTGAAATCTTACCTCTCCACTATTACACTCATTGTTAATAAAAAAATAATTATAATTTGTTACTCGATATCTCCGTATGTTTGTTAATTTAAATATATTATGTGGTTCAAACTAAGATATCGTTGATATACTGAAATGAACTACAGTGAGCTTGACTGCGTAAAAGGCGTCTATATCAATATTATTTGTACTTGATTTAATATTAATATTATTATAATATTAATTTGAACTTCCCTTCATTTCTATTCCAAGTGTTGTTGATTATGTAGTCTGTTCTGTCTATATTGTCCCAAGGCATTGCTGAAAACCAGCAACACTCCAGGGAAACCTGGTAGTGTGCAACTAGCAATAGCCTTTTTGATGTTCATTCAAGGTATATAAAATTATGTATAAAGTTCAGGGGGGCAAGTCTGGTCCGACCTGCGAAATCAAAACCCTAGTGATTACCCATATCATGGATATAATTATCATATGGATTTCTATGACATATTTATAGAACTCCATGATTATATCCATGATATGGGTAATCGTGAGGGTTTTGATTTTGCCGATTGGACCAGACCTGCCCCCCTGGTATATAAAACTGATTTTATTCAAAAGAACATTGTGTTGTAAGAAACAATATTGTCACCGAGTAAACGTCATTATTAGTGGGTATATTTTTTTTCTTATAAGCTTTCTACGATCTTATCACAAAATAATACTTTTGACGTGTCTTTATTGTATTGTGTAATATTTTAATGTTTATAAATTTCTCACTAAGTACATTTCGATGTTAATCTATGTCGTTTTAAAAACGATTTATTTTTTAAATGATTAAAATGCAAAAAGGAAATAAACCATTATTCGATTAACTTTTATTTTTTTGTTTTTTTTTCCTCTATATTGTTATTTTATGTAAATCGAAAGAGAGAATTTTTCAATTCGCCCACGAATCAGATATAAAAAAAACTTATCGTTTCGAGAGTGAAACAGTTCTACCGTATTTCTCTGTTCAATGAACAAATTATAATTATAATATACCTACGTTAGCGAAGATCGTTTATCCATTAACATTTCTGAAATTATAATAACAACCTTGTTAGGGTTCTCATAATTTTATCCTATCAGCGCTAATAATTTTTCGTATGTCACAAAATAATGCTTGAATTCTTCTCTTCTTTTAATGGCACTGCAGTCCACATCGAGCGTTGGCCTCCTTTACTTTCGGCTTCCATCGCCCTCTGTACTCGGCTCTCGTCTTCCAGTCCAACACCCGAAGCAGTTGTCTTACAGCCTTCCTGACCTCATCCGCCCAAATAAATCGAAGAAATGAATGTACTACAAGGTTTCCTGTGACAGTCACGCGTTACTGTGGCACTGTTGGATGGGAAACCCTCGCCATGATTGTGACGGGCCTTCACGTTTGTGGTTAGACTCTTAGTGGTAGTGATATGAAATAAGCTTGATTGTAGTCCTTGTTTTGTCCGACGACGAGCAGCCGCTTCGGGGAGGAAAATAACTAAAACTTTCCCTAGAGTGGGGTAGGAGACTGTGAAATACTCTCATTGACCTCATCCACCAATATCTCACCCTTGTTCTGTAATTTACATTAAATGGAGTATTTGTAATGTTTGTGTTTCGAACAATTACTGGGACGCCAAATGCAGATTTGCAACCCTCTAAAACCTGTGCTGAATGGCTTTTTTGACATTAGCTACTAAACTCTACTATAGTTTAAAAAAACGATTAAAAAAACAATATGGTACAAAATGAAAACTATTTTTATTAGTACAATATTGTAGTTACCAATATACGATTTTTCAAATATCAACCTATTTAGAAAAATCTTTATATATTGAGCTGTATTCCGGCTAAATGACACGTATTCAAGGAGGTATAGGTTGTAGGAAATTTAATAAGCTTCAATCAAAGCTATGATTGTGCTTTGTAGCTCAGATAGTCTTGTCGTCGGAGATGAGAAAAAAAAAACAAAATGGGTAGAGGACATAATCTTCTGAACGTCCCCCATTCCAGAACGGATGCAGTGGCCCGCAGCATTCTGGTGCGTATTATGGAAAAATTTAACTCACTCTCGGACGAGGTAGATATTTTCCATCGGAATATAACGAACATTGAACGCTTCAAATCGTACCTCAAACAGAGATAGTCGTCGTCGAACCGCATACCACACTATAATTGGCAGCAGCTGTCGTGTGATTACGGGAAAAAAAAAATAAAAAAAGATGGAAAATAATATGTGACCCCTCACGAAGATGTCATGCATCAAGATGACACTCAATATTAAAATATCACGTATCTCGATTAACAATGTGCCCCACAATTTCGCAATCATTGCTGAAATATCATCCACCAGGGGGGCAGGTCTGGTTCAATCGGCGAAATCAAAACCCTCGTGATTACCCATATCATGGATTTAATTATTATATGGAGTTCTACAATATCTTTAGATGTCATAAAACTCCATACGATAGTTATATCCATGATATGGGTAATCACTAGGGTTTTCATTTTGCCTGTCGAACCATTCTTGCCCCCCTGACCTCACTTGGCCATTTTGGCCCCCACAAGAGTTGTCAATAAACTATCTGAAGTTAAAAATGATTATTTCCGGGGAGCAAATGTCGAGCGCGAGCTATTTGACACACTTAAACGACGAAAGATATCATATCTGCGTGGAAAATGGTACAAGCTGCTCCAAATAATTAAGAAGGGACGCCGAGGAAAATATAGACATCAGATGTTATGGCTCCACAATATTGGCCAATTGTTCCGTACGGCGGCGGATAAATATGCAGTGATCGGGGGGGACCTTATATGGCACGAAGAAGAAGAAAATGAATATAAAGTTTTAATGTCAACAGTGTGGCAATCCATTTGAAAAATCTGTTATGTAATGGAGCACGAATAAATAGTAACTAAATCACTTTGATACTGAAGAGGCCTTCAGTTACTTATTCCATAAAACCATTCCTTGCCTTTCGAAAATTAAAATTTTTGCTAGCCCTACTTTTGTTTGACTTAGAATGTACATGACATTAATATTTTACCTTAATTGGAGTATTGACTAATTCATTTAACAAATCACGGTTGAAAGGGTCTTTCGATGAAATAATTACATTTAATGGTCTTCCCTTAATCAAATTGGTCATAATATTCGTCATCCATCTTTGTGTAAATAAATAATTGGTGGATTCTGGATGCTTTGAGAAACTATAGTCGATTTTATCTTTCTATGGAGTCCTCATTCTCAGATAGACACTCAAAGGTTTTTATTGGCATTTTTGTGAAATGTGTTTCATTTAAGTACTTCATATAAGAACATTTATAATTAATCTGTTTCTATGTACATTGTCACATTTTTATTTCCGTTTCTAATATTTATTTATTTATTTATTAAGTTCTACGCTCATTAGAGCATTTACAAAAAAAATATTAAACAAGAAAAAATAAATAAACAACGTGCATTGCCATAATCATAAAAAACAACAAAATAAAATAATACAAACAAAATATAAAAAACAAAGGCAAGTTAAAATTAATAATAGAGAAAAAAATACTAAAAATACTAAAAATACTCAAAAAACAAAATTTAAAAAACGTTAGGTAAATGAAAAAAAAATTTTTTTTACATAATAAATAAAATTCTCAGACAAAACAGCAAAACATAACAAGTTAAAAATATAATACCTATGTTGAGTGTGTTGAAGATCTGTTGTTTTTATAAATTAACTAATATGCAATTCGAACCCACCGCTGTGGCACAGTTGGTAACCGTTTGGCTTATGTGCGGGCGTCCTGGGTTCGATCCCCAGCAGATGAGATAATTTTTGTCATACTTTGTATTCTGGTTGGTTTGAAGAAATTTCCTAATAATCCCGCCAGTGTGCATTATATTTATTTATTTATTTATTTATTTATTTATTTATTTATTTATTTATTTATTTATTTATTTATTTATTTATTTATTTATTTATTTATTTATTTATTTATTTATTTATTTATTTATTTATTTATTTATTTATTTATTTATTTATTTTTTAATTTTTTATTTATTTATTATTTTATAATAAATGGAAATGGAAAATACATATAACTACTACTATTTAACGCCTTAAAAAGCTAATTTTTATTTTTCTGAGACTAAGAAATATACGAAATAAGAAATATATATTTGTTATTTTAGTATATGTACGCCCTTAATAGGGCATTTACAATAAAAGACAAGATAAATAATAACAATGTAGGCACAACAAAACAAAAATAAGTGCAAATACATCAATAACACAAGTAATAAAAAAGTAGTAAAAGAAAGGACAATATAAGACAACATAATACAATATTATAAAATAAAATAGAGATAAATGATAAAAAAGCAAGCAAAAACAAAAACTAGGCACAAAAAAGTAGAAGAAAAAAAAAATACAAATAAATAAACATTATTGCAGATTCTATTTATAAACGAGAAAATAAACAAACCAAAAATCAAAAAATATAATTTGCGCTAAAAATATAATTTGCAAAATATTTGCTTATATCATGTTTAAAGTATAAATAAATAAATATATTCATTAGTTTCGTTCGTATTCTTCAAATATACATACTATCGTCATCGAAAGTTGGATCTCATGTGTCACATGCAACTTGTAAATAAAAATAATATGAAATGTCAAATAAGGTGTAAATTTACCCATGTTATGTCCCGTCCCGTCCCGTTTACCTTAACTTACATATATTGCTTTATGTGTAGTTTTGCATATTGGAGCAAGGTTTATTTTTAAACCCACCACAAACACATTACTTTTTTTATGAAATTGGCAATGTTTTGATATTTATATTCACGCGTGGGTGATAATTGAATGCTTTGTATATATTGAATTGAGAAATTATCGAACGTATTAAATTTATTTTTATATAAAATCATGCGTCTGCGTGTTTGTTTTGGATGTTTAATAATTATTTGGTTAAAAAAAAACTTTAATTTTTCAAACACCTATGTAATTTTCTTTAATGATACGTTTGAAATATTTAAAGGAATATCTGGTTTTAAGAGATTGAGGAATTAGTTCGCGTTAAAAGATTCTTACAACCCGGGTCTTTTTAAAATCCGAATTAATATTACCCTGAGCAGATTGCCTGACGTAATGCGCTTGTTCTGGAGAGTATAATGGACCAAATCCTAATAGCTGGTGTCCCTACGTAGCCATGTTGAAAAATAAAATAAAAATAAGATTGTAACGCCTCATCTCAAGCATTCTTGCTAATAATGCTATGTAGTTTTTTAATACCATGTAATTTTTTTGCAAAATTAACCAAAAAAAAAATCTATTTCCCTTTTAAATTTATGAATGATCTTTTCTGTGGTTAACTCTTTTTTTTCTCTTCTTTAATATTATGTTGAATTCGGTTACAGGATGAGACTTACGTTATCTGTTACAGAAACATGTTATATTTTTCATCTTGCTACCGACGGTATGGCCTATCAGCGGAGATTCTAATTGGCTGTTAAATTATTATATTAAATGTAACACTGTTTTACAGCTGTTGGCCTTCCAATAATTTATATAAAAAAAAATACGAATATTAATTAACTTGATTAAGAAAATATCTGATAAGTCATTTCAATTTGTTGTTATTTTCTTTGTATAGCTTCTCTGGCAACTAACAGGTAGGTACCTACTATGTCAAATATTAATTTAACACGCACCCAATAACAAGTTGCCACATTATGGAGACTAGTTATGTTTAACGTCTCTCAGATCCATTATATTATGCAGTATACAATTTTGAAATATTATTTTCGCTTAATATAAAAATATTTTTATTGAATATTTGATCGTTTGTCAAACACATGTCAATCTTCGTCGAACATCTTGGAAAGTTATTGAATTTCTAGTACATGGGTACATAATATTTATAAACCTTCATTGGAAAAATTCCATCAATTTCTCCTTTCAAAGTGTTTATACTATTAAAAACGCTGGCATTTAATATTCATTGATATTTGACAGCTTGTGTTCAAAATCGATGAAATAATTTTATGTTCCGTGATTGAATATTTATTTATTTTGCTTATCGTGGCAGAATTAGATTATAAAACGTGCGGCATAACCTTTATGTAGCCGATCTATATGAAATTGCATTTAAAATTACGGTTATGAGAAATAATGATTATATCAATCATGTATACACACACACACACACACACACACACACACACACACACACACACACACGCGCACACACATACACACACACACACACATACACACAAACACACACACACACACACACACACACACACATACACAACATACACACACACACACACACAACATACACTCAGACGCACATTCACATACACCCCCACCCTTATACACACCCACATACACATACACCACCACCTTCATACACACCCTCACACACATACACCCCCACCCTCACACACATACAACCCCACCCTCATACACACACACACATACACCTCCACCCTCTTACACACCCACACACATACATACACTTTGTTATTCTCTCTTTTATTATTGTTTTATTTTGATATCAGGTAAAGTATGTGAGAGGTACATAATTACTTACTTACTCAGCCTCTTCTTGAGTCCAGTACTGGACAAAGGCCTCCCGCTTGGACTTACACTGGTCTCTATCCTGTACCATTCTTCGCCATTCTGGACCTGTCACTTTTTTTGCCGTCGGACCATCTGGTCTGGGGCCTTCCCACGCTTCTGCTTCCTGTTCTTGGCCTCCAGTCCATCACAACTATTGTCCATCGGTCGTCCGACATCCGAGATATATGATCCGCCCAACTCGACTTTAACTCCGCTATTCTTTTGGCCACATCCGCTACTCCTGTGTTCTTTCTAATCCATTCATTAGTTTCGTGGTCTCTTAACGAGATATTCAACATTCTTCTTCCCATCGCTCTTGGTGTCAAGAGGTACATGTTATATTTATATTTCTGTATATTTTCTCTTCATAATTGTTTGCATGTACTGTGTGGTGTCCTAAATAAAAAATAAAATATACTTACTTATATTATGGAGAGTTTTGTATTGGCCATAGTCCACATTAATTTGTTTTTTCAACAAATTGTACATACATATTTTTGATGGAGCATTCATGACACAATGTTTCTATTATTCATTTAGGTACACCATTTTATCATCTCCCATTTTAACTACTTCCTCGTCTACTTTATCCAGATCTAAGTATGTATGTACCTACCGATTTTAACCTATTTAATATATTTTAATGGATTTGTTCTGCCAAAAGAAATAATAATATCCTCTTAATTAATAACGTGTTTAGTTTTATGTTTATTGTTCATTTATTGCTGTCGCATTATTAACACAACAGGTATAGTTAGTTTAAATGTTTGTCATGAACATTTTTATAGCTCTCCCACACTATTAACTCCATAACAATATATAAAACACAAGTATGTGTACATATTTAATACCACCTGTTGGTCGTTTAGTCAAACCTTTGACTTTTTGTTTTAAATACTTTTTTAATGTATCATATTATGATGTTTTGCATTAGTCACTTTTATGGCGTATTTAGTCATGATTATATGTAGGTATATATGAGCTGTATTTTTTCTCATTCATCATAGTCGGCTGGTAATGTGTTATAGCTGGAACGATTCCCGGTGGGGATAGAGTTTTTAATTGTGTTTTCAGTCTGGATTCAATGATGTTGAGTCGATTGTAGAGTGTTAAGCGAAGTCGTCGGAGACACCTGATATGGTACAAAAAGAAGAAGAAAAAGATCACAGCAATCGACTGCATACTTTTGACATCTCCAGTAGATACCTAATTTAAAAAAATACCTTTTCCTTTTTTGTACTACTTTCATTCATTCATTCATACCATCATGGGATATCTCACAATTTGGGGTTACCAGCGACAGGTGTGCGGGTGGTAAGTCTCTCCATTAACTTAAAATAAATAAAAGGGACCATAACACACGCGCGTATCCCCACACACCATCTCACCTAAAAAGACACTATATTCATAATGGATAATGGTAAAATAACATGTCACAGAACTATGTAGATGTTATTTGGCCTTCAGTGCTTCCGAAACATGTCGCGAATATTCAATAATAATAATAATAAATACCTGTATACATACCTACATTGTTTGATGTTTTAGATTATTTGTAAACTTGGATTATTTTTTCCTAAATCACAACGACAAAATGTAATAGGCCTTTATCCTTGATACTTAACGCTGTATTTTATTTAAATTTAACCCGAATAAAATAAAATTAATAAATAAAATAATAAATAGAATTTATCAAGCGCTGTTTAGTGATACAAGATCACTGCAAGAGCGCTGTAGCTTATTTGTTGGCTCACAGAAACAAGGCAGTCTTAAGTAGACTACCGAAGCTGTCAATGCTATAACCCGATGATAAGATAGAATAGAGTGGAAGCACTATTCCATGCCGTTCCCTCTCAGCTAACCACGATGTCCTTAAATAAGTATTTTCATCTTAACTGCCAAAAAAATCACACCAACGCTAAAATCTCCAAGTCACGACTCATCAATTAGTATGACTTATCCAACACACATAGAACTGATGTGTTGAGTCAGTTTCCCACTCAAAATATTAATATTATGGGTCACTCACTAACTTTACTATTTGTAACTGCAAAAGATTTATAAATAAATATGTGATTCTAAAATAAATACATAAACATACACCATCGTGACATGTCCTTAACGAATTTAACATTTTTTTTATATACATATGGATGAACTCGTAATTCGGAGTAGAAAATTGTATGTGTGCGTGCACCCGTGCGTGCATGCGTCCTTCCGTCCGTCCCTTATGACTTTGGATCCGCTTGATGCACATAGTCTAAAATTTCAGAAAGTAAAGAGAAGTTTATGCCCTTAAAACTATTATACTCAGAATATCGAATTTTCATTTCAATCGGGGGTTGTGTCAACTTTTGAACATTTACAATATATTTTTGAAATTTTTCAATATATCTCAGTAACTATAAAAGCTAGAACGCTGAAAATTTGTAAAAATATTGATAAATACAATACCTCAAACATAATTTATATTTCTCACACATTTTTTTAATAAGAAAAACATTTTTTATGACATATTAATGTATTTTACTGCCTATATTTTCAAATTCTTTAAAAAATATGTACACTATCGCAATACATCTCAGACGTTTTTTAACGTTTTTACTCTCCACACTATGGAATAGGGGAGAGTCATGATTTCGCAAAATTTAAGCGTATTTTTTTTACATCAATTTCTCAATGGGTA
Organism: Molanna angustata; assembly: GCA_963576475.1. Classification (NCBI taxonomy): domain Eukaryota; kingdom Metazoa; phylum Arthropoda; class Insecta; order Trichoptera; family Molannidae; genus Molanna; species Molanna angustata. Next base: position 31,729,028 of record OY754975.1, read on the forward strand.
TCATGTAGAGAATGCACACTATGAGTTTCGTCGTGATGTGTTTGTGTGTATGGCGTATACGCTGTACGCCGTACGCCGTAGCATTTATCTTTTTTGTGTCCTCTCTACAGCCCAAACTATAAGTCTGATCGACTTCATATTAACATCATATGTGTAAAGTGCAAAGACCTAGAGCTGATTAGTTTTCCATAGACAACTTTTGATTTCTTCTCTATGAATTCATCATTTACGTTGTTTTTTTTTTGTGTCCTCTCTGCAGCCCAAACTATAAGTCCGATTGACTTCATATTGATATCACATGTGTTAAGTCCATAAACTTAGAGCTGATTAGTTTTCCATAGACAACGGTTCATTTTTTCCCAATGTTTCTTTATGATTTCATCTATTAAAACTGAAAAAATGCTCTCACGACCTGGAAATTAGAGATATTTTAATTTGGTTTCAACTATTTATACAACACCAAGAATCTTCATAAAATTGTATTCAAAGTTGGTCAATGTTAAAAGAAAAATATTCAACGGTTTCAAAAATTATATTTTATTTAATGGATATTTGTATGAAACTTATATGTAACAAGAGAATTTTTTTATATTTGGCAATGTTCAGTTCATTGATTTCATATTGATATAAGAATATTAATAGCTTGAACTTAGAACTGATTAGCTTTTCATAGATATCATAAAATTTCTTCATATGATATCACGTGTCAATATTGTCAAAATGCTCTAACGCTCTTTGAAACAAAATTTATCTGCTTTTTTTAAAATATTTCATACAACATAAGCAGTCTTCACTATACTGCATTAATAGTTTGTCTATCTTAACATAAAAATATACTATCGGAAGAAAATTTATATTCCTGTTAGTAACATTTAGTATGAATAAAAATGTAATTAGATAAATTTCTATGTATGGAAAAGTTCAGTAATTTGATTTCATGTTATAATGTAAAGAGCTTGAACATAGAACTGATTAGCTTTCCATAAATAACAAAAAAAATCTTCATATGATATCACCTGTCAAAATTTGGAAAATGCTCTCGCGTTCTTTAGAACAAAATTTATCTGCTTTTTTTAAAATATTTCATACAACATAAGCATTCTTCACTATACTGCATTAATAGTTTGATTATCTTAACATAAAAATATACTATCGGAAGAAAATTTACATTCCTGATAGTAACATTTAGTATGAATAAAAATGTAATTAGATAAATTTCTATGTATGGAAAAGTTCAGTAATTTGATTTCATGTTATAATGTAAAGAGCTTGAACATAGAACTGATTAGCTTTCCATAAATAACAAAAAAAATCTTCATATGATATCACCTGTCAAAATTTGGAAAATGCTCTCGCGTTCTTTAGAACAAAATTTATCTGCTTTTTTTAAAATATTTCATACAACATAAGCATTCTTCACTATACTGCATTAATAGTTTGTTAATCTTAACATAAATATATACTATCGGAAGAAAATTTACATTCCTGATAGTAACATTTAGTATGAATAAAAATGTAATTAGATAAATTTCTATGTATGGAAAAGTTCAGTAATTTGATTTCATGTTATAATGTAAAGAGCTTGAACATAGAACTGATTAGCTTTCCATAAATAACAAAAAAAATCTTCATATGATATCACCTGTCAAAATTTGGAAAATGCTCTCGCGTTCTTTAGAACAAAATTTATCTGCTTTTTTTAAAATATTTCATACAACATAAGCATTCTCCCCTATACTGCATTAATAGTTTGTCTATCTTAACATAAAAATATACTATCGGAAGAAAATTTATATTCCTGATAGTAACATTTAGTATGAATAAAAATGTAATTAGATAAATTTCTATGTATGGAAAAGTTCAGTAATTTGATATCATGTTATAATGTAAAGAGCTTGAACATAGAACTGATTAGCTTTCCATAAATAACAAAAAAAATCTTCATATGATATCACCTGTCAAAATTTGGAAAATGCTCTCGCGTTCTTTAGAACAAAATTTATCTGCTTTTTTTAAAATATTTCATACAACATAAGCATTCTTCACTATACTGCATTAATAGTTTGTTTATCTTAACATAAAAATATACTTTCGGAAGAAAATTTACATTCTTGATAGTAACATTTAGTATGAATAAAAATGTAATTAGATAAATTTCTATGTATGGAAAAGTTCAGTAATTTGATTTCATGTTATAATGTAAAGAGCTTGAACATAGAACTGATTAGCTTTCCATAAACAACAAAAAAAATCTTCATATGATATCACCTGTCAAAATTTGGAAAATGCTCTCGCGTTCTTTAGAACAAAATTTATCTGCTTTTTTTAAAATATTTCATACAACATTAGCATTCTTCACTATACTGCATTAATAGTTTGTTTATCTTAACATAAAAATATACTATCGGAAGAAAATTTATATTCCTGATAGTAACGTTTAGTATGAATAAAAATGTAATTAGATAAATTTCTATGTATGGAAAAGTTCAGTAATTTGATTTCATGTTATAATGTAAAAAGCTTGAACATAGAACTGATTAGCTTTCCATAAACAACAAAAAAAATCTTCATATGATATCACCTGTCAAAATTTGGAAAATGCTCTCGCGTTCTTTAGAACAAAATTTATCTGCTTTTTTTAAAATATTTCATACAACATAAGCATTCTTCACTATACTGCATTAATAGTTTGTTTATCTTAACATTAAAATATACTATCGGAAGAAAATTTAAATTCCTGATAGTAACATTTAGTATGAATAAAAATGTAATTAGATAAATTTCTATGTATGGAAAAGTTCAGTAATTTGATTTCATGTTATAATGTAAAGAGCTTGAACATAGAACTGAATAGCTTTCCATAAATAACAAAAAAAATCTTCATATGATATCACCTGTCAAAATTTGGAAAATGCTCTCGCGTTATTTAGAACAAAATTTATCTGCTTTTTTTAAAATATTTCATACAACATAAGCATTCTTCCCTATACTGCATTAATAGTTTGTCTATCTTAACATAAAAATATACTATCGGAAGAAAATTTATATTCCTGATAGTAACATTTAGTATGAATAAAAATGTAATTAGATAAATTTCTATGTATGGAAACGTTCAGTAATTTGATTTCATGTTATTATGTAAAGAGCTTGAACATAGAACTGATTAGCTTTCCATAAATAACAAAAAAATTCTTCATATAATATCACGTGTCAAAATTTTGAAAATGCTCTCGCGTTCTTTAAAACAAAATTTATCTGCTTTTTTTAAAATATTTCATACAACATAAGCATTCTTCACTATACTGCATTAATAGTTTGTTTATCTTAACATAAAAATATACTATCGGAAGAAAATTTATATTCCTGATAGTAACATTTAGTATGAATAAAAATGTAATTAGATAAATTTCTATGTATGGAAACGTTCAGTAATTTGATTTCATGTTATAATGTAAAGAGCTTGAACATAGAACTGATTAGCTTTCCATAAATAACAAAAAAATCTTCATATGATATCACGTGTCAAAATTTTGAAAATGCTCTCGCGTTCTTTAAATCATAATTTATCTGCTTTTTTTAAAATATTTCATACAACATAAGCATTCTTCACTATACTGCATTAATAGTTTGTCTATCTTAACATAAAAATATACTATCGGAAGAAAATTTATATTCCTGATAGTAACATTTAGTATGAATAAAAATGTAATTAGATAAATTTCTATGTATGGAAACGTTCAGTAATTTGATTTCATGTTATAATGTAAAGAGCTTGAACATAGAACTGATTAGCTTTCCATAAATAACAAAAAAATCTTCATATGATATCACGTGTCAAAATTTTGAAAATGCTCTCGCGTTCTTTAAATCATAATTTATCTGCTTTTTTTAAAATATTTCATACAACATAAGCATTCTTCACTATACTGCATTAATAGTTTGTTTATCTTAACATAAAAATATACTATCGGAAGAAAATTTATATTCCTGGTAGTAACATTTAGTATGAATAAAAATGTAATTAGATAAATTTCTATGTATGGAAAAGTTCAGTAATTTGATTTCATGTTATAATGTAAAGAGCTTGAACATTGAACTGATTAGCTTTCCATAAATAACAAAAAAATTCTTCATATGATATCACCTCTCCAAATTTGGAAAATGCTCTCGCGTTCTTTAGAACAAAATTTATCTGCTTTTTTTAAAATATTTCATACAACATAAGCATTCTTCCCTATACTGCATTAATAGTTTGTCTATCTTAACATAAAAATATACTATCGGAAGAAAATTTATATTCCTGATAGTAACATTTAGTATGAATAAAAATGTAATTAGATAAATTTCTATGTATGGAAACGTTCAGTAATTTGATTTCATGTTATAATGTAAAGAGCTTGAACATAGAACTGATAAGCTTTCCATAAATAACAAAAAAATTCTTCATATGATATCACCTGTCAAAATTTGGAAAATACTCTTGCGTTCTTTAAAACAAAATTTATCTGCTTTTTTAAAAATATTTCATACAACATAAGCATTCTTCACTATACTGCATTAATAGTTTGTCTATCTTTACATAAAAATATACTATCGGAAGAAAATTTATATTCCTGATAGTAACATTTAGTATGAATAAAAATGTAATTAGATAAATTTCTATGTATGGAAACGTTCAGTAATTTGATTTCATGTTATTATGTAAAGAGCTTGAACATAGAACTGATTAGCTTTCCATAAATAACAAAAAAATTCTTCATATAATATCACGTGTCAAAATTTTGAAAATGCTCTCGCGTTCTTTAAAACAAAATTTATCTGCTTTTTTTAAAATATTTCATACAACATAAGCATTCTTCACTATACTGCATTAATAGTTTGTTTATCTTAACATAAAAATATACTATCGGAAGAAAATTTATATTCCTGATAGTAACATTTAGTATGAATAAAAATGTAATTAGATAAATTTCTATGTATGGAAACGTTCAGTAATTTGATTTCATGTTATAATGTAAAGAGCTTGAACATAGAACTGATTAGCTTTCCATAAATAACAAAAAAATCTTCATATGATATCACGTGTCAAAATTTTGAAAATGCTCTCGCGTTCTTTAAATCATAATTTATCTGCTTTTTTTAAAATATTTCATACAACATAAGCATTCTTCACTATACTGCATTAATAGTTTGTCTATCTTAACATAAAAATATACTATCGGAAGAAAATTTATATTCCTGATAGTAACATTTAGTATGAATAAAAATGTAATTAGATAAATTTCTATGTATGGAAACGTTCAGGAATTTGATTTCATGTTATAATGTAAAGAGCTTGAACATAGAACTGATTAGCTTTCCATAAATAACAAAAAAATCTTCATATGATATCACGTGTCAAAATTTTGAAAATGCTCTCGCGTTCTTTAAATCATAATTTATCTGCTTTTTTTAAAATATTTCATACAACATAAGCATTCTCCCCTATACTGCATTAATAGTTTGTCTATCTTAACATAAAAATATACTATCGGAAGAAAATTTATATTCCTGATAGTAACATTTAGTATGAATAAAAATGTAATTAGATAAATTTCTATGTATGGAAACGTTCAGTAATTTGATTTCATGTTATAATGTAAAGAGCTTGAACATAGAACTGATTAGCTTTCCATAAATAACAAAAAAATCTTCATATGATATCACGTGTCAAAATTTTGAAAATGCTCTCGCGTTCTTTAAATCATAATTTATCTGCTTTTTTTAAAATATTTCATACAACATAAGCATTCTTCACTATACTGCATTAATAGTTTGTTTATCTTAACATAAAAATATACTATCGGAAGAAAATTTATATTCCTGGTAGTAACATTTAGTATGAATAAAAATGTAATTAGATAAATTTCTATGTATGTAAAAGTTCAGTAATTTGATTTCATGTTATAATGTAAAGAGCTTGAACATTGAACTGATTAGCTTTCCATAAATAACAAAAAAATTCTTCATATGATATCACCTCTCCAAATTTGGAAAATGCTCTCGCGTTCTTTAGAACAAAATTTATCTGCTTTTTTTAAAATATTTCATACAACATAAGCATTCTTCCCTATACTGCATTAATAGTTTGTCTATCTTAACATAAAAATATACTATCGGAAGAAAATTTATATTCCTGATAGTAACATTTAGTATGAATAAAAATGTAATTAGATAAATTTCTATGTATGGAAACGTTCAGTAATTTGATTTCATGTTATAATGTAAAGAGCTAATCAGTTCTATGTTCACATAGAACTGATTAGCTTTCCATAAATAACAAAAAAATTCTTCATATGATATCACCTGTCAAAATTTGGAAAATACTCTTGCGTTCTTTAAAACAAAATTTATCTGCTTTTTTAAAAATATTTCATACAACATAAGCATTCTTCACTATACTGCATTAATAGTTTGTCTATCTTAACATAAAAATATACTATCGGAAGAAAATTTATATTCCTGATAGTAACATTTAGTATGAATAAAAATGTAATTGGATAAATTTCTATGTATGGAAACGTTCAGTAATTTGATTTCATGTTATAATGTAAAGAGCTTGAACATAGAACTGATTAGCTTTCCATAAATAACAAAAAAATCTTCATATGATATCACGTGTCAAAATTTTGAAAATGCTCTCGCGTTCTTTAAATCATAATTTATCTGCTTTTTTTAAAATATTTCATACAACATAAGCATTCTCCCCTATACTGCATTAATAGTTTGTCTATCTTAACATAAAAATATACTATCGGAAGAAAATTTATATTCCTGATAGTAACATTTAGTATGAATAAAAATGTAATTAGATAAATTTCTATGTATGGAAACGTTCAGTAATTTGATTTCATGTTATAATGTAAAGAGCTTGAACATATAACTGATTAGCTTTCCATAAATAACAAAAAAATCTTCATATGATATCACGTGTCAAAATTTTGAAAATGCTCTCGCGTTCTTTAAATCATAATTTATCTGCTTTTTTTAAAATATTTCATACAACATAAGCATTCTTCACTATACTGCATTAATAGTTTGTTTATCTTAACATAAAAATATACTATCGGAAGAAAATTTATATTCCTGGTAGTAACATTTAGTATGAATAAAAATGTAATTAGATAAATTTCTATGTATGGAAAAGTTCAGTAATTTGATTTCATGTTATAATGTAAAGAGCTTGAACATTGAACTGATTAGCTTTCCATAAATAACAAAAAAATTCTTCATATGATATCACCTCTCCAAATTTGGAAAATGCTCTCGCGTTCTTTAGAACAAAATTTATCTGCTTTTTTTAAAATATTTCATACAACATAAGCATTCTTCCCTATACTGCATTAATAGTTTGTCTATCTTAACATAAAAATATACTATCGGAAGAAAATTTATATTCCTGATAGTAACATTTAGTATGAATAAAAATGTAATTAGATAAATTTCTATGTATGGAAACGTTCAGTAATTTGATTTCATGTTATAATGTAAAGAGCTTGAACATAGAACTGATTAGCTTTCCATAAATAACAAAAAAATTCTTCATATGATATCACCTGTCAAAATTTGGAAAATACTCTTGCGTTCTTTAAAACAAAATTTATCTGCTTTTTTAAAAATATTTCATACAACATAAGCATTCTCCCCTATACTGCATTAATAGTTTGTCTATCTTAACATAAAAATATACTATCGGAAGAAAATTTATATTCCTGATAGTAACATTTAGTATGAATAAAAATGTAATTAGATAAATTTCTATGTATGGAAACGTTCAGGAATTTGATTTCATGTTATAATGTAAAGAGCTTGAACATAGAACTGATTAGCTTTCCATAAATAACAAAAAAATCTTCATATGATATCACGTGTCAAAATTTTGAAAATGCTCTCGCGTTCTTTAAATCATAATTTATCTGCTTTTTTTAAAATATTTCATACAACATAAGCATTCTCCCCTATACTGCATTAATAGTTTGTCTATCTTAACATAAAAATATACTATCGGAAGAAAATTTATATTCCTGATAGTAACATTTAGTATGAATAAAAATGTAATTAGATAAATTTCTATGTATGGAAACGTTCAGTAATTTGATTTCATGTTATAATGTAAAGAGCTTGAACATAGAACTGATTAGCTTTCCATAAATAACAAAAAAATCTTCATATGATATCACGTGTCAAAATTTTGAAAATGCTCTCGCGTTCTTTAAATCATAATTTATCTGCTTTTTTTAAAATATTTCATACAACATAAGCATTCTTCACTATACTGCATTAATAGTTTGTTTATCTTAACATAAAAATATACTATCGGAAGAAAATTTAAATTCCTGGTAGTAACATTTAGTATGAATAAAAATGTAATTAGATAAATTTCTATGTATGTAAAAGTTCAGTAATTTGATTTCATGTTATAATGTAAAGAGCTTGAACATTGAACTGATTAGCTTTCCATAAATAACAAAAAAATTCTTCATATGATATCACCTCTCCAAATTTGGAAAATGCTCTCGCGTTCTTTAGAACAAAATTTATCTGCTTTTTTTAAAATATTTCATACAACATAAGCATTCTTCCCTATACTGCATTAATAGTTTGTCTATCTTAACATAAAAATATACTATCGGAAGAAAATTTATATTCCTGATAGTAACATTTAGTATGAATAAAAATGTAATTAGATAAATTTCTATGTATGGAAACGTTCAGTAATTTGATTTCATGTTATAATGTAAAGAGCTTGAACATAGAACTGATTAGCTTTCCATAAATAACAAAAAAATTCTTCATATGATATCACCTGTCAAAATTTGGAAAATACTCTTGCGTGCTTTAAAACAAAATTTATCTGCTTTTTTAAAAATATTTCATACAACATAAGCATTCTTCACTATACTGCATTAATAGTTTGTCTATCTTAACATAAAAATATACTATCGGAAGAAAATTTATATTCCTGATAGTAACATTTAGTATGAATAAAAATGTAATTGGATAAATTTCTATGTATGGAAACGTTCAGTAATATGATTTCATGTTATAATGTAAAGAGCTTGAACATAGAACTGATTAGCTTTCCATAAATAACAAAAAAATCTTCATATGATATCACGTGTCAAAATTTTGAAAATGCTCTCGCGTTCTTTAAATCATAATTTATCTGCTTTTTTTAAAATATTTCATACAACATAAGCATTCTCCCCTATACTGCATTAATAGTTTGTCTATCTTAACATAAAAATATACTATCGGAAGAAAATTTATATTCCTGATAGTAACATTTAGTATGAATAAAAATGTAATTAGATAAATTTCTATGTATGGAAACGTTCAGTAATTTGATTTCATGTTATAATGTAAAGAGCTTGAACATATAACTGATTAGCTTTCCATAAATAACAAAAAAATCTTCATATGATATCACGTGTCAAAATTTTGAAAATGCTCTCGCGTTCTTTAAATCATAATTTATCTGCTTTTTTTAAAATATTTCATACAACATAAGCATTCTTCACTATACTGCATTAATAGTTTGTTTATCTTAACATAAAAATATACTATCGGAAGAAAATTTATATTCCTGGTAGTAACATTTAGTATGAATAAAAATGTAATTAGATAAATTTCTATGTATGGAAAAGTTCAGTAATTTGATTTCATGTTATAATGTAAAGAGCTTGAACATTGAACTGATTAGCTTTCCATAAATAACAAAAAAATTCTTCATATGATATCACCTCTCCAAATTTGGAAAATGCTCTCGCGTTCTTTAGAACAAAATTTATCTGCTTTTTTTAAAATATTTCATACAACATAAGCATTCTTCCCTATACTGCATTAATAGTTTGTCTATCTTAACATAAAAATATACTATCGGAAGAAAATTTATATTCCTGATAGTAACATTTAGTATGAATAAAAATGTAATTAGATAAATTTTTATGTATGGAAACGTTCAGTAATTTGATTTCATGTTATAATGTAAAGAGCTTGAACATAGAACTGATTAGCTTTCCATAAATAACAAAAAAATTCTTCATATGATATCACCTGTCAAAATTTGGAAAATACTCTTGCGTTCTTTAAAACAAAATTTATCTGCTTTTTTAAAAATATTTCATACAACATAAGCATTCTCCCCTATACTGCATTAATAGTTTGTCTATCTTAACATAAAAATATACTATCGGAAGAAAATTTATATTCCTGATAGTAACATTTAGTATGAATAAAAATGTAATTAGATAAATTTCTATGTATGGAAACGTTCAGTAATTTGATTTCATGTTATAATGTAAAGAGCTTGAACATAGAACTGATTAGCTTTCCATAAATAACAAAAAAATCTTCATATGATATCACGTGTCAAAATTTTGAAAATGCTCTCGCGTTCTTTAAATCATAATTTATCTGCTTTTTTTAAAATATTTCATACAACATAAGCATTCTTCACTATACTGCATTAATAGTTTGTTTATCTTAACATAAAAATATACTATCGGAAGAAAATTTATATTCCTGGTAGTAACATTTAGTATGAATAAAAATGTAATTAGATAAATTTCTATGTATGTAAAAGTTCAGTAATTTGATTTCATGTTATAATGTAAAGAGCTTGAACATTGAACTGATTAGCTTTCCATAAATAACAAAAAAATTCTTCATATGATATCACCTCTCCAAATTTGGAAAATGCTCTCGCGTTCTTTAGAACAAAATTTATCTGCTTTTTTTAAAATATTTCATACAACATAAGCATTCTTCCCTATACTGCATTAATAGTTTGTCTATCTTAACATAAAAATATACTATCGGAAGAAAATTTATATTCCTGATAGTAACATTTAGTATGAATAAAAATGTAATTAGATAAATTTCTATGTATGGAAACGTTCAGTAATTTGATTTCATGTTATAATGTAAAGAGCTTGAACATAGAACTGATTAGCTTTCCATAAATAACAAAAAAATTCTTCATATGATATCACCTGTCAAAATTTGGAAAATACTCTTGCGTTCTTTAAAACAAAATTTATCTGCTTTTTTAAAAATATTTCATACAACATAAGCATTCTTCACTATACTGCATTAATAGTTTGTCTATCTTAACATAAAAATATACTATCGGAAGAAAATTTATATTCCTGATAGTAACATTTAGTATGAATAAAAATGTAATTAGATAAATTTCTATGTATGGAAACGTTCAGTAATTTGATTTCATGTTATAATGTAAAGAGCTTGAACATAGAACTGATTAGCTTTCCATAAATAACAAAAAAATCTTCATATGATATCACGTGTCAAAATTTTGAAAATGCTCTCGCGTTCTTTAAATCATAATTTATCTGCTTTTTTTAAAATATTTCATACAACATAAGCATTCTCCCCTATACTGCATTAATAGTTTGTCTATCTTAACATAAAAATATACTATCGGAAGAAAATTTATATTCCTGATAGTAACATTTAGTATGAATAAAAATGTAATTAGATAAATTTCTATGTATGGAAACGTTCAGTAATTTGATTTCATGTTATAATGTAAAGAGCTTGAACATAGAACTGATTAGCTTTCCATAAATAACAAAAAAATCTTCATATGATATCACGTGTCAAAATTTTGAAAATGCTCTCGCGTTCTTTAAATCATAATTTATCTGCTTTTTTTAAAATATTTCATACAACATAAGCATTCTTCACTATACTGCATTAATAGTTTGTTTATCTTAACATAAAAATATACTATCGGAAGAAAATTTATATTCCTGGTAGTAACATTTAGTATGAATAAAAATGTAATTAGATAAATTTCTATGTATGGAAAAGTTTAGTAATTTGATTTCATGTTATAATGTAAAGAGCTTGAACATTGAACTGATTAGCTTTCCATAAATAACAAAAAAATTCTTCATATGATATCACCTCTCCAAATTTGGAAAATGCTCTCGCGTTCTTTAGAACAAAATTTATCTGCTTTTTTTAAAATGTTTCATACAACATAAGCATTCTTCCCTATACTGCATTAATAGTTTGTCTATCTTAACATAAAAATATACTATCGGAAGAAAATTTATATTCCTGATAGTAACATTTAGTATGAATAAAAATGTAATTAGATAAATTTCTATGTATGGAAACGTTCAGTAATTTGATTTCATGTTATAATGTAAAGAGCTTGAACATAGAACTGATAAGCTTTCCATAAATAACAAAAAAATTCTTCATATGATATCACCTGTCAAAATTTGGAAAATACTCTTGCGTTCTTTAAAACAAAATTTATCTGCTTTTTTAAAAATATTTCATACAACATAAGCATTCTTCACTATACTGCATTAATAGTTTGTCTATCTTTACATAAAAATATACTATCGGAAGAAAATTTATATTCCTGATAGTAACATTTAGTATGAATAAAAATGTAATTAGATAAATTTCTATGTATGGAAACGTTCAGTAATTTGATTTCATGTTATTATGTAAAGAGCTTGAACATAGAACTGATTAGCTTTCCATAAATAACAAAAAAATTCTTCATATAATATCACGTGTCAAAATTTTGAAAATGCTCTCGCGTTCTTTAAAACAAAATTTATCTGCTTTTTTTAAAATATTTCATACAACATAAGCATTCTTCACTATACTGCATTAATAGTTTGTTTATCTTAACATAAAAATATACTATCGGAAGAAAATTTATATTCCTGATAGTAACATTTAGTATGAATAAAAATGTAATTAGATAAATTTCTATGTATGGAAACGTTCAGTAATTTGATTTCATGTTATAATGTAAAGAGCTTGAACATAGAACTGATTAGCTTTCCATAAATAACAAAAAAATCTTCATATGATATCACGTGTCAAAATTTTGAAAATGCTCTCGCGTTCTTTAAATCATAATTTATCTGCTTTTTTTAAAATATTTCATACAACATAAGCATTCTTCACTATACTGCATTAATAGTTTGTCTATCTTAACATAAAAATATACTATCGGAAGAAAATTTATATTCCTGATAGTAACATTTAGTATGAATAAAAATGTAATTAGATAAATTTCTATGTATGGAAACGTTCAGGAATTTGATTTCATGTTATAATGTAAAGAGCTTGAACATAGAACTGATTAGCTTTCCATAAATAACAAAAAAATCTTCATATGATATCACGTGTCAAAATTTTGAAAATGCTCTCGCGTTCTTTAAATCATAATTTATCTGCTTTTTTTAAAATATTTCATACAACATAAGCATTCTCCCCTATACTGCATTAATAGTTTGTCTATCTTAACATAAAAATATACTATCGGAAGAAAATTTATATTCCTGATAGTAACATTTAGTATGAATAAAAATGTAATTAGATAAATTTCTATGTATGGAAACGTTCAGTAATTTGATTTCATGTTATAATGTAAAGAGCTTGAACATAGAACTGATTAGCTTTCCATAAATAACAAAAAAATCTTCATATGATATCACGTGTCAAAATTTTGAAAATGCTCTCGCGTTCTTTAAATCATAATTTATCTGCTTTTTTTAAAATATTTCATACAACATAAGCATTCTTCACTATACTGCATTAATAGTTTGTTTATCTTAACATAAAAATATACTATCGGAAGAAAATTTATATTCCTGGTAGTAACATTTAGTATGAATAAAAATGTAATTAGATAAATTTCTATGTATGTAAAAGTTCAGTAATTTGATTTCATGTTATAATGTAAAGAGCTTGAACATTGAACTGATTAGCTTTCCATAAATAACAAAAAAATTCTTCATATGATATCACCTCTCCAAATTTGGAAAATGCTCTCGCGTTCTTTAGAACAAAATTTATCTGCTTTTTTTAAAATATTTCATACAACATAAGCATTCTTCCCTATACTGCATTAATAGTTTGTCTATCTTAACATAAAAATATACTATCGGAAGAAAATTTATATTCCTGATAGTAACATTTAGTATGAATAAAAATGTAATTAGATAAATTTCTATGTATGGAAACGTTCAGTAATTTGATTTCATGTTATAATGTAAAGAGCTTGAACATAGAACTGATTAGCTTTCCATAAATAACAAAAAAATTCTTCATATGATATCACCTGTCAAAATTTGGAAAATACTCTTGCGTTCTTTAAAACAAAATTTATCTGCTTTTTTAAAAATATTTCATACAACATAAGCATTCTTCACTATACTGCATTAATAGTTTGTCTATCTTAACATAAAAATATACTATCGGAAGAAAATTTATATTCCTGATAGTAACATTTAGTATGAATAAAAATGTAATTGGATAAATTTCTATGTATGGAAACGTTCAGTAATTTGATTTCATGTTATAATGTAAAGAGCTTGAACATAGAACTGATTAGCTTTCCATAAATAACAAAAAAATCTTCATATGATATCACGTGTCAAAATTTTGAAAATGCTCTCGCGTTCTTTAAATCATAATTTATCTGCTTTTTTTAAAATATTTCATACAACATAAGCATTCTCCCCTATACTGCATTAATAGTTTGTCTATCTTAACATAAAAATATACTATCGGAAGAAAATTTATATTCCTGATAGTAACATTTAGTATGAATAAAAATGTAATTAGATAAATTTCTATGTATGGAAACGTTCAGTAATTTGATTTCATGTTATAATGTAAAGAGCTTGAACATATAACTGATTAGCTTTCCATAAATAACAAAAAAATCTTCATATGATATCACGTGTCAAAATTTTGAAAATGCTCTCGCGTTCTTTAAATCATAATTTATCTGCTTTTTTTAAAATATTTCATACAACATAAGCATTCTTCACTATACTGCATTAATAGTTTGTTTATCTTAACATAAAAATATACTATCGGAAGAAAATTTATATTCCTGGTAGTAACATTTAGTATGAATAAAAATGTAATTAGATAAATTTCTATGTATGGAAAAGTTCAGTAATTTGATTTCATGTTATAATGTAAAGAGCTTGAACATTGAACTGATTAGCTTTCCATAAATAACAAAAAAATTCTTCATATGATATCACCTCTCCAAATTTGGAAAATGCTCTCGCGTTCTTTAGAACAAAATTTATCTGCTTTTTTTAAAATATTTCATACAACATAAGCATTCTTCCCTATACTGCATTAATAGTTTGTCTATCTTAACATAAAAATATACTATCGGAAGAAAATTTATATTCCTGATAGTAACATTTAGTATGAATAAAAATGTAATTAGATAAATTTCTATGTATGGAAACGTTCAGTAATTTGATTTCATGTTATAATGTAAAGAGCTTGAACATAGAACTGATTAGCTTTCCATAAATAACAAAAAAATTCTTCATATGATATCACCTGTCAAAATTTGGAAAATACTCTTGCGTTCTTTAAAACAAAATTTATCTGCTTTTTTAAAAATATTTCATACAACATAAGCATTCTCCCCTATACTGCATTAATAGTTTGTCTATCTTAACATAAAAATATACTATCGGAAGAAAATTTATATTCCTGATAGTAACATTTAGTATGAATAAAAATGTAATTAGATAAATTTCTATGTATGGAAACGTTCAGGAATTTGATTTCATGTTATAATGTAAAGAGCTTGAACATAGAACTGATTAGCTTTCCATAAATAACAAAAAAATCTTCATATGATATCACGTGTCAAAATTTTGAAAATGCTCTCGCGTTCTTTAAATCATAATTTATCTGCTTTTTTTAAAATATTTCATACAACATAAGCATTCTCCCCTATACTGCATTAATAGTTTGTCTATCTTAACATAAAAATATACTATCGGAAGAAAATTTATATTCCTGATAGTAACATTTAGTATGAATAAAAATGTAATTAGATAAATTTCTATGTATGGAAACGTTCAGTAATTTGATTTCATGTTATAATGTAAAGAGCTTGAACATAGAACTGATTAGCTTTCCATAAATAACAAAAAAATCTTCATATGATATCACGTGTCAAAATTTTGAAAATGCTCTCGCGTTCTTTAAATCATAATTTATCTGCTTTTTTTAAAATATTTCATACAACATAAGCATTCTTCACTATACTGCATTAATAGTTTGTTTATCTTAACATAAAAATATACTATCGGAAGAAAATTTAAATTCCTGGTAGTAACATTTAGTATGAATAAAAATGTAATTAGATAAATTTCTATGTATGTAAAAGTTCAGTAATTTGATTTCATGTTATAATGTAAAGAGCTTGAACATTGAACTGATTAGCTTTCCATAAATAACAAAAAAATTCTTCATATGATATCACCTCTCCAAATTTGGAAAATGCTCTCGCGTTCTTTAGAACAAAATTTATCTGCTTTTTTTAAAATATTTCATACAACATAAGCATTCTTCCCTATACTGCATTAATAGTTTGTCTATCTTAACATAAAAATATACTATCGGAAGAAAATTTATATTCCTGATAGTAACATTTAGTATGAATAAAAATGTAATTAGATAAATTTCTATGTATGGAAACGTTCAGTAATTTGATTTCATGTTATAATGTAAAGAGCTTGAACATAGAACTGATTAGCTTTCCATAAATAACAAAAAAATTCTTCATATGATATCACCTGTCAAAATTTGGAAAATACTCTTGCGTGCTTTAAAACAAAATTTATCTGCTTTTTTAAAAATATTTCATACAACATAAGCATTCTTCACTATACTGCATTAATAGTTTGTCTATCTTAACATAAAAATATACTATCGGAAGAAAATTTATATTCCTGATAGTAACATTTAGTATGAATAAAAATGTAATTGGATAAATTTCTATGTATGGAAACGTTCAGTAATTTGATTTCATGTTATAATGTAAAGAGCTTGAACATAGAACTGATTAGCTTTCCATAAATAACAAAAAAATCTTCATATGATATCACGTGTCAAAATTTTGAAAATGCTCTCGCGTTCTTTAAATCATAATTTATCTGCTTTTTTTAAAATATTTCATACAACATAAGCATTCTCCCCTATACTGCATTAATAGTTTGTCTATCTTAACATAAAAATATACTATCGGAAGAAAATTTATATTCCTGATAGTAACATTTAGTATGAATAAAAATGTAATTAGATAAATTTCTATGTATGGAAACGTTCAGTAATTTGATTTCATGTTATAATGTAAAGAGCTTGAACATATAACTGATTAGCTTTCCATAAATAACAAAAAAATCTTCATATGATATCACGTGTCAAAATTTTGAAAATGCTCTCGCGTTCTTTAAATCATAATTTATCTGCTTTTTTTAAAATATTTCATACAACATAAGCATTCTTCACTATACTGCATTAATAGTTTGTTTATCTTAACATAAAAATATACTATCGGAAGAAAATTTATATTCCTGGTAGTAACATTTAGTATGAATAAAAATGTAATTAGATAAATTTCTATGTATGGAAAAGTTCAGTAATTTGATTTCATGTTATAATGTAAAGAGCTTGAACATTGAACTGATTAGCTTTCCATAAATAACAAAAAAATTCTTCATATGATATCACCTCTCCAAATTTGGAAAATGCTCTCGCGTTCTTTAGAACAAAATTTATCTGCTTTTTTTAAAATATTTCATACAACATAAGCATTCTTCCCTATACTGCATTAATAGTTTGTCTATCTTAACATAAAAATATACTATCGGAAGAAAATTTATATTCCTGATAGTAACATTTAGTATGAATAAAAATGTAATTAGATAAATTTTTATGTATGGAAACGTTCAGTAATTTGATTTCATGTTATAATGTAAAGAGCTTGAACATAGAACTGATTAGCTTTCCATAAATAACAAAAAAATTCTTCATATGATATCACCTGTCAAAATTTGGAAAATACTCTTGCGTTCTTTAAAACAAAATTTATCTGCTTTTTTAAAAATATTTCATACAACATAAGCATTCTCCCCTATACTGCATTAATAGTTTGTCTATCTTAACATAAAAATATACTATCGGAAGAAAATTTATATTCCTGATAGTAACATTTAGTATGAATAAAAATGTAATTAGATAAATTTCTATGTATGGAAACGTTCAGTAATTTGATTTCATGTTATAATGTAAAGAGCTTGAACATAGAACTGATTAGCTTTCCATAAATAACAAAAAAATCTTCATATGATATCACGTGTCAAAATTTTGAAAATGCTCTCGCGTTCTTTAAATCATAATTTATCTGCTTTTTTTAAAATATTTCATACAACATAAGCATTCTTCACTATACTGCATTAATAGTTTGTTTATCTTAACATAAAAATATACTATCGGAAGAAAATTTATATTCCTGGTAGTAACATTTAGTATGAATAAAAATGTAATTAGATAAATTTCTATGTATGTAAAAGTTCAGTAATTTGATTTCATGTTATAATGTAAAGAGCTTGAACATTGAACTGATTAGCTTTCCATAAATAACAAAAAAATTCTTCATATGATATCACCTCTCCAAATTTGGAAAATGCTCTCGCGTTCTTTAGAACAAAATTTATCTGCTTTTTTTAAAATATTTCATACAACATAAGCATTCTTCCCTATACTGCATTAATAGTTTGTCTATCTTAACATAAAAATATACTATCGGAAGAAAATTTATATTCCTGATAGTAACATTTAGTATGAATAAAAATGTAATTAGATAAATTTCTATGTATGGAAACGTTCAGTAATTTGATTTCATGTTATAATGTAAAGAGCTTGAACATAGAACTGATTAGCTTTCCATAAATAACAAAAAAATTCTTCATATGATATCACCTGTCAAAATTTGGAAAATACTCTTGCGTTCTTTAAAACAAAATTTATCTGCTTTTTTAAAAATATTTCATACAACATAAGCATTCTTCACTATACTGCATTAATAGTTTGTCTATCTTAACATAAAAATATACTATCGGAAGAAAATTTATATTCCTGATAGTAACATTTAGTATGAATAAAAATGTAATTAGATAAATTTCTATGTATGGAAACGTTCAGTAATTTGATTTCATGTTATAATGTAAAGAGCTTGAACATAGAACTGATTAGCTTTCCATAAATAACAAAAAAATCTTCATATGATATCACGTGTCAAAATTTTGAAAATGCTCTCGCGTTCTTTAAATCATAATTTATCTGCTTTTTTTAAAATATTTCATACAACATAAGCATTCTCCCCTATACTGCATTAATAGTTTGTCTATCTTAACATAAAAATATACTATCGGAAGAAAATTTATATTCCTGATAGTAACATTTAGTATGAATAAAAATGTAATTAGATAAATTTCTATGTATGGAAACGTTCAGTAATTTGATTTCATGTTATAATGTAAAGAGCTTGAACATAGAACTGATTAGCTTTCCATAAATAACAAAAAAATTCTTCATATGATATCACCTGTCAAAATTTGGAAAATGCTCTCGCGTTCTTTAAAACAAAATTTATCTGCTTTTTTAAAAATATTTCATACAACATAAGCATTCTTCACTATACTGCATTAATAGTTTGTCTATCTTAACATAAAAATATACTATCGGAAGAAAATTTATATTCCTGATAGTAACATTTAGTATGAATAAAAATGTAATTAGATAAATTTCTATGTATGGAAACGTTCAGTAATTTGATTTCATGTTATAATGTAAAGAGCTTGAACATAGAACTGATTAGCTTTCCATAAATAACAAAAAAATCTTCATATGATATCACGTGTCAAAATTTTGAAAATGCTCTCGCGTTCTTTAAATCATAATTTATCTGCTTTTTTTAAAATATTTCATACAACATAAGCATTCTTCACTATACTGCATTAATAGTTTGTTTATCTTAACATAAAAATATACTATCGGAAGAAAATTTATATTCCTGGTAGTAACATTTAGTATGAATAAAAATGTAATTAGATAAATTTCTATGTATGGAAAAGTTTAGTAATTTGATTTCATGTTATAATGTAAAGAGCTTGAACATTGAACTGATTAGCTTTCCATAAATAACAAAAAAATTCTTCATATGATATCACCTCTCCAAATTTGGAAAATGCTCTCGCGTTCTTTAGAACAAAATTTATCTGCTTTTTTTAAAATGTTTCATACAACATAAGCATTCTTCCCTATACTGCATTAATAGTTTGTCTATCTTAACATAAAAATATACTATCGGAAGAAAATTTATATTCCTGATAGTAACATTTAGTATGAATAAAAATGTAATTAGATAAATTTCTATGTATGGAAACGTTCAGTAATTTGATTTCATGTTATAATGTAAAGAGCTTGAACATAGAACTGATTAGCTTTCCATAAATAACAAAAAAATTCTTCATATGATATCACCTGTCAAAATTTGGAAAATACTCTTGCGTTCTTTAAAACAAAATTTATCTGCTTTTTTAAAAATATTTCATACAACATAAGCATTCTTCACTATACTGCATTAATAGTTTGTCTATCTTAACATAAAAATATACTATCGGAAGAAAATTTATATTCCTGATAGTAACATTTAGTATGAATAAAAATGTAATTAGATAAATTTCTATGTATGGAAACGTTCAGTAATTTGATTTCATGTTATAATGTAAAGAGCTTGAACATAGAACTGATTAGCTTTCCATAAATAACAAAAAAATCTTCATATGATATCACGTGTCAAAATTTTGAAAATGCTCTCGCGTTCTTTAAATCATAATTTATCTGCTTTTTTTAAAATATTTCATACAACATAAGCATTCTTCACTATACTGCATTAATAGTTTGTTTATCTTAACATAAAAATATACTATCGGAAGAAAATTTATATTCCTGGTAGTAACATTTAGTATGAATAAAAATGTAATTAGATAAATTTCTATGTATGGAAAAGTTCAGTAATTTGATTTCATGTTATAATGTAAAGAGCTTGAACATTGAACTGATTAGCTTTCCATAAATAACAAAAAAATTCTTCATATGATATCACCTCTCCAAATTTGGAAAATACTCTTGCGTTCTTTAAAACAAAATTTATCTGCTTTTTTAAAAATATTTCATACAACATAAGCATTCTTCACTATACTGCATTAATAGTTTGTCTATCTTAACATAAAAATATACTATCGGAAGAAAATTTATATTCCTGATAGTAACATTTAGTATGAATAAAAATGTAATTAGATAAATTTCTATGTATGGAAACGTTCAGTAATTTGATTTCATGTTATAATGTAAAGAGCTTGAACATAGAACTGATTAGCTTTCCATAAATAACAAAAAAATCTTCATATGATATCACGTGTCAAAATTTTGAAAATGCTCTCGCGTTCTTTAAATCATAATTTATCTGCTTTTTTTAAAATATTTCATACAACATAAGCATTCTTCACTATACTGCATTAATAGTTTGTTTATCTTAACATAAAAATATACTATCGGAAGAAAATTTATATTCCTGGTAGTAACATTTAGTATGAATAAAAATGTAATTAGATAAATTTCTATGTATGGAAAAGTTCAGTAATTTGATTTCATGTTATAATGTAAAGAGCTTGAACATTGAACTGATTAGCTTTCCATAAATAACAAAAAAATTCTTCATATGATATCACCTCTCCAAATTTGGAAAATACTCTTGCGTTCTTTAAAACAAAATTTATCTGCTTTTTTAAAAATATTTCATACAACATAAGCATTCTTCACTATACTGCATTAATAGTTTGTCTATCTTAACATAAAAATATACTATCGGAAGAAAATTTATATTCCTGATAGTAACATTTAGTATGAATAAAAATTTAATTAGATAAATTTCTATGTATGGAAACGTTCAGTAATTTGATTTCATGTTATAATGTAAAGAGCTTGAACATAGAACTG
This sequence comes from Molanna angustata, assembly GCA_963576475.1. Taxonomy (NCBI): domain Eukaryota; kingdom Metazoa; phylum Arthropoda; class Insecta; order Trichoptera; family Molannidae; genus Molanna; species Molanna angustata. The sequence continues at coordinate 31,750,955 of OY754975.1, forward strand.
ATAAGCTTTCCATAAATAACAAAAAAATCTTCATATGATATCACGTGTCAAAATTTTGAAAATGCTCTCGCGTTCTTTAAATCATAATTTATCTGCTTTTTTTAAAATATTTCATACAACATAAGCATTCTTCACTATACTGCATTAATAGTTTGTTTATCTTAACATAAAAATATACTATCGGAAGAAAATTTATATTCCTGGTAGTAACATTTAGTATGAATAAAAATGTAATTAGATAAATTTCTATGTATGGAAAAGTTCAGTAATTTGATTTCATGTTATAATGTAAAGAGCTTGAACATAGAACTGATTAGCTTTCCATAAATAACAAAAAAATTCTTCATATGATATCACCTGTCAAAATTTGGAAAATACTCTTGCGTTCTTTAAAACAAAATTTATCTGCTTTTTTAAAAATATTTCATACAACATAAGCATTCTTCACTATACTGCATTAATAGTTTGTCTATCTTAACATAAAAATATACTATCGGAAGAAAATTTATATTCCTGATAGTAACATTTAGTATGAATAAAAATGTAATTAGATAAATTTCTATGTATGGAAACGTTCAGTAATTTGATTTCATGTTATAATGTAAAGAGCTTGAACATAGAACTGATTAGCTTTCCATAAATAACAAAAAAATCTTCATATGATATCACGTGTCAAAATTTTGAAAATGCTCTCGCGTTCTTTAAATCATAATTTATCTGCTTTTTTTAAAATATTTCATACAACATAAGCATTCTCCCCTATACTGCATTAATAGTTTGTCTATCTTAACATAAAAATATACTATCGGAAGAAAATTTATATTCCTGATAGTAACATTTAGTATGAATAAAAATGTAATTAGATAAATTTCTATGTATGGAAACGTTCAGTAATTTGATTTCATGTTATAATGTAAAGAGCTTGAACATAGAACTGATTAGCTTTCCATAAATAACAAAAAAATCTTCATATGATATCACGTGTCAAAATTTTGAAAATGCTCTCGCGTTCTTTAAATCATAATTTATCTGCTTTTTTTAAAATATTTCATACAACATAAGCATTCTTCACTATACTGCATTAATAGTTTGTCTATCTTAACATAAAAATATACTATCGGAAGAAAATTTATATTCCTGATAGTAACATTTAGTATGAATAAAAATGTAATTAGATAAATTTCTATGTATGGAAACGTTCAGTAATTTGATTTCATGTTATAATGTAAAGAGCTTGAACATAGAACTGATTAGCTTTCCATAAATAACAAAAAAATTCTTCATATGATATCACCTGTCAAAATTTGGAAAATACTCTTGCGTTCTTTAAAACAAAATTTATCTGCTTTTTTAAAAATATTTCATACAACATAAGCATTCTTCACTATACTGCATTAATAGTTTGTCTATCTTAACATAAAAATATACTATCGGAAGAAAATTTATATTCCTGATAGTAACATTTAGTATGAATAAAAATGTAATTAGATAAATTTCTATGTATGGAAACGTTCAGTAATTTGATTTCATGTTATAATGTAAAGAGCTTGAACATAGAACTGATTAGCTTTCCATAAATAACAAAAAAATCTTCATATGATATCACGTGTCAAAATTTTGAAAATGCTCTCGCGTTCTTTAAATCATAATTTATCTGCTTTTTTTAAAATATTTCATACAACATAAGCATTCTTCACTATACTGCATTAATAGTTTGTTTATCTTAACATAAAAATATACTATCGGAAGAAAATTTATATTCCTGGTAGTAACATTTAGTATGAATAAAAATGTAATTAGATAAATTTCTATGTATGGAAAAGTTCAGTAATTTGATTTCATGTTATAATGTAAAGAGCTTGAACATTGAACTGATTAGCTTTCCATAAATAACAAAAAAATTCTTCATATGATATCACCTCTCCAAATTTGGAAAATACTCTTGCGTTCTTTAAAACAAAATTTATCTGCTTTTTTAAAAATATTTCATACAACATAAGCATTCTTCACTATACTGCATTAATAGTTTGTCTATCTTAACATAAAAATATACTATCGGAAGAAAATTTATATTCCTGATAGTAACATTTAGTATGAATAAAAATGTAATTAGATAAATTTCTATGTATGGAAACGTTCAGTAATTTGATTTCATGTTATAATGTAAAGAGCTTGAACATAGAACTGATTAGCTTTCCATAAATAACAAAAAAATCTTCATATGATATCACGTGTCAAAATTTTGAAAATGCTCTCGCGTTCTTTAAATCATAATTTATCTGCTTTTTTTAAAATATTTCATACAACATAAGCATTCTTCACTATACTGCATTAATAGTTTGTTTATCTTAACATAAAAATATACTATCGGAAGAAAATTTATATTCCTGGTAGTAACATTTAGTATGAATAAAAATGTAATTAGATAAATTTCTATGTATGGAAAAGTTCAGTAATTTGATTTCATGTTATAATGTAAAGAGCTTGAACATTGAACTGATTAGCTTTCCATAAATAACAAAAAAATTCTTCATATGATATCACCTCTCCAAATTTGGAAAATACTCTTGCGTTCTTTAAAACAAAATTTATCTGCTTTTTTAAAAATATTTCATACAACATAAGCATTCTTCACTATACTGCATTAATAGTTTGTCTATCTTAACATAAAAATATACTATCGGAAGAAAATTTATATTCCTGATAGTAACATTTAGTATGAATAAAAATTTAATTAGATAAATTTCTATGTATGGAAACGTTCAGTAATTTGATTTCATGTTATAATGTAAAGAGCTTGAACATAGAACTGATAAGCTTTCCATAAATAACAAAAAAATCTTCATATGATATCACGTGTCAAAATTTTGAAAATGCTCTCGCGTTCTTTAAATCATAATTTATCTGCTTTTTTTAAAATATTTCATACAACATAAGCATTCTTCACTATACTGCATTAATAGTTTGTTTATCTTAACATAAAAATATACTATCGGAAGAAAATTTATATTCCTGGTAGTAACATTTAGTATGAATAAAAATGTAATTAGATAAATTTCTATGTATGGAAAAGTTCAGTAATTTGATTTCATGTTATAATGTAAAGAGCTTGAACATAGAACTGATTAGCTTTCCATAAATAACAAAAAAATTCTTCATATGATATCACCTGTCAAAATTTGGAAAATACTCTTGCGTTCTTTAAAACAAAATTTATCTGCTTTTTTAAAAATATTTCATACAACATAAGCATTCTTCACTATACTGCATTAATAGTTTGTCTATCTTAACATAAAAATATACTATCGGAAGAAAATTTATATTCCTGGTAGTAACATTTAGTATGAATAAAAATGTAATTAGATAAATTTCTATGTATGGAAAAGTTCAGTAATTTGATTTCATGTTATAATGTAAAGAGCTTGAACATTGAACTGATTAGCTTTCCATAAATAACAAAAAAATTCTTCATATGATATCACCTCTCCAAATTTGGAAAATACTCTTGCGTTCTTTAAAACAAAATTTATCTGCTTTTTTAAAAATATTTCATACAACATAAGCATTCTTCACTATACTGCATTAATAGTTTGTCTATCTTAACATAAAAATATACTATCGGAAGAAAATTTATATTCCTGATAGTAACATTTAGTATGAATAAAAATTTAATTAGATAAATTTCTATGTATGGAAACGTTCAGTAATTTGATTTCATGTTATAATGTAAAGAGCTTGAACATAGAACTGATAAGCTTTCCATAAATAACAAAAAAATCTTCATATGATATCACGTGTCAAAATTTTGAAAATGCTCTCGCGTTCTTTAAATCATAATTTATCTGCTTTTTTTAAAATATTTCATACAACATAAGCATTCTTCACTATACTGCATTAATAGTTTGTTTATCTTAACATAAAAATATACTATCGGAAGAAAATTTATATTCCTGGTAGTAACATTTAGTATGAATAAAAATGTAATTAGATAAATTTCTATGTATGGAAAAGTTCAGTAATTTGATTTCATGTTATAATGTAAAGAGCTTGAACATAGAACTGATTAGCTTTCCATAAATAACAAAAAAATCTTCATATGATATCACGTGTCAAAATTTTGAAAATGCTCTCGCGTTCTTTAAATCATAATTTATCTGCTTTTTTTAAAATATTTCATACAACATAAGCATTCTTCACTATACTGCATTAATAGTTTGTTTATCTTAACATAAAAATATACTATCGGAAGAAAATTTATATTCCTGGTAGTAACATTTAGTATGAATAAAAATGTAATTAGATAAATTTCTATGTATGGAAAAGTTCAGTAATTTGATTTCATGTTATAATGTAAAGAGCTTGAACATTGAACTGATTAGCTTTCCATAAATAACAAAAAAATTCTTCATATGATATCACCTCTCCAAATTTGGAAAATACTCTTGCGTTCTTTAAAACAAAATTTATCTGCTTTTTTAAAAATATTTCATACAACATAAGCATTCTTCACTATACTGCATTAATAGTTTGTCTATCTTAACATAAAAATATACTATCGGAAGAAAATTTATATTCCTGATAGTAACATTTAGTATGAATAAAAATTTAATTAGATAAATTTCTATGTATGGAAACGTTCAGTAATTTGATTTCATGTTATAATGTAAAGAGCTTGAACATAGAACTGATAAGCTTTCCATAAATAACAAAAAAATCTTCATATGATATCACGTGTCAAAATTTTGAAAATGCTCTCGCGTTCTTTAAATCATAATTTATCTGCTTTTTTTAAAATATTTCATACAACATAAGCATTCTTCACTATACTGCATTAATAGTTTGTTTATCTTAACATAAAAATATACTATCGGAAGAAAATTTATATTCCTGGTAGTAACATTTAGTATGAATAAAAATGTAATTAGATAAATTTCTATGTATGGAAAAGTTCAGTAATTTGATTTCATGTTATAATGTAAAGAGCTTGAACATAGAACTGATTAGCTTTCCATAAATAACAAAAAAATTCTTCATATGATATCACCTGTCAAAATTTGGAAAATACTCTTGCGTTCTTTAAAACAAAATTTATCTGCTTTTTTAAAAATATTTCATACAACATAAGCATTCTTCACTATACTGCATTAATAGTTTGTCTATCTTAACATAAAAATATACTATCGGAAGAAAATTTATATTCCTGATAGTAACATTTAGTATGAATAAAAATGTAATTAGATAAATTTCTATGTATGGAAAAGTTCAGTAATTTGATTTCATGTTATAATGTAAAGAGCTTGAACATAGAACTGATTAGCTTTCCACAAATAACAAAAAATTTCTTCATATGATATCACGTGTCAAAATTTTGAAAATGCTTTCGCGTCCTTTAAAACAAAATTTATCTGCTTTTATTAAAATATTTCATACAACATTAGAATTCTACACCATACTGCATTAATAGTTTGTCTATCTTAACATGAAAATATACTATCGTTAGAAAATTTATATTCCTGGTAGTAAAATTTAGAATGAATAAAATATTTCATTTTCAATATTTGTGGTGTGGAGAGTTTAGTGTTGGCCACAACCCACTCGTTTTTAATTAAATTTAGTGACGATATCATACGTACGATTTGTATGACAAAATACACAATATCTACGGGGACTCTCATATATGTATTTTGATAGCTTTGCACAATCGTACATAACATCAAGCCGTTTAACTCTTCGGGGTAGGAAAAATGATCTGAAATCCACACTATCCCATCCTGACATACTTACATGTTTTGTATAGGAAAACAAAATCAATGAATGAATAAATAGTATATTTCCAACATTATATAAATAAATTATAACAAAGGAACAAAAATACAAAGGTTTTATAGTTTGGTACTTTTATTTCTTTTAATTTATCAAATACATGGATTTTTACATATTCTTACACAACTTTATACAACTAAGTTTGTGTTTTATACAACTAGGCTTTAATTTTGTACTTCAATATTTGATTTTAATTTTGTTGGAAGGTATTTCTTTAAATAAATACGGATATCACGAACGTCAGATAATCAAGATAGTTATTATCAGAATAAATTATTATTATTATTATTTTCTGCTGTGTAATAATTATTGTGAGAGTAAAAGGTAGGTTATCATTATTACAAATTACAAATGAAATTTTAATTACACACAGAAGCAATATTGTCATTCGCGTCGGTAGTTATCTGATGATGTGTTTGTTGTGTCGATGTCGGTGGTGGCAGTTATCCGTTATTAATATTACCACTCGCGAATAATAATTACCAACAAACAAAATTGGGTCACCGCCGTTAACTTTTATTCATTATTACATTACATATAAATATTTCTTGGTGTTTACATTGAATAAATTGTCAGAACTATTTAAGATTAATTTCTTTATTATTTTTCTATTTACCTTACTTTTATCTTCAATAACTGTTTATTGTACATGGTGCTAGTAGGACCCTTTACATTCATTCTTCTAGCACTGAATTCTTCTTTTCTTTTTTTTCCCGAATCGCTTATTTTGTGTACATATTTTATGTTTCTCTATATTCTTTATTTTTTTTATTTACTCTTTAATATGCTATATATTTGGGTACTCTGTTAAACCATGATGTCATGTTATTTCAATGTATTATATCAATTATTGTGACCATAATATTGTGAACCATGTAACGATGAACCCAAGTGTTCTGTAAAGTACCTAGGGGGGATAAAATACAATAAACAAACATTTTTACATATTTAGGTTAAGTAAGTAACGCCCCACTAGGCGAGACCGGTTCTGAGGCTGTTACTTTTACACAATAGGGTATACAAATTATTTACACATAGAGGATACATAATATATAAGGTGCATTAATGTTACATTCAAGTAGTTTTTTTTTTTAAATTACAAATGGTTAAGAACTTAAGTTTTAGATTAAATAAAATAAATGAATTAGAAGAAATGAAATATAGGAAATAAAAGTAAAAGTAAATAAATCAGATGTTAACGGTGGACATCCTCTCAGCATAGAGCCTGCCCGAAGAAATCAGCCATTTTTTTTTAAGAATTTTAAAAAAATTGTGATGTGGTGTTTATTCATTTTTATCTTCTTCTTATTCTTGTGGAAAGTCAAAGTAAAACATGAAAATAAAGAAGTTGTGTAAGGAAAGGTGACATGGATACTGTAAATGAAACCTGACATAAGTCATTTGGAGTTTGTATCTGTGGTTTGGAATCCTCACAATACCTACAACGTTTATTGACAGAATCGAAAGATTCTAGCGAAAGTTTGCTTCTCATCTTGATTTTCACCTTGGTCTCAACTTTAGTTATTATGCCGAATCAGATATTATATATTTGTTTAAGTTGGTAAATAATTTTGTGGATTCCCCAGACATGTTGAAAAATATTTGCTTTCACTGTCCGAGCAGAACAAACAGATCCTTACACTTTTTATATTCCTAAGTGTAACAACAACTACACTCAGAATGCTTTTGTGTACTGTGCTTGCATGGTGTACAATGCTTTCTTTAATACACTCGATATCTCTGCGACCTCTCTCAGTGTTTTTAGGACATTAATTTGTCTCCTTCTATCTTTCATAGTACATTGATTTAAGCAACTGTCTTGTTTTAGTGTTTTTTTTTCATGTATTAGTAAAATTTGATCATATTTCTTCTTACCGTAATCTTCTCCATTGGCCTAAGACACGACAACGGCGAAATATATATATTTTGTCGCTTTTATATAATACGCTCTTTAATACTAATTCACCGCAGTACCTTAAAACCAAATTCACCTATTTATCTAATCACGGCCTATCGCTTCGATCTGCTGAACGTAATACATTAACTATATCCATTCACAACACTGAATTTTTCGGCTCTTCCTTTGAAGTACGTTCAGCAAGGCTCTGGAATAATTTGAGTCCTGATATATCTTCGTCAAACTCGCTTTCTATTTAATAATACATGGAGTCCACTAATAAAGCAATGCACCATTGTTTGTTTTGTAAATTTTGTAGACATAAATTATAACACTCTATCAACCAATAAATAAATACTATTGTTAAATTGACATTGTTTCGGATATATTTATTAAAACGCTTTCTCGAAAGGTTCTGTGAGTATTGAAAGTTTCTACTATACGGTACAATTAGTTTTGTTTGTGCCTAAATTAATGTCTCCTTCAGACCTGAATTACCTCAGGCGGATGTTGGTACATAGGAATTGTGGTTTTTAGGAAGGTACACTTTAAATAATAAGGGTTGTGTAACTCCAAAATATATATTATTGTGTCACAAAATGTATGTATGTTAAGCTGTACGTTTGTTCTCAAATTTAATATTCGAATTCATTGTGCGTTATGCTCGAACTGTTGTATCTTTCAAATAAATAATGATATACATAGATTGTGGTATATTTTAATAAATAATAATGCTGTCGATTTAACAACACTTTATTAATAATAGCCCGATACAAGTTATCGATATATTCAAATTATTAAATGAAAATTAAACTAGACGATGTATTCAAATGGAACAGTTTTTACAGAATGAACCTGACCCACGCCATTCGATCGAAACATTTTGTTTTTCCGGACACCGCCGACAATTACCAACGGTCTTCAAGGATATAACAAAATGTGAATTGGTATGGCAATACCATATATCACATAGATCAATGAATAAGATCAAAAGTTACTTATACACATAATCCACTATGTGGTGACTGAAATTCAAATAGGCAGATCACGTAGCCAGAAGCTCGGACGATAAATGGACACACAGAGTGCTGATTTGGAGACCTCGTACGACAAAGAGAGGTGTGCTGGCAAGTCCTCGATGCAGACTGCACAGGACAGGGCGACATGGAGAAAAATGGAGGAAGCCTTCGTCCAGGGTTGGACGGGAATAGGCTGAGGAAGACGAAGAAGAATATATGTAGATGTGATCGGTTGATTAAGATCTAGTCAGTCGAAACGTAAGGAAAATACATTATTTGAACTAGATCATTATGTATTTTCAGAATAGGACAGATATCGATTTGTTTTTTTTTTTAATTTAAACCGTTATGTCTTCTCAAAATCGTAACATGTCCAATTCTGTATTTTTTGAACTAAAATAGAAACGTTCTAAAATTTAAGAATTAAAATCATTTGTAGGTACTTAATTTCGTATTCTGTAACTAACTTTGTTCCTCTAACTATAATCTACTAAATTAGTGCACCGTCGGCGTCGATAATAACTTGTACCTACTCAAATTGTCTATGGCGCAGACTAGGCATGCGTACCTACTGCGCACTGTTCATCATCATCAATGGCTCCATAGCCCATTGCGGGCCTTGGCCTCCTCCAGCATTCCTCGCCATCTCCCTCTATCCTGACATGCTTCCCTCCAATTCCTTACACCAACAGCCTCAACATCCCGCTGCACGCCATTGGAACTTGAGTCTACCAACGCTTCGTCTAACTTGTGGTTTTGTGTTCAGGACCCTTTTTGGCGCACTGTCCATCCATGTTTTATTTATGTCACGTCGTCTAACCTAACATTTCAATTGATCTGCACTAATAATTTTTGTTTTTATTTTCAACATAACGCAACACGTGTAAACTATCCTGAACTGCTGTCAAAATAAGAAGTACGCTTCCAATTAGGTGTGATTTAAAATTAGGAACATTTTGACAGTTGATAAGACTGAAATGTGGTTATGGAACAGGGAATATAACTAATGCGTGACTTCCTTGGAGTCAGAACGTTCCTAAATTGGAATGTTCCTATTTTGGCGTTTTTGAATATCAACTTGGAATTAGTGGAATAGGAACGCACCTTTTTTAGTCGGAACGTTATTAAAAATTTACAGAATCGGACGCATTGTGTGTTTTAACCATCATTTTCCACGCGAATTCTCATTGTACGCGGTACCTACCACTGATTGCAGGTGTTCAAATGTTTGAACAAAATGCAAGGAGTATTAAGACTTTTATCAATATATTTACTATCTCCCGATAAGATATCTGTGATAGTTATTTAATGCCAGTACTAATTAGGTAGGTGTACCCATGTTATAAATATGATTATATATCTTTCACACTGTAGGCAGTGGTTCTGAAAATCTGCATTTATTATTCGAAATCGTTTTAATTTTGAGTCTGAAACATTTATTTATCATCTTTTTGTACATATTTCGGCCTTTGTAGCTCAACTGGACATACGACTCTGAGTCTAAGGTCGCGGGTTTGACTCCCGGTGGAGCCACAGTTTTCAATTGTGTTTTCAGTCTGGATCTGTAAGACGATAAATACCATAAGCCTCCAGAATGTGGCAACTTGTTATTTGGGTGTGTGTTAAATAAATATTATTCGACATAATTACCTGTTAGTTGCCCGAGAATCGATACAAAATAAAATAACATATTGTACATCCAGTGGGGGGCTTTTTTTCACTTGGAAATTTCTTCCAATTCACCAGATATTACTAAGAAAAAAGTGAGTTTATTATACTTTATCCCCCATAGGTTCTTTGCAGAACACTTGGTTTCATCGTTGCAGAAAAGGTACATAGTTTACAATATTATGGTCATAAATAATCGATGAAATGTAATATATCATAAGCAATTCGGAAAAAAGGATGTTCAGGGTCCTATTAGCACCATGTCCAATTAGAGTGTAGGTATTATAGCAATCTACATGGACCTATCTAAAGTACTGTCTCAAAGAATGGAAGTGTAAAGATAATCAAAATAATGCTCTAGTTTCTCCCTTTATAAAGGATTCATAGTGGATGTTCTGGATGGCATGGAAGGAGCCCCCACGTGAGATTGCTGTACAATGTACATATTGCTGTAATAAAGGAAAACAAAGAAATCAAACTATGAAAAACAAAAAAAAATGCAAACGGAAGCAATCCGGCGCCCCCTGGTAACGGCATTAGACGGCCAATCCTTTCAACACCGGACAGTCACTCAAAAAGTCCGACAAAAAGGCCACTCACGACGACCTCAATTAAAATAGAGGGATTAAGTCAAGACAAAGAGACCATTCTCTCGGATATCTGCAAAGACTGATGATACAGGAGACGCGCAGAGGACCCACGAATCACAGACCGAATATAGAAGGCATGAGATTGGTACTAAAACGCTCACACGACAAGGCTTTGCGTTGCGTTGCAGCAGACCACCGCACATCTGTACAGCTACCCCTCAAGTCCAGTCAACTGCACCATGCACGATCTTATGGTGGGCAATGATTGTGCTATTGACGTTGCTAGACACTGGCAGAAAATTATTTGAATGCGTTGCTGACACGAAAGAAGAAGACGACAAGGCGACATCCGTCGCTGCCTATTGGAGTGGCAAGGTGTAAGGTCCTGACCCGTAAAGTAAGTAAGTGGATGTTCTTTCTAAAATGTATTAATCGTTGCTGGCACGTTTATAAACTGTAACGAATCTGCGTTATTCCGTAGATAATGCGATTTGATTGCGCTGAAATTTCAATTAAAACTCCAGATAGCTCCTCTCAGCTAACGAAGGAAACGAACCAATTGACCCTGACTGAGCTGGCACTGAATTAGGGTCAAACGGGCGGGCGGAGAGCGCCGTGGCGCTTCCAGCATCAAATTATTGGCTTTGGAAAATTGAGGAATTGCTTTTGACCCTGTCGCCATATTTCGTAACGATGAAAGTCAATGTGATTTTATGTGATTTTAAGAGGGAGTTGATGAGTTTTAAAGAAATCTGAGGAATCATTTCCTTACACATAACACCTAAATATTGTCTCCTTATCCTATCCTTGTCCCCCCCTCTCTCTCCTGTCCCCTCCGTTTCTTTATTGTTTTTGCTTATATGTTTTTTTTTTCATTTTATATGTTTTATTTTCTTTATAGCTTTTGCTTGTATTATATTAAAATTTTGGTACATGTCATAAATGTAATAGTATTTCACCAAATGAATATGGTTGGTTGGAAGATATTGCCATTTGACAATAAGCCCGCCATTGTGCACTTGTGCTCAGAAAGTTTAAAATAAATAAATAAATAAAATGCATACCTCATTGAAAAAAAAATGTTTTGCTGAAAAAATATGCTGTCAGGTTTTTGAAATGTGTTCGCATTCTTGGCCAATTCTTTTCGCATAGCCATAATATTATCTCGTGCTATTTTTAATTTTACTTCATTATACTATTGTAATTATACAAAAATTCGAACAATATAAGAAAATCTAGATTTTACAGACCGACAGTATTTTTAAAGTTTTAACAGATGAAATCATAGAGAAAAAATTAACCGTTGTCCATTGAAAACTAATTAGCTTTCAATATTGGTATCAATATGTATTTATACCAATATTGATTATGAATATTGGTAATGGTATAGTTGTGTTTTTAGAAAATATTGGAGAGATGCAGGCTTCTTTTTTCTTTCCTAAACTTTTGACCACTTCTTGAAGAAGTATACCTATATGTACCTTTTTTACGACATTAACCTTTTGTCACAATTAACTTTTGGGATGTGAATAATACTGGTTTTCTTTACACTTAACATTAAATTCGCATCGGTCGCGTCAAAGTTATGACATGTTTGTCACATTGTACTTAATTTTTACAATTATTACCACTCTTGGTAATTTCATATGAACACGTGTATCAAATCCCTATACGCCCAGTTTCCCTATAGTGCTAAGATTGAAAATATTAATGTCGTGAATGAAAATATTAATTATTTTGAATATAATTAAACAGGTTTTACAGTTAAACTGATTAGGACAAGTGTTAAAATATAATTCCCTTACAATGTGTCGGCAATAATCGTTATATTTTACTGCCAACGTCAATTAATTGAGTTTTGAGCCCGTCGCGAAATATCTTTAGTTTTATCGCTAAAAGGTGTGCTTGGGAAAATGTATTCATATTGGCCGTAATTGTACGTTAGATTCGATAAGTAACATTATTTATAGTATTCTGAAATGTGCGTTCGGAACTAGTTTCAACAGTTGTAATTTTGAAAGATGAATCCCCATTTTGGTAGCTATTGCCGCAGTGAACGTCGATCCTTTTATCAACTCATCTTCTTTGTTTCTATCAAATTCTTCAATGACCCGTTATTAACAAAAAGATTCACATTCAATAGGTATAAGTTCTAATGCCTTTTCGGAAAGATCCATTTGGCACTCTGAAATGCAGGTTCAGCAAGGTTTTAGAAAAATTATTGTTGCTTGAGTTTCGATATTTTTTTTATTGCTTCACAGGCAAGTAACAGGTAGGGTACTATGTCAAATATCAATTTAATAACATTCTGGAGACTTGCGATATTAATCGTCTCACAGATCCAGACTGTCGGACCCGGGAGTTAGATATTTAACCAACTGAGCCACGAAAGCCGACAATTGTTTATTAATGTCTATCTCTTCACTAAGGCTCTAAATTGTTTGGGACATCAAAAAAGTAGATTTTCCTCTCTATTGGTCACAAAAGTTTAATAACGTGTAATTTTACTATGGGAACTTATGAATCTTTTTGCTTTATATAAATTTTAATGACGGAATAATTTGAGTCCTGATATAACTTCGTCAAACTCGCTTTCCATTTTCAAGAAAAGACTAAATCAGGGATATCTCTCCGAAAATACCTGATCCCTCTTCTTTTCCTTCCTTCCCTTTGCTACGTAATATTTACTAAAGAAGGAATATTTATCCCTTAACACCTGATCTCGATATCCTTTTCTTGTTCCTTCCCAATCCTTTTTTTCTATGATGTTTTTTTTTATTATTATGTATATTTTATTTGTTCTTTTTTACCTTTCATTTTTTGTTGATGTACATATATAATTCTGTCACTCTGGAATCTGGTTGGCTGGAAGGGATTGCCTAGTGGCAATTTTCCCGCCGGTGTGCATTATATTTTTTTATATTATGTACAAAAAGTTAAATAAATAAGAAGTCTAGGGCGCCCAAGAAAACGATTGCACGACCACCTTGTGATGGATGTTCTGAAAGACGGAAAGATGTAAAAAGCGTGAACAACAGATGAACGTGTGTGAGACGATACATGAATATTTACGAAGCGATGAATGTGTCAAGGTAGAAAAATACGGGGTTCGGTTCTCTATGCCTACCCCGTGAGGGACATGCCGTGGTGGTATGTATGTATAAAACGAAGTCCAGTTTTTTGCACAAACGACATACCTATTCTTGTAAAAAATTAAATTTAATACAACAAGTATGTTTTAATGGTTCATCATCATGTATATTGACTACTAGATGTTTCAGTATATAATGAAAACCTATAATAGAAAAAGTCTCCTCCAGGCGATGCTGTTTTTAAATAATGAATAAACAGTAGTGGTTGTTTTAATTTATAATTAAGATAATTTAAATTTGTTGTCTCGTTACATTCAACGGTACATTTTCTTCTATATTATTCCACGAAACCTCCGTCTAGGATCTGCCTTCAGACCACAGGGCAATTATTCGACCTGCACAAAGGAGCTCATATCTATTCCTTTTAACTTTGGCAAATGAACGAGGACAGCAACGTCGTCTTGGAAAGTCAACAACGTTGAACTTGAGCGTTTTCCAACCTCCAAAATCCATGGTCAAGGTTCAAGAACGATTCATTTTGTCGACACGGATCTGTCGACAAGATGGTAGCGAAATACTGAATATTCATACAGCGTAATTTATCTCTTATACAATGAAAAAATAGTCTGTTTTGAATGAAACATTGTCTCATGAGTTAAGTTTATTTCCAGGTCTCGTTGCGTGTGCAGAATAAAAATGTTATTGCCGCATTGAAATTGAGAATTACCCTTTTAGGCAGTTTTTATTACCGCCATGAAAATCGTGACAGTGCCTCTATCGGGCATAAAGTTATCCCATCTCGAGTCAATGGAGTGGATTTTACATGCTATATATCACGATTTATTAATACGATACGTTTGGATCGCAAACTTTTAGATGAAATCAAGTCTTCTATGTCTCACCGTTAATCTGATATTTTTTTAGACGATTTTGTACAGAAATGATTTATTGAAATAAGAACGGAGTTATAGAAATAAAACGTAGAAAAGAACTGTGAGGAATTGGGATGTATATGTGTAGAAATAAGAAATAGAAATCCTTTTCGTCCCTTCAATCCTTAAAACGTATTATAAAACTTCCCGAGTGTGCTCCCAACAACTTACCGTGTTATCGAAATTTTATGAATTGTTAAGGATCGCACACATAAGTATTATATTCAAACATTCCTTTTTACTCCACACTACCCCAAGGGGAGTAGTGGGGAGTTATGAATTCGCAATTTTTAAGGTATTTTTTTATTGCAGATTATCAACTAGTATCATGCTGAGATTGTATTCTGAAAGTTACATCTCAATGTATATATATGCGTTACGTAATATGTACGGCGTGTTTATTCTAGGTACTTTATCGATTATAAATTAAAGTAAGTACTCATTATATTTTTTTCAAATTTTGCATATTTGTGTATCTAATACTCACTTAGACCCCATTTGATTTTGAAGGATATCTGATCAGTGCTTCTCAATTTTTTTAACTCTCAAATATTTCAAAGGGACCCCAACCTCACAGATCCAGACTTCCTGAGCTTGGGGTTACTTTGAAATATTTGACAGTTTTGCAAAATTTGAAAAGAATCGAATGAGTACTTGTCTATAATAAACACGCCCTACATTTCCTACATAGCACACAGCACATAGCACACAGCACATAGCACACAGCACATAGCACACAGCACATAGCACACATATACAGATACATTGCGATGAAATTTTCAGAATACAGTCTCAGTATGATACTACGAGTTGATAATCTGCAATAAAAATAAATAGCCTTAAAAATTGCGAAATCTTAACTTATCCTCTTGGGGTAGTGAGGAGTAAAAAATATGTTGGGCTCACACCATATCGTTGGCAGAGTTTTGAACTCGGTGAGGTATGATTGACGTGTCGCGAAGAATCCACGCCGTACCCACTCAGAAGTTCACGGCCATCTCAACCATCCGGCTGAGTTGGGATGTCACGATTCATATCCCGACTAGGCATTTAATATTAGCTTTATACCGGTAGAATGTACTCCAAATGACCGGTTTCGCACGCGCATTATATTATGAGACCCAAGCCAAAGATGAGAGAGAGAGAGAGAAATCTAGAATGGCCGTATATGGTATTCAATTTGCATGAATTGATCCCACGGCCAACGAAATAGTGTGGGATTTGAATATATAACAGCTTTCGATGTAAAGGTATAAGAAAAAAAAATACTTTTATTTTTTTTTTTTATTTTCAATATTACTTTTTTTTACAAAATTAATTTACTATATAAGAACGGATAGTAAGATCAGAATTTATAAGACATGTGTTAGACCAATCATGACATATGCGATGGAGACAAGAGCCGACACGACCAGAACCAAAAACCTCCTACGAACATCGGAAATGAAGGTTTTAAAGACTATCACAGGGGAGACGCTTAGGACAGAATTCGCAATGTCGACATTAGGCGGACCTGTGAGACTGAGGACATCACACGATGGAGTATAGCTAGGAGAAGATTTTGGAGGGACCATGTCAACAAGATGGACGCATCTCGAATCCCAACCATAGCGGCAAACGAAATCCCACCAGGACATCGCCTCCCCGGAAGACCACCGAAGAGGTGGAGGGATAGCTGGACCTCAGCTTCACAGGAATAGCTTTCTCGAAAAACAGATCTATGTACGATCAAATATAAAAGAAGAAGAAGAATTTACTTCTGATCCCGTATTTGGAAAAATTTGTTTCTCAGTTTAACAATAATAAATACTTCGTTGCATCTTGCGCAAGTGGCGATTTTATTGCCATGTGGCAATTTCTTCAACCAACCGGTGTTTCCATCCAGAATTATGAAAAAAAAAATATTTTTTTTCATAATTCTAGTTGTTTGTGGAGTTTTTTTTTTCATCATGAAGTGACAATTTCGAACATTGAAAAAATAATCTTACATATTTTTATATCATCATCAACATACGCTTGGCATCCCTGGGTTGACCTTGGTTGAATCCAGTACACTATTCCGTTTTTGCCTTAGTTTGCCTGGTCTTCCAGGGGTAGTTATGTCCGATGCTCCTTGGATTTTTCGTAACATTCTTTTTTTTCTTGGGTGAAGTTGTCGACCTCACGCCAACCCCCCTTCCAGTAGACCAAGGTTTTCCTGTCGGTGTTTTCCTTCCCTCAGCTGAGAGGTTCCATTTTTTTCTGGCGCCGGAGTTTCCCTATTTATCCTCTCGTATCTGTTATTGCTGATTTTGGTCACATTATTTATGTCATTGTCACATTGTGGTCTCATTTTTTTTGTCACTGTCACATTGGTGGTCACATCGTTTTTGTCCTTGTCACATTGTGGTCTCATCGTTTTTGATATTGTGGTCACATTGTTTTTGTCATTGTCCACTGCCCACATTTTTTTTACAGTCTCTTGTCAATTTCTATTTACGGTTTCGTTTATATTTTTACGTTTCCATTTTATAGTTGCACCTTGAAAGTAAATCATTTCTAACTTTCCTTTGTCCAAAGTAGACTTTTGCATTTCCCGGTTTCTTCTTCAATGTCTTACACTTGTTTGACGCAATCGAGTTTTTTAATCAATATATGGAATTAATCTTTACTTCATTCGTTTTATTTTCCATATTGAGAGTTAACGATAATTTTACATACCGATGGTATGTTAGTACCTACTTGAAGTATTAGAAAACGCTATTGTCTTAGTATTTTTATTTTGTTTTACAAAAAAAATATAATCCTGTTTTATAAAATATTAAAAATACAATATGAAATAAACACATACATACCAATTACATTTGTAGAAAAATGTTGACTAAAACATATTTTTGATAAATGATACAAATTGTTTTATACTTTTTTGAGGCAGCGTTCATACTTTAGTAGGACTATCTTAATCCTAATTTGTGACAATGGGCAGTGGCGTATCAGATTCAACCAGGAGCTATATGATCTTTACAAAGATCTTTTCGTCTCCAGAGAGATTGGGAAACTATGGTGGGCCGGACATGTATAAAGAATGGGCGATTTAGACAAGATATCCCAAAGGCTATATTTAATGGAGCACCAGACGGAAGAAGAATAGCTGAAAGACTGAAGCTTCGATAGTTGAACGGAGATGCGAAGGATGCTCATAGCATAGGTTTTCAGAACTGGAGTGGCGCTGCGCAAAACCGACAATCATGGAGGCGAACTCTACAGGAAGCCAAGACCCGACCTGGGTTGTAGAGCCACGAATGATGATGATGAGAGCTATCCTAATAATAGGAATTAAATTCGTATAACTATTATTCTATTTTGATTTGAATTTTTTAAGTTAGATTTAAAACCAACCTTTTATTAATTAAAGTGTGTTTATTAATCCGCTTTGAAGTTTAATGAAATTCAACTGCCTTAAATATGCCTATATTAAATGTATGTACAACATTTCAAATGTGTATATTAAGATTTAAGTGAATATTTTTTTAATAGTTCATTGACCTCAAGACTTACAATTTCAGTTTCATTACAACATACTTCATGTTACATTCTGTCCTTGTGTGATTATTACTTGTTATATCGTTCATATTAATGTAGAATTTTCTTGAAAATGCCTTATTATTTTATGCTTCTTTAAATTTATTTGCCATCATTTGTAAAATTCATCATTTTTCATACCTATATTCAAATTATAATATATTTTTGTATGTTGTGAGAAAATTATTTTAATTAATAATTATTTTTCTTTCTTTCCAGGTAAGTTCCTGTTTCTGAAATACCAATTTTTTTGCCAACGAGTCAATACCATATTTCAGTAAGTTGTATTTTTTTATATTGTATGACAATTTGTAGTGAGAGGTGTTACATAGTATTGTGGCGGAATATCCCTATGATGTCCCCACATCTCTACTGCCATGTCATTGCAAGCAACACAAGCGGAGGTTATAAATAGTTATCCCCACCTTAGCAAATCATTCGGAATTTCTCCAGTCGCCGTGGCCTGACGTATCGCAGATTCTCCTCTACATTCTTATTACATGTAAATAGAATATAATAATTATTATATTATTATTGATTTGCTAAGGTGTGGATAACTATTTATAACCTCCGCTTGTGTTGGTAGCAATGACATGGCAATAGCCATGTGGGGACATCATAGGGATGTTCCGCCAGAGCATCAATTTTTATTAACGGATATGTACGGATGACAGCATATCCAATTGACTGGAATAAAACAATTAAAGGAATTGATTACGTAAAATAAATAAATAAATAATAAAAAATTTTCACTATGGTTCTATCTCGTTCGTTAATTTAAAACGCACCTAAAAACAAGTTTCCACATTCTGGAGACATACGATATTATTCGTCTCACAGATTCAGATTGACAACACAATCAAAAACTGTGTCTCCACCGCCAAACGGACCCAGGATCTTTAGCTCTGCAGTCAGATATCTTTTTCTTCTTTGGTTGCGATCTTGAGCATTGGTTGGCAACAAAGCGATGCATCTCTTCCTCCTCTACGCTCGGTCTTTAGCGACTCTCTTCAACTCTGTGTAGGTGGTACACTTCATGTCGTGGCACACCTGTTCTAGATACTCTCTGCGGGGACGCTCTCTACCAGTTGATCACTTAACCGTTCCCTGCAAGATGATGTAGGACAGGGGTGGCTAACTTGATTAGATCCAAGATCTTCTGTTTACTGAGGAAGCCCTGTGCGATCTACCAATTACATACTTCTTGAAATTTTAAATGAAACAGCATAGTTCAGTACACAATTAATTAGTATTTTTTATTTTATTAAGAGGGAAAACATAAAACTGAAAATTATTCTTAGTAACTACCTATGTATATTAGTGTGAGCACTGCGTCTGAGCATCTCCCGCTAGATTAGCAAAACCAGGTTTGTAGGTGGAAATTGCCAACCTTAAAGAATCCAGTGTATTAACGTCTGTCAAGCGAGAACGGTGTTTATTTTTTGTTCGTTTTAAGTAGGAAAATGCTGACTCACATAAATATGTTGAACCAAAACACGAATACAATTGTTCAACACATTTCTTCAAACATGGATATTTCTCGTTGGATACCAATGCCCAGAAATCTAGAATCATAAAGTAACGTGATAACGTGAACGTAACGTGATGCGTGCAGCAGTTTGTGATTACGTTGCGCAGTCTGTTCTACGTATTTATGTATGTTTATATTTTTTCCCTTGCCACGATCGACTGGACTAATAGTCGCGATCGACCGGTTGGCCACCCCTGATGTAGGAGATCCTCGTGTCATAACACATATCATATCCAGTTTGCACTATGATCTATTACTAAGACACAAAGACCGACTTTGCTCAAGTTTGTCCTAGCTTGATGTAATTTCGACACATTTTGATGGTTTTTTGATATAGTTTTTCATTTTTATTTTCTGTATCTAGAAGATTTCAACGAACAAGTTCCACGATCGATTTCAAAATAGCTCTCGTAAAAGAAAATTACCGGTATTGGTGATTCTGTTTGGTATACTCTTAACAAACTAAGAAAGTGTTGCATTATGTTCTACTTAATTATGAATATACTTGTTAATTGAATCATTTAATTAGTTCAAACTACTAATTGCTATAATAACATTATGATAGAAACAGACTGTTAAAAGCACTTATGTTTAATAAATTATTTAAATTAAACACAAAACACTATACTTTGTATATTTCCACTTGTTTATTTTTACTTAATCGAACCGGGAAACAAGGCATCTACGTGATTACTTAATGCGCTTGCGCAACGTTCAGCAGTTATGCATTTTAATTGAGATCCCTGGAAATCCAATTTTTTGAAAGTTCTATGACTATTGGCGAATAAACTATTTTGTGTCTCACTCTATTGAGAAATTGGTTCGTTAACAATGTATGTATATATGCAACTTAATATATGCAACATGGAATATATGAAACATTTTAAAAATATTCGATTTACATACACATTGGTACTAGTAGGTAAACAAGCCAAAATGTAAAAATATTTATGACGTAGTTCAGACGCTTTCATTGTTTACAAACCAATTTCTCAATTGAGTGCGTTACAAAAAAGTTTATTCATCAGTTCATAGATGGCAATGGTGAAAACAGCTTATTTTCAAGAACTTAACATAAAATATATCATAAATAATGAGCAGACAGAACTAACACAAATACTTAGTATTCAACAATAACTACTTTAATAATTCAAAATTAAAATTATTAACAACATTTGTAAATATGCCATATTGTTTGCGATGCTCTTTGAGTAACACATAAATAATACAAAGCGTTTTCTTTCATGTGACGAGTTTCCCTAATTTACTAGCACATCGCCACAGATTCACTATTATTTAATGTAGAAAGGGATAGTTGGAAAATATAAGACGTTTATATGTACCTATATATTGTGATAGCTATCAGCAGGAAGTGTGCTTATAAAATAGCTGTGAATAATTGGTTTGTCCCCGAGCACTTTAAGAATAGCTCTCCAAGCATTTTCATTATCTACCAATTTACTTTGTGACATCTCTACAACAGAATCTTACCTTCGCCAATCTTTGCGATACTTATCTAATTTTTTTTTTTAAATTAAATCTCGCGAAACAGAACTCTTCATTTGATAATTTAATAAAGATAATAATAGTAAAATCTTTTATTACGCAAAAACAAATATTGTTTTCCGATAATGTGGCGGAATTATTACCCGTAGCCAAT
Source organism: Molanna angustata (assembly GCA_963576475.1). Taxonomy (NCBI): domain Eukaryota; kingdom Metazoa; phylum Arthropoda; class Insecta; order Trichoptera; family Molannidae; genus Molanna; species Molanna angustata. Next base: position 31,772,728 of record OY754975.1, read on the forward strand.
TTCTACCAGTCAACAACACTAGTAAATACATTATTTGTACAAGCATGCACAAAAATACATACCTATAACAAATAAAAAATAATAATGATGTCCAAAAATAGGAAAAAGATGGGTTGGGAAGGGATGAAGGATAAAGGAATTATAGGTATAAGGGTAAGAAGTGTGACTTCGGAAACTTCTTGAAGTACATTAAGCTAGGAGCTTCTCTTATACCATTGGATAATTGGTTCCACAGCCGGACTGCGTGTATTGTGAACGAGTAAGTGTAGGAGGATGTGTGGTGTATTGGTATTGATAGTGTACTTTGGTTTTTAGACCGCAAATTTAGGCCATGAGATGAAAGATGGGCAAATTTCTCCTTGAGGTACTTAGGTGTGAGAGGGTTCTTAACTGTCTGATAAAGTAAGGAAAGAACATGGGAATTTCTTCGTTCTTGGATTTCGAGCCACTTCAAATGTTTCCTGCTTTCAGACACGTGATCAAACCTTTTGAGTCCAAACTCATATCGTATGCAGACATTTTGCAGTCTCTCAAGTTTGTAAAGTTGATCCTCAGTAGCGTCTAGGTGAGCTACGTATGCGTAGTAAGGTACCTATGTCCTTATGTTAAAATTTATTATTAACACGATATACCTGGGACCCTTTACTGTTTACCCTTTACTCTCGGAGAATTTATATTGGAGAATTATGAAACTGTATATAAAATCAGAAGAAAAAAAGAAGTCGAAGATCCTTGAGTCAAACAACCTAGACTTGAAGCTCCGTAAGAGACTCACAAAAACATATCTGTGGAGCATACTGTTGTATGGTTGTGAGACATGGTGTCTTACCGAAAGAGACAGAAGTAGACTTGAGGCTTTCGAGATGTGGTGTTACAGAAGAATACTGGGAATTTCCTGGAGGGACCACATCACGAATGCCGAGGTTCTCAACAAAGTTGAAGAAGGCAGACACCTACTCAATACCATCTCCGAGAGACGTGCTCGCTGGATTGGGCACATCTTGCGCCACGAGGGACTCCTATATGACCTAATGGAGGGAATGGTTGAGGGGACAAACCACAGGGGGCGCCCCCGACGGGAATATTTGGCCCAGGTGTGCGAGGACATGAACTGCGCCACATATGTTGAGCTGAAAAGGGCTGCACAGGATAGAGAGAAGTGAAAAGCGAGATGTAGACTTCTTCTGCAAACCAATCCATAGGATTGAGACTTTTGATGATGATATAAAGTCTAATGAAAAATTCCAGTAAAAAAATCTCTACAAGGTCCATAGACCTTAACCCTTAATTGCATCGTGTAGCATATCTGCTACATAGTGAAATTTGGCGGTAATTTCGTATTAAAAATGAAGATCTTACGTTTGCATGGTGTGTCTAATTAGATACAAAGCTGTTTTATAATAATGGTTCACAAAAAGGGCAGTAGAGGGACAATTATCGCTGAAATACTAACCTAAAATTTATTTTCGATCGATCTGTCAGTTCATTGAATTGTCACATGTTGTGATTTGAATTTTAGCCATCTTTTATTCGATTTTGCTGATGAAAAAAATATTCTGCGATTACTATGTAAGTATTTTATTGTTTGAAAGATAATTTGTAGATAATATTAGTTTTATCACATAGAAATATCAGTTTTAATCATTGTATCATATTTGCTACACCATGCAGTGGTGGTTCCTTTTTGTTCAGTATATATTTTATATAGAGTGTATTCAATTTTATACCAATGTTGTATCAAATCATTCTCGATTTTAAAATTTGTGTAATATTTGCATTTTAGAATGTCTCATCTACAAAAAGATATTCACAAACCTCTCACAGAAAAAGAATTATTGGAAATAGTGGCCACCTTCGAAAATAGCGAAGATGAATATGATTATTCTTCTGATTTGGAGAATGATATTGAAATTCAATCGCATGTATCAGACGACGACTTGGAGGAAAACAATCCAGAAAGTTCTGAAAATGCATCACCCCAAGGAACAGAGAGTCAATCTATAATTATTATTAACGAACACATATAAAAAATCTTCAAAATTCAAAATCAAAATTCAGAAAACTTCCCGTGGTAGTTCAGAAGAATATGTTGCTTGCATTGACGGAGTTGATGTTAGCAATGTAGGATGGTTTGAAAACAAAGTTGTCAGTTTATTATAAACAAAAACTGGGGAGCTTCCCAAAGATAAAACTAAAGAAGGAATATTTATCCTTGAACACCTGAACCCGATTTCCTCTCCTGTCCTTACCATATCCCTTTTCTTGCTATGAATTATATTTTTTTTTGTTGTTTTTATAGTATTTAAGTATTATACGTATTTTCTTTGATTTCTTTTACTCTTTTTTATTTGCTGTTGTATATATACAATGTTGTCATACTTTGTAATCTGGTTGGTTGGAAGAAATTGCCTAATGGCAATAAGCCCGCCAGTGTACAATTATATTTGTTTATATTATGTACAAGAAGATGTATAAATAAATAAATAAAATTAAAAGATTTGATAGAAAAATCAAACAAAATATTGAGATAAGCCGTCCCAAAATTATAAAAGAATATAATGAACATATGGGCGGAGTGGATTTATTGGACAGCCACATCGGGAGGTATCGAACCCAACTAAAATAAAAAAATGGTATTTCAGAATATTTACTCACTTGCTAGACGTTACTGCAATTAACGCATGGTTGCTTTACCGTCGAAAACATATTGAAATAGTAATAGCATCTAAAATGACTTTATGGGAATTCAGATTGGAAATTTCCAAATGTCTATGTCGCATGGGAATTGTTCGTCCTGATAAAAGAGGAAGACCACGCAATCTGGATAAAGAAATAGAAATTAAACGGCATAAGGGTCCTACAGTTCATGTTCCTCCAATGGACATATTATACGGACTGATCATTTGAGTCATTGGCAAATATGTAGACTCCCAGGGTGTAAAGGGTTTTCCTTTATTAAATGCAGTAAATGTGGTGTCGTTCTATGTTTAAATAAAAATAACAATCGTTTTGTTGAATTTCACAAATAAATGTTAAAAATGTTTTTATTCTATTTTGACCCACTGTACCTTCCCATTGGTAAGACGTTTGCATGATGTAGCATATTTGCTACAACTTTATTTTCCCGCCATTTTTCATATTAATTTTTATCAATTTTTTTTTAAATATTTTTTCATATATTTACGACATAAAATCAACCTAAAAATAATTATATTTGAAAAAAATATTAATTCATGAAATTAAGGGTTAAGTAGATTTGATCCAATAAAATGTGTTTTAACAGCGAGACAAATTAAAAAATACGCATTTAATTTACAGCAAAATGAGAAATATAAGACTGCATGAGGAATATCGTTCAAGAAACTTTTGAATTTATTTTCCTTTATGATATTTTGCATTTTCGATAAAGTTTATTTTTACATCGATATGATAGCGGGTATTAGTTTTATCGTAACGTTTTTAATGTGTATTGAATACTATGAAATCGTATCCCCTCTGTACCTACAGCCTCAAAAAATAGTAAGTTCTAAAGACCATTTTTCAAACCGATCAGTTTTTCAATGAAAAAGTACCTAATCGTTTATTTTTAGGTATATTTAAATAATGAAAGCCATTAAAATAAATTCTTTATAATGCATTAAGGGATTGTCACTTACTTTTTGTAATAGTGTTTAGCGTTGGTCACAAAATTACTCGTTTTTTTAAATATTTTTTCAGTGAAAGTTCAGTGTTCACTTTCTTCAACTGTCATACTCGATAGTATTGTCACGATTACAGATTAACAAATAGATATTAAATGAATACCAAAAGATAGTACAAGTCGATATTGTAAATTTATCTAACATAGGCTTATTTTAGTAAGGCGGTATATTTTCACTTTTTTTATTAAAAAAACGTGATAATCATTGGAAAGATATTCATCTCAAAGTATCAGTTACATAATATTATTCAAACATTCATTGCTATTTAAAAGGGCACCCACCATAGCAAGTGAATGGTTTAGGAGAAATTTATATTTTATGAGATAATAATATGCAACATGATACGTTCAAGAAATCCATGTCCCTCGCAGGGTAGGCAGAGAGAATCGATAGCCACATTTTTCTATCTTGGCACACATTCATCGCCTCGTCAACATCCATGCATACTCTCATACATGTTCGCCTGTTCGTGATGACAATGGGATTGATTGTGGCCAACGTTAAACTCTTCACTAACAAGTCATTCTATAAAGTACCTACCTATTCAAATTTTGTATGGAAAATATTCAGCATTTTCATGAAATGAGTTTGTTAAATTATTTTTTTATTTAAATATTTTATTATGATTCTTCAATGCCTTTTATGAGAGTGATGTGTCTTTTTACCAATTTGAAAATAAAAATTTCAAAATTTAAGTTTCCTGAGCTTGGGGTCACTTTGAAATATTTGTCAGTTAAAAAAAACTGATGAGCACTATTCAGATATCCTTCAAAATCTAATGGGGTCTAAGCGAGTATTAGATATACATATTTTCAATATTTGAAAAGAATCGAATGAGTACTTTAGTCTATAATCGATAAAGTAAAATAAATACGCCGTACATAGCTTACAACACATAGTACACACCCAAACTTTCCGAATACTATCTCAGCATGATACTAGTTGATAATCTGCAATAAAAAATACCATTAAAAATTGTGTAATCATAACTCCCCACTATATCCCCTTGGGTTAATGAGGAGTAAAAATATTTTGTTAAATTCGGTAATTCCTTTAGACCCAGGCCTAGTTAAAATCTGTTAAAGATTGATTCATTTCATATTTTGATAAAATTAAACAATTTTGCATTGCATACAAATTTAGTGTAATTTATTAAGTACCTTTCATTAATATCATTTCACTGTAGATTATGTATGTTCTGTATTTGAATTTGTTTGCTGTATAAAACGACTTCGTTTGGCATTATGCGTTTGACATTGACAGTATGAATGTAAACCATCTATTCACTTCTTTTGATTCTTCGTTTCAACGCAAAGTAAACTTTGTAAAGTGTGACCTCAATTTATTTAATTTAATTGTTTCTATGTTTTATTTTCATTATCATCAGAATTGACAATAATGTAATTTAGATATCTACTTATATTTGTTTTAAATGCGGGCGTGTTATGGGTATATTATTAACACTAAGATCGATACGGTTCAACGATTGGTATCCGGTGTCAGACGAACTAATAATTTATACTATTTCCCAGTACCTACCTACTTGTTTATTGACACACTCTTCAATATGTAACTTTGTGATTCAATCATTTTATTTACCTATCAAACTTTACTCAATTTTTATTATCAACTTTTTTTTGTTCAATTTTATACATTGCAATGTGTTTATTTGACTTAAATTCATTTAAATTTTCATGTTGGTATTTCATTTCAAAATTTAATAAAAATACTAAAAATATTCTTTTTTCTTCTGTTTGACATTTGGCTTTGCATTTTGGGATAAGTTATTTAGTTACACACGTCCTCCCTCTACTCAAGCTAATAAGCTTTAAGAGAGAGGTGATATTGTAAATTATGTTGTGTATAAACATTGTATGTTCGTATATTATGTTATGAATTGAATAAAGAAAATAAATAAAATAAATAGAGGAATAATCAAAGAGTTTTTTATTTTACTGTTTTGATTTTCTTCACTATTCTGTTTTTTTGTTGCTTTATTCTTTCGCGTTTTTTTGTTTACCTATTTAATAACAATTTTATTGAACATGCCAGAGAAAAGAGCTCTCTGGGAGGCATCTCACACTTTGGTCTTCTGGATCACAGATTACCAACTCCCTAAAGGAGCGGCTTACTATGATCGATGCCTTGGTGTGAGTGCTCCTATAAATTGGAATAAATTGCCTCTAGATTTCCGTATTGCATAAAAGTAAGTGCACTTTCTCAGGACTGAAAACAGCTTTGTTTCGTAGAGCAACATAATACCAATATTCAGCGCCTTGGGATGATTCTGAACCATTAAACGGCGCTATAAAAATATTGTTTTGCCATTAGGCAATTTCTTCCAACAATCTTCATTCCCCTTAGCGCTTTTGTCCCGTTTCTATCGGGGTACGCTTTGACCATGATCCTGGAATTGTCGAGTCTGGTTATTACATTGAAGCGACTGCCATCTGACCTTCGTAACCCTTGGAAAGGGGAACCAGACAAATTGGATCATGGCTACATATAGCTAATGATATAAATCCGCACATAGATTTTTTGAAAATCCAGAGGTGCGTGCCCCGCCCGGATTCGAACCGTCGACCTCACACATGTGAGGCGACAACCGTACCGCTGGGCTATTACCGCTCAATTTCTTCCAACAATCCATTTGTATTATTTAAAAAAAAAATATTCGGTGTAAATTTCTCTGCTGGGATTAAAACCAGGTCGCTTGCACAGAAGCCAAACCGCTTATCAACTGTGCCACTGTATTGTATTTCCGATGTACTTATGGCATAGAAGATAGAAAAGTGTGGCGGTCGATACCTTGAGCATGCCCTACAAACATGCCTTGATAAAATATTATAAACATCGATACAATTTATTTGGTTTGTAGTTATGTAAATTTAATTTAATATAATTTATACTCACGTTTTTTTGCTTTATGTAAATAATCCGTTTTATTAGCGCAATAAGTAACGCGTTATGATATAATTTAATTACCAAGATTACAACACTTCACTAATAAAATTATTATACCTGACCGTGGTGAAGGTTCAATATTATGAAAAGTTGTGTAATATCCTCTCACGATTTATTAATATTTGTATAACTTCCTCGACGTTGTCTTATTGGTATGGTAACCAGATAATGGGCCACGGAAAGAAAACTGTGCACATGGACAGCTGTACACACTAACTGTGCACATTGACAAACTGTGCACATTGACAATTGTGCACATTGACAACTGTGCACATTGACAACTTTGCAATGTGCACACTCGGGTCACTTCTATGACACGAACCACTCTCTATTATTCATACATATAAAATTAACGAATTCGCCCAATTATTGAAGATATTTTTTTTTCAAGGTTCAGTTGTTGTACAGATAAAGGATGTACATTTCCCAAAGATATCATTTCTTTGAATTATTTTTGTGAGTATAGGTTAGTGAAATAAATTAAATAGTAATAACCTATTCCTTGCATGCTGCGCAATTGGCGACTTTGGGTAGTACAGATTCATCTTTTAAAATTATCATTTTTCGCTTAAAACCAATAAATTACTTATTTATTCTATGAAACAGTTTCACGCTAGCACAATCATATGCAGAATGTGCGTTGATTATAAATTTGAGTAGGTTCATACATTTGTCACCGTGCGCAATTTTGTCAATGTGTGCACATTACAACTTGATATTCTAAATACTATACATACTCATAAAACTAATACGTCTCCTGAATCTCTTCAGCATCTCGTGTGTATTATTATTAATATTGTGACTCAGAACAAACTTCATCTTACGTCTAATTTCAATCTTGTAGGTACTATTATATTGTATAACTTTCAGTGTTTGCTTGAAACCATTGCGTTTATTGAGTCAACAATTTCCGTAAGTATTATGATAATCTTTGTAACTATGTAAACTTAATCTCGAGATTTCGTTTATTTACTCTGCTCAAATCATTATTTTAATTTGTACGATTTAATACTGAAAATAACTTTAAAAACACCTTACAGAAAACAGGTTGATAGGTTTTTGTCGTAGAATCTTTTATTTTTTGCTTGCTCAAACAATCCTTTATTGATGTTTAAATATAAATATTGACAGTATCGGTGACTCATTCGTGTTTCATTGCAAAAAAATCAAGGTTTAGATAATTTTGACCTTTGGCAAGTAATCAATATTTATTTGTTTCTCATCAAAGTGTTAATCAATTTATTTATTTTATGCCCAACTCTTTTACAATAAAAAGTGAATAAAAGAATAAGCAGATCAATGCGTGAATTGTAAATTATTTCAAAATAAAATGCAACAAACGCACCGATAAAATTTTAAATTGGAAATAATTCACCCATCCATTCATACATATCAAAAGATTAGGCTATGAGGAGGTCGCTATAATACCTATAAATTTTTGAAACATAAACAATATTCATGATTGTTTATGTTTCAAAAAGCTTTAACGATACTATATGTATTCATTTTTACCGATTTTTGCATTATTATTATTAATATTTACGATAAATCTAAAATTTCTAAATTACGGCTAAACGATTTTGGAATTATGCCAGTACCTGACGTAATGAATGGTAGATAATATATTATTTAACGAGAATGCCAGTCTTTTAATCTCGTTAGCTAAAGCGGTGTATTTTTTATTTTTTAGAACTGAGTATAAGAACTGAAACTGAATATATAAGAAAAAAAATCTCATTCAAATTATAATATCCAAGCTTCGTTTTTTTTTAAGAATGAGTAAGTTCTTGTTTCAAGTATTATATACATTCCCTTAATTTTTGCATAAAAACCCTTGTGCTATTGGTCACGAAATCCGCCGAAACGAGATTCGAACTTGCTTCCTCTGGATTGTTAATTTTCTCTACCACTGAATCTATGGATTAATCAAAATAGATATTTTCTAAAAAAAACAGAGCTATGTCGCGGTATTTTTTAATCTAAATAATAAGCTCTTTTGATCAAGACGATAGACGGCGTAAAAACTCCGTGTTATCGGTGATGTTTCGAATTAATTTGCAACATCTTCAGTTTGTTTATAACCGACGATACAATATCGAGTGTATCAATTAATGGATTATCCTTTGATATATTTAACCGACCCGTTTTAATTATTATTCTTTGATGATGAGTCTTAGTTTTAAACCGTACGTGATTCTCGATTAAATAACTCGCAATTTCCTTTTCTCAAAAACAAAACTATAACTCCTTGCAAATGTTTATTTAGCTTGGAAGCGAAAGGTAAGCTGTCTTTGAAGATTTTAGATGGATCATTCCGTGTTTCGATACAGTTATATTTTCTTCGTTATTTTCAGGTTTCTTTCGTCTGAAATTGATAAGTTTATTGACTCTTATAGAATTTAACAGCAAAGACTGTCTTAAAACGTCGTTTTTTTTCTGTGTCTTTGACCTTCTGGACGTACCATACTTGTTAATCCCATTCTCTCTGGATTTTTTTTAACTCTTTGTATGATTATATACACCGTGATAGGCTCATTTAGTTAATAAATAGTATGAAGGACATTTTGAGTTTGCAAGAATCATAATAATGTTTGGCGTTCGGTTTTCTCTGCCTAACCCATCATTATTGATGCCTGTCGCTGCTCGTTGTATTCTGTTGAATTCTACTAAAATGTGATTCTTATTAATTGATTCATATAATCTTGATGAATTAGAATTATCGTTCGATATATTGTCTCATGTATCTTGATAAAGTTGACGTTTGTTAATTTAGTTGTGGATAGTTTCACATATATTGAGAATTTGGTTGAATGTCTCATGAATCCCAATGTAGTAGATATCTATTGATAGATATAATGTATCATATATCTGGGAATTTGGTTGAATGTTTCACGAGTCTTGATGTACAAGTTATCTATTGATAGATACAATATTTCATATACATATCTTGATAAGTTGCAATTTATTTATCTAGTTGAGGTTACTTTGTCTCGTATATCTTAGAATTTGGTTAAATGTCTCATGAATCTCGATTAAATAGATACCATTAAATATATGAATTGGTAGTTTGAATGTCTCATATATCTAACTGTGGATAGTTTTTCTTATTTATTAAGAAAAAACAGGTATCTATCGGTTGGTTAAATGTCTCATATATGTAGATGAAATAGGTATCTATTTATCCATCGGTTTGTTGAATGTCTCATTTATCTCGATGAAGTAGGAAACAGTTATTGTAATATTATTGTAAAACAAATAAATGAATCTACACGTTATAATCTATTGATGGGTAAGTAGGTAGAAACGCCCTTTAATAAACTGAGAATGCTGCTGAATTAGATCCAATTGTGACCGGATGCAGCTGTTTAACCAAATAGATAACAGCCGAAAGGGTTGTCACTATGTATATTGTATTATCATTATAATTATTTTTTATCATCAATGTATAATATGAATATTCACTTGCCATTCCCGTGTTTACTAATTTTCTTGGCTCCTAATTTATTTTTATTTCTCTTTAGTTAGATCGTATGACCTGTTTGTGATGGTGGACTTTCCTGGGAGGAGAAGATTCAGCTATTCTGTAATCTTCCGATGAACCGTCTATTTTTGGGGTTCATCATCATCATCATTTCCTGCCTCTATCCCTGTTCATCCGGGGTTGGGCCTCCTAATCATCAGTCGCCATGATCTTCGACTCTGGGTCGTCTCCTGTGGGACACCTTGAGCCGCCAGCTCCCTCTCGATACTCGTCCACCATGTCGTCGGCGGTCTGCCTCTTCCTCGTGGCTTTGAGGGGATACTGAGCACAGTTTTGACGGAGTAGGTGTCCTCCCTTCGCTTAACATGGCCATACCATCGCTGTCTGCCCTCTTTTAATTTCTCTTCTATTGGGGCTACCTTCCTCTGATGTTTCCTCTGATGTACTCGTTGCGAACACTATCAAGGCGTGTCACACCACCTGCCTTGATAAAGTTCGCAACGTGTACGAGATCTCCACTATTATTTTTGTTTAATACTATCCACAAGACTTTCGATCACCGTGGCATAGTGGTTTAAGGTGTCTTGCTTATATGCAGGCGTCCTGTGTTCGATTTTCAGCAGAGTAGAAATTTATTTAAAATTACTTCTAATGCAAATCGTACATCTCTGGACTAATGTTATAAATATCTACTTTATTATTGCCCGATTGTATGGACACTTATATCAGCCTTTCTCATCCAGTAATTGATAAAAGATATAAGCCTCCCCCTAAGACATCCATAGCTCCCTATCCTGGTCAGATAACATCCAACAGCTACCAGCCACTCGTCTCATGACATCGGACCATCCCTTCTGCCTTTGCTAACACTGCTTTATTTATGTATATATATACTGGTTTGTTGGATTACGTGAGATGTTATTTTGTCTGTGGTTTTGTTTTCAATAACACGGCTCTTACGTGACATCTGAAAATATTGTTACGGAATAATTTGAAAGATGATATTACATATTTTTTCCATCTTGAAAAATACTAAAATTACATTTGTCTAATAAATCCTGATTGATATTTGATCTTATTTCTCATATATAAGTTACTGCGTAATGTTTTTGGGTGTATGGCGTTGGTAAATTAATATTTTATTTTCTATACAGCCTAATCGAAAATTTACTCTACTTTTTATATGTAACTTATTTGTAAAGTGCATTTTTTAATTATCTCAATAGAGACGAAGTTGGAATATTTACTGTAGAAGAACCGGGAAATCAAGGCACCTACAGGGCTTACGACCTGTCATCGGCTGGTTTACGTGATCACTTTATGCGCTTGCGCAACGTTCACCAATTATGTCTTTTTAATGAGATCCCTATCAATTCAATTTTTGAAAGTTCTTTATATTGCAATACTGAAATTCTTTTCGCTTGAAAATAAGGATTTTTACTACAGCCTAATTGACATGTATCTTTGACTCCCGACAGGGAAAAAATCCAATGTTTGCGCATATGCAATAATAAAAATATTCGAGTAAAGTGCATTAATTTTGAGTTGATATATTTTTTATAAGAATGAATATGTCCTTGAAATATGCACATACGTACACATCCTCATATATTCCCTAAACTACGCATCAATGCTTGTACTATAGGTGAACGAAATCGGTCGTGACAGGATTCGACCACTGAATTCCTAACCGCTCTGCCACCATCCATCTGGTTATTCTCTATTTTTGAAAGAAGAGAGTATTTTTATTAATTTTAAAAGTTTATCGCTCGCAAATACTTACAAATTCTCAGATGTTCTGGAAAATAGGCTTTAAAATTATACATTCCATCACGCTATTCGTTATATTTTCCATATTCCTATTTTGAAATGTGAAACACATATGAATATACTAACTACAAGCGTCAAAATTATAATGGCGACTGGCGGCTCTGCGCATGCGCAAGTGCGAAATTATAACGTTGTCGGATTATTTTTTGTTGTACGTTTGTTGTAACTACACAGTCGTTATACAGCGTTTATTAGTAACATTTTCAAATAATCGCTGCACGGGCTTTACACGGCGTGTAACTAAAACACTGGTCAACGAGTGTGCAGTATGTTTTTATGAGTAAGGTTGTAAATACTCCACTACCAATAGTCAATATGTCACATCTTTTGTCATTTAATTCCCTGAATATCTATTTCCACATAGCAAAATTTCTTCACCTTAATGTGTTCAATCTATAATGCTCAATTCTCAACTCTCAAAATTATTTAATAATATTATTTTACTGGCAGAAATCATCCTAATGATTGGGTGGAATGCCACGTAAGCTAAAGAGAAAATGAAGAATACACGAAATGACGTACGTTTACAGTACTTAGAAAATTAGCGTTTTAGTAATGCTTACAGTAAAAATAGACTTCGGAAAATACTTTTTTTCGGATTGTCAACCTTTGAGTTGGGTTATGTTAGGTTAGGTTAAAATACGTTCATGAATTGTCAACCTTTGACATAGGTTTAAGAAAATGTAGGTACCTACACTTATTTACTTGAAGAAATTAATGCGTCAGTTACGAACCACTCTTTTTTGTTTATAATTAAATTTCTGTATCTTTTTCCTCGGTGATGAATTACGCCACTTATCTATGCCAAAGACAATTTATATGTTCACTTCTCAAGATGTCATTAATGATTTATGGGATGTTTTTAAGTTAACCGAGTGGGTCCCTTTTTTGTTTAATTTAAATGTTAATTGCTCGGTTGCTTGAATGAAATTCATTAAAGTCGTTCATCTCGTCGTTTGAAAGAAGGCGCTGATGGATTAAGTTATCCTACATGTTATTATATAATCCATGTTTGGTTCGTTCAACTCCCTACGAGACCTTCCTTGGGCCCTTGGTTTTATCGTTCAAAGTCTTCGTAATGTTGATTTAATTATCTGAACTAACTGAGCTTATTTATCTAAGCTCATTATAATCGGTACGCTACATCTCGTTAATTATTGTTGAATCGATTTCAGTTTGTCTAAAGATGTTGAAATATTATTTTTACTCATTATAAAATTACTACTCAAATTTATTTTCAGTTTGAAAGAACATTATCATTAATACAATTATTTATATAGTAAATTATTTTTGATAATTTATTTATTTATTTATTTTATTTATTTATTTGGGACAGACAACAGCGACATCAAAATAATGAAGGTACAGAACAATAAAATAAAACTTGCGCCAAAACATCTATCCACAAATTAAAATAATATGATCAATAAACATAAATAATAAACCAGAAAAAAAATGTTATTAAATAAAACAAAGTGAAAAAAACAAACAATATATCATGGTAGTGTGTAAAGGATTTTGTTTGATAGGAGATGAAGGGGTAGGGAGGAGGGTAAGAGGGAAGAAATGAAGGTCATGAAGGTGTCTGCCGCACTTCACTGCAACATAATGCAACACGTTCTACAATTCGATTTACACAACACCGTTTTTTTTATTTAAACCTAACAAACATACCGTCATACAAACAAATTCAATGCAAACAATATATTATCATAGACCAATTTTGTTTGCGAATATTACATTATTTTTTAAGCTGCACAGTTAGTGACGATTGTTTTTCTTAATAAAAAATGTTTGAGAAACTCTAGAAAAATTTGTATTTGTCTATATTTATATCAATTTTCAGCGATCTAGCTTTTTTGGTTTTTGAGATATATGGAAAAATAAAACAAAAATTCAAAATTTGATAACCCCTGACTGAAACAATATTTAAATATTGAGTATAAAATTTTTGTAGGCCTATAACTATGTATTTGTATATTCTGAAATTTTGGGCTCTGTGCATTGAGCGGATCAAAAGTTATAAGGGGGGGGGGACACATAGTCACCCTAGATGTTCTACTCCGATTTCTGAGTAAATCCATGTATTTTTTTTATTTTATATGAACCTAACAAAGAGTCATACGTACAAATATTAAAAAAAAAAAATTTTTTGCAATATATTATAGACCAATTTTGTTTGCGGATATAACATTATTTTTTAAGCTGCATAGTGTAAAACAAGCTGCATAGTGTTGCTATTATAAATAAGTAGGTAGGTACACAGAAAAAAAAATTTGGTTTGAGTCAAGAAAATATAATTTCATATATAACGAAAAAAATATTCTCTCAAATTGAGAAATTTCATATTATCTCAGACCAAGATAATAAATATCTCAAACTGACAAAATGTAACATTTCAAATTCAAGAAGACTTATATCTTCATGAAAGAAATAAATATCATCAAACCAAGAAAACTTTTATCTTAATCTAAGAAGACTTATATCTTCATGATAGAAATGTAGTTCTTCAATCAATTTTTTTGTGTTTTTTCCTAATCCAAGATAATTATATTACTTGGAATAAAAAAAATCTCTTGAAGCAACAAAATAATTTGAGAAAAATATTTATTAAATTGAAGATAAATGATTTTCTTAATTCAAATAAATATTCTTAACTCAAGACAATATTCTCTTGGATTGTTCTAGAAAATTAAAACTCTTGAATTGAGACAATAAAACGGACTTGTTTTTCTGTGTACCTACTTAAAATTCAGAAGAAGAAAAAATACGAAAAGATGGAAAGATAGGTTGTGGCATTCGTAGTCAAAACTTTTTCTTTAAATGAATATGCCCTTGTTAAACAAGTAAATGTAAATCTTCCTAAGTACTCTAAAATAAGCATAAATGGTTGAGCTATAGGTGAACAAAATCGGTCGATTTGTTCTAGTATTACGGGAGGGTCGATTAATGGGATTACTCCCAACACGAGAGACGAGTCAACGGCACCATCAACAATTGTATGTAGATATGTCATATCTGCAATGGTACGTCTATTTTCTATAATGGTTGTTTTATGTTTTCCTATGTTAGTTTTGATTATACGTCATACTAATTTGTTATTCCGTTCTTATTTCTCATCAGCGTAATCTTCTTCATTGGCCCAAGATACGACAACGACGTAATATACATATCTTGTCAATGTTATACAATGTGCTTTCTAATCCAAACTTACCTCAGTATCTCAATGATATATTCACTTATCTTTCAAGCCACGAGCGTCCACTACGATCTACTGAAGGTACTTTACTACCCATTCCAATTCATAGTAGGTACTGAAGTTTTTAGCTCTTCATTTCAAGTATAATCAGCAAGGCTGTGGAATAGTCTAAATCCTGATATTTCGTCTTCTATCTTTTATTTTATTAAAATTCACCAATTAACCAAACACCTACGTTTTATAAGTACCTTCTTTCTTTCATATTTGACGATACGCCTTGTTTTATAATTTAAAAATACATGTTCTTCATGTTGGATTAACAACGGACCGATTTCGTAAGTTCGTTTAAATCGTATAAATTCTTTTCGTTTTAATTGTTCTTCCTTTCGTATTTGATGATGATTCGGCTTGTTCTATGATTTAAATCAATATTTTCTACAATTTTGTATTAAAAATGGACTGATTTCTTCAGTTCGTTTTAATCGTATAAAATTATTTTCCTTTTAATTGTTCTTCCTTTCGTATTTGATGATTCGACTTGTTCTATAAATAGAATAAATTGTTTTTCATTTTGATTTCACAATACACCGATTTCCTCAGTTTGTTTAAATTGTTTAAGTTCCTTTTCGTTTTAATTGTTCTTCCTTTCGTATTTGATGATTCGATTTGTTCTATAATTTAAATTTACGTGTTACGTATTTTGAATTCACAATGCATTGATATCCTAAGTTCGTGTAAATTGAAGGTATAGTTCTTTTCGTTTTAATTGTTCTTCTTTTCGTATTAGATGAGTCGACTTGTTCTATAATTTAAATTTAAAATTTAAATTTATTTTTTTATTAAATGCACCGATTTCCCAAGTGATTTTTAATAGTAGGTACCTACTTCTCTTCTTTGATGATGCGACACGTTCTATAATTGAAATTTCCATGTTCTATAATTCACACCCAAGGATGTTCACAGCGGTCCGCCGTGATTGGCTGTTTGTCAACGTCAGGTGTTATGTGCAATCAGCGTTTTTAATTGAACCCCGATCAATTTACGTACATCTATGGTGTGATGATATAAATCTTCACTGCGCTTTTATCTATGCATATTTTCATATATATCGCACATTGAAAAATTGCATGTTTACGTATGCATTTCTAAATTGAAAATTTTCCTCGACATATGTACATATGTATGTATATGATATGAAATGTGTGATGATTATGAATGCCTACTTTTCGTCCCTCTGACGTACGTCATACCTCTGACTATTTGATCTTGCCTATAGGTACCTACTATTTTAATATTGAATCGTAAATTTTGATAATATTTAAATAAGTATAGGTATTAGAATGGTCAAAAGAAGTAAATTATCCATAAACAAATTTATAATAACCAAAACATACGTTTTAAAAATACCCAAAATAAAATTTTGATTAATACGCAAGAAAACGAACATAATTCAGATGGGTCGGTGGCAGAGCGGTTAGCGCATTGGGTTAGTAATCCAGTGGTTGCGAGTTCGAATCCTGCCTCGACTGATTTCATTCGCCTATAGCACAAGAATTTATGCTTATTTTAGGGAACGTAGGAAGATGTATATGTACTTGTTATACAAGGACATACCTATTCATTAAAAAAAAATTTTTTTTTTCATAATTATGTTGAAAAGTTTGTCAATTAAATATAATTATTTTTGATTTAAATTAATTTTGTTGTATCCCCTAAACATTGAGTTATACGCGACTAGTTTCGGGAGAAACTGAACTCCAATCGACCCCCGCCCTACACATCAATATAATAATAATAAAAAAAAGGTACCTACAAATTTAAACGTTCAACTTAGTTGTTATGCGGCTTTCGATGAAAGAACAGTTTCTCTCAAAACTAGTTGCTAAGGTATGAGTCAAAATGAATTAATTAACTAACCCTGTGCGGTAACCGCTCTGCCACCGCCCCATTTCATCGCACACATTAATTTTTCCAAAATAAAATATTACGTGATATCCTGCTTTTGAAAACATACTATTTAAAATGCAACAAACGAAAATAGATTAGAAGGTGTGATATCAATATGAATTATTAAGTCACGTTTTTCCTACTCAACGTCATTTATGTCAAAAATTTAATCCTGTTTGTCTTATTTTATAATTTTACTGAAGGGTTATTGATTAATTTACTTTGTTTATTTATAAGCTGCTTTAATGATAATTGACATTGTGTTACAAATGATTGATCAATGAGCACAATCACTCTGTACTATTCCTACGCAGATATACACATATTATTATATATAGAGATATATACATATTATATACTAAGATATGCCTGTAGAGGCATTTAATATACTATGGTCAATTATTTCATTGTTTGTGTTCATTGCGTTCTCCAAGTGTCACGTTGTTAGCCATTGTTCTAAATTATCAGTGAGTATACTTTTTACTCCGATTTTTTTACAATAGTCTGTCGTGACAACAAGTTAACCCGGCCAACTATGTGGCATAATTGGTATTGTTGTTAATTGTAAGCGGAGAGGTTTTCAAACTTTCGTTTAATCTTATACAGGTAAAAAATCTAAATATATCGTACTCGTTAAATCTAGTTAGAATGGAAGAAAATTATCACCGACAATATGTTTTTGTTGATGTGTTTTTTCCTTAACATGATATATGAATATTTTTAAGAGATGTTTAAAAATTGCGAAAAATGAAAGAAAGCGCCTGACGAAGAACAAATTGCAAAACTTACAGGAATGGAACAAGAGGACTCATTTAGGTATTTGACTGCTGATCCAACGGTTCCGGATTCGATTCCCGGTGGGGACACAGTTTTTAATTGTGTTTTCAGTCTGGATCGTACGTCTCCAGAATGTGACAACTTGTTATTAGGTGCATGTTGAATTATTATTATTAAATTATTTCCTGTTAGTTGCCCGAGAAGCCCGAGATGCCCTAGAGGCAATGTGAAATAAAATAAAACATTTTAGTAAATGTGAACATTAAAGACGTTATGTAAAATTGTCTTTTCCTATTTTTATAACTTTGTTTTCGCCACATATATATTATTGTATCTTCAGCTACGGGTTACGGAACTGTTCCCTCACCAGGCTTATTTACATGCTTCGTTTTCCTCATTTTTCTATGTATCATCCTCTGGATCAAAAAGCACTGGTTCTATTTATGTTTCCGACTAAAAATAATTGATTATGTCATACCTACTAAGAAACAAAGAAAATATAACAATGGTGCCTTAATCACAATTGTACTTATATATTCAGTGAAAAATTAAGTCAATGGCATTTGGTATGTCCAATAATTAAAAAGCAATGTCGGATAATTCTTTGTTCTATGACCTGAACTTATTCGACCGTATTGATTTTTAGCTGCAGACATTTTGGCATTCGATAATTTCGTTTGTTTCAATCCAAAAATCGGGTCATAAGTTTAATTCTAAAATAGACCTTAACTGTCGAAATTATTTAACTTGAAATAGCAAATTATTAAAATATGTAACTCTGAATCAGTAGCAAATATTCCATAATAACCAATTAACCGCATTTCCCATTTTTTTCGTGAAGCCTTCGTCTTAAACATTAGCTTTATTTACATACAGATTCACTTATAAATAACTTGGTACTGATATTTATTTTACTGAACATATTGTTTCCAAATTAAATGTAATATTTTCATACTTTTTCAGCACTTATTTACTAACGCAGCCGCAATTGAGTTAAGAAATATTCCTATATCAGCAAATATTTTGATACTTTTTGGCAAAGTAGACGACGGATGTGCAATTTGATTTCCAACCAAGCGAAAATCCCAAATTTGTGCTTTGAGCAACCCATGTGACTTTCGAAGATTTCGGCAGGAACTTATTATTTTTGAAAATCGTTAGAAAACGAGATATTTTTCTGCATTTGCTAAATTTCAAATCCTCTTTAATCTCAAATCCATCTACGTTATCAAATTTGCCAATATTAATTATAGGATTCGACCTCTTGTATAACTCAACACTGCCAAATATAATTCCACGAGAAGCATCCAGATCGAGTTGAACAATTAATCATCCTTGCCTGCTCTAGTCTGACATAACTGCATCATATAGTTCAACCGTCACTCGGTATTACGTCCAGTTAAATGGAACAACAACTACTGCGATATAATAATATGTATACTCGTATTTCTGAAGTGGTATGCACACTCCATCTGGTGAACCACCAATAAAGTAAACTCCGACACCGATTCTAATTGAATTCCACCATTAAACTGATATAGAACACAAATAAACAATCCACTTACGATCTCCCCCGATGATTTATGTCCATCCGTACATCGAAATTTGCTCCATTGTCAAGAGGAGACCATTCATCATATTCAAAAGGTTTGAATGCGCGGGTGGAGAGAATAGCTAAAACACATTAATTCCTGTAAATTTATTAACATTACATTATGATAATTTGATTGTATAAATTATATACCTACTTACCTGGGCAATGCATCAGGTTCAACCAAACCTAAATTTGAATGTCAATTAAAATTCAAAGAAATATTTCCTCCACAAATTCGATTTATCAAGACCAAACGTTTTCGCCGAGACTGTTCGGCATTTATTTATTAGACCTTGATAATTTACGATAAATTGTGGGGCACTATAGGTGCCAAAGATGGCTTTGAACCATGTTTCGATTTTGTATCAAAGATAATATTATTTAACCACCTGTCGAATTCTACTTCCGATTTTACAGAATAATCTTCGTAGCTTACGGGCACAAAAAAATGATTTAAAAATCTATTGGTTAATCTATTGATTAGAATCAATTTGTATTGTACAGTCAGTTATCAATGTCTCAAAATCAAGTGTTTTGAAAGGTTGAAAATAATGCACCGTTTACTTTTTTCGCAGTAGCCATTACTTGCATCAATGCGTCATTTACATTATGTTCTTCTTTGCCATATTCGATCCGCTGCTAGATAAAGGCCTCTTTTAATATTTTCCATTTGGTTCTGTCTTAGCTGTTTGCTGCCATCCACGACCCGCATTCCGGACAACGTCATCCGTCCACCTTTTAGTGGTCTTCCTACGCCTCTTTTGTTGGTAAACTCTATCATCATCATAATAATCTCGACAGCCTTGGGTTGGTCTTGGTTGAATCCAACAATCTCTTCCAGTCTTGCCTTTCTGAAGCCTTGGTTTTCCTGTTTCGGATTTGTAGAATGGATATATCTACTGTATATCATTCTATGGTCCACCTACTCTATATCCTTCCGTAACTCTTCTTCTCAGTTTTTTTCATATGAAATTATATAAACATACATAATATTTAAAGGGTTTGACATAACGAAGACAAAATCGCAGAATTAATTAATTCCTGGATCTATAACCAGTTCAATCACTGCCCATTCTAGAGTCCTTTATCGAATTTGATTATTTTAAATAAAGGATTATTAACTCCATGTATTTTATGCCGATATTTATTATTTTATTGCATATTATATATTCTTGGAATAATTAATATTCATGTTAGAATAACGTATTCATGCATATAAAACATATACTATTAAATTATTCGTACCATAATCTCATTGAAAATTTATTTCCATGAAAGTTGTATGTATGACTAATATTCGTTTAGGTATAAAACACATTCGTACAATTACCAACTTATCAAAAGATGCCGATCATTATTTTACTATTCACGTTTTATTTGAACATGTGTCAATACGTTTTTAATTCCGCGTCTCTATATTCCTTGTGTGACCACGCGATTACCATAACAAGGATTTATCTCGAACGATGCATTCGTGCCGTGTCTCGGTCTGGCGCTTTGATCCGCGGCGGTGCGAGTGCGACGGAAGTTGTTCAGCGATAATGCAAACAGCTTCATCGTATTGACCGATATCTTCAAAAACGACCCGAGTGTCGTAATATTTGCCTAAAAAATCGTCGAGTATGTCGATGACGAGCAAACGGACAGTTTTGGGTCGCGAGTTTTGGGGATTTCGATCTTTAGGGCTGGCGGTTTTCTTCGTCGACTGAGTCTATTTTTGCTTGTGGCGCGTTGGTCTTTTGTGTTGTGTCACCTTACGTGTTGTTTGTATTAGATTTTACATAGTATTATTATTTTATTAGTATATTTTCATTGACATCGTGTGTTGGACGGACTCACGATCGGTTTGTTCTCTGTCATAGTCACGACTCGTTGCTGGAATTTATTTGCACTGTTCTGTGTTGTGAAAATTGCCTTGTGAACAACGGATCTGTGATTTCGTTTTAACAATTTTAAACGGCTTACGTTTAATTGCAGTTAGATACACGTGTAAAAGGGAAATTGTTCAAATCGTTAAACAAACATGACTTTAGATTCGACGAATGTATTATGGCATTTCGATTGTACCCTCGAGTGTTTCAATGAATATGTTATATTCACTGTCAATTTATTAACTGTGTATATTTAACTACTTATTTTGAAATTCAATTTGTTTAAAGTGTTGATCATAGGGATATTATTTTTTTCTGACAACTCGATCGATGCGGGCAAACTGTTATTATTTATAAAAAAATATTTTTATGTATAGTAATTTTTCGTTTTTGTTATTAAAAAAGTGTAGTGTCTTAATAAAATAAGCAAAATGTGAAATTGACTGTGTGTTGGTATCGTTGGTTTTTTTTTGTGTATTTCACTCCCGTTATTTTATATGAGTCAGTGTTTTGGAAAAATGACAAAAAAAGGTTTGTGCCTATTATTTTTTTTATTAAACGAAATAATTTACCTATCCGAAAATTTACAGGATTTTTTAATTCATTACAAGTAATGTATGAAATATTTCTGCCTACATTTTATCTATGATAATTTTTATCTTTGAAATCAAATATTTTACCATTATCGATCAAATATCGTTTAAGGTTTTGCATGACGCTATTGAGTATTAAAATTTAAGGTATAATGTACAATAATTATGGTAAACTGTAGCGAGTAGAAAAATGATTGGTATCAATAAAATATAAGTATTACTTTTTACAAAACATGTATATTAATGGATTCAGCATATTTTTATAAGTATATTTTTTTATGAAAAAAGGCTGTGGACATTTCTTAACTAACTTAGGTAAACAAACATTACTTCACATATCATCTGGTTGCCATATTATTGCGTATTTCTATACACAATTTTCGGACATAGTCACATTGTTTTATGATTATATTTGTTTTATAATATTAATTAAAATAATAATGGTTGGAAATACTCCTGGTATAAGGGCCAGAGGGAGGACACCAATAATATGGACCGACCATACAATACTGATGGCACCAACACTCCAGGATGCTGTCCACCTGGCTGCGAATAGGAAGGAGTGAAGAGAAAGAGTGTAAGATGTGCCACATGGTGATCGCGACCCTCCAAAAGTGAGGCCAACAACCAAGAATACATTTTCTTAAATGAAACAACTCAAAAATATTAAGCACATCTCAATAACCACCGAACGCTCGATGATTTTTCTCCAACCCGGCTGACTATACAGACAAAATCATAATTTGCAAGGCGAAAATCATAATTTGATCATCCTATAAACAAAGGAATAAAAATTCTTAGTATATAAAACTGGTAATTGACGGGCTGAAAAGAAATGGTAGAATACAATCTGCTCATGTCCTGTTAAATATCCTAACATAATTCACTGCTCTGTGCCTTCATAACCTGAAAAAATCTCTACCACAGCTTGGTTCCATCCATCATTTCCACTACAATTATATTGGGCTAAAATAAATGAGAGTTCACGGTAAATTTTCTGATTATATTTCTTTTTCTTTCCTGTTTATGTTTAATTATCTCTGTTAATTATTTTGTATTCAAAAACATGTAACAACAGAGCAAATTAAAACAGTACTGCCTCAGAACAGACTTAGTCTAGTGAGGCAGTAAATTTCCAAATAGGAACAATTGTACATACTATGTTTATGGTAAGTATTTTTAAAATGTAGTTATTTTTTTGTTATTGTTATTCATATGTGTATAATTTCATATTATATCTAATTTGATTTAATCATTCAAATATTGCTAGTTCTACAATTTTTAAAACGTTTTCTCAATCACTAAAATCAGTGAATTAATGTTTTCCATTAATGTTTTTTGTTCTTGTTTGTGTATAGTGTAGGTTATTTTAAATCGATAATTAGCTACAATCGTGTATATTTAATTGGAGATGTATCGCTAATTGTAAAAGTTGAGTTCATAACCATTATCAGTTTCGGATTTACCAATGCATATTTATTTCATTTTATTATTTTTAAATGTCATCATATTTTATAATAACACTCTTATCATTGTAGAATTATCATTTCCCGTCAATGTGTAACATTTTGTCTTGTGATACTAAATTCATAACGTTTTATTTCATTATAATTAGAATGAACGAGGAACGACTGTTTGAAAAATATACAAAAGTATAAAAGATGGAGTGAACAGCTAGGATCGCCCTAGAAATGGATGGCTTTGTCGTGTTGATGATATTTTAAAAGACAATATTTCTATACTTATTCGACGAGATTATGTATGCAAGGATAGAGTGCAAGGCGGTATTATAAATAAATCCTATCTACATAAATCAAGGTAACCTAACAGCTTATAAATATTACTGGTTGTTGACGGGTGAAGACCTCGGGGACTATCCCTTCTCGTTGGAGTGACAAGTTAAAAATGATACCTTGTCTTTCAGTAGCTTCGGCACTAAGAAAGGCAGAGGACATCTCAGCGGACACTGTCTAAAAAAGTTTTGTCAGAGAAGCAACAATGAATTGTTCCGCATTGGTTTTGTCCCCGAAAGAATCGAACACAAATTTTGTTTGTGGTCTTTAAAGCGCTTCATGGGATGGCTCCTACATACGTATCTGAGCTTTGAAATTCATTTTCGATAAATGAAAGACAACCATCACTTCGTTCTGCATCCATGCTCGGAAAATCAGCGACAGTAAACAAGTTACACACCACTAATTTGAGCAATCTTGCGTTCGCTACAGCAAACGCATGATCGCTGACCAAAGGCACGGAATACCAAATGCATGGAAAAGGCTCACACACACACACTCTTAGACAAACCGATAATATATCTTCAGAAAAGATCCCAAAACGCACCTTTTCGCAAATCCTACCAGAGCCAAAATGAGGCAGGTTGATCAATTTTCAGTACCCTTTGAGATGAGATATTGGTAGATTAGAAAACGGCGCCGTATAAATTGTCCAAAATTTTATTATAAAGAGCACGACTAATAAGAAGAAAACTCAAAGAAAATCTTCTGCAAAAATCCTGGAATTACAATTCAGTATTGAACGATCTTTGAATATTCTAATGGATCCAAGAATAACCGCCTATAGATTATCTCTATCCAATCGTTTTAATTACCGCTGCATATTTACAATTCAGTTTCAAATGACACCTCACCGTTTGTGAATGTTTACAGAGCGTAAAATCAGTAGTAGAACAACACTTTAATAGACCTTGCATAGTTTTGCAGTAACATTCCTGGCTGATGTAATAGCGAGTTTTGTGCCCAGGTGCAATTGTTTGGATTACTTCATCTTATTATTCCATTGTTTTTATTTTCTCACGGTTTAAAGTGTGAAGTTGTTTACTTTTATAAGAATCATGTAAATTCTTAAGATAGTGATGTGATTAATTTGCCTGTGTTTTATTGCTATTGAAATCTGGACGTGGCAAAAAACGCAATAAAATAGAATAAATACCAGAGAAATCAGATCATGAAAAAGATTTTGTAAAAGAACATTGTGTGTTAGAATAAAAAGGTAGAACAAATTAATGAATGCAAGATACAGACAAATTTTATCAGTTGAACACAGTACTCCTTATACGACAGTGATCTATCCAAGGTTTCTCCAAGTTATTTTGTTATATTAATGTTTAATTATTTCTCCCATCTATATCACATTCAACTCTCTGGAGGCCTCTTTATTCCTCAGGTGGAAAGCTTAACATTAGAGTTTTTCTTGGGTTTTTGTTTGAGATTAGATTCTATATCCAAATTATATATGGTGCACCGGGGAGACGAAATAGAATTAGAAGGCCGAAGCTTCGATGGCTAGATGGAGTAGTGAAGGAAGCAAACAACATCGCCATCCATACTTGGCGTAATGTATCATGGAGACGGGCTCTGCAGGAGGCTATTACCCGACCTGGGTTGTAGAGCCACAGATGTATGTATGTATGTAGCCTCCGAATATCTATGAATGTATAAATGATTGAATACATCCAGCTATTCTGATGTCAATGTATTGAAAAAGTGGAACGTCAACCATCATTCAGATATTATAAATGTGTTTAAGTAAACCATGTTCGTTTGTAGGTACATACGTAGGTCTTGAATTTTTTTATAAACAAATTAACAAATATAATGCACACTGGCGAGCTTCTTGCCATTAGGCAATTTATTACTGCCAAACAAGGGAGCAAGTCCGGTCAAACGGCGGAATGAGAACCCTCCATTTAGATATTCCATTTTTAAAGTTTTCTATGTAGAAAACTCTTGCTACATTGGTTTATAACGTGGGTCACCCACCACCACGATATGGGTTACCATAGAACGGAACTTGGTCTGATGATAACAAAGTAGGTATATGTTTGGTATCGAATGATGGTTAAATTAAAATACCTTTGAATTCCCGCCAAAATCCTTCCACAACTGCTTCCTTTCCTCTAGAGGTCAAACCCGTTACAGAAGACCCGCCGGAAACGTCACACAAGTGGATATAATTCATTCGTCATATCAATCGATTATGGTTAGTACCGCTCCTTTGTCAAATCCCGTCCGACACGTTTTCCTATAGGAACCAATTCAATTTCTAATTTCGATATACAGTCCATTATTCTCTTAGCCAGAGCTACAATCGGCAATTGGCGCTGACATTATGTCAAAATTAATATGTACATTGAAAAAAGAAAGGAAGCTAAAAAACAAAGAAAAGATACATTACACTAAGATAGATATTAAATTAAAAAAAACACACCATAGCAAAAAGGGTTGGGAAAGGACAATGAGAGGAAATCGGGATCAGCTGTTTGGGGATAAGTATTCCTTCTTTAGATTTTTCTTAAAAAGACAAAGTGAGTTAGAGGACGCAATATCCGGACTTAGGCTATTCCATAGTCATTATAATATTTTTGCAGTACTTATTAATATTATTATCGTTGCCTTAATCTGTCACATATTAGACCTTCACACCATAGATGTCGTCACGTCATTGCCGTAAACAATATCTTAGCATTCAATGGATGAAAATATGTGTATTTCAAATTATTTATAACTCGTTGTTTGTCGTTGCGAAAATCGCGGAAGTTGGCGAATATTTTTTCGCCCAGAACACGTTTATTTGATCATTTTAATTTTTGTGCGCCACATACTAAACTGTTTTTTTCATAAATTCATCGCCTCACTCTTTTGTGAAACTCAAAATAAAATGTTACAGATTATTCAAAATATGAGAATGAGATCAATTTTAAAATGCAATAGATACACAAGTATAAACTTAATGTTAAATAAATTAAAAACAATGACAATAAAGCAATACATTATGTACAATGAGAAATAATATTCTTCCAAAATATATGCAATAAAATGTTCACACTTAACCTACGAGAGGATGTCAGGATTTTAGACTTCCAAAACGAGATTAACACGTATACAAAATAGTTTTTATCATAACGGTCTCAAAATTTATAAAAGTTTACCACCAAACATAAAAGAATCCACAAGTCTTGTCACCTTTCGTAGGCTAGGTGCTGTATACAGAATTAAAATCTATTAATGTTCTCCATCTTTATGTCGTAATTTAATGTCATACTCTTACTGTAATTATTTGTTTCAAAAAGTTTTATATTTGTATTTTTTGTTTAAACTAGATTTTTACATCTATATAAATGTTATTACTACCACTCACATTCATATAACTTTATGTACAGTCGTTCTTCATTCATCTTTCCCTGCTGTGATCAAACCACCGAGATTTTTATTTTTATTCTATTAACAACATGATCAAACAAATCATACATAGGCACATTATAATATGGTCTTCCTTCGTGGCTCAGTTGGTTTGGTATCTGACTGCTGATCTAAAGGTCCCGGGTTCGATTCCTGGTGGAGACACGATTTTTTAATTGTGTTTTCAGTCTGGAGCTGTGAGAGATTAATATCGCAAGTTTCCAGAATGTGGCAACTTGTTATTGGGTGCGTGTTAAATTAATACTTGACACAGTACCTGTTAGTTGCCCGAGAAGCAATATAAAATAAAATATACTAAATAATATTATGTATACAAGAAATAAAAATATGTTCGTTGAAATAAATATGTGGTTTTATTAGTTATGTTATTAGTTTTTAATTATTATATAAAATGCTTTTAATAAAAATTTTATCTGGATCTAAATAAAATAAGAGCTTATTTGAAACTTTGGAGCTTATTTGTTTACTCAATAAGCTTTCTAGTTCTTTGACCTAAAAATGTAAAAATCAATAGTTGATTTCACGTATAAGCATTACACACCGTAAATTTTTTTAAAATTCTTAATTAAAAATAGAGACAAGTGAACGTAAAACAGAAGGTACCTACCTAACTACCTAAATTATTAATTCACAATTTAATTAATACATCAAAATGTTGAAAATAATTAAATCGTCAATTTTAATTATACGATTTGGTTATATTTTTTACATTCAATGCAGCAATATTAGGTTTTGATTTATTGTACTTTTTTCTCTGTTTTTTTTTCTTCTTAATATTAATTATTAATCTACGTTTATTTATAATTTTGAGATATGATTGTGCGGTGTAAAAAAAAGTTTTAATATCACGTTCCTCGGGATTGGAGCGGAGTTTTGTATAAACAAGTAATGAATATTCATAAATATTTTATTAATCTATTCAATTACGGTTTCAGTAACGAAAAATCAATTACCTACATTTTTATTTTTCGAATTTCTTCCGCATTCTTCTTTCATTAATTATCCAAATGAAACCAATTTTTAATTAATTTTAATTTTCAATTACCGCAACACAATTTTAATTGTTATTTTTTGTGTTTTTTTTCGTACATAGTCCGTGCAAGAATGTTGATTTTTATTTTTTGTTAGACTGACCTTTTAAATATATATTTAGAATTTCCTACATTCAATGCATAATATCTTTTGGCGATCATGATTTTGCTGTAGTTGGCCCAGCCTCGTGGAAAAAGCTACCACCTGCGGCCCTTCTATTAATTAAATTCGATCACAGTTAAGATTTTTTTGGTAAAAATTAAAATAAATTAAAAATCTGTTAAATTTCTGTTTACCCCTTATGGGACATGACGTGATGGTATGTGTGTATTCTCCACTGCAAATCCGATTCCAATACGACCCGCTAAGAACCTACCTTTGAAATAGGGATCGAATTCGAGTTTCATGAGTAAGGCTACAGGAAACAAAAGAAAACTGACCTCTTCCGCGAGCCTTACAAAATCCTGAACCAGCAATCTATTAAAAGCGCTCTTTAGGTGAGGTTATCTCAAAAACGGCGCTATACAAGTCATCCCAGTTAATTATTTAATATTTTAAGAGGGCGACTGCTGCCAACGTACCTATTTTTTCAATTTGATATACCATACTTATTACTAAACGACTCATTTTGAAAAAAATAACCTAGTTAGTTTGGATATTAATAAAGAAAAATATACCTTAACTTTTTATGTACGGAAAATAATAAACATACCCCGATTTTAGACATTTAACTTAAATTTCTAAAAAAATTGAAGGTATAGAGCAATATATTTTTTTATGAATTAAAGAAGATCATTATATCTGAAAAAATATGATGTGACGTTGCATTAGTGCATCAGGTTAATTTAATAAACCAAAAAAACTTTTATTTCGAAATGGCGCTGAATGGAAAATCAATTTTTTTAGGTTTATTTACTAAACCCGAAGCATTAATGCAATGTCACATCATATTTTTCTAGATATTTTTGTCTTCTTTAATTTAAAAAAAAAATATGTTGAACTACGCCTTATATTTTATTAAAAATACTAGTGAACCCCCGGCAAACTTCGTATTGCCTGTATAATTAAAAATGGTCCATAACCACCCGTCGCTTCAGACCCTTCAGTACCTCCCGTCCCTTCAGTGCCTCCCGTCCCTTCAGTGCCTCCCGTCCCTTCAGTGCCTCCCGTCCCTTCAGTGCCTCCCGTCCCTTCAGTGCCTCCCGTCCCTTCAGTGCCTCCCGTCCCTTCAGTGCCTCCCGTCCCTTCAGTGCCTCCCGTCCCTTCAGTGCCTCCCGTCCCTTCAGTGCCTCCCGTCCCTTCAGTGCCTCCCGTCCCTTCAGTGCCTCCCGTCCCTTCAGTGCCTCCCGTCCCTTCAGTGCCTCCCGTCCCTTCAGTGCCTCCCGTCCCTTCAGTGCCTCCCGTCCCTTCAGTGCCTCCCGTCCCTTCAGTGCCTCCCGTCCCTTCAGTGCCTCCCGTCCCTTCAGTGCCTCCCGTCCCTTCAGTGCCTCCCGTCCCTTCAGACCCTCCCGTCCCTTCAGTGCCTCCCGTCCCTTCAGTGCCTCCCGTCCCTTCAGTAGGTTAAGAAAAAGTTTAATTCCCGACACAATACTGGGAAGACCTACGAAGAGATGAAAGGGCAGTTGGACCTTCTTTTTCCAGGATTCTCCAACTTCATAGGTAAAATGAACAAATACACGATAAAGGAGAAGAAGAAGATTAAAAAAGTTTGAATCCAGAAACCGTCCTGGAAAACCTGCGAAGAGATGGAAGGACAGTTGCATCTTATTCTTCTACAATACTCCACCTTCATAGGTAAAATGACCAAATACACAATGAAGAAGAAGAAGAAGAAAAAAATTTAAATCCAAAAAATGTCCTGGAAGACCTGCAAAGAGATAGAAGGACAGTTGAAGCTTCTTCTCCCAGAGTATTAGGTCATTTTACCTTCATAGGTAAAATGACCTAATACCCGAAGAAGAAGAAGATTTTTTTTTAATTCAGAAACCATCCCGAGCATACGCTCGACAATTCGCCAAAGTTTCATTGCAATCGGACGAACGGTTTCCAGGATAGTCCACTTTCATAGGTAAAATGACCCAATACTCGATGAAGAAGAAGAAGAAGAAAAAAAATTTAATCCAGAAACCATCCCGGGCATACGCTCGACAATTCACCAAAGTTTCATTGCAATCGGATGAACGGTTCCCAGGATAGTCCACTTCATAGGTAAAATGACCTAATACCCGATGAAGAAGAAGAAGAAGAATTGTTTTTAATCCAGAAACCATCCCGGGCATACGCTCGACAATTCATCAAAGTTTCATTGCAATCGGATGAAAGCTTCCCAGGATAATCCACCTTCATAGGTAAAATGAAGGTGGATGAAGATGAAGAAGAAGAAAAAATTTTTGATCCAGAAACCATCCCTGGTATACTCTCGACAATTCACCAAAGTTTCATTGCAATTGGATGAACGGTTTAGGAGCGCATTCAACACATACATAGATACATACAAACATTCAAATTTATAATATAGACTAGTGAACACCCGGCAAACTTCGTATTGCCTGTATAATTAAAAATTGTCCTCCATAACCACCCGTCGCTTCAGACTCTTCAATACCTCCCATCCCTTCAGTACTTCCCGTCCCTTCAGTACCTTCCGTCCCTTCAGTACCTCCCGTCCCTTCAGTACCTCCCTCAGTTACTCCCGTTCCTTCAGTTACTCCCGTCCCTTCAGTTACTCCCGTCCCTTCAGTTACTCCCGTCCCTTCAGTTACTCCCGTCCCTTCAGTTACTCCCGACCCTTCAGTTACTCCCGTCCCTTCAGTTACTCCCGTCCCTTCAGTTACTCCCGTCCCTTCAGTACCTCCCGTCCCTTCAGTTACTCCCGTCCCTTCAGTTACTCCCGTCCCTTCAGTTACTCCCGTCCCTTCAGTTACTCCCGTCCCTTCAGTTACTCCCGTCCCTTCAGTTACTCCCGTCCCTTCAGTTACTCCCGTCCCTTCAGTTACTCCCGTCCCTTCAGTTACTCCCGTCCCTTCAGTTACTCCCGTCCCTTCAGTTACTCCCGTCCCTTCAGTTACTCCCGTCCCTTCAGTTACTCCCGTCCCTTCAGTTACTCCCGTCCCTTCAGTTACTCCCGTCCCTTCAGTTACTCCCGTCCCTTCATTACCTCCCATCCCTTCATTACCTCCCGTCCCTTCATTACCTCCCGTCCCTTCAGTAGGTCCCGGTCATACGCTCGACAATTCATCAATGTTTCATTGAAATTGATTGAACGGTTCCAATGATAGTCCACCTTCATCGGTAAAATGACCTGATACCCGATGAAGAAGAAGATGAAGAATTTTTTTTTAATCCAGAAACCATCCCGGGCATACACTCGACAATTCTTCAAAGTTTCATTGAAATTGAATGAACGGTTCCCAGGATAGTCCACCTTCATAGGTAAAATGACCTGATACCCGATGAAGAAGAAGAAGAAGAAAAATTTTTTAATCCAGAAACTATCCCGGTCATACGCTCGACAATTCACCAAAGTTTCATTGCAATCGGATGAACGGTTCTCAGGTTAGTCCACCTTCATATGTAAAATGACCTGATACCCGATGAAGAAGAAGAAGAAGAAAATATTTTAAATTCAGAAATCATCCCGGGCATACGATCGACAATTCACCAAAGTTTAATTGCAATCGGATGAACGGTTCCCAGGATAGTCCAAAACTCAATGAAGAAGAAGAGGAAGTTAAAATTTTTTGATCCAGAAACCATCCCTGGTATACTCTCGACAGTTCACCAAAGTTTCATCGCAATCGGATGAACTGTTTAGGAGCGCATTCAACACATACATACAAACATTCAAATTTATAATATAGACTAGTGAACACCCGGCAAACTTCGTATTGCCTGTATAATTAAAAATTGTCCTCCATAACCACCCGTCGCTTCAGACTCTTCAATACCTCCCATCCCTTCAGTACTTCCCGTCCCTTCAGTACCTTCCGTCCCTTCAGTACCTCCCGTCCCTTCAGTACCTCCCTCAGTTACTCCCGTTCCTTCAGTTACTCCCGTCCCTTCAGTTACTCCCGTCCCTTCAGTTACTCCCGTCCCTTCAGTTACTCCCGTCCCTTCAGTTACCCCCGTCCCTTCAGTTACTCCCGTCCCTTCAGTTACTCCCGTCCCTTCAGTTACTCCCGTCCCTTCAGTTACTCCAGTCCCTTCAGTTACTCCCGTCCCTTCAGTTACTCCCGTCCCTTCAGTTACTCCCGTCCCTTCAGTTACTCCCGTCCCTTCAGTTACTCCCGTCCCTTCAGTTACTCCCGTCCCTTCAGTTACTCCCGTCCCTTCAGTTACTCCCGTCCCTTCAGTTACTCCCGTCCCTTCAGTTACTCCCGTCCCTTCAGTTACTCCCGTCCATTCAGTTACTCCCGTCCCTTCAGTTACTCCCGTCCCTTCAGTTACTCCCGTCCCTTCAGTTACTCCCGTCCCTTCAGTAGGTCCCGGTCATACGCTCGACAATTCATCAAAGTTTCATTGAAATTGATTGAACGGTTCCAAGGATAGTCCACCTTCATCGGTAAAATGACCTGATACCCGATGAAGAAGAAGAAGAAGAAAAAATTTTTAATCCAGAAACCATCCCGGGCATACACTCGACAATTCATCAAAGTTTCATTGAAATTGAATGAACGGTTCCCAGGATAGTCCACCTTCATAGGTAAAATGACCTGATACCCGATGAAGAAGAAGAAGAAGAAAATATTTTAAATTCAGAAATCATACCGGGCATACGATCGACAATTCACCAAAGTTTAATTGCAATCGGATGAACGGTTCCCAGGATAGTCCACCTTCATAGGTAAAATGACCTAAAACTCGATGAAGAAGAAGAAGAAGTTAAAATTTTTTGATCCAGAAACCATCCCTGGTATACTCTCGACAGTTCACCAAAGTTTCATCGCAATCGGATGAGCGGTTTAGGAGCGCCTTCAACACATACATAGATACATACATAGATACATACATAGATACATAGATACAAACATTCAAATTTATAATATAGATGAGATAAAAAATGTTAACAGTTGGTGCCAAAAAAATAAACTTTACTTAAACATTATGAAGTGTCAATATATACGTTTCTTAATATAATGTTAACAGTTGGTGCCAAAAAAATAAACTTTACTTAAACATTATGAAGTGTCAATATATACGTTTCTTCAAAATTAAAAATCCCATTATATTCACGTACACCATAAATAATATACAGTTAAAATACCAGGCAGAAATTCTTGATTTGGGCGTAACGTTTGACGAAAATCTCTCATTTGTTAAACATATAAATAATATTTGCACTACGGGACTCCAAACTTTGGGGTTCATTTTAAGAATTTCCAAAGATTTAAAAAATTTGTATACATTAAAATTACTTTATACATCACTTGTAAGAAGCATTGTCGAGTACAACTCTTCAATATGGTCGCCCTATTATCGAGTCCACTCGGACTCTATAGAAAAAATTCAGCATAAATTTCTCCGTTTTGTAAATTTTAAAATGGGTATACCTATCGAAAGATTAAATTATGACTTTCTTTTAAAATCAATGCATTTGTTAAAGCTTTCAGATAGGCGTAAACTCACCGATTTGTTTTTCTTGTTTAAAATCATTATGCATTGCGTGGACAGCCCTGAAATACTGATGCGCATCAACTTTCATGTACCGCGTGTGGGTACTCGCGATACTAACCAATTTTATTGTGACAATTCCCGCACACTAGCGCATCACAATTCTGCACTGCACTGAACAGAATTCAGAGGTTGAGCAATGAATATGCTAGTCATATTGATCTGTTTATAGGCAATATAAATAATCACAGAAATACCCTACGGGTTAAATTCCACTGATCGTGTTTAATTTTATTCTTCATTATTCATACCTGCTTTACCTATAATTGTTTATTTGTTCATTTTATACCTACTTTCATTTGTTTTCTCTTTATTTTTTGGTTAAATTTTATTTGTATGTATTTTTATATGTATTTTTAATAAGTTTTTCTTTGTATTGATTTCTTCTTGCTTTATTTTCATGGTTTATTGATTGGATATGTTTGTTTTTTTTTATATATATATATATATATGCATTATCACACATTATGTCCTATATTTTGTATCTTTTGAATTATTCTTGTAAATGGCAAACGCCGTTAATAAAATAAAATAAATAAATAAACGTCGAAAATCGGGGTATGCCATTATTTTTATACAAGAATTTATAAAGAACATTATTAAAAAGCCAAGATATATTTTTCTTTATGAATACCCAAACTATCTAAATTATTTTTTTCAAAACGATCTGATTGGAAATAATGATGGTATATTAAATAGAAAAATAGGTACGTTGGCAGCAGTCCCCCCCTTAATACACAATTTTTAAATATTTTGAAACTTTTATACAATTAATTCGACGGTCATAAAAAAAAACAATAGACTGTTTATAGAATCCCATATATGTACCTACCTGTCATTGGAGTATAGAGACCTTATATATGTGTTTGTATCAAGTATTGATTTGTGTGTGTATATTCCAATGTTTTGTTGATGTCTTTAATGAATAAATATAATTAAAAAAAAATACTAATAAAATTGTTTTAAAAAAAATAATTTAGAGAGAGTTTTTCTCAGGAAGTGTGCCTCTCCAGCAGGTCCTACTTTGATGCCGAGCTCCTGCTTTCCATCCGTCCTGTGAATGTCCTTATAATAAGTTTCGTTCGTTAAACATATATTAATCTAAGCCAAAAGGAGGGCTCTTGATATCCTAGAATAGTTCGTAGTAATTGTAAGCATGGAAAGCAGAAGATACAAAGGTCGGACCAGCATTTGTGGAGAAATTAAGTGTAGCCGACATCCCATGTCATGCGTCCAAGAAAGAAGAAAACAAGAACTGAGAAATGTACCTACTTCAAACTGACAGGTCAAAAGGTCACCTGTAGTCTCGGCATATTTTACAGCTAATCATGATTGAGAGAATGTTGAATCATATTACACTGTAAGAATTTACGCACAAAACATATTATTTACGATGGCATTAAACATAATTGTATACATTTGGTGATAATGCCAACTAAAAAACGCATATTTGTTTGTGTAATCACTGGGAATTTTATGAATGCTATAAGACGGACGAGGTGTGTTTAATTGATTTTCTCTTCATGAATATGTTTTATATTTACACCTCGCAGTGAGGCACCAGCTTAGCATAGTACTTCCACTTTTTTCTATTATCATTGTTATCTCGTCTCACTGCAATAGAACGATGTATGACAGGGTAAGAAATGAGAACATAAGGAAAGAATGTAAGATGAAGAAAGATATCATTAATAGAATGAAAGTAAACACACTGAGATGGTTTGGCCACATGGGTAGAATGAATGAGGAACGCCTGACGAAGAAAATATACACTGCGGATAGGATTGGATTGTGAGGCCGGGGCCGCCCAAGAAAGGGATGGCACGACCATGTGAACGATGTTCTGAAAGACGGAAATGCTAGAAGCATATACAATAGACGAACATGTATGAGACGATGAATGTGTGCCAGGATAGAAAGATATGGCGTTCGGTTCTCTCTGCCTACCCCGTAAGGGACATGGCGTGATGGTATGTATGTATGTATGTATTGTTATCTCGTTTCCCTTGAGAGCTGGGTAATCGATAATACAACATGCGAAATAGCATTTCACTCAGTTCAACAATGAGGTTCACCACCAATCCTGAATGATGCCTTTTTAGGTGAGACGAGACTTGCGTGATTCACACCTATTGCTGTTTACCCATCACTTTGGAATCATGCAGTGATAGCATTTATGAATGTGTGTATTTACAAAAGCATCTTTTCAAAATAATTATGCAAACTAACTAGATTTATGCAAACTTCTGAGGTTAATATAAAATTAATATCGTTCGGTTTGAATATGTTAATTTGTCAATGTAATAATCAACACGTAAAGACCTACAGCACAAAGATTTCTTCTTATTCATAATGGATTGTATGTACGGCCATAAAGTCCATTCAATTAATGGCAAATTGCCTCCATTAATGCCCTCACTAAACGTATTTCTCGCCGATCAGTAATTCATATCGATATTCGCCATTATAATTTACGTGATTTTCTGTAATACGTCGAACTCATAGATGCAACCAAACTAGAGACGTGTATCATGCAGTCTAGAGATTGAGGCACATTTTACCAATGGCAATTTCACCTTTAAATAAATACATGCTTCTAAATCAATTGAATTTGTAATATAATTGCGTTGTTTTGCGTCGCCTTGAAGCATTTGAAATGTGGATCCACGACAAAATGCTGGGAATACCATGGACTGACATGGTCAGTAACACTGAGGTACTACGTAGAGCCAACACCAACAGAGAATCATTCACCAATGCTAAGCTCCGTAAAGTGTCGTACTTCGGCCATATTCTGAGAGGTGAAAAATATGCCATCCTTCAGCTTGTCATGAAAGGGAAGATCGAGGGTCGTAGAGGGGTAGGAAGAAGGCAACTTTCCTGGCTTCAAAACATTCGGGCATGGACCGGTACGAGAACTGTGGAATAGCTATTTCGCACTGCCCAGGACAGTGAGGGTTTCTCAATGGTGGTCGTCAAAGTCGGGGGGACCTGACGTGACACGAAAAGAAAAGAAAGATTGTTATATCGAGAATTATTATGGAGTTTACTTCCTTCATGAAAATAAAAATAATCACATATCAACAGATATGGCTATTTCTGTCTTATTCTTCTTCTCCCTTGCTATATCCCAACTTTTTGTCTGTGCCTATTTGACTGTCCTTTTGTTTGAGTTCCTTCTGTCCTGTATTATTTCACCTAGGCCATGTCTCTGCAGTTGGTTTCGTCTTTGCATGATTCAGGAATTCTTTGGTCTTCCTCTGAATGTAACTCGAGGAAGATCCATGGAGATTGCTTAGTTTACCATGTGAGCTGGCAGTCTGCGTTCACATCTCAACTGTCTTTCCTCTATCTTACTATGTATTTCAGTAACGCCCAAGCTGCCACGAATGTGTGAACTTTATATTTTGTCCCGTAAAGACACTCCAGCTGCCCATCTTAGCATACGCATTTCAGCAATTTCCAGTTGCCTAGAGTAGGAGTTGTACATTGTCCAGCATTCGGAGCCATATAGGACGGTCGGTCTGATGATTGTCTGGTACACTTTTCCTTTCAACTTTGCTGGCATTTTTAGATCGCATAGGTCTCCCGACATTGATCTAAATGATGTGGTAGTTGGAATATTTATTATGTTCTATGCGCTTGAAAATAAGGTGAAACGCTATCACCATCTATGAATTGACAACGAAACTTTTTTCGGAAATAACAAAGAAACGATCTTTACTCGTGAGGTGAAAATTTTGTCTCTAATGGGATATTAAAATATACGATTTGTTGCAAATATTTTGTTTTTATTATTTCTCTGGCCTTTGCCCGTTCATACCCACAACATTGCTTACAGTTAACTACTATTATTATGTTAATATGAAACATAATTATGTAGGTAAATGTTTTAATACATTCAAGCCAACGTTAATAAATAATCGTTTTAATTTTTAATGACGTATAATGAACCAGGTAATGAAATCGTTTTATTAAACGATCGTATTTTAAAATATGTAAGTACACTGCATTAATTTTTACTCGTTCTTTTCCATTTGTATTACACTGAGCTTTACTGAACCTAAATGTTCACACAAATGTATCATCATTCATCATGCTATGTCTTTATGGAGTTTGGTGTAAAAAAATGAACTTCATATAATAATTATATCTTCACACACTTAACCACCCTCATTTTCTTTCTTTATTAATGTACATTTTTTAATTTATAATTTACATACTTATTGTGATAACAGGGCGAACGAAATCGGTCGAGACATTGTGGGATTCGAACTCGCCATCGCTGGATTACTAAGCCAGCGCAATTACCACTCTGCCACCGACATTTCCGAAATTTTTGAAATGATTTGTTATTTTATGATCTCATCTGTCAACAACTTTCAAAATGCTCTCACATACTGTAAAATCGAGTTTCAATTTTTTCTTTACTATGGAAATGGGCTTCATAGAAATGCATTTAATTTTGGGATTTTCTACATTTTTTAGAAGAAAAATAATGTGTGCAAAATATTTTTTATAAAATGCTATTTTCATTGCTTATGTAGGTACGTTTAAATCTTGAGAAAATTTAGGTTCGTTAAGGTTAGTTTTGGTAAGTTTTTTTTAATGAATATGTCCTTGTTAAATTAAGCATAAATGCTTGTGCTATAGATGAACGAAATCGGTCGAGGCAGGATTTAAACTCGAGAACACTGGGTTACCAGCCCAGCGCACTTACCGCTCTGCCATCGACCCATCCAAAAGGTTACGTAACAAAGGTTATCTAGGTTAGTTTGAAAAGTTAGGTTAGGTTAGTTTCGTTTCTTAAGTTAGGTTAGGTTATTTTGGTATGTTTGCTTAGGTTAGGTTTGTTTGGTAAGATTGGTTAGGTTAGTTTGGTAAGTTAGATAAGGTTAGTTTGGTAAGTTAGATAAGGTTAGTTTGGTTTGTTAGATTATTCGTTTATTTTATTCAATCTCCAGAATAGCAAAAAATACATGGCATGAATAAATTTAACATTTCATTAAAATTTTAGTACTCTTCAGAATTAACCCCAATATATCCGTATGACTGGTCCTTTATAGGTTTCGTAACTCAAGGTATTCGCCAATTTATGCAGTGCAGATATGTTTATAGCCGACCGCAAGGTTTCGCATCAATGTGCAAAGTGACTGAGATCAAAGAACTCTCTGAACTGTTTACAAACAAATCTTCCTCAAAGAGGAACCACCACAGACTCGATTTAACATGAATCACTCCGAACTAACTAATCATCGGAGTTGAGTTGAATGGTTGAACTTGATCGTGTCGACGTGACATCGGCCTTGATTCTGTCGACACTTCACTACTTATTCAATAACCTTCCGATATTGTCACCCTCACGGGGCGGGCAGGGAGGACAGATCGCCAAATTGTGTATCTTGATACGCATCCATACGATCTTTTTGGTCCATCGTGAATCCTGGCATCTGGCAATATGCCCAGCCCAGCTCCACTTAAGAACAGCTACCCTTTCCGCTACATCGGTTACTTTGGTTCTTTTTCTTATCAGTTATTATGAATTCTGTCCCTTAATGAAATACCCAGCAACTTTCCCTCCATAGCTCTATGTGTCACTAACAGCTTGTGTATTACCTATTCGTTTTGTTAGGACCGATGTTTCCATTCAGACTCTTCTGCGTTACAATCATTTTGGTCTTGGAGATGTTCCCTTTACGATAACATAGGTTTATGTCGAAAGAAATTGCATCTAATTTCATTTTTTTTACTATATTTCTATGAAATGATATTACACTTAATATTCAGTTATGTCAACAACGGAAATGTACGTGTGTTTTGATAATATTTTCTTGGAATTAGGGTCAAGAATTTCAAACTGTCGAATTTTCACCGTCTAAGTTGACACACCAAAATAAAGAATCAACAAATTAATACTATTTATAAGTGTCAAAAGAGAAAACGTTTCGGAACCAAACGTATATAGGCATTTTGATTTTATTGTTGAATGTTGTCCTCATAAAATACAGTAAACAATTTGAAAATAATAATATTTACTTCGGCCTTTTTGGCTCAAATGAATATCTGATACCTTAGACAAAGTCGAGCTAAATTTTCTTGGGATATACAGTTTTTCATAGATGTGTTTTCAGTTTGAATTTGTTTAACGAATAATGTCCCGATTATTTCTTTACATACTAGTTGCATGTAGCACATGAGATCCAACTGTCGATGGCGATAGTATGATATGTATAATTGAGGAATACGTACCAAACTAAAGGTAAACACTTAAACACAAATTTATAAACATTTTAAGATATTTTAATTTCTATATAAAACATGTAGGATGTATGTCATTAAAGGATTGTATGGAGGTCATTCTTTTTGTCCTACCCAGAATATGAAAACAGCATGATGGTCTGTATGTATGTTTGGAGATTAAGTAGGTAAAAAACTATTGAGTGAGATATTGTATGAAACAATGTCGTTACTAAATACAACTTGATTAAAATTGTTAAAAAAAATTGAGATGTACTACTACAATGTTAATATTTTTTATAGCAAATTAAATTATCTAGTCGGGGTGTTTTGGCTTTTTTCGATATTTTTAAAATCTTCTGTAATAATAGCAGTTAAACACATAAATTTATCATAAAAAAATGTTTTTCTTAATAAAAAATGTTTGAGTAACTCTGGAATTATTTTGAAAAAACAAATTTGAGATTATATATTTGACTATATTTAAACCAATTTTCAGCGTTCTAGCTTTTATGGTTTTTGAGATATATGGAAAAATAAGTCAGGGGTTATCAAAAGTTGATAACCCCTGACTGAAACAAAAATTCAAAATTCTAAG